>OZ020254.1:10752419-11411759 GCA_963971285.1 Astropecten irregularis
GAGCCGTAGTTAATTGGTCTCACGCCTTCCATGACAGTAAGACTGACAAATGTCTCCCCGACTAATGACTGTTTGCACGGAGGACACAAAAGTGTACACCGGTCCTGACAAAAGGGGGATGGGCATGAAGATGAGAGTCGAAGATGGTAAGGGAAAGAACAGGAACAAATTAACAGGGCTTGGAGATGTGAAATCGATGTGACTAGCCGAGCCTGTCTTACTTCTCTCCCCTTTCGGTGCTATGTAAGACGAAGGTGTGGAGGATTGGAAGGATTGGAGTGGATTTTGACACGGTCTACAGCTTAAAAATAGACACGACTTGGGGATTATAATATAAGAACACCGCTGATGGCTGCTTCATGGCCGGGTGGGGCTTTCCGGACATTTTGCCTCAAGAGAAGATTGTCTAGTTCTTTCATTATTAAGCAGGTGAATGAAAGGCTATACTAACAGAGTATTGTTCGCAAAGAGCTAGATGCATGCAATGTATCACATAACTTGGTAGGCCCAATATGTCTTTACTTTCAATCGTCTATTTGGGTAATTTTGTTCTCATATAATTTTGCAATCATGTATATTCTTCATGCGTTTGAAAATATTTCGGAATAATTAAATATTAAAGGTAATATCATACTTTGGCTTTTGTCACAGAAATGCAGATTCATGGTCAGAAATATCGAGGAAGATACAGTAACAGTCATCTGTAAAATTTGCAGTCCAATACGGTGCCCACTTCTTTGAGAAAACAGTGAAAACGCACAAAGTATTTTACAAATCTTTAAAAGATCAAAATTGTTTTTTGGTCATTGTGTTTTACTCTTTTCTGGATAAATACAGCATTTCAGGCAGAAAAATGTTAACGTTGTGTTTCTACCATCACCACATTACCATGTAAGTTATAGGTAAATCTGTGAAGATTTCTGTTTCGGAAAGCTACCAAAGTATGATAGTACCTTTAAGTAATTTGTTTGCTTAAGCAGCTCTATGAAATTGGCCCCTGGTGAGTTCAAATACCATACAAAACAAGCAATTATTGATTAATGCAAGTATGTTTGACATTGCTTTAATACACAGGAAAGGATTATACATCGTGGTATAGGTACAGATAAGGAAAAAAAGGTAAGCAATGTCACGCTTTATAAGTAAGTCATGTATGTTGCTGGTAGCGATGTCACTCAGGAAAGGGGAAGTCACTCAGGAAAGGGAGGAAGTCACTCGGGAAAGGGGAAGTCACTCAGGAAAGGGAAAAGTCACTCAGAACCTTGGGAAGTCGCCCAGGAAAGGGGAAAGTCACTCGGGAAAGGGGGAAGTCACTCAGGTAAGTGGAAGTCACTCAGGTATTATTGCAGCCACTCTGGAAGGAGGAAGTCACCCAGGAAAGAGGGAAGTTATTCAGGAAAGGTGAAGTCACTCGGAAAAGGGAAAAGTCACTCAGGAAAGTGGGAAGTCACTCAGGTAAGTGGAAGTCACTCAGGTAAGTGGAAGTCACTCAGGTATTATTGCAGCCACTCTGGAAGGGGGAAGTCACTCGGGAAAGGGGAAGTCACCCAGGAAAGGGGAAGTCACTCGGGAAAGGGGGAAGTCACTCAGGTAAGTAGAAGTCACTCAGGTAAGTGGGAAGTCACTCAGGTAAGTGGAAGTCATTCAGGTAATTGGGAAGTCACTCAGGTAAGTGGAAGTCACTCAGGTAAGTGGGAAGTCACTCAGGAAATGGTGAAGTCACTCAGGAAAGTGGGAAGTCACTCAGGAAAGTGAGAGGTCACTCCGGTAAGTGGAAGTCACTCAGGAAAGTGGGAAGTCACTCAGGTAAGTGGGAGTCATTCAGGAAAGTGGGAAGTCACTTAGGTAAGTGGAAGTCATTCAGGTAAGTGGGAAGTCACTCAGGAAAGTGGGAAGTCACTCAGGAAAGTGAGAAGTCACTCAGGTAAGTGGAAGTCACTCAGGAAAGTGGGAAGTCACTCAGGTAAGTGGAAGTCATTCAGGTAAGTGGGAAGTCGCTCAGGTAAGTGGAAGTCATTCAGGTAAGTGGGAAGTCACTCAGGAAATGGTGAAGTCAATCAGGAAAGTGGGAAGTCACTCAGGAAAGTGGGAAGTCACTCAGGAAAGTGAGAAGTCACTCAGGTAAGTGGAAGTCACTCAATAGTGAAAGTCACTAAAGTGAGAGGAACTCACTTAGGAAAGCGGAAGTCATTAAGGAAAGGGGAAGTCACTCAGGTATTAAGGAAGCCACTCAGGAAGGGGGATGTTTGCCCAGGAACTGGGGGAAAAGGCTTCCCAGGCATGAAGTGGAAAAGCAGGTGCATTTTATGTACACGCTATACCAAATACTGCATAATTCTGCGTGAGACAAGAACAGTAAAAACTCAGTCCCCATTTACTGAAATGACCCTCTAAAGAAATAATGATCGTCAGCTGCAATTTAACAGGTATTGAGTTGAACTCTTCAAATTGATGATGCTATTGACTCTGGCGTGGTGGGGGTCTGGTCATGTGGCCGTGGAGGGTAATTGCGCCTGATTGATACTGTTGCTAATCGAGTCTTCATTGTTGACAGGAAAACAACTGCCAAGGTCTCGAATCTTATGATCAGAAATCGATCGAAAAACTCTCAATATCCGGTTCTTTTTCATTATCTACTTTTTCACTCAGATAATGGTCTCTTTTCTTGTTTTCAAATAGCGGAAGTGTTGAAGTGGAATTACCTGTTCTGTTGTTGGAGTATTTTTTCGAGGTGCGATTTATTTGGACTTTTTGCTTCTTACAGAGCTATAGCTTTGGTTGAGTGAGCGTTTTTAATTGCCAGTGTTGATTAGTATGCAACAAGTCCGTCATGATCACGGGAGGGGATCGCTCCGTCATTCCGCGGGTGGTTGCGCGACGTTGGCCCCGTGTAGAGCTTCAAGGCCGACATGGTGGCCAGGTTTGAGTCTGCGCGCGCCGGACAGCATTTTAACAGAAGCCAGGGAGCTCCAGCGAACAATGGCGTCGCAAATGGGGTTAAAATGACACTTTTTCCAGCGGGTGCTCCATCAAAGTCAACTAGGGACCTCTTTTCTCTCTTTTGTTGTTGTTGTAAAATTCGATTAACGATGTCCACGTGTACACAAAAGGAATGAAATAAATAAGCAATTATCCTAGGATCGTGCTTATTACACGAACGACTTCTTCAACCTAGTTTAGGAGGGGGGGGGGGGGGGGCTCTCTGCGATGCCTGGGGAGGGACTTTTGGATTTGACCTAATTTCGTCCCTTTAGAATAAATAGGCCTTCTTTCAAAATGTGGAGTGAATGGGGAATAAAGTGGGCGGCAAAATAATAACAGAATATGCATTTGATGCATCTGCTCCAATTTAGGCCAATAAATAGACCCCATGTGTGCAGGCTTGCTTTGTTGACCCATTGGTGAAATTAGAAAAACCAAAAAGAACAACAAAGAGAACAGAAACGGATTCCACCGGATGTTTTTCGGAGTCAAGAATTAGTCTTCTCTATTCTTTCCTATAAACGAATGAGACAGCAGATTAGATTAGAGTAAAGAATGACTTATAGTCAAGGAGCAAAGTTGTTCTGAAAAACCTCCTATTAAGGAGTTAGCTCAACACCCACTACATTTATGGTTTGACTTCATAACATGGACGTTTATACCATTAACAGCTTTGCTAGGTAGTATGTGGCTTCAAATTGTGGTACCACTTTTTGAGAAAATGTGGTATCATTTGAGGAGCAACAAAAAACAAGATTCATTTTCCCACCATGCAACTGAAAAGGGGCGTGGTCGTATTTCCTGACCTCCTACCAAGTCCTTGATATGTATTTTGGTGAATGATTATGTGATTACATAATTCATAATCCATTCACAGAAAAATAACATTGAAAAAAAAAAAAAGTCAGAAGCAAGAGCTTAAACTCATTTGTTGCATTTTCTTTTGTTTTTCTTAATTTGTTTTTGGAAATATTACAATAATTTTTGGGATATTACACAAAAGTGTTACCACAATTTGAGGCCACATAGTACCTAGAAATGTTCCCTGAGGTCAGCTCCATCAATTTCTTAAGTCAGACCTTAGATGTAGTCGGGGTTGAGAACTCTTATTTTTCATGGTCCAAGCTATTAGTTACTCTATGGACCTTTACGAAACCAGGCATGGGACTATGTATACAGTCTTGGGGCCCACAAACCGAAACGCAGGGATTTGGTCAAATAACGAAGCCGAAGAACGTCTCCAACTTCTCCATGTATCTCAAGCCCTTCGTTTCATGTAGGAAACAAAATGGCGGTAGCATAATAAATCCCTAGCCTAGCCTCAAGCCTCATTTCGTAAATGCACTATGATTCTTATGAAAGATCCTTTGTCCAACTTTGGTGCACTTTTCCTTATTGTTAAAGCATTATATCCATATGCCTTTTAAAATAATTACATGTATTGAGTTCACACATGAAGATGGAATTAATGGAAAACAATCAGCACAGAGTTGAATAATACATGTAGGGCCTACATTCAACTTGTCGAATATGAAGCCTATTGTTTTGTTAGCCTTTCATTTTCATTCTTTTTGTTTTGTTCTGTAAATTATTTCTTGTTTTGTTGGTGTTTTCGTTTGGGTTTGTATAGATTTCCTTTCGGCAAGAAAATCGAAAAGGAGTTTTTGAAGAGATGCACTTCGATGATAAGGACTTTGACATGTGATCCATTATTCAAGACGAGCATTAGGCTAGATACACAGAAGAGACAAACGATCAAATCCGGACTCAGTTTATCGACGACATGTCAGGGGAGGACAAAGTAACCCGGAATATTGACACATATTCGGGGAAGTTGGGGTGGGTTCAATTACAGTGCCTGCATAATCGTGTCAACCGTTATACAATTCACAAGGCCGTGCATTATTGTACATGGGCAACATGACCATTGTCTGTGTGTGTGTACCACTGAAGATGATCGTTTAAACTGTTGGTTTAAATATACCTTGATTGACACATTAACACCTTTTGTGTTATTTTTTGCGATGTCCCAGTTGGACCACGATGGAGGAAACATCCATGACTTGTCTCGAACGAGACAGAGGTCGTTGTACTCTCGGTCATTTCCCTCTCCCTCTCTTCCTTCTTACTATAGGAGCGTGAGGACATGAAGTAATTGTTGTCTTCGTCCACTATCGGTCATTGACCCCTATGTCTATCTTTTGAAGGACATGGACTCAGGGTCTGATGTGTCTTACGTTTGATATGTTCTCACCGTTGATAACATCGCGACTCTCGCGAAAGTTTTTTGTATAAGGGGGGACAGCATAATTCTGCGCATGCAGGACATGTAGCTAGGGAACAGTCATTCGTGAGGCGGTCCCAACTTTGTTTCATTAATTAAAGAGTTCCTGCCGTGTTTTTTTCAGTCAGGTTATTTTATTGCCTTCATACAGAGAACACACTGACAGATAATGAATGGCAAGTCTTATTTTGGTTTCAAACCAGCATTTGGTTTTCCTTTGAATGGGTTTGCAAAATGGGGATTTTTCATGCATGCTCATAATGTGGGGAACCAACAGGAAATAATGAAAAACATAAACAATGAAGAGGCAAACTTGCCCCACAGAAATGGTTCGCCGGGCAAAAAAAATACACCACCAATTGAGTGAAAGGAACATATTCTGCACAATAAAACCAATTGAGGAGGAAAATGTCTGTCAGAAAACTTATAAAACAACCCTTACTTTTCGAGTATACAAATCAATTGGGTTATATACTGCTCTCAGTTACCTAGATGACATCACAGTTTTGCTCATAATATGGAAATTTTAATTAGCATACAAACTAAAAACCCTGAAACAGTGCGAGGAAGTGGGTAAAATCATGGGCCCCATATAAAACAGTTGCTTTTTGGCACATGTTCAAGCCATAATATTCCTAGTTGCAGAGACCCTTTAAGGGCAAACTCCCGTTCAGCATGTTTATCAGGGGACGGGACACGAACTTGGGGCCTAATGAATCTGAGCAACTGGCCCAGGCCTTTGCCGTAGTGCCGGCCTTTCACGACTACCGTCTGATCAAATCCGGAGAAGTGACCTAAATTTCGCCAGTTTCCACAATTCGGGCAACCCTAATACTGAGCTCAACCATCCCTCAAGCTCAACACATTATCAGCTAATTATCAAACTCATCAAGTGATTGTCTTATCATGAACAAATTTGTCTGACCCAGAAACATGAACAGAAACGGACGATATAAGCGTTGACATTGTGTTTTCTGGTATAGGAGTTTGTATGATTCACGCTGCAGAAGCACCAAGCGAACACCCTGAGGAGTTCAGCCGCATCCTCGACCGACATCCCCCCACAAAGTTCACTCCTGGTCACCGCTACAGGCAAAAGTTCCTCCATAATAAATACGGGTCCGTTCCACTCAACTCTGAAGTCACTTGAATGTGTAATAGAAACATCGATTTCCTTTCAGCCGAGGATAGCTTATGATACTGTAAGGAGTTGCCTGAATCCACGCAGACAATGGCCAATACTCACTAGTTCCTATTGTGGGAAGTCATTGCTTTAATTAAGGGATCTTCGGTAAGTATTCGCTTGATTTCACTTGGGCCATCGATTCAAGCCAGTGAAGGGTACCGAGTATGACGTAAAAGGGTAGGCCTACCTATACACACGGCCTGAACTGAAGGTTGGTGAGGGCGATGGTTGCCATCCTCGGGTAAACATTTCATCACAAGGGGGGATTCGAACCAGAAACAATGTTCTTTTGTTTCAAATGTTTCTAAGGGTGTGTTCCCTTACTCGGGTCTGTTTCATACTGGCCAATACGTTGGAATTTCAGATCTGAACTAGGCCTAATATTGCCCGTATCATCATGCATCATCAAAAAAGTATGAGTGTATTAATCGAATGCTAACTCAATCCACGGCTCCGAAATCACAACAAACTTTTTGTATTTTTCCAGATTATCTGGATTTTTAAACCACACACTGAGCCCAGCAAATGAACACAAATTACAAACCACACATCAACTTTACATATTGGCCTATACCAACCTGGGTTAGTTTAGAAGTGAAAAAGAAATCACATTTAACCCGACAAGAAGAAGTTGGAACACAAAGTTTGCGGTCTTTTTTCCCCTCTGTAGTCTTTCTCGCTTGACTTCACCTGACCGGCAAATTGAGTCTGGCACGGTACCAAACCCCTTTCAGCTCTCCAGTTAGAGTCAAATTAGGCTTAAGGCAGTCTAATCCCCTTTCAGATGTTGCCGTAATTAAAGAGTATTTGTGGTAGGGGAAGTAATGGATAGGTCTGGCTATATGGTGAATGGGACTAAAACCCTCCGAGAAACTAACCCCGGACCCTGTCACTCATGGCATGATACGCTCCCCGGGCCGTCTTGACAACCTCCCCCCACTAGCTCTTTCCCTTCGATTCAATCCCTCTATTCTAATCGCTAATAAGCTCCCTAAAAGCATCAACTTCTTGATCAATGTTACAAGGCAGGCTAGAGAGAAAAGCCTCGTCGCTAAATCCTGGTATCAGCATTATGGAATCGGGTGTTTGCAGAAGTAGAAGAAGAAGAAGAAGAAGAAGAAGAAGAAGAAGAAGAAGAAGTAAAGTGAAGAAAAAAACGATGAGGGAAGAGAAGAATGCCAAACCACAATCGTATTATTGACTTTAGATCCGGAAGTAGGTCGACAAGCGATCGGTCATTATCTGTTGGGGCTTGAGTGTGTTGAATCTCCGCTGAAGCGTACGGATGGATCAATGGGACACGTCAGGACTATATCAAACATGGATTGGGAAAACTTTTACTATAACAAACACTTTAGTGGAAGTATAACGGCCCCAAAGAAAGACCGAGGGAAGTTAGCGGTGTCAGTTGGTTTTACGCACGGGTCATCTACCTTTCATCATAGGGGGAGAAGTTTGGCTTGGTCGAGGTCCTCAGAAGCACAAAGCTCATTCACTATCCCCCCCCCCCCCCCGACAAAAAAAATCAATTACTGTGACTGAAATGATCAACCAAACATGATTGTTTCCCACTTCGGCTTATTAAAACAAAACCAAACAAAATACAGAATACGTTTAATACGTCAGCCACTCTTATAACTTCACTGCATTGAATAATTTCAGGTCATTATTTTGGCTGATGAGCAGTTTGCAGCAGTTGTATTTAAAACAAAATACAAATTACACACTTCATTGGTGCGAGATAAATATTGGATTAAGCATTGTATATGGTTTATCATTCCTCCAAACAGAGGAAATGTAGGCAAGCATAATTGTGTATAAAACAAACGATAATACAAACGAAAAAGCCAAACAAGTATGAGAGAAAAATTAATAAGAAAGTTCTGAGTATAAATGTTCTTTATGTCTCATGGAATACGAGCCCGATGCATAATATGATGTACAGGCGTTCACTTTTCCTCTTTAGTACTACCGTATACTATCATACTTTGGTAGGAAAAAGACACGGACATATTCACACATTTACGAATAACTTACAGGGTTTATATAAAGATAGACATGCACAAACATATCGTTACAATTTGTTTCTACCTGAAATGCAATATTTTTCCAGAAATGAGTAGGCCCTAGAAGGAAATACTGAAAACAGATTTGATCTCCGAGATCAAAACTTACAAGATCAAAGCCTACAGTAACTTCACAATTTTTTGAGAAAAACAAAATACCGACAAAAGTTTCGATATCCGAGATCAAAACTCACAAGATCAAAGCCTACGGTAACTTCACAATTTCGCGTAACAATATTGCAATGGTTTTTCGCTGTTATTCTACACTGTTTCCAATAATCAATATTGAGCTGCAAGTTCCACATGTTTGTTTTTATTCCATGACAAATCAAATGATGAACAGACCACATGCAGTTGTTCTATCAACTTAACTTAAGTATGATACTACCGATAGATCAGCGCGGACATCCGGATACTTTCAATCTCATAACTTGACAACCAATGAAAACTAACGTGTAGATGGCGCAAGCTACGGACAAATCACACACAAACAGTCCGTCGTAGAGAATTGTTTTCCGAATATTTTTGCCAAGAAGCAGAAATCGTGTTCGCCTTTCATTGTCGAGTCATAGTTTTTCCTCAAACAACAATCCTTCTTGGAAGTACCGTGTACTAAGATTAAACAATTTTCGCAGCTTTTTTCTTAAAAAAACAATACAACTTTATGCTTTGTTTTCATCGCTCCAACGTGGGCGAGTTGGAATGACGTCACACCGCGCTGAGTTATATAGATAAGTTTAGATCTTCCACAAATCAAACATGATTGACACGTCACCATGCCACGTGTTGCTGAAATGAACCCCCCCCAAAAAAAAAAATCATTGCGACTGCAAAACATTCAATTTACACTGCACAGCTGTGAACATTGCTACAAAATAATTGAGATCAAGCATCGTGTGCCTTTAGTGCAAGAATATGAATGAAACCACATAATTTTATAATCATCAGGATATTTTCTGACACTTATTCTCTTCGCCATGCAGCGGAGCGGGACGGTATGCGCTGCCGAGTGTGTCCGCCTGCATGATGTTGAATGATGTGCTAAGAGCCGCATTGAATGTTTCAGTACATGATTAGTATGCCCGCACATGATTCTGCCTTTATATAAAAGCTGTTGAAGTTTCCAACTAGCAAAACCTGTTCATTTTTTCTACAATAACCTTGGTCGTTTGTATACGGGGTGTTCCAATTAAGTTTCATGAATCGAATAAGTTAATTTAAGTTCGGTGTTCAAACCATGAATGGAGGTAGAATAGAATTTCCACCGTTTTACCTCTCTTTTGCTTCCATTGGTTGCTTTCAATTTCCGTTCCAAATTAGAGATCCAGTTGTGGGTGTTTTTTTTCTAAGTTCTCGACTCACATGCAAAGGAAAGGGGGAAAATCCCCCCCTGAAAAAACTGGTACTATTGTGATTTTCACGATTTAACACAAGTCATAATCACCTGATTGAACTGGTCGCGTATACACAGCAAGTTATACTCCACACCCTGCTACGCTAAACTGATTTTGCCAATTACTTCTGCAAAGAATGCTAAATATTCTCAATACGGGGACACCCTTGATTGGCCCTCAAAAGACGGGGGTAAATTAAATACCGACGTTGCAGAACTAATGCAAGCGCGTCTACAGCTAGCTACAGACCCGGCCGGTATACGGTGGGAAGGCTTTGCTGCTGGAGCGAGAAATTGGTTTTTTTGGGGGGTGCCTTCTGCACTTTACCTCGGTATAATTGGACACTTTCCACGGCCTTGTGATTTATCACAAAGATGGATCATTTACGATTACCAATAGGACAAATATTCATACAGTCTGACAAGCCAAAGTGTTTAGACTTCTTTTTTTCTCTCTCTCTTTCCATTGAAGCCCCCGGGGGTACGGTACAGCAGCACAGAAGCCCAGTAAGAATGCAGGGCCAAAACAGTGACCTACAAAACTTCGTCTAGTCTTTGTTGGGCAAAACATAAAAGTCATACGTGCATTAGAGGTACATTTGGCGTTCATTTTTGTGGAACACTGCGACAAAGAAATCCCGCCGTAGTATACAACATCAAAGTTCGTGATGGAATTTTAGGGCAAGTTTATTAATTCACGGGTTTTATTTTTAGCAACTCGGGTCGATATTCAGACAAGGTTTTTGATGTATGTGAAAAACCTGTCACTATATGGCCTACTTTCAATGAAATCAGAAGTAAACATGAACACCTGCGCAGAAGAGAGGATTGTATATAGCGCCCTCTCGTGATCTCACCGCAAACTTCACGGCCTGTGAATTTCAGTGGAGTGCTAGTGCGGCACAACTAATGATAAAGTCATAATGGTCCCCTTCATCTACAGAATGAGAAATCTATACCCAGTATACGTAACCATGCATTACGATAAATTCGAGTCATTATCACAAAGATCAAAATCTACAAAGACCACCGATTTAATAAATATGTGAGCACGTCCGAGCACATGATGCAACAAAAAGGAATAGGCCATAAAATTATTTACTTGGTCTAAAACGAATTTGACAATGGGAAATCGTGTTACTTCTCGTTTGCACTGTGTCTATGGGTGAGACTCGGCATGTAATTACTGAGCCTGGATTCGTGTATTTGTTGCAAACACGTACACACGGAGGACATGAAAGTCCATATTGAAGGTGATATCATACTTTGGTTTTTGTCAAAGAAATGCAGATTCATTTGCAAAAATATCCAGACAGATACAGTAACACTCATCTGTGAAAAGTTCAGCCCCATAATTACCACTTTTTGAAAAAACTCTGAAAAACGCCCATCATAGTTTTTAAAAGAATCTTTCCACTTTTCATTTTGTTTTATCTTTAAAGATTGGTCATTGGTTTTTACTCTTTACAGGATAAATACAACATTTCAGGCAGAACAATTTTAACGGTATGTTTCTACCATCACCATCTTTATACCCTGTAAGTTATAGGTACATTTGTCAATGACGATGTCTATTTCGGTATGCTACCAAATTATGACAGTACCTAATGTTAGTTATTACAGATTTCCAAATTCGGCAAAGTTATCCTAAACGCCCCAATTTGTACATTCCCCATCCTCCCCTTAACAAAAAAGCAAACTTGAAACAAAGACTACAAGATCAACACGAGAAAAGACTATACTAAACAAAATATGTTTCAGTAGTCTTTTCTCGTGTCTTTTTCTGCACTCGTCAGTCAGTTCCCCTCCAACGTGAAATGAAATAAAAAGTGTGTCACTTTTAGTCTTCAACTGATCATCTGACACCTGCGCGAGCCAATTATAACTTTTTCTATGATACCCCTAGGCACAGCCTAGCGTTAAGATTGCACTCTTTTATGCAGTTAAATAACATTTGTCGGTTTTGTTATCAATGAATAAACGCGCACACCCTCTTCTTTTTTTCATTGTCAGTTTTTTTTTCCACTATTGACTCAGGACCTTTTTTTTCCCTTTTGACTGTTTTTGATGGATGCGAAAGAGAAAAAAATGACTCTTTTTTCGGAGAAGGATTTTTTCTTTTCAAACTTTTTTTTTTTCAATTTCCTTTGAAATATGGATTAATATTGCTCTTTTGGAATGGGTATGTATAGGGTAGGCCTATACAATTTACAGACAAAAACCACCAACCAGTGAACGTGAATAAGGTACAGGCCGAACAAGATTGGAAGCAGTTAACCGGAACCACCCACTATATAGCTCATGCAATCAGTTCAACCATCCAAGTTATTAAATCGAAAAAGACAGAAAGAACGAAGAAAAAAAGCCAAGCGTCAATTACTGGAGTTTTGTACGAGCAGACGTATTAAAATGGGGACCAAGTTGTAGGCAGGCTGTTTTCCTGTATGATGTCAGGGACAAACAGAGTAACATACCAATGTAGACACAGCTATAGGCATTCGGACTATTAAAGGTAGTATCATACTTTGGTAAGAATCCAAAACAGAAATGTTCACAGTTTTACGTATAACGTACAGGGTATGAAGATGGTGCTGGTATAGAAACATACCGTTAAAATGTTTCCGCATGAAATGGTGTATTTATCCAGAAATTAGTAAAACAACGACCGAAAATCTTTTTGAAGTTTTTAAAAGATAAAAAATAAAAGAGAAAAGACTTAAGAAATACTGTGGCTGTTTTTCACTGTTTTCTCAAAAAGTGGGCACCACATGGGACTGAAATTTTCACAGAAGACTGTGACTGCATCTTCCTTGATATTTTTGCCCACGAATCTGTATTTCTCTTTCATAAAATCCAAAGTATGATATTACCTTTAAGGAATGAAGTTGAACATATCTATAGGTATTCTACATTTTACATGATATTTCGGGTATGATTACTGTTCCCCGGCCGCGCCGCTCAACAAGCGGAAATTATTTGACGTTCTTGTATTTGCTCTCGCCTCTTCACGGCGGTGCTTGTAAATTGCAAGAAACGGTCTTGTGTCACCTCGACATGTTTCGTAATTAAAGTCTGGACAAATATTTGGCGGTCAAATAAAATGACCGCAAGAGCGGCAAGTAATACCGCTTCTTTCGCTGATGTGCAAGCAATGGTATAGGCCTATGTTTGGACCGTTTAGAGAACAACTTGTAAAGGCAATCACAAAAAAGATACCCTAGCCACATTATGTCATTCTGAAGTCACGCCACTTATAGCCACCCCTAGTTACAGAAACTAAACGCATGGAAACCTCTGAAATTCACATAAAGATCGGCGCTACAACTAACAAAAACACATTTTTTCAGTGCGGCAAACATAGCATTTTGTACAAATGTAGAGGGCGCACTTCCAAGAATACAGTCGTCGTGTGCGCTGATGGATATGGGTGCACCACACTAAATAAACTTCCATTGACCTTAGTGTAAAATCCCTCAACTTCACAGTTCAAAAAACACCATCCAGGAGTCTCTCGGTTGTTGGTGCAATACTGTAAATGGTAGTTTTTTTTTGCTAATTGCTCAAGAAAAAACACCCCCCAAGATGTCCATTTTCCCAAACTAACTTGCAGCCGTTTTGTTTAAAACAACGTAGGGCCAGATTTTAAGCCACAAATATCTCAAGTCTCCACAACAGGCTGAAGCACTGAACCCCCAGGTTGTGATAACCAGTCATAATTACACAATACATTAACTGCACGACCCCCCCCCCCAAATTGCTTATTTAAAAAAATTGAGGGTACACAGAACATGACAGAGAATATCAAATTGATTTTTGAGCTACATGTATTTAGTGTGGTGCACCCATGTGGCTGAGGGGAGGGGGGATGAATGGATGTCACAAATTGAGGGCGCTCTCCAATAATATAACAGAGAAATCTCGAGTTACCGTCATTACACCATGAATGTTTTATTAGAAACTTTTCATAAAAAAGATAATTTAAGTCAAGCATATTAATTATAAAAAATACTTTATATATATGTTGATATAAATTACGCGATTTGTTTTCAATAAACAATAATAAAATAAAATTTCGAAATCAAATACTGTAGTAATAATAATATAGATTTTCCCGGTCATTTTCGGCAAATGAGCGGCCAATTTCATTTTCACGCATTCGTGTTGACGTGATTTTGCCTCCTCGGTTGAAACCGTCACTCGATTTCACTTTGATGCATCCGTATTAATATAGCATTGCATTCAATTAAATTCGACCGTCGTTCAGTTTAGCCATGCAAAATCGGCATTCAATTTAGCGGAGCAACCGCAAGCAACGATTTATACCAGATCGTTACTTACGTTTTCGTTTTGAGACAACCAATTTCACAAAATGAGCAAACAAATGCAAACCCCTTTATTGCAGTGTATTGCAATGGTGTCGCATCTCATCATCCATTTTGAAATGAATAGCCCCTCCTCTGATCAACCTCTCTCTTCGTCCGGATCTCAAATACGTTGCGACAATGCAACATAAGCAAACATAATTATGCAAACCCTTTTATACCTTTTTATCTTGTGTCATTTTCCCTTTCCATGAATTTCTATATTTCTTTGATTTGTTATTTGTTTATTCTCAAATCTCAAGAGAGGATTGGTGCCATGGATGTGTATTGAAAATCATGGTGTTGATGTTCAAATTGACTGCAAGCACAATGTAATCTAAATCATTCGAATGCAACCGTCAACATTAGATATTCTCTAGTACAGCGACCGAAAGCTGCCATTATTTTCGAGGATTTTTCAATTACAAACAATTGTCGTCAGGGGACATCACATTAGTGGTTTCCATACACGAAGTGAACCATTTTATACCCTTTTTATTCTTATGGTTCATTCATAATTTCAGACAGAACGCTAAATTTGCTGAACAATTCACAGAAATGCCTGCCCCAAAACGAATTCGAATGACTAAGCGCACGCTGCCAAAAGCCGTTGCGAATTTGAATGCTGTTCGAATGGAATTTTTATTTGAAAGGCGATTCTATTTAATTGCCTGACCCTTGTGAACATTTGCTTGCACATAAAATGAAATCGAATGACTATTTTGAGGTGCCTTGCAGTTTCACGCGAAATGGAATGACGCAGCGTTTAAATTGTCCGCTCATTTGCCGAAAATGACCAGGAAAACCTATACATCATTTATAGAGCACAGCATCTACAGTATATGTGCATATAATATTCTACTGCGCATTATTATTATCCCTGGTCATTGGGCTACATTAACATATTCCTGAAATCATCTTAACTCCCTTTGGAGCAATTACAACATGGCTGCTATAAGCACACGAAGGCTAATTAAGCACAAAGCCATCTCTACCTTCGCAGCGGGTACCCATTTACTCCTGGGTGAAGAGGAGCAATATGTGACAAAGCGTCTTGCCCAAGGACGCAAGCACCACTAACCTATGGCTGGATTCGAACCTGCATTCTGCAGATTGACTACAAGTTTTTGAGTACAATATGCAACTAAGACCACTACGCCAAAGCACCCCAATCTTAAAAATATCGTTGATAGTTTTGCAAGCAATTGTTTGAACAAACAGACGAGGAGCTTTACCCATAGTTTATTTATATTAATTTTTTATGCAATTGGGAAAACACGTTTTTGGACCAAATTCAGCAATTAAGTACTGTATTTTAAACCACAATAAGAAGCGCATGGCAAAGCATGATTGTTGATAAATTTCTACCGTGATCACTGGAGACTATTCTACAAATGAATCAAGTCAACTTATATGATGGCAACAGAGGAAATTGGAAAAATCAAGAAGAGAATATAGGATGTGTAATACAATAATATCATAATATCATCTTTTCTGAAGGACGTGGTTCAGAGTTTTAAAGGTATAGTACCGTACTTTTTTATCAAACAGACATCTCCACAGATTTACCTATAACTTACAGGGTATAAAGAGGGTGATGGTAGAAACATACCGTTCAAATTGTTCTGCCTGAAATGCTGTATTTATCCAGACAACTATTTTTGATCTTTAAAAGGTCTTTTAAAGATCAAAAATAAAAGAGAAAAGGCTTAAGAAATACTGTGGTCGTTTTTCGCTGTTTTCTCAAAAAGTGGGCACCGTATGGGACTGAAATTTTCACAGATGACTGTTACTGTATCTTCCTTACTGTATTTTTGCCCATGAATAGACTGTATTCCTTTGACAAAAACCAAAGTATGATATTACTTTTAAGAAAAAGAAAAAAATATAGTCAAGTGAAGGTAAAATAAAGGCAGTAGGGATATTTCATATCACTCTAAGTAGTTGCACCAGAAACGAACCACACACAATTAGTGAAGGATACTGCAGCCTCGGAGACTTAAGAGGGTTCACAAAACTCTGAAAATTTGTAGTTGACTCCGTGCCACATCTCAATAACGGATACTATTGATTGTCCCTCATGGTTGGGTAAAGATATCAAACTCCTGTAAGAATCTCAATTACACACTGGGAATACCGGCTGATGTGAAACACAATACGTTTACACCCAAAGACAAAGCTATGTCCATCGTCACAGGTAATATTTACTCCTTGGTAAAGAGAAATGATCAGTGCAAAGTATCTCACTCAAGGACACAACAAGCACTCCAGCACAGAAACATGTCCACCATAAAAAAAACAATAATAATATAGGGCATTTATATTGCCTAGCTACTATATGAATATATACTCATATACTACGCATTACAAATGTACTATTATCCCTGGTCATCGGGCCATTATTTACATTTCTGAAATCATCTCAACTCCCTGGGGAGTATACAGCACTAATCAAACCACAAAGCCATCTCTACCCTCGCAGGTACCCATTTACACCTGGGTGAAGAGGAGCAATATGTGACAAAGCGTCTTGCCCAAGGATGCAAGCACCATTAGCCCATGGCTGGATTCGAACCCATAAATTCTAAATTGACCACAAGACTTTGAGTACGACACGTCAGACCACTAGGCCACATCACCTCACATCGCAGGTACCCATTTACACTTTGATGGAGAGAAGCAATTTGATGCAAAGCAACTCGCTCAAGGACACAAAGACCACAAACCCCACCGCTGGCTTTGAACATCATGCATATAAGACACCGAGTCTAACTACCAACCTCTAAAACCCCTGAATACAATAATTACCAAAAAGAATAATCATAAAAATTCCACGCACCATGAAACGGATGAAAACAAGAGGAGGTTGAGACGAGCCAACTCACAGCCCTTTGTTGTAGCTGACAGTCTCTTCGGAAGTAGCTGCCTGGATCTCAGGCTCCAGTTGGGACGTGGACACCTTATTATGTAGAATGGAAAGCAAATATGAACAAGAGCTTAGTGATTTGACATTTTGACAATGCGCATCATAACACAAAAAATTGTCATTGTTAGAGTCAAGTCCTCAAATCCGTACTACGAGTACTTCGACGTCTGAGTACTGGGTACTGGGATATCATTTGCCCTGCGCAATTTGTTCCGTGGTGGCAATAGAGGTTATTCACGTGACGTCATTAGCCGTCCAGCACAATGATTGCACACGAGAAACAATGCGCTACAGTGCATATGCAACGTACAGTATCGTACATGTAACCATGGACCACATAGATAAGCTTGGTGGCCAATCACGTGATTTTATGACGTCGGTGAATAACCTCTATACAATCCCTGACTGTAATATTATCCCACAGTGGAAATAGTATCGCTTTTCTTAACCACAGAATTTGAAATAGGTGGGCAATTCAAAATAGTGCACTCCAAGCTTTTCTTGAACATGTTTGGAGTTAGTTGGGCCTGATGTTTCAATCCCAGCAGGCTCTTTCTGAAAAGCCTTTGAGAAAGAGCCTGCCACTAGTGCCACTAGGATTGAAAAGTCAAGCCCTACCATTTCTAAGTATTATAAATAAGTATTTTTGATGAGTATATAAATTAAAAAAGCCATATCCTCTTTGAGTGATTCCCCATATACCGTTCCCAGGTTGCAGCATGCTGTGTGTATCACTGAAACCATCCCTGGGGTATGGCGGTGTGTGCGTGGTTTCATGGCTTCTGACTGCCAAACGAACAAAGATAATTGACTATTGGGGTCACCACCAACGAAGGGCTGGATGGCTAAGTTGGTAGAGCGCCTGTACGGTATTCAGGAGGTCGCCGGTTCGAATCCCGCCCCAGTCAATTATTCTTTGTTCACTTTCAATGACTATTATAAGTAGGATTTGAAGTTTTGCATGGTGGAGAGACTAGAACTAAGTAAGGCTTGCAGAGACACCAGGTATATTTTTTGGAAGGTGTGTGGTCCTGAGAAGGACCAGTGAGAGAAAATAATATTTTCTCAATGTTTCGGCCAGTGTGCTCTGGTTGTCCTCACGAGAGAGAGTGCCGAACTGTGTGGGAGTGCAGGCTGCTGCTCATTCAGGAGTGGATGGTGGATTGCGTTGGATCTTGGTGTTAATTGGCCGGGTCGGTAGTGCGTGCAGAAGTGTGGAGAAGTGGGAGCCAGATGTCGCTGATGTAAAAAATGTCACTGATGTGGTCGGCGATGTGAACATGTTTGATGATGGCAGGTTTGTCAAAGTTCCCTTTTCTGCCATGTGCTTGATGTTCTTTGATGCGGGTGAGGAGGTTTCGCCGATTTCACCTGCCAGTTTCGCCGATGTACACTTTCCCACAATCGCATGGAATGCGGTAAACTCCTAGAAGGGTGTAAGGTGTGTCAGCTTGTCCTTGTGGGTGTGGAGGAAGGACTGAAGTTTCCTGGGGGCAGAGTGGTGGACACGGATGTTTTGAATGATTCCAAGATGCAGTGGAGCTGGTGGAAGGTTGGACTGATGAAAGGGAGACAAACTAAAGGGTTGAGGGAGGCTTCAGGTATAGGAGCCCCTAACGCCTTGGAAGGCGTTAGGGGCTGAGATGGATCTGGCTGAGATGGAAACTGTAACTTGAGGGCGGTCTTGATGTGTTGGTGGAGTGCGCTCTTGTCAAAGCTCTGGTAGGCCCGGCTAATGAGGATCCCGTTGACAGAACTCTTGACAGTGGGATGATGGAATGATCTCTTGTAGGTATCTGTCGGTGTGTGTGGGTTTCCTGTATGCCCGGTGGTGGAGAGTGCCATCTTGCTTGCTAGTGAGATGAACGTCGAGGAAGGGAAGTTGGCTGTCTTATTTCTGTTCCATGGTGAAGGGGATTGAGGGATGTTGCTGGTAGAGGTAGTTGAGGAAGTCATGGAGCAGGTCTTGTATTACAGATGGATGTCAAGGAAGGGGAGTTGGCCGTCTTATTCCTGTTACATAGTGAAGGGGATCAAGGGATGATGCTGGTTGAGGTAGTTGAGAAAGTCATGGAGGAGGTCGTGTCCATGAGGCCAGATCATGATTGTATCATCCACATATCTGAGCCAGAGGTTGGGCTTGTGGTCTGCAGTGAGGAGGGATGACATCTCAAATTCTTCCATCAAGAGGTTGGCCAACGCTGCAGATATGGGGGAGCCCATTGAGGAGCCTAAAGTCTGCTTGTAGAATTTATCCTGCGCACTTGAGGTAGCTGCGTCACGCAAAGGTGGAGGAGATCAGCAATCTGGGCTGGAGTACGATCAGGAAGGCTGGTGTCGTGGTCAAGCCATTTGGCATGACACAATGTGACACACAGTGACACAACATCAAAGCTCACCATGATGTCTGTGAGTTTGAGGGTGAGGTCTTTAGTGAGCTCGATGATCTGAGCGGAGTTGGTGATATGGTGAGGGGTGTTGCCCACCAATGGCTGCCGAATGCTGGCGAGAAGGCGAGCTATTTAATAGGTGGGAGATCTTCTGGAAGACATGATGGGATGGAGAGGGATGTCTGGCTTGTGGATCTTTGGCTGACTGAAGAACCTAGGGCTGATGGTTGGAGGCGGCGGTGCTGGGCTGCTGGGATGACCTCGGAGCGATGAAGAGCTAGTAGCTTGATAGCCACTCTCTTCTCGATGGCTTGGGTGGGGTCCTGAAGAGGGGGCGGTATGTCCCGGAGTTGAGGATATGCAGGACCTTGGTGGTGTAGTCTGTGCAGTTCACTAGTGTCCGGCACACCCTCTCCTGAGGACGGCCAGAGCACACTGGCCAAAACGTCAAGATACATTTTTCCTCATCGTTCCTTCTCAGGACCACACAACTTCCAAAAAGAGTGTAAATACATGGTGTCTCCGCAAGACTTGGTTCAAGTATAATAAACTTGGGGTCATTTTGGTTGATGAGCAGTTTGGAACAGGTAAATACTTCCATTTCTGATGTTTGACTGGCTCGTTGAACTCACCTTTGAGAACTGGGGGAAGAGGCTGATCGCAAGGGGTAGAGCAAAGGCAAAGGCAGAGGTGCACACGACCACTTGAAGAGGAAAATGAAGCCTGGGGAACCGTTTCAAGAAATTGGTTCTGTGGTAAAAAGAAGATGTTCTCAAAATTACATTACAGATTAAATTTTGATTAATCTTGTAGGCCCACATCACAAAAGGCAATCAGTTCCCAGCAATCTCTCAGAAGAAATAATCTTAAATTTTTCATTCTCACAAAATTTTCTTGAAGGTATAAATTTCATACTTTGGTTTTGATCACAGAATTGCAGATTTATGGGCAAAAATATCAAGAAAGATACAGCAACAGTCATCTGTGAAAATTTCAGTCCCATACGGTGCCCACTTTTTGAGAAAAAAAAAAGGAATTTTCATCTTTTGAAGATCAAAATAGTTTTTTGGTCAATTGGTTTTACTCTTTTCTGGATAATATACAGAATTTCAGCAAAGAGTCAACGGTATGTTTTTACCATCACCATCTTTATACCCTGTAAGTTATAGGTGAATCTGTGAAGATTTTTGTTCGAATTTCCGTGTTGTTCGCTGAGCATGAATATCAAATGGAATTTTTATTGGCGATTTGTTTTATTGAGCATGACATGTTGTGCAAAGCAGTTTTTTGGTGCTTAACAGCTCCATAAAATTGCCTCCTGGTCAATACTCCGTAGGGACCTGGGTGGGCCATGAACCTGCGTACCGAGAGGCAGAAGTCAAGGAAAGAAGGTAATCAAAGTCACATGATGTCGTGTTGCTGGTAGCGACGTTTCGGCTGCTGGAACTGCTAGCCTTCATCAGCCGTCAACGTTCACAGGGAGCGGGGATGTAGACCGCCAAAGCCATGCTGAGAACACGCCCCTAGCTAACCGCAGGGTGAGCCGTATGACGTCAACTGGAGTGACCCGTCCACAGTCCGCTGAACAACAGGATACAAAGGACACCGTAGCATCCAGTTCTTCAGTTGCCTGATGAAGGCTAGCAGTTCCAGCAGCCGAAACGTCACTACCAGCAACACGACATTGTTTGACATTGATCACCTTTTTTCATCTGTACCTACCGCGATGAAAAACCCTTTCCTTTCTAATGAAAAGCTTACCTGTTCTCCACGTAGGTCAGGATGACTGTTGGTATGACCAGGATTGGAACAGGCATAGCTATTCTTGTCAGGGCGGTTTCCGTCAATGCCTGTAACAACAAAGGGGAGATTGGACTTCGTTCATTCCAAATGGACAGAAGTGCTCATCAGCTTGGTTTGGAGATGAGCACCTTTAACACCTGGGCCCAATTTCATTTTGCTTATGGTTTGAGTATTTCACGGGAGAGCTTTTTGTCTCACAACGCTAAGCATGGACTTTCTGCAGAATGCATATGGCAGCACATAAGCAAAAAATAATCACGACCTATAAATTATTCGCTAACCGAAAGCCTTGCTTACAGATTCTATGAAATAGATTTCAAGCGTAGCAGTGCCTGTAAGCACAAAAATAGGACTGTAATGGATTCCATAAAATTGGGCTCTGGTGAATACCTTGTACATCTACATGGCATTGCTGCAAATGTTGAGACTGTACCGATGCCTAGACCAAAGGCTGTTATGATTGTTCACTGAACGATTGAGCAAGCGGCCGCCAAGTTAGAAGTTTCATAAGCCAACTTCTCCCGAGCCTTGCTGTATTTGCCATGGTCACATAGTGGAGTGCAACGTGCATACAAGTTGATCGATCGTCAAGTATCTGCAACGCTGCATGGTTGTGTCACAGCAAGTACAACAGGTACCAGACAGATAGAAGCCTGTCAACGCTGGATGGTAGAGGTGGCTTCTTCCAGGTTCAAGCTTGCTAGGTCAGTGCTAGGCTTCAAGATGGAAACCCTTTCCAAAATTCATCCAAATGTCTAAATGTAACTGCAGAGGATTAGGGATTAACTCCTGGATAATCTGCAGATGAGGATAATCCATGTGGATCGGGTTGCGAAAACAAAGGACAAAGGATCCATTTTTTTGGATGAACAGTCACCCGAACCACCCAACCATCCTCATCATCTGATCTTAATCCCAAAGACCCCCACAGACTCAACGACTCTTTCATCTCACCCTTTTGGCCGCAATCTTGGACGTTCCGACCACATTCCCCTGAGAGTCCACCACCTCGATGCCTTCGTAGATCTCTGTGAATCTCATGAAGGTCACATTGCACACGTTGGCCGTCGCTGGTAGAATTAAGAAGTAGACGTGATAAGGCTGGTTAATCTTAAAGGTACAGTACAGGATTGGTAACAAAACCAAACAGAAATGTTCACAGATAACTTTGAAGGTATGAAGATGGTGCTGGTAGAAACATACTGTTAAAATATCTCTGCCTGAAATGGCATGTTTATCCAGAAATTA
This sequence comes from Astropecten irregularis, assembly GCA_963971285.1. Classification (NCBI taxonomy): domain Eukaryota; kingdom Metazoa; phylum Echinodermata; class Asteroidea; order Paxillosida; family Astropectinidae; genus Astropecten; species Astropecten irregularis. Next base: position 10,775,059 of record OZ020254.1, read on the forward strand.
GTGAAACAAAGACCGAAAACAGTTTTGATCTCCCGTTAAGATCAAAACCATTCTTAATGTTTAATTTGAGCCTTTAGGCGAAGATACTTGGTGATATGGAGGACCGTCGCCATATTGGTACACATCTCAGATGATAGAGCACTGTTACATTACATCCACAGGTCTCAGGTCCGATTCCCTATTCAGTTAAAACCACACTTCGCACACTCAAACATAAAATGAACAGAAATCAACAACTGAGTTTGAGCGGACGTCAATCTAAGCAATCAGGTTATAGTCAGACTTACCGACGGCTGGATAAGGCACGAACCTCTGTATAACTGACATGGTTGTTGGATTGAAGGTAGTGGCTCGTTTGAGCAGTAAGTTAAGACCAGCCTGCAAGGAAAAGTGAAAGACAGATTTGATGTGAATGAATGTCGCTCAGGAAGGAAATTCACAGCAGCCAAATGTAACGCTCATGGGAGTTGCATCAGAGGGACAGGGCTGGTAATATCCACTAGACCGTGGACCGAGTCTAGTGATTTAAAAGTGTGTACTTCACTAGTCCGGCTGTCTAGTGATTTTGTTTTTCCTTGCACAATTAAAATGGAGACTAAATTAATGATTTGACACAATATTAATATAATATTGTATACAATTATGATTTCCCTTTGTACATGAATGCCACAGGTCTAGTGAAAAACGTTTAGGTCTAGTAAAATGCTTTAATTACTAGACCTGCTGTCGAGCCCTAGAGGACTATAATAATTTAGGCATTCATATAGCGTTCGTACACAAGTGGCATCACAGCACTTAACACTATCAATATCACTACTCACCAGGCCCATTTACATTCCTGAAACCATCTGAACTCCCTGGGGGAGTAGGCCTATACAGCCCCTGGCTGCCTACAAAGTACACAAGGGCTTATCAAGCCCACAAAGCCATCTCTACCGTCACAGGTACCCATTTACACCTGGGTGAAGAGGAGCAATCTCTTCCTTCCTCCATGATGTGACAAAGCATCTTGCCTATTTGGATGCAAGCACCACTATAGTCCATGGCTGGACTCAAACCCACAATCTGTAGCTTGACCACAAGATCTTCAGTACGACACACCAGACCACTAGGCTACAGCACCACACAATTTAACCTTACTTGCCCTCCAGCTTAGAGATAGGAGGGGCCTGATGCTTAATGAGGTAACAAGTAACAAATCTCATTAAAAATTATGAGCATGTTCAAGAAAATGATGAATTGGGACAATAAATGGCTTCGGTCTGACTCACCGCTATGGAACATGCACTGGCCACTGCACTGATATAACCCATCACAAAGCGACTGGTTGATGTCATCTGTGTCACGGCCAAAAAAAACAACAACGCAAATTCAGAACATCTGAAATAAGTTATAACACAAGACGAAGAAATATGAAACGTGATGGTAAATTCCGAGGAGTCATATGGTATAAATTTATGAAATTTTGAGAGTTTTTTAAGGCCTTTTCACACTAACTCCTTATCGATCTGTGTTGAAATCAACCCGGGTCCGCCCCGGTTCAGGCTGGCAAGTTTTTGAACCGGATTGAAGAGACGCCCATAAATCCACGCAATACTAACGTACACATGCACACTGACTCTTTTGCAAAATTTCATGTGTAATCCATTACCCTTAGGAAAAATTCTTCAATTACGGTAGCAGATTTTTTTGCTTACGGTTAGCGTTTTTCACAGGAGAGTTTTTTCTTTTGGTAGCTGTGAGCAAGGAATTTCTGCAGAATGCATATGACAGCGCATTAGCAGAAAATACTCACGGTTACCTTAGAAATTCTTCGCTAACTGAAAGTCTTGCTTTATGGATTCCATGAAATAGATTTCACGCTTAGCAGTGCCCGTAAGCACAAAAATAGGCCGCAACGGATTCCATGAAATTGGTCCCTATTCTCACGATGGTGAAAGAAGTGTCAACAACAATTGCATGAAATTCATTCCATATCAGATTCAATATTTTTGTTAATTGTTGATTAATTTTGTTTTGTTCTCTTTATTGGATTTGTTAGCGTGGATTTGATCTTACCTTGGTGGCATTTCGATTTGCATAGTTGAAGCATGCATTATGACTCTGATTCAACCACTGTGAAAAAAATAAACAAACAAACAAATAAAAACAAAATTATACCATAACAATAAACTACAAGGGAAACTCAGTTGGTAGAGTACCGGAAGGTATTCCGGTGGTCGCTGGTTCAAATCCTGGAACCGTCAACTTTTTTCTTTGTTTCTTTTTTCAATGGCTTCAAATCAATCCAGTCAGTTTGCCTTGTGGTTATTTAATGATTCATTAATGGTCCAATCAGGGTGACTACAACAAAAATTGACTGATGTGGGTTTCGAACAGAGGACCTCAGGATTCAAGTATCCAGTGCTTTACCAAATGAAAAACCCACTCATGGCCGTGTCTTAATCTGTGAATTAGCAACGTTTACAAGCTAGTCGGAAAGCTTAAGATATAAGAAACTCATAACCTCGCTTCGCAATCATTGACGTTTTGTTTCTCAGAGTTCTCTGTCCTGTTGAAAATCTGAAGTTTTTTTGATTGAGCAAGCCAGTGGTGTGGTTCGGTGGCTTAGGACAAGCCATTGAACAAAGATGACTAATGATGTGGGACATGGCCACTGCTAACATGTAGTACATCTACATGGCTTTAGAGAATCCTTCGGGAATCTGTACTAAGTAAAAAATTGCAGCTTGCCGTTGTACATTGAGCAAGCATCTATCACAATGCAGATTTCCTGATTAATTATGCAAGCCAACCCAGCACTGACCGCTTTTAGTTTTGACCAATCAGGGGGCATCTACTTTATATGTACCGTATGGCGAGTGACTCGTATCACGTAGATAGCTGCTGCCGCGCGTATCATATGCGCGAAATTGACCAATCAACATCTTCCGTCACGATCCTGACGGAAATGTTCTCAAAACAGATCTGATTGGCTGATGTGCCGCATTGCATACAATTTGCATGCACAAATGTATCAAACGTTCGTACATAGTGACACGGAGTAGAATGGGTGATACTCAGACTACTTGGCACAGTTGGACCGGAAAGCCCCATAAGAGACATGGAAACTACTGTCTGATGATGATGATGGCTGGTTCCTTGCATGTGAGGATCAGGGGAAAGGTAGAGAAGATGCCTAGTTCCTACAAGCCCTCTGATGGATGAAGAGGCCAATATGTGAGGAGCACATTCTGCTGCATCGTGGACAGGTGAAGGAGGGAATTGCAGCTGCCTGATCTTGTAGTCCCTCTTTTCGCCTCTTTCGCTTCTCTTTGGCTGTGTCGCTTCTCTGATGTTCGAACTTCCTGCTGGCTCTTCTGATGGTATATTGCGCCACTTGTCTGGATTGAGGGCTTTCTGTTGCCAAGTCTGATGCTGGATCTCTGCCAGTGAGAGCTGCTTCTTTAGTTGGTCTTTGAGACGCTTCCTGTGAGCGCTTCTTTAGAACAATATTTTTGGGACAATGGGGTGGGTTGGGGACTGGGACTGGGTCAAACTTGGGATGATAAGCGTAGAAAATAGAAGGAAGAAGAGTTTTCTTTTCATACCTGCCAGAAGAGAGTTGATGTCATGGTAGGATTGGGCAGTAGCATACCCACCACCGTAGGGGTTCCGAAGGGTACAAACCCTGTTGAGGTGGAATGACAACAACAAAAGCAATCAGGCTCAACCTTTCCTTCTAGTATTCTGCAACTTCATTGAAAAGTGAACAAAGAAAAATTGACTGGAATGGAATATCGAACCAGCACTGTACCAACTGGCTATCCAGCCCTATGTTGGTGGTGTCCCTAATAGTCAATTATTTTTGTTCGTTTGGCAGTCAGAAGCCATGAAAACACGCTAATACCGCTTTATCCCAGGGATCATTTTATCGATACGCACAAAGGATGCAGCTTTTTCACCAATATAGGGCTGGATAGCTCAGTTGGTAGAGCGCCAGTACGGTATTCCAGAGATTGCTGGTTCGAATCCCGCTCCAGTCAATTTTTCTTTGTTCACTTTTCAATGCCTTAAAATTCAGTCTGTTTCCCTTGTGGTTATTTGATGATTTTTCTCCAACATTCATTTCAGATAACATTTTGTGTCTACTAAAAAATTGTTGCACGCCAACAGGAACAAAGACAAGCAAGTGAATTAAACTAAAAGGTCAAATAATGTCTCCGCAAATAGTTTGGCAAAAATTTGTGGTTACTATGGGAACCTACCAGACATCCTGAACGGCATGAAGATCTTCTCCCCAGTGTCAGGATGGATTATCGCCTTGGAAACAGAATAAACAGAAAAACGGGTTATTTCGTTGTTAAATGGCATATACAAAATTGGCAAAAAAACAAAAGGTTCACAGATTTACGAATAACTTACACATTGGCCCATTATCCAATGGACGAACGTCCAATAGATGATGTCTAAAAGGTTGCAACTTAGGTTTGGCTTTCTGTGCACCCATAGGCAGCATGGTATACAGCTAGGTACCAGAATAAATTGTTATGGGGTGCCGTGGCCTAGTGGTCTGGCATGTCATACTCCAGATCTTTTGGTTAATCTACGGACTGTGGGTTCAAATCCAGCCATGGGCTAGTGGTGTTTGCATCTTTGGGCAAGACGCTTTGTCTCATATTGCTCCTCTTCACCCAGGTGTAAATGGGTACCTGTGAGGGTAGAGATGGCTTTGTGGTTTGAGTAGCCTCTATGCGCTTATAGCTGCTGGAGCTGTATACTCCCCAGGGAGTTGAGATGGTTTCAGGAATGTTAATGTAGCCCAATGACCAGGAGAAATAACATTGTGCCATGAGACGGCGCTATACAAAAATCCATTACTATCATTATTATCATTTTTGGAGGTCAATACAAGTAATAAACTGCTGCAAACTGCTCATCAGCCAAAATGACCTGAAATATATCAAATGCTTTGAGTAAGGAGGGCCTGACGCATTTCGATCCTAGCAGGATCTTTCTCAGAAAGGCCCTCCTAACTCTAAGCATAATTTTTGGTGGCACGGACTTCACACTGGATTCAGGACGGAGGGCGGTAGGCCTACCTGTTTGATCTTTTGTGCTTTCCAGAGTTGTTGGTTAGTGATACCCTCCGGTAAGTTACCAGACTTAAACTGCTCCAACAATGTGACAGCATCGTTGAGTTGCTTCTAAAAGGGAAACAGGATGTATAATGGAACATGGAAGAATTAGAAACTGCGGTGCCAAATGTTGACTAGCCGTGAGAGGGCCTGGGGAGGGGGGTCACAGGTCACCATGCAGGCCTTGAATGTGAGGTTTGGTAAGGCATATTTTAACTTGTAGAGATTCCATCTTCTGGTTATTATAAAGCCCAATTTGTATGTCTAGGGGACATATTAAAGGGCACCCAAGCCTGCCAAGTCCAATAAGCCCATTGATTAAAGGCTATGACCAGGGTGGTCACCATGAAATTGCAGCCTTAGGTCATTTGAAGGATTTCCCAAATGTGACGGCCAGAGTTCAGAGTGGGCTAGCAGATTCCAGGGCTAGAAATAAGGTTTGGTGAGGGCAAGGCCAATTTTCCATTGCAAGGGGCACTTCCATTGGAAAATCATAATGTGTATGGAAACATTTGAAGGGGCACCAAGGCCAAGAACCAGGGCAACGAAGGCCATGGCCTCCATGGCCTCCGTTTATTACCAGGCTTGGGACTCACACTCAATCTTCCTATAAAACTATAAAACAAGTTTTTTGGGGAAAAAGAGGGAAAAGATATCTTCTATAAGACTTTTTTTGTGGTGAAAATGAGGATGCTTAAACTTAAAACACCAATTCCCATTGTTGAACATAGAAATGCAACATTTATAATGCTCACTAAAAGCAATGCCTAAAGGGCAACATTGGTAATAAACCAAAATTCAGAAATGTTCACAGATTTAGGAATAACTTTCAGGGTATGAAAATGCTAATACAGTGTAGTAGAAACATACTATGAACATGTTTCTGCGTGCTGAAATGCTGTATTCATCCAGAAAAGAGCAAAACCAAACAGAAAAAAATGAGACAGCTATTCCCACACAATTTAGCGTAACAATTGCAACCGTTTTTCACTGTTTTCTACTGTTTCCCATGATCAATTTGGCTGAAAATTTCACAGGTTTGTTTTCATTCCATGACAAATCAAATTATGAGCAGCTCTGTCACTTTACTAATGTTGTACATGCCCAGTAAATATGTGAAAAGGAAAACATGTTATCACCTTTGATACAAAGAGTGTTCTTGGGTCAATGACATCTAAGAAGTGACGATATCTACCCGTAAAAGTGTCCTGAAAGAGAGCAAGTCATAAACAAACGTCACAGTATTATTCACATGTACACAATGATGAACTGAGGAAAAAAGTACACAATTGGCTATTCCCACTCATCTCAGTATGTAATTTTACGGCCCTGCTTAGCACAAAAATTAATATAAACAGGATTAACAACCAAATGTCCATGTGTTGTGTATCACTTTAATTGTTCCTTGGCTGTTGTTCGTTGACCATGAATATCAAATGGAATATTTAATGGTGGTTTGTTTCATTGAGCAAGACATTTTGTGCTAAGCAAATTTGTCTGTGCTTAACAGCTCCATAAAATTGGCCCCAGATCGACTTGGCAAAGTTATAGAGCAAAGTTACACACTTGCAATTGACCTAGACCAAATAACTGGAGTAATGTTATTCTTATTTTAAATGACTCAACTATCGTAGCGAGTATGACGTCAAGACGGGAGTAAAAAGGGAGTACAGCACCCCAGTTACTGGGTCTATAACTACCCATAGCAGGACATCCTTAGGTATCAGGATTCAGGGGTCAATTTCACGAAGCCCTTACTATCATGACTATTAGTACAAGTGATCGTAACTTGAGTTATGAAGGATAATGCATTGTATCCAATGGAGGCTCAGGGTCAGGCTCCGGCTCTGTCATCCATATGCTAAAATATGGGTTGTGGTTTTTCATTGAAGCTGAAACTCTGTTTTCCTTCTCAAACCAGAGAATCTACTTCCAAACCACAGCCAAAAACCTCTATTTTGATACCCATTAGTGACGGTTTGTACGTGATTTGGGCATGTTGGGGTCAATAGCACTCCGCACTTGTGCTAAAAATAGCACCGGATCTCAGACAAACATTGCAACCATGCAAACGTGTGTCTATGTGCGCGTGCATGTACACTGTGTGTGTACGTGAGACAGTGTTTGTCTGACATCCGGGGATTTTGTTACGTCATTAGTGCGGAGCGCTATTGCAGAATACTCCACCAATCACCTCTCTCTCATTGACCCTATGTACAACGTCGTTCTTGCTTGACCGCTCATATGTTTATGCACAGGGTTTTTCAGTGGTGGGGTATTCTGCAATTACTTTTAGGCTACTCCGTGATTTGTTCGTAGCTTGCGCCATCTACACACGTTGGTTTTCATTGATTGTCAAGTTCATGAGAATAAAGGTACCTGGATGTCTGTGCTGATCAGTAGAATGTTACAAGCACCGTTTAAAGCACACATTAGTGGTAGTGTTAAAACTTTTAAAAACTTTTACTCTTCTCTGTAATGTTACTCCTCAAGATTTTGTACACCCAGGAAGGCCAGCAATCAAATAGATAATTCACCTGATTGAATCGAGAACGATTCAGCTGGAATTCGGGCCATTTTTCCATATTTTCACGCCCCACGCTGCCGACGAAGGACACTTGACTTGACCTTGTTTACTTGCAGAACTTTTAATTAGCTCACCAATCAACAGGTTAGTCAAAGTTTCCCTTCCTGCAAGTAGGCATGTATGCAGAAAACACACACACCTTTTTTTTTACCCCAAAAATTTACCATAGCGCCCTCTCTAGTCACCTTTTTTACCTCCAAAATTATTATAGCGCCCTCTCTAGTCACCTTTTTTACCTCCAAAATTACTATAGCGCCCTCTCTAGTCAGCTGGCCATTAAATTTACCACAGCGCCCTCTCTAGTCAGATTTGTTTAACCCTAAATTACTATAGCGCCCTCTCGAGTCAACGTTTTTTTTACCCCCAAATTACTATAGCGCCCTCTCTAGTCGCTAGTCATGGCTAATTATTTTTAGTATAGTTCCCAGCCTCCCATAGTGCATTTTACATGAAAGATGATTTATTTTGTTGGTGAGCCATGCTTGTAAGGATAAAATAATGTGCTTTCTTCTCGATCGCAAAAAGAAACATGCGAGTCCAGGAATATAGCATTTTACCCATCTCCGAATTACTCAATCTATGAGAGCTTTGCAGTTTAATTCAAACCTGGGCCAAATTGACAAGCCTAGTTCAGTATCAGGTGAGCTACAGCTATTTAGTTTGGTTTGGTTTATTTTCATCATCTTCTTTAACTGTACAGAAAATCACAAGTTATGCACATGAATAGAAATGTACACAATATTTTCAATAGGTAGGGCCTACATGTAATTACTAATGAATGCATACAATATACGAAGATGAAGCTTGGGGGTACTAGGTAGGAAGCCAAGGCTTCCAAGGGAATTAAGCACCGATTTATAACATGACTGATCATCATTGAATAACTAGGGCCTACAACTTACAAGTACAAGTACAAGTACAACTACAAGTACAATACAATAATAGTTGTGATGATCGTAACCCTTGGTCTGACCATGGACATGGACGAGATTATTAGATGAGATTAAACCAATGATACAAATGTCTGACAACAGCTGTCAGGGAGCATAAAAAGTCTGAAATCTGGATATCTCCTATCCTTTTGTACTCAGTAAAACAATCTGAAATCCAAAACAAAAATCAGACTTTTATCTGATAAATCTCATCCCTGCAAAAAAAAACTAAGGTAAAACATCTCCATAACGTTACCAATTTATTGAAAACTATTTTTCAATTGGGGCCTGACCTGCTACATACGAGATGCAGCGCGAAGTAGTTGCCTTGCACTTCGTTGTCCGGAGACGAACTCGTCCCAAAGGTTGAAGAGTTTCGCCTGCTGGGACCTCCAATGCCGGCGCTGCATTTTCCTCAGCTTTCTCTCTGACACCAGTCGCATCTGAAGTCCCACAGAGAAGGCCTCACGGTGGAGAGTGGCAATCAACTCATAGAGGGTCAAGTTGGCCCGCCCCGTCTACCTGTTCAGGCGGTTGTGCCAACCTTCCACGTCGTTGTTCGTCCGAACGCTGGAGAGGAAGGTTGACCAGGAAGACGGGTCTTAGATGTCTGTGGCGATCCACGTCTCTTCTACGTAGTCAAACACCTGTAAAAGAAATAACATAACAAAATTAATTGATTGAAACATCACACACTGCGTTTGATTGGTACATCACACACTGGATACGATTGGAACACCTGTAAAACTGAAAGAAACGTAACAAAATTAATTGATTGGAACATCGCACACCAGGATTGGAGGCCTTAGGTTGTAAACCTCATGTCAGACCAAGGTTACGATCATCGCAACTACAGGTACAAGTGCTTAAAAGAAAACAATTGGAAGATTAGAGGGTATTTTCCTGGTCATATTTAGATTTTGGCCGTAGTGCTCCCCCCCCCCCCCAAACAAAAAAGTGACCCTAGAAGACTGAACTACTCAAATACATATCAGATCTGAAACAATATACATGGGTGTATAAATAGTCAAAGAGTATATGAACATGTGGAGGCAAAAGTAATAAGTGACAAGAAGGCAGAGATATAAGATATGAAGAAGAGACCAGGGGCTGATGATGTCACCAAAGTTGTAGTTTGGGATCATCACTATCACACTTTGATATAAGATCGATACTTTGCAATTGATTCTCCAATTAGTGATGGATTTGGGCTCTTGCGATGATCGTAAAGCGTTTGTAGTGAAATAGGACCCAGGGATTGACACAAAAGGGAGATTTGGATACTTGGAGAGAAGTTGAAAGAAAGCTTGAGAATTTAGACGATTTGACAGAATGGACTGGGGGGTTAGGACTGAATAATTGAATGCAGCAGTGCCATAGAGATATAAAGACCTTATAGAAACTCTGAAAAATATGGAATACAAATACGTGTGCATTTATTCATCGGCCTCGCAGCAGTGGTGTTGTCCGAGACTGAGTCCTGAATGGTCCGAGACTGTGACCAGGAAAAAGTTGTCTCAAGACCAAGACCTACAACACTGTCTATTAAACAGTAATTGTATATCATTTGTTTTGTTTCTTGCAGACATTGGATGCAGTCTTGAAGCTTGTGGTGACCAAAATGAGTCAGATATTTCACGGGAGAATAAAAGGTAAAGCATTATGAGCATATCATACTAACTGTTCATGTTATCAAAGCCAAAGGAAAAGCTACAAAATGCTATACCACTAGTTATGATAATATTAATAACAAACAGTTGGTGAAAAGTGTCTTGCTCAGGGACACAGGAACAGCAATATCGTGGTCAGGCTGAGGAAGTGCTTATAATACTGCACATACATCCGAGTCTGAGGTTGAACAATTTGAGGTTCTGTGATTTCTGTACCCCTACAACATGTACAGTGCTCCATTCCAAATTAAAATCCCAATCCTAGATTGAGGGTGATAATATTAAAAATGTAATGGGTTTTTTGCGTGATTTTGTTTGGCTTCCTCACAGAGATGGTGCGGGGGTCGGATCTGTCCACGCTGTCCTCCAAGAAGATCAGGGAGCAACTGGAACAAGAGTTCAAGACAGACTTATCCAAAAGGTGAAATTAAAGGGTCATGATGTGACCTGGCATTAGAGAATGAGTACTGGTAGTTGAAACGATTTGATCAGTCCGTGTTGAAAAGTGAAGCTTTAATCACAATTAGCATTCAGTTGACTTTATCTCACTGACATGAGTTGTCTGAATTGTTCACAGATAAAAGTTAGAAATCACCACTTTAAAGGTACTATCATAATTTGGAAGCATAGTAACACAGAAATCTGCACAGATTTACCTATAACTTACAGGGTAACAAGATGGTGATGGTAGAAACATATCGTTCATGTTTTTCTGCCTGAAATGCTGTACATGTATGTATCCAGAAAATGGTATTTGTGCCCAAGTAATAAGTGTGAAATGTCTAAAAGCTGCTGTCTAGCATAGATTTCAGTCTTCCTGCTTACAGTGTGACTTTCCAACATACTATTTCACAAGGCACTGGACATTACTCCTGCCGGTACCTCTTGGTCAAATTACATCTCTCTGTCAAACGGGAATAGAGGAGTTCAAAGTGCCAAAGGTAGTTACTTAGTTTTTTCTGCAACTTGTTTGTTTTTGCCTCGTTAGGAAGAAAGAAATTGACGATATAGTGATGAGTCTGTTGGGGGCCTTGGACAGTCAGAGTGACCAGACTCGGGACAGTTCGGACAACGACGATGATGATGATGAGGTTGAGGAGAATTCCACAAGTGTCCAGTCCAAAAAGGTGCGTTCATTAGAGAGACTGACCACACCCTTTGTCCAATGGTTGAGTCAAAGACAACTTGCACAGGACTTTGATTTTGCTTGACTAAATAGAACGGAAAAGGAAAAGAGATGTCAAAATTTAAGCCCTTTGAAACTGAATTTAGCCTTTGGAGAGCTGTCTGTTATTTGTGAATTGAGGACCTGCAACACATCATTGGTAATTGCAAAAGTTAGCAATTCATAAAATAGTTCGAGGACTCCTCCAGTCCTCGAGTGTTTAAGGGCCTTTTCCAAACATTGGCTCTGGCTCAGGCTCAGGCTCTGGCTCAGGCTCCATTCGTGAATCCATTCTAAAATAACGGGTATATTGAGGCTTTTTGCTGCGGTTCTGAAGTAGATTCTCTGGTTTGAAAAAGAAAACAGAGCTTCAGCTTCAATGAAAAACCACAACCTACATTTTCAGCATATGGATGACAGAGACGAAGCCTGAGCGGGAGCAGAGGTTTGGAAAAGGGCCTGGTACTATTTTTTTTTAATTTGTGACTTTTCCAGAAAAAATGTACTATTTGCATCTCCTGATCATGATGAAACTTACATTAATTAGTCCACTTGTCACTGGCTACGTGTACTTCACAATACTTGATGATTATGATAATGTTGGTGCTTGGTCACCAGCGTAGGGCTGGACAGCTTAGTTGGTAAATAAGAGCGCCGGTACGGTATTCATGATGTCGCTGGTTCGAATCCCACTCAAGTAAATTTTTCTTTGTTCACGGTTCAGATTTTAAGCCGGATACATCAAATTCAGAGACGAGACTGGTTTCCGAGTACCGACTTAATTGTTACCAAATCATACTTCTTTAATTTGCTGCTCATTTGTTTCTGTTTGTCCTTGCGCGCCCTCAGAGAAAACCGAAGAGTTCCAGTAAGAGTACCCCGACGAAAGCTAAGAAGTCCAAGTCCCACGACTCTTCCAAGGATGAGGAGCTTGCCCGCATGCTGCAGGAGGAAGAAGGCGGACGGAGAACCCGAAGAACAACTCACAAAGAACCCAAACCCAAGAAAAAACCTGCCAAGAGAGAGAGTGAGACAGAGTCTTCCAGTTGACAACTTCCCAAAATCTTCTGAAATGCTTTCCAAGTTTTTTCCTTGTTTTCTTCTTCTTTCTTTCATAAAAGAAAACTAATTGCTTTAAAGGTAGTATCATACAATGGTAAGAGACCAAAACAGAAATGTTCACAGATTTACATATAACTTACAGGGTATGAAGATAGTGGTGGCAGAAACATACCGTTAGAATTTTTCTAAATGGTGTATTTATCCAGAAATTAGTAAAAGATTTATTTAGATTAAAGATTATTTAAAAGATCAAAAATAAAATAGAAAAGACTTAAGAAATACTGTGGCAGTTTTTCACTGTTTTCTCAAAAAGTGGGCACCGTTTGGGATCGAAATTTTCACAGATGACTGTTACTGTAATTGTCTTGATATTTTTGCCCATGAATCTGTATTTCTTTGAAAAAACCAAAGTATGATATTACATTAAAAGTTGACAGAATTGTGCTTTTGTTTTGTTACCACCTTTGTCGATCAAGAATACTACAACCTTAAAGTTATTGACAAATTCATTTTTGTTTAACATTCAATGACACAAACTTAAATCTCATTCTATACCTTAGATTCATGCATCAATTTTTGTTTTCATTTCACATGTTTTATGTGTAGAAACAGGTAACAGTACATTCAAGAGAGAAATGGTTCTGTCACCGGAATTGGCTGACATAATGGGAACAGATAAGGTATGTTCTTTCTAGTTCTTGTAAAGATGAAAGTTCAATCAGCATTTGTAGATTTTGTGCACATAACAAAGCCTAAAAGTTATTCAACAGAAATTTTGTTTTAAAGATTTTTTTTTTTTACAAAGTTAGGTTTTCCCTGTGCAGTACATTCTGTGATGTATTCATAGCACAATGCTCGGGATGTTGGAGAGTCCATAAGCAAACAAAAACCAATCATTAGCTAGTGCTAAGATGGGGTTCGAACTCGGGACCTCCAGCCTTTAAGAACACCTCCAGCTAGACCACCGAACTCTAGCCAATATGAATCATGTATGATATAAACAAATCAACAGTATCAGTGCAGTCCTGTTATGTACTACTGTAATTGTCTTAGAATCTCTTCTCTTTTTCAATTTTTTATCCTAGATGTCAACGGCACAAGTCGTCCAGAGAATGTGGCAGATTGTCAAGGAAAGAGACTTGAGGGTAAGTGTGAAGATCAGGAGTTGACATGAGTTCGTCATTTTGACTCCTCCAGTCCTCAACGTCCAAGACTCCTTTTTGTTTTAGGTATTATCATACTTTGGTTGGAAACCAAAACAGAAATGTTCACAGATTTGCCTATAACTTACAGGGTATAAAGATGGTGATGGTAGAAACATACCGTTAATATTGTTCTACATAAAATGCTGTATTTATCCAGAAAAGAATAAGACCAATTGACCTAGAACAATTTTGATCTTCGGAATATCAAAATAATCTGTGAAAAGATTTTAAAATATCGTGGGCTTTTTTCACTGTTTTCTCAAAAAGTGGGCACCGTGTGGACCCAGGACATTTCACAGATGACTGTTACTGTATCTCTCTTTATATTTTTGCCCATGAATCTGCATTTCTTTGACAAAAACCAAAGTATGAAATTACCTTTAAAAGCAGCATGTCCAAACTGTACAATGTTAATTTGAAAAAACATATCCTCCACAAAAGTCATGAAATACCGTACTAAGCATAATTTGTAATTTTTTAGATGGTGTATGTGAGTATCAATTGGCAAATTTTTATTGTGGCCAAATTCACTAACACTAATGGTTGTAGGAATCTTTTTAGCTGTAAGGAACTTCCTGCGGCAAGCTATGCAGGAAAAAATGATTTTTTGAACAGAGATTTAAAGGGTCGAGAAACAAAGTTCAAGATCTTCTTCAGGAGAAATCCATGCATTGTTGCAGCAGAGAGTTAATGACCCTTTACTGAATTGATTTGTCAAACTTTCAGGACCCAAGTAACAAGCAGTTTCACATCTGCGACGAACAACTCTTGAAAGTTTTTGGTAAGTCCCATCTTGCAAATGCTTCATTATTTTGTGTTGGTTTGTTTCCTAAAGAGTGTTAAGGATAGATAATCATAACAATTTTGACAATGCAAGCAGTGGATTTCATAACTGAAAGAAATTCTACATGATGCCACACTCATGAAATCAGTGCACATTCACTGTTGTGATAATAATTATTGGAGTGCTGGGGTGTGATGGCGCCCTCTGTAGTCCTCTTCTAGTTATTATATTGGGTCACTGGGCCAGGGGCCTGTGAACATTGATTTTTTATCCACTACACAGAGTCATCATGCTCGGAGTTAGGGGTTGGGGGCCTGACATTTCGATCCTAGCAGGATCTTTCTCAAAGAGTCATTATTTTGAAGGCTCTCTCAATAATGACTATCTGTAAAATGTCAGCTTAGGCTCGAATTTCAGGATCACTTTGAGTTTCAGCTCCATCTTATATTCATTTTAAAGTGGCGGGTATGTCAAAATTGTTGATTTTTGGCCATTCACTACATTTCATGGTAGAATATTTGTTTTGAACAAGAAAACAGAGTTGCAGTTTGCAAAATACCACAAGATGTAGGCCTATTTTCAGCATTTGAATGACAGAAACATTTCATGAATCCATCCTAAAATAACGGGTATCAAAAAAGAGGCTTTTGCCTGCGGTTCGGAAGTAGCTTCTCTGGTTTGGAAAGGAAAACAGAGCTACAGTACAGCTTCAATGAAAAACCACAACCTATCATTTTGAGCATTATGGATGACAGTGCTGGAGCCTGAGCCTGAGCCTCCGTTTCTTAAATGCTCATAGTCTGAGGCCAAGCCAAGATTACAACATTGAAATTGTGTTATATTGAGAGACTGCAGTGTGCCACTTGAAAAGGAAAACAGAGCTACAGTACAGCTTCAATGAAAAACCACAACCTATCATTTTGAGCATTATGGATGACAGAGCTGGAGCCTGAGCCTCCGTTTCTTAAATGCTCATAGTCTGAGGACAAGCTGAGATAACAACATGGAAATTGTGTTATATTGAGAGACTGCAGTGTGCCACTTGGAAAGGAAAACAGAGCTACAGTACAGCTTCAATGAAAAACCACAACCTATCATTTTGAGCATTATGGATGACAGAGCTGGAGCCTGAGCCTGAGCCTCCGTTTCTTAAATGCTCATAGTCTGAGGACAAGCTGAGATTACAACATTGAAATTGTGTTATATTGAGAGACTGCAGTGTGCCACTTGGAAAGGAAAACAGAGCTACAGTACAGCTTCAATGAAAAACCACAACCTATCATTTTGAGCATTATGGATGACAGAGCTGGAGCCTGAGCCTCCGTTTCTTAAATGCTCATAGTCTGAGGACAAGCTGAGATTACAACATGGAAATTGTGTTATATTGAGAGACTGCAGTGTGCCACTTGGAAAGGAAAACAGAGCTACAGTACAGCTTCAATGAAAAACCACAACCTATCATTTTGAGCATTATGGATGACAGAGCTGGAGCCTGAGCCTGAGCCTCCGTTTCTTAAATGCTCATAGTCTGAGGCCAAGCTGAGATTACAACATTGAAATTGTGTTATATTGAGAGACAGATGTGTGACACTTGAAAACAATTGGGATTTCAAGCCTTACATCGCAATTTTGGGCAGATGACTGTGACCAGTGGTATGGAAAAAGAAATCCTTAGACCACTGGACTTCTTTGGCTTACTAGGCTAATCTACATCATCTACTCAAACCCCTGACTCAGTCTGGCAGTGTAGTGGATGCTTTAAGCTCCTTCATTTGGTGGTTACAGTAGTACTCCCCTGACCATCACTTCATCTCAGGTCATGGGAAATCTATCAGAATGTGTAGAGATAACTAATGTAGATTACGGATATTGAGTTGACGACTCGGATTCCTTGCAAGAACACATTTTACAAGATGAAGAGTGCATAAGATTCAAGTGTTTCCCCTTCCCCTGGTTTTTTGAGCCCTCAAGCATTATTACTCAAATGTATCATATCATATCGGCCGGTGGCTGGCTCACCTATGTCCATTAGTGCTGATGAGCGGATTGGGGGACATTTTCCAAGAGATGACCAAACAAAATTACAAATTGATGATTGATTGAAAATTGGCAATTTCCAAACCGTGCTTTTTCTTCTCTTTTTCACAAATTTGAGTACCGGTAACCCCAAGCAAGAGGTATTGAGGCAGTGGATATGTGTACAACAACTGAGTTCTGTAAATCTATACATTGTTACAATATTTACAATATATTAGATGGTTTATAAAAGGGCATGTACAACATTGGTAAAGGTGACAGAGCAGCTGCAGGCTGCTCTTAATTTGATTTGTCATGGAATAAAAACAAACCTGTGAAATTTGCAGCTCAATGGATCATTGAAAACAGTAGAAAACAGCGAAAAACCTTTCTTTCAAAGATATGGCTTTGGTGTTTGGCTTCACTCTTTTCAAAATAAATGCAGCATTTCAGGCATAAACTTGTTTACAATTTGTTTCTATCATTACCGTCTTTACCCTGTAAGTTATACATAAATCTGTGCTAGCCACCTTAGAGAATAAAAGTTAGCATCTCTCAGCAAGGAGTTAATGCCTACATTTTAGTGCTAGGAAAATTATCACCCCAAAGGTGGGACATATTTTCACAGTCTTTTCTACTCGTCAGTTGGGTTGATGATAACAATTTACATTTAATAAGTTTGATTTGTTTTAATTATGGCATATTTGATACATAAATGGCCATTTTAGAAACTACAGTACATAAAAATTAATCAGCGTAGAAAAAAAGGCATAAATATTAGTGTGACATTTAAAGGTAATTTCATATTTTGGTTTTTGTCAAAGAAATGCAGATTCATGGGCACAAATTAACAGTCATCTGTGAAATTTTCATTGCCATACGTTGCCCACCTTTTGAGAAAACAGTGAAAAATTCCCACAGTAATTAAAAAATCTTTTCACCATTATTTTTTAGCTTTTAAAGATCAAAATTGTTTTTAGTCACTGGTTTTACTCTTTTCTGGACAAATTCCGCATTTCAGGCAGAATGATTATAACGATATGATTCTACTATCACCATCTGTATCCCCTGTAAGTTATAGGTAAATCTGTGAAGATTTCTGTTGCGGTATGCAACCAAAGTATGATATTATCTTTAAACCAATTACCAGGACCAGTAATTGAACATTTAAATGACCCATTAGCTGTTCAAATGGCTTGCTTAAAGAGTGCACCTGAACCCTTGTGAAAATTACACAGTGTGTCAGTGATCATGTGGATGTTTCTGGTCTTGCTGAGGCTGTGTATGTGTGCTGCAGGGATGGTTTGAAATAACTTGGCCTGTTGATCAGTGAAATTAAATTCACAGCCATGCATTATTCATCTCTTGCTTAATATCACCAAGGCAAGGAAGGGTAACCGTAAAATTCCAGGGTACCATTTATTTTCTTGGGAAGGGGGAGGGGTTGAAGAACTTATGCAGTATTTAGCACGGGCGCTTAAAGGAACAGTACAGGATTAGTAACATACCCAAACAGAAATGTTCACAGATTTACGTACAACTTTCAGGGTATGGAGATGGTGCTGGTGGAAACATACCGTTAAAATATTTCCGGGTGTATTTATCCCGAAATAAGTCAAACAATGACCGAAAACGGTTTTTATCTCGGGGTGAGATCAAAACTCCTGTGAATAGATTTGAAAATACCATTCTGAGCATTTCTTTCAATGTTTTATACAGTTTAAGATGATAATTTGCGCTGAAAATTTCACAGGTTTGTTTTTATACCATGACAAATCAAATTAGGAATACCGAAACATCATCCTAGGCTCCCATTATTTTAAAATGTACAATGCCTGCTGAACATTGTTCACTATAACAAACAACCACTAGGGGCCTATAACGAACAATTTCTGTGCTTCCCGGTGTGTTCGTTATAATGGCGTTCCACTGTATTATGCATTTAAATCTGGACACCAACCACACCAGAAAGATGAGGGCTAGTGGAACTAATACTACTAGTTTCCAATCAGAATATCTTGTCTTTTATGTCCTTACCAACTGACCTGCATAATTATGATGCTGTACACTTTGAAAGCAATGCTGGTAGGCAGGTATGCCTCCAGTATGCTACCTGTCAGTCACTCATTCCATCCTGGCCTTGAGAGTACCACCAGACATTATGGTAATAAAAACTAGGAGTGGCTTCTAGTGCCTCCAGATAGCTCAGTGCCCTCATTAGGTGGATGTATCATGCATGAATGAGCAATGACAAAATGGACCTTTAGTTCCATTAGGGATGGGTTTGGAAGGCTGGGAGGATTCGGTCAGCCTTGACCAGTGAGAGCTACCCGCAGAGTGTTCATGCAGTGCCCTGCCCTAAGACAAACAACCTGTGGAAGATTTGATTTTTCAACCCTTTCGGACACACAGAAAAAAAATGAACAAAACTGATCTGAATTGATTAGTTTGATTTAAGGTATAATATACATGATTGGACATGGGCACAGAACAGCAGCCACACTTTGGCTTATCCAGCATGTACAAGAAATAATAAGCCTGTGAAAATTTGAGCTCAATCGGACATCTGAGTCAAAAGAAAACAGCGAAAACCCGAATCAATTTTTCTTATAAAACATAAAGAATGGTAATGATCTTACCCCAAGATCAAAACTGTTTTTGGTCTTTGTTTGACTAGTTTCTGGATAAATACACCATTTCAGGCGGAAATATTTTAACAGTATGTTTCTACAGGACCAGCACCATATTCATACCCTGAAAGTTATACATAAATCTGTAAACATTTCTGTTTGGGTATGTTACCAATCCTGTACTGAACCTCTGATACATCTAAAGCAACAAGAAACACATTTTACAAAAGGTTATGTGACAGTATCCAATATTTTGCCTTTCTTTCAAATTAGTATAATTTAAGAATATTAATTAGACTGCATTTGTTTGTCCAGTGACAAGCGGAATCATAATTCTATGACAGCCTGAATTGGCTGACATATTGGGAACAGATAATCTGTATTTTTATTCAAAGAATTCTGAATATTTTGCGAAATGTCAGTGAACAGCGGAAAACCTCAAGTAGACTGATGCTCAAAATAAGTGCAGTATATGCCGTTTCCAATTAAGCTATAGTCCACAGTGTCGGAGACATTTCATTATAAGGTCCGGTAACGGAACGCTAGCTGCTCTTCTCAGTTAACACAGAAAAATGCATCATCATCGTCATTTGAAATGTGCTGAATGACTAAAAATTTCATTTACATCCATGACATAGTGATATGACCCTAACTCCTGTTTTATTCCAAATAAATGATATTTCGATACAAAAATAGTAATTATGAACAGACCTAATATAAACAAGATAAAATTATCAAAGTAGAATTTTAACAAACTAACAAAATAGATGGCTTGGTTATTTTGGTTCCTGTAATTGTAAATTTGATGGGGCTGATGCTCAAGGATTTTCAGGAGATGTTTGTGTTGTGTGTTTGTGTGAGCTGTTGACCAGGATAAAGCGGTCTGGACAATACAACCTTGAGAAGATAGAAGATGGTCTCAAATTGATACGTGTCATCTGGTTTCAAACAATACATCGTTTACTGTAGTTGCTCATCCCTAAAATTCCGTCTTAGGGAAAGCGAGTCCTTCAATCTTTCGCCAAAACAAACAAAAAAGACATCTTCAGAGGCCGTTCCAGTAGTCACGTACAAACGTGTTTGTCCAAGCTTCATCAGACATTACAATCTATTAGAAAATATATTATTGGGGACTGACACTGGACAGTGAATAGGCTTTGGCTATTAATAATTTTGAGCAATTACATTGTCCAGTGGTGTGGACTAGTGGTCATTTATCTGGGCATGCTCAGTACAGCCCATTCACCCATGCCCTGAATGACCTTGTTGCTATGCAGTGATCTCCGGGAAATTGATCATGAATAACTGCAGTATTAAGCGTAATATAGCACCTTCACAGAAGGTGGTTTTTTAGGCGTTTTCAGTCATTTTTTTGTTTGTTTGAGGAAAAAGTAGATACAATACCCAACTATTGTAAATTACCACAGTCCGGCCCTTTCAAATGCATACAATATTAAAGTATTATAATGAAATAAAGGAGATTTCTTATGCTCTTCGCATACTGGATATATTTCGTGTGAGTCTGGGGCCGGTCATTTTGATCAAATGTCCAGCATAAGTGGACAATGAGTGTGGCCACTGGTCAGTTCCCTCAGGATAACATCAGGAGCAACAGCTTGATCGAGTGTCTCAACTCCGTTCTAAAAACTTGATGACGTGGCATTTTTTGGCTGCTTAATGTAATTTTCTAATTTGAATAGTTAAATGATGACAAAAAAAGAGAAAGAAAATTGTGATGATGACACCTCAAAAATAGCAAGTGTGAAAAAAGTATAAAATTACACACACCAAAATGCATAGGTATATTTTGTATTGCTAATACTGTTTCGAATCAAAAAGGAGGCGAAATCTTCATACATGTAGGGACCTGAAATGTTGTATAGCCAGTTGTTGTTTTTGTGCGTTGGACATGAAACGTGAATCAACACTCTATGAGGATTAAATGGAGGTTACAGAAGGGGGGAGGGGGCTGACAGTAGTATAAAGCTTAAGTGCTGTACATGTACGTCAGCCCTAAACCTTTTGGCCTTTTTATAAGCTGAGGTTTGGGAAGCCAGAGAAATAAATGAAAGATAGAAATTGATTCATTCCTGGAAAAAGCACATTGTTTAGCTGTTCATTTAAGGATGTCAGGTCAAGTTTGTATCCGTTGACAATTAATAGCGATGTATTTGGAGTGAAAGCACAAATTATCAATGTTTTGCATTATAAAACAATGAATGACTTGTTAAATTTAAAATGTGAGTTGTGACTCATTTTGCTGTGGGCAGTCGGGTCTCACATGTTCTGTATAATTATCACAATGACAGATTCCTCCACAAAGAAACACGTAACAAAACAAATATTTAGTCTTCTGATAATATGTTTGTACAATTCGGGGTGAAAAGATAAATAGTTATATATACCTTTTTTGGATTGTTTTAAGCCTGTTTTGTTAAGCCTGTTTTCCATATGATGTATGGCAGCGCAGTGGTATGGTAAAAATTGGTAATATGGTAACCAAAATCACTGAACTCAGACAACTTTTCCTCGGATCAGCTGATTTCCTAGCTCTTTTATCACTTCACTCTTATGCCATTTAAAGGTGAAAAACACTGTATAAATATGTTCAACATAGGAATTTCCTTTGATTTTTTTCAAGTCCAAGTTGCCTGTGAACTGCATATTGATCTAATTATTCAAATTAAGTGTGTGATGGTAACCAAACATTAGAATGTTAACATCAAACTTTATGGACATTAAACACGTTTAATGATTTGGTGCATCGTTTAAAAATTAACATAATTTTTTTTCTCAGAATTGGTCTGCTTTTAAATAGTCACCAGGATAAATTTCTTGCCGCCATAAATGTCTCCCCCACCCATTATGCAAATAAGTATTTTTGTGATGTCATTGTATGATTTCATTGTTAATCTCATTGTGACATGGGACCCCCACCTCCATCCCCTCTCAATCTGACCCCTCCTCATACGTACACCCTTCCCCTTAAAGTTGTCTGCAGTAGACCTCTGGAATGTTCTGTTGGCTGTTTAAAGTCCAAGTATAGGCACTGTGGGGTTATACCAGACAAGCCTGATTAGGGAAGTGATCTGTGAAAATCAATACAGACACCGATATGATCCCAACACTAAGGCCATCATTTCTGTGCACAGTACAGTACGCCCAGGCCCAGACCCAGCTAATCAGAGTGAACTGTAGGTCGTTCACCCCCAGCAGCCACAGCGCTGTTGATGATGCGACCTCATCATAGGCGTGTCAGGGAACAAGCTTGGTATCACTGTGAATGCTCTGGATACTTCATAATAATTGTACACAGAGTGTAGCACAGGGATATCAAGCATCTAATGTCTGACTGTGTTTGTTCATGCTCCCGTTTAGTGTACATATTATGCACGATTAAGCCATTGACACTCCGTAACAACACAAATTGACTGCAGAATGTAAGAACCAATGTCTCACAAATTTCTCTCACGACACAATCTTTTCTGGCTTCCCGGTTTCGCTATCCATTCATAAGAACCTCCGACTAAAGTTAAGGACACATGATTAGACAGTAAATTTACCAGCGTTATTAATTCTACCTGATGGAGACATGGCGCGGTAGTTGATATATTTTAAGTTGAGTATAATCAGCTACAATTACAGAGGATTTTAAACAAATTTTATACTTTACTGTTGTACAATTAGTTTTGGGATGGAGACCGGATATGACACCCCTCTGACCTTGGTTGTATATATCGCTTCTGCCTGATTCAGTGTCACTCCCTAAAGCCGTGGGGATTTAGTAATCTGTATCTTGCTAGCTAGCCTGTATGGCTGGTTTGCACCAAGCCTGCATTCAGGCTGGTCATGCTTAAAAGGTGTAATACATGATTGGTAAAGGTCACAGAACAGCACTCACACTTTGTCTAATCCAGCATTTGCATGGAATGACAAACCTTTGAAATTTTAGCTCAATTGTACATCTGAGTCATGAGAAAATAGCTAACTTAAAACCCAAATAATTTTTTCTTTTAAATCATAAAGAATGGTTTTGATCTTACCCTGAGATCAAAAATGTTTTCGGTCTTTGTTTTTACTAATTTTAACATGTATTGCAATTACATGTATTGCAATTACATTTCACACTGCTGCTAGATTCAGAGAATATGTAAAATTCAATTTTTTATATTTAACCGAATAATTGCTATTTTTATCAAAATTCTCATATTCCAATTTAAGAGCAAGCCTCTAGCAGTGGGCCTGGCAAATGAAATTCAAGCAGAATAAGCTGAAAGCGGTAATAAGTAAATAATTCTTAAGCGGATTACAGAGCCCCCCCCCCCCCCCCCACCTAACATCAGTGAATTCATAATTAGAGAAGCCTGTAGATTCCCTAAGGGACACTTGCGCTATAAAAACAGTGTATATACATGCATTTTGTTATTAAAACTGAGCTTTTTTTTTAAAAATAAGTATCTATGTTTAGTATGTATATAATACGTTAGCCTTGAACAATTAAAATACAGTAATGGAAAACAAATATGACCAAATAAAGGATAGTATTAGTGTTGCTGTGGAGTAAACGTTTCCATTTTTAGATTTTGCCATGCTTGACTTGATAAGTAATATATTTGTAGTTTGGTGAGTGAAAGAGGGTCTGTTTCCGGTTTCTTTTTTTTTTTTTAGATTCAGCGTGGAGATAAATATTGGTTTTAAATAATGAGACTTATGTATACTCTATGGATAATCAAAATTATCAGTTATATCAGGTGATGATTTCTGTCATGCATGGTTTTGTTTGAAAGCTCATGACATGCTGAAAAACAACTACTGTACATTACTATACATTTTTATTTTAAGTGTTCATAAACGAACACAGAGCTGTTCCGTCTTCATTTTAATAAGCTTTATAGGCTCTTCCAAAAACTTCAATTAGGCCTACTGAAAAATTAATGCAACAAGAAAAGTTGTAACTGGAGTCGTTAAATTTAGGCCCGAATTTAGAAAAATCTGCCTTTTTTTTATGATGTCATGATGACATCACAATCATTTTGGGGGCAGTATGGACATCTATACAGGATGTTACAAAGCTTTTACAAAAAGAAGTATTTTCATGGCCTTTGTTGTTCTCAAAATTATACTGCTAACAAAGTTTACTATTTAAATATTCAAATGAGCTGTCACGTGGCTAATTATTTAGGAATTTTTACAACCCAGTGTCAGAAAAAGCCTTAGCGTATAAGCTTTTATAAGATACCTAATCTTTCAAGCTAATCAGACGATAAGCAATAAACAAAATTTGGTTATTCAGTTAAAAACAAAAGCTTTGTTTTAAACCTTTAATTAGCTGTTCTGACATTTCTGATGTTGGAACAGCTAATTACGCTTCCAATAATGTGTTAATTTTATTTCCTTTCTAAGCCTGGAGGACCAGCACCATTCTCCCTTTGACATTAAGCAGCAAATTGTGCGGTGGATTAAAGTTTTAAATTACATTGTTTTTTTAATTATTTTTTCTTAAAACAGGCACAAGAAGAGTGCGTACTTTCAGCATGATGAAGTATCTGAAAGTGCACGTCAAGGACCCGGAACTACTCACAAATTCTTAAGAGAGAAAGGCTCGACGTGAGTACTGAGCGTTTCAACTTTTCAGCCCACGGAATGGTTCTGCAGCAGAGCTTGGCTGGTACTATGCCTCAATCCAAGCCACTGTGATAGATAGAACACGGTCTGCCTTCCCAAGTATATGCAAGGGATGCATGATCGGTGATTCTATGATTCTACCTGTGAAAGGACGTTTACAAATCATTAATTCAAATTGCAGACCTGCACTTTGAAATGTCATTGGTACCCATCTTTTATGAGAAGTTATTCTGATGTCACTTTTCAAGAACAACGTCCAATTTCATCCGTTTTGCTTATTATGGATAACAACGGACAATTTGAGTTCAATGCTGGTCTTACAAGGCCAGGTTTTTTTTTAGTCAAGTTTCAATGCTGATGTTCTGTGCGATCAGTCATTCGTGAAATGGCTAATTTATCATCAGCCAGACTTGCCAAGCATATTGAATTTTATTTTTTATTTGGAGACATTTCATTTTGATACCACAGCATATTTTTGATGAAGAAACACAAGCCATTTGCAGAAAACCAGTTTCATGTTTCTTTTTTTTTGCTCAAGTAAAGGTACTATCATACTTTGGTAGAATACCAAAACAGAAATCTCCACAGATTTACCTATAGTAACTTACAGGTATAAAGATGGTACTAATAGAAACATACATGTACCACTAAATTCCTTTGCCTGAAATGCTGTTTTTCTCTTAAAAAGAGTGAAACCAATGACCAAATACAATTTTGATCTTTGGAAGATAAAAAATAACGGTGAAAAGATTTGTTAAATACCATGGGCATTTTTCACTGTTTTCTCCAAAAATGGGTACCGTAAGTGACTGAAAATTTCACAGATGATTGTTACTGTATCTTTCTTTATATTTTTGCCCAAGAATCTGCATTTCTTTGACAAAAGCCAAAGTATGATATTAACTTTAAACATGAGCCTCCCTAAATGGCAGATGTTCTCAGGTTTGTTTTCAGAAATAGTTATTGGGATAAAGATTGTCATTAATTTTGAACGGCCAATCACCTCATGGTTATCGATAAGTTCCAAAATAAGACCTAATAGGTGACATCATGTCCAGATGCATGGGTAAACGAACTTGTATATTTTTATACGATTGTAAGTCTTAGATACTTTACAAAGATATTTTGTGACAAATGTGATAACAGGGCAATTGTGACAAATATTTTGTATTCGACGTTACCCAAAAGCATTTAAAACTTCACTTAGAAGAGTTATTCTTTGTCAATCTGTCAGTGTGATTTTTTTGTTAATATTAGCATTATTTAATATGAAAAGTAAATTATAAAGGAAATTCCAGCAAGTTAAGTTATATATAGCTTGTTACTGATAAATTATATCTACACTAAAAGTTTGCCAAAAGCAACAGACAGCGTACCTTTAACCTTCTCCGAGTTTTTATAACTCTGGTGGAATTTTCTCTGGCTGTGTGCTGATTTGGTGGTCAGGAATAAACGTATCGCAAGTTAAGACGAAGAAAATCCGAAAACAGTAGGAGTTCAATAGGTACTGTTCTATACTGTGCTACTGGAATTACATCAAGTTTTGTCATAAAATGAAACAGGTTATGTTGCTAAGTTTATTTTTAAGAGGCTTTTCCAGTAGAAAATCCTCTTTTGTGTTCAAAGATTAATAAACCAGTGCAGAAGGCACAGAAATATAATATAAGCTGGGAATATGTGGATCGGTTTGCGGAAACACCATGTAATAATCGTTCGTACTTTCGCACTTTTATATCGTTCGCACTTCTCGTAATTAGGTCTCAAGGTTTCGACTAGCCTGCTCTAGTCCTCATCAAGCTGGGAATAATTTGAGCCTCTGATACAGTTTACTGGGATAAGGTACAAAATAATGGCATTTGAATAAAAATTACACAGATGAAAGAATATACAAGTAATAAACTAATGCAAACTGCTCACCAGCCAAAATAATGACCTGAAATCAAATGCTTGGAGCTAGGGCCTGTAGCATTTCAATCCTAGCAGGATCTTTGTTGAAGGCAAAAAGCCTTTTAGTCTTCGATAAAGATCGTGCTAGCTAGGATCGAATTAGGTCAGGCCCTCAACTCCAAGCAGATAAAAGTCTGTTCACAACAGCAAAATAAGGATTTTTCATTCATGTCCGTCGATTGTGTTGAAAAAACGGCTTCTGAATTGATTATAATACATTATGCGACCTTTAAATCTTTCAAAAGGGAACAAAAAAAATCTGCATAGAATTTGCAACAGATTTACAACTGTGTTTTCATCTAAAGTAGGTCAACATATTGACCTGCCATTAGTGAGCATTATACAAAATTTATTCTCAGTACTTTGTGTTGCAAGTCAATGACTTTGCTGGATGGAGTGTGGCATATTGGAATGAAGTTGAAGGGCCCTTTAGCCGCTTTGAAGAGAATTTTAATTAATGACTTCTTCAGCCTGGGCTTTGTTTTGAAGTAGGTCTGTTCTTTTTTTTGTGCAGGCTGGCCATATGGACTGGTCAGCTTTTTATACATGTGTATGTGTGGATTTTGATGAGCTCTCCAACACTAGTTCCGTTATGCAGCTGTTACTAGAATTTGAATTATAATGGTAGCTCGATTGAGTCACACCATTATGTGTATTGTATAACTTGTTCGTACTGTACCAGCAAAAAGATGCTCGTTACACGATCTATGGCTTTATGTTCTCTCTACCCCCTCTTGGTACAGAATCAGTAAGGACCAAAATAGTGGACTGATTATAAACAAGGGGCCTGTTTGTTTAATGCAAAGGATCAGGGATTCTACTGATCCGGATCCCATTTTAGCGTACCCTGCACATAGGAGGTGGATCCCTAAATATCGGATCCTTTGCCTTAAACAAACAGGCCCTTGGTGTCTCCAGGGATGAGATTGACCAATGATAACAATGTCTGAAAACACCTGACAGGGAGCATAAAAAGTATGAAATCTGAAAATATCCTGGATACTTTTGTCCACATATATGTTTTTTAGAATTAGAAACTGTTATACATTGTTTTTTTTAAAACATGAACACTGATTTTGACTAAGCTTTCACAAATCAGTATTTTATATATATGTGCATTTTTGGAAAAAAATTGAAAATTAATTCTCTCTTACAAAAAACAAAACCCAGCTCGAACAGTGATGCACAGATAGGGCCACACCTTTTATATTCAGCTCCCACAAAATCGTTTCCAATAACAGAAAGCTGACATTTGCAAAACAAGGTCTAATTATCTCTCCTCGTTTATTTATCATTAATAGCTGCTAGAACAATGAGACTTATTAGCATTTGGCTCAATTAATCATCTTTTGTTTGAATAGTGCTTAATGGCTGGCAATCTGGCCAACATGCCACCTAGAAATTCGCAGAAACCTTGAGGTGATCGTTGCTCTGTGACACCAGACAGGATCCACCCATTCACTTGTGTCAATAAAAAACCCAAACCAAACAAAATAAGGTGTCCCACTAACTCCTGTCTGCTGATCTGCTTAAAGGTACAGTACAGGATTGGTAACTTACCTAGACAGAAAAGTTCACAGAAGTTCTGTACAGCTTTCAGGGTATGAAGATGGTGCTGGTAAAGTCCCTGGTAGGAATATACCGTTAAAATATTTCTGGCTAAAATGCTGTATCTATCCAGAAATTAGTAAAACAACAACCGAAAACAGTTTTGATCTCGGGGTGAGAATGAATTCAAAACTCCTGTGAATAGATTTGAAAATACAGTGAGCATTTTTCACTGTTTCCTACAGTTTTCGATGATGACATGAGCTGAAAAATTCACCGGTTGGTTTTTATGCCATGACAAAGTCAAATTATGAACAGACTGCAGGGGCTCTGTTCTGTCACCTTAACCAATCCTGTATTATCATTTAGAGGTAGTGGATGATTGGGCTATGTTTTTAGGGGGTTTTTGAAAGAGAGCAATGATGCAAATTTCAAAATACCAAGAATGCACACTACTTGCACAGTGTAAAAGCATTCAACCTACAGGTGCATCAAAGTGGGGGTTCAAATGTTAAACGATGAATGATGATGATTACTGTAACATGTGCATAAATAATTAATGTATGCACGTTGCTATTAGTCATAACTTCTGCGGTCATTCATGACAACCAAAATCAGCTGACGACATTTTGTTGTTTATAGATCTTTCAAATGTGTAAGTTTTATATTAATTATGATTCATTTCAGAGGGTAATATTTCAAAAGTAATAGGCTTATTGGTGCTACAATAGTAAGAAAAGTTAACCTTTAAGATGCAAATTGTAACCGGGAATGTTTCTGATCATAATTAAAATTTACCAATCCAGCATAGCACCTTTAAACTACACATTAAAGCCACACATTAATCAGACAGCCTTGGCGATGTAAAAGTTGTCTGTAATACTGGCTCATCTGCCTATTATATTGATCCACTGAATTGTTTGTAAAAAGCTCAGCCGAACATGTCTGGGGTGTTTAACTCTTATCATTCCCTGTGACCTTACTCTGGTGGCTTGATTGGAGGATGATTGTGGAACTAAAAGGTGATGGGGGGAGGGGAAGGTTGTTTGAATTGATGGCTGGAGTCACTGGCTTTGTATAGAGCAAACCCTTACACTCCTAGCAGTCTGGTGTCTTTATTTGCATGACATGTCCTTGCATTGTGTGATTTGCTCTCTGTGTTTAAATACCAACATGTGAAGATCTCAATCTGATTATCACTGGCATCAATTAGCTTGCAAAAATCTCCTCATCAGCTCAAATAGAAGGTTGTCACGTACTCGCGTTCTATTTATTAATTGACACTAATGTGAGGTCTTGTTTTTCGGTTCCTGCATGTTCATCCAGCGATTCATTAGGAGCTATGTAAAGTGTTTGAATTGATGAGTTGGGTATCATTCTCCAATTATTCTTCAATTTCTAGTCTTCCTCTGTTTTTTATTCATCCCTATTTCTGTGTAACTGTTTCCTCCAAAGAAATTCTCTTTGCTCACCTAAGGCTTTTCTCAGTCAAAGCTAGACTCTAGCTCAGGCTCCGGCTCCATTTTGTGAATGCATTCTGAAGTTATCCTGGTATCAAAATAGAGACTTTTGCCAGTCTGTGGTTCGGAAGTAGATTTTCTGAGAGCCACATATTCAATGAAAAAGTACAACCTATAATATTTTCAGCATATGGATTACAGAGACGAAGCCAGAGCCAGAGCCGAGCTTTGAGAAAGGCCCCTTGCCAGTATGTGCTACCCAGCTAAGAAATCAAGTTAAGCAGTCGGGCGGGCGTCCTTCAGTTTATACTGGTGTACGTGTTTGATATCTCAAAGGGTTAGTTCAACCACTGACCACTCCCATCTTGCTCTGAGCAAAGAGAATTTGTCTGAAGAGGATTACTTTCTTCCCACTTTTCTGTTGCTGTACCCACTCTACAGGCTACCCATACCTATTTTAGGGACCCTGGATGGGGGAGGAGGGGTGGGGGCAAAGCACCTGCCAGAGGGGCACATCATGAGAACAAAGCCAATGGTAATTGGGGTACTTGGTCCCCTGAGTACCTTTTTACATTTTAAGGATACAAGTACTTGTACACTGTATTTAGGCCTATATCAGTCAAACAAACTTTAAGAAAAATTTGCTTAAGCACCAAAAACCTTGCTACATAAAATCTGTATGCCTGCCAAAAGTCCTTGTCAATGTTATGCTCAGCAAACAATGGCTGAATACAAGTCAAATGCACTAAACATCACATGAACATTTGATTGGTAATCCTGTTGGATTAAGGAAAACTTGTCATGCTTAAAAGCAAATTTTGTGCTTAAGCAGCTCTAGATTACTAGTGATAATATACAGAATTTGAATTATATAGGCAAGCACCTAATTATTTAAATAGTTTCTAAGCACTTTCCGGTTGTTTTCTGTGTTAAGGGTAAAGATGCCTCAGCAAACGGTAACTTGGACTGGTGATGGAATACAGGGATGTTAAATAACATAATAGGCATTGGAAGATATGTTTTACCAAAATATTTGATTTTCAGTATAAATGGTGGGTATGCCCCTCCCTCCTTCTGAAAAGTTGCTGTAGGATATCATGGCCTGGATTCCCAAAATATAAACTCAAAGAGAAGCATATTGCACATTAAAAAAAAATGTTTTGAGGATGCATCGCATGGTTAGCAGCTGGAATAATTCCATTGATCAATACAATGTCCTACATGCCTGGCCTTACATGTCCCGTAATTTATTATTGCACTCAGGGTTATGATAATATTCACTCAATTGATATCATCCCTAATTGTAGCCTTTCCAACATTTATAACCCAATAATCTCCCCATTTTTATTGGAACTGCTCTCTAAAAATAAGAAAAGGACATCATGGATTCATGGTCACATGGCACGTATCATTATTTACATCTGCCATCTGGTATTTACAGAGGAGACGGAGAGCTAAGATCATGGGGTCTACGTCTGGGCAACCAAGCCTTGGTCTATCACCGTGGACTCATAATGGATGTCTTATGCATCGCTGATTAGTTCCAGGTTTTTGTTTCTGTCTTCGTCTTCCTTTTTTTTTTCTCCCCTCCTCCTGATTATTAAGCACTCACATAGCGACAGGAGGCATTTTTGACCCCTTACTGAATGTGTACAAAGGTCTCAAGATGCTAGAACCTGTGGACTGGACACAAGCATCTTAGGGTGATGTTAAGTTCAAGGTAAATTGTTATCATCTGAGCTCATCTTAGCAGTCCACAGTTTAACTAGATTAAAGATTCATTGTTCATATTATGCCTTTCTTGAGTCTGAGCATTGTGTATTTTTTAGATCATTTGTTGCGCATGGGTTTATGGGCAGTTGGCAGCAGTTTATGATTTGTATTGAATCCTGAAATCTAATTTGTCTGTCCAGTTTTCCATTATCTGAAAAGAGGCAAATGCACAGAAAAGCTTGTGAGAAGCACTTGGATCTGCCGAGCTGATGATACCTGCACCTGACAAGCATGGACTTGTCTTCTTCCCTGCCCCCCCCCCCCCAATCTATATCCTCCACTCCTTCATGCCTTTCAGAAAACCAAATTTGTCCCTACCATTATTGGTCCACTCAGTAGCAATATGACTCAGCTGAGTTTATTCAATTAATGTGGACTAGTTCTGTCCAGAGCAAATTCTACCTCACAATAATCCACCATGCATGTAATAATAATAACGGGCATTTATGAAGCGCCTTTCCAAGAAGATCAAAGCGCTGTACATAATTATTATCCCTGGTCATCGGGCCAAAATTTACATTCCTGAAACCATCTCAACTTCCTGGGGAGCATACAGGCCCGACAACCATAGGGTGCACAGAGGCTAATCAAACCACAAAGACATCTCTACCCTCGCAGGTACCCATTAACACCTGGGTGAAGAGAAGCAATATGTGACAAAGCGTCTTGCCCAAGGACACAAGCCCCACTAGCCCATGGCTGGATTCGAACCCACAATCTGCAGATTGACCACAGGATCTTGAGTTCGACATGCCAGACCACTAGGCCACGGTACTCCATGTGTGGTGTGCGATTGACAGTACTCTCTACAAATAATTTAATGGGCCGTGAAAATACGGTGAAAATTCAAATTTTGTTATGACAGAAAATGAACAGATATATAGCTATTAAATGTCATTTATAAATACTTTTTCTGCAATGCTATAATTTACAAAGAGTACATGTGTCACTTAGCTAAAATAGAGTGCAGGCTTGCAGGAAATACAGAACAGGGATAAAAAGAGTAGAGATTCGGAGAAAAAGAGAGGAATTAAGGTTCTTCTGGATGCAGGGCGAGGAGAAGATGCACCAGAAATGAAATTCCAAAGAGATAACAGGCCTAATTACAATACCTTCTTACATGTATGTAGTGCATAATAATAAAATATTATCTATGCACTTAACATATCATTATCCCCTGGCAATCGGGCTTTAATTAAAAATCCTGAAACCATCTCTACTCCATGGGGAGTATACAGCTCCCCGCCCCTACTTTAAAGCATGCAGAGGTTAATCAAACTGTATAAAGTCATCTCTACCCTCTTAAGTACCCATTTGCACCGGGGTGAAGAGGAGCAATATATTGTGACAAAGCATCTTGCCCAAGGACGCAAGCACCACTAGCCCATGGCTGGATTCGAACCCACAATCTGTAGATACTAGATTGACCATAAGACCTTGAGTTCGACATGCCCGACCATTAGGCCACAGCATCCCGATGTGGAATGCTTTGTCAGTATAATATACATGTAGGCTTAATTAGGTTCTACAATAGCGCTCCGCACTTGCACTAAAAATAGCACAGACCTCAGACAAACATTGCAACCATGCACACGTGTGTGCGTGTGCGCGTGCATGTACACTACGCATGTGAGTCAATGTTTGTCTGACATCCGGGTAGTTTGTGACGTCATTAGTGTGGAGCGCTATTGACAAAATCTGAGGAGAGCTATACTGGGAGCCGCCATGGCAGGGGGCCTCCGCGTAGAGTTGCAAATGGGACATTAATCTTTTATGATTTTATCTCCCAATTTCTATTCATTGTATACTCACGCATGGTTAGAAACAAGGTTAGCATATGGGACATTAGTATGATGGCCTTTGGCTAATGGCTGGCTAATGGCTGGCTGAGGCCTAAGACCTTTTCCAAACCTCGGCTCAGGCTCCGGCATCATCTCTGTCATAAAATATAAGGTTTTTGCATTGAGCCTGAAGCTCTGTTTTTCTTTTTCAAACCAGCGAATCTACTTCTGAACCGCAGCCAGCTATTTTGTTATCCTTATATTTATTATTTTAGAAAGGATTCCAAAAATGGAGCCAGAGCTAGAGCCGGAGCATGAGCCAGAGCCAAGGTTTGGAATTTACTAGGTCCCTGTTGATATGTCTTCAGGATTGTTTTCTTTAAAAGAATTAAAGAAGAGGTCGGAGCTCAATTCAAACACCATGATAATGAGAAAAGCCAAGTTGGACACAAGAGTTCAGTAAGTATCCAAGGCATAGTTGAGGGCAGAAACCCTCCAACAGACCCACAGTGTATAGGAGTGATAATATCATAACGACAAGTCCAAATGTACAATATTTAAACAATGCACTCTTGTATCCCAGGTAATGATGATGCCACATGATGAGTATTACACTCAGCAAATAGGATGCCCCCCCCCCCCCCACACACATCATCAGCTGCCACTAGATGATACTTCAGATGGGCTTATTACAGTCATACAAATAGAGCTGCCACCATATAATTGAGTGAATTATGAAATATGCATTGTGTGTTTATAAAAACACTTGAAGGGCAAGGATGATGAATAGGCTACACGATCCTTTTAGTGCGGGAATGATTCCTAAAGTGGCTTTTTTGTGAGGGTGTCTTGGACCATGAAATGAAATAGGAAACTGCTGCTATAGGACTTACAGTAGGTCAGTCGAGCTGGCCACTATAATGTGTCTTCACAATGGGCTTTGTTTTCCAGTCCTGGGGGAGGGGGTTGGGGAAGGGGCTTGTAATGAAAGGACTTCAATTGTTCGGCCTGCCCTTGCAGTCTGTACAATTTAATCTTCTCAAATATGAGACCAATCTTGTTTTCAGTCTCGTTCATCATACAGACTGAGATGTGTGGTCGGAAAATCTTCACAACAAAAAATTGTCTTTGCCCTACAATCCTACATCCTTGGAATTTTTGTTATCTAATTTAAACATCATTTACATAAATTACCTGTCAGGCTGTCACTAGTTTCCGTGCAAATGTTAATCTCACATGTATTATGTATGCACTGGATGCAGTATGACGTACAGCACTGTGGGGCCAAGATTATAATGATGTACGTATGATGATACCATGTGGCGTAATGGTCAACAAAGCCCATCCACTCTGCATGATCACTCTCGTTAGCTTTAATTCTGGAGAATTTGCCAGGGCAGGAATTTCGTTCATGATCGAGGCCTGACGAATGCATCAAGGGCTTGGTGAGATGCTTGGCTATGTGGACTAGGTACGTAGGCCTATACTGACTGCTGCACTGTAGTTTTATGTGCATTGTCCAAATGTATACTCATTATGACATCATCATCTTGATTACTAAAGGACCTGTTTGTTTAATGCACAGGATCACGGATTCCACTGATCCGGATCCCATTTTAGCGTACCCTGCATAGGAGGTGGATCCCAAAATATGGGATCCTTTGCACTAAAAAACAGGCCCTAAGATACGTGAGTGGTCATTTTGAGGCCAGATTCTGCATGTATCAAAAGGCCCAGGTTATATCAACATAATGACTTGCTCAGTGGCTTAATTTTTCCCTTGTAGTTGACCAGCTGAAGTGCCCCTTTAACGAGGTAAATGTTTCACTCTGAAAAGAGCTAATTACAAGAGATTGGGAGTGTCCACATTGGAATAGTGCTCTTGCTAATCACCTCCGCATCAATGCTCTCCTTGGAGCTTAATTGAGACCCCGGTCTTGCGCTGATTAAAACGCGTAATAATAAATGCCCAGGTAGGCTAAATTGTCCTCCCCCCCTGCAAATTTGTTCTGTCGAGCCAGAATCCATGCAATGCATGCTCTCAATAGGCCGACAATGGGTCTATAGTACCGGCTACATCATCTCATACCGTACGAGTGCACCGGACTGAGTTCGACCCGCACCGCAGGTGATTAAATTTAGCGGACGCATTACTGAATCGACCCAGGATATAGTGCAACTGGGTGGCAGAGTAATTACTCTAAAGCAGAATTCATTCTTAAGCTATTTCATTTTCATTACTATATAATTCTTTCTTTTGGTTTCCATTTCTTTCCTTTTTAAATAAATACTCTCATACTTTTGTAAAGTTGAAATGAACAGCGCTACAGCCTGCTCATAATTTGATTTGTAATGGAATGATGACAAACCTGTGAAATTTTTAGCTCAATTGATCATTGTAAACAGTAGAAAACAGCACACAAAAAATGTTGCAATTGTTACGAGAAATTGTGAGGTAATTGTAATTGTGAGCTTTTGATCTCGGAGATCAAAACTGTTTTTAGTATTTTGTGTCACTGATTTAGTGATTTCTGGAAAAATACAAAATTTAAGGCAACATTTTTTTAAGTTATGTTTGTACCAGGTCTTTCTTTATACCATGTAAGTTACAGCTAAATACATGTATGTGAACATGTTTGTTTTGATTTAAGTATGATAGTACCTTTAACTTGAATTTCAATTTGCTTGCATTCCTTTTGAATTGAAGCATCCTTGCTATGACTCATAACATGAGTAGATAGACTGATAGAATGCTTACAGTCGCTGAATAAAAAATGAACATTTTAGAACTGACTGAATCTTTCCAAGTATTGAAATTGACATCATGAAATTAACAAACCATTTTCCCCCTGAATTTGAGGCTAACTTTAAACGGTCCACAATATTTTTTCCTTTCAAATGATTCAATTGCTTAACTAATTTAATTAATTATGAAATAGTCATTGTTTCTAGTGTGGTCCACAAACAGTTGCTGGTTTTTTTCCGTGAAGATAATCAGGAATTTTACTAATAAGGGGCTGATCTTTGACATGCACAATCACCCATAATGAGCAGAGAATTGGTTGTCACAGAAGATGCGTTGTCGTCGGCAGCACAGATGGTCATAAAACTCATCCAATTAAGATTGGATGATTTTTTGTTGTAAATCCCTTGTATCACATGGAGACTGCCAGATTTTCTAAATTTCTAAAAATTGCTCACGCTTTTGAAAAAGATCCTGTTTGGATCAAAACATCAGGGGACAATATCACAGCCCTGCTTAGCACAAACAAATTTGCTAACCATGACATTTCTGTCTGAATAAAAACAGGTTGAACAACCAACTGTCAATGTGTTGTGTATCCCTTGTGATTGTTCTTTGGCTGTTGTTCACTGACCATGAATAGGCCTAACAACTGATTTTTGGTGAGTAGTTTTTTTATAATTGAGCAAGACATTTTGTGCTGAATAATTGTTTTGCTTAAAGGTACAATACATGATTGGTAAAGGTCACAGGACTGCACTCATACTTTGTACATATGTACATGAAATAATAAACCTGTGAACATTTGAGCTCAATCGGACACCTAAGTCACGAGAAAATAGCGAAAACCCGACTCGATTTTTCTTATAAAACATGAAGAATAGTTTACTTTATGATTGTTCCAAAAATCGTTCGGACGAACGATCTTTGGAAAAGACACTAAATCTTGATTTGCTTGAAAAACCCAGCATCTGATGAACCAAGATTTCCCATGGTGACTGTTTGCACTGTTCACGAGCTGTTGAGTCCATTTTCTGTTTCAAACTCAATAAATTTGTTTTTGAGGCCTTGCAAATCCTATATATGCTCCCTTTAATAGCTCCATGAAATTGGCCCTGGCCCTCCTCATAGTTACATACATGTATGTAGTTCACACTAAGCCATTACCTTTTAGTTGATGAGCAGTTAACAGCAGTTTATAACCTAAATTGTAAAAAAAAAAAATTTATAAAATAAAATCATCACCAGCTTTCTGCCTGAGTCTGTTTGGATCAAAATCGCCATGCCCTCCCACCAATTCAGTTTTTTACTTGTTTATTTTGAGTTAGTTTGGTATTCTTTAAAAACTCCTATGCTGAATAATTATGGGAGAAGCCAAAAAAAAGAAGAAGATTGCAGCAAGATAAAATTGAACTAAGCAAGTGGTGCATGCATATCACATACATGTTCAAGAAACAAAGTCATTGCCCTTCATAATAAATTGAATTGGGATGAATTGGAGCAGGCACTGCGAAGAGAAAATATGACATGGGGGGGGGGAGAAGGTCGGGTAGCAGTTGGAGAGAGGTTAGCGCCAATCACATGGTAATTGCATCAATGAGGCCTACTATTTTCATCTGATCAGGTTTTGATCCACCAAAACAATCTCTGCTAGCCTACTGGTACGTACTCGGTCACAGTCCCCGGATGGACGGTCTATGGCAAGGACGCTTTTCAGCTCGTCATTAAAGCAGTGGGCCGGGGATAAGAACTTGGACTGGGAAATATGCAAGTCATCAGGACGAGATATGTGGAATGTCAGTGCTACAATTATTGAAAATTTTATCTCGTTAAGTTGGAAATGCGAAGGAAGTCAATGGCCTTCCATAGCCCCCAACCCCCACAAAACATTATTTTTTAAAATGAAGTTTACAAAATGAGGGAGAGAGTCAGGTTGGTGTAGAGGTTCTTTCCTCGCCTTTCACCTCTACGGACCGGGTTCAAGTTCAGCTCGGTCAACAAGTGGATTGGGTTTTCAGTCCCTATCTGATTTTGTGGGTTTTACCCAGAATATTACTCTGGGGTTTTCCTCCCACCTCTAAAACTGTATCTTCTTCTCATCATCTTTCCATAAAAGGTTTCATCAGGCTTTCGAGCTACAGTGCCTAGGGTGCTTTTGAGGAATCCTTGGTGTCATAACCAGAAATAAATACTGATAATTATGCTGAGCAACTGAGGGACAACCAGTTGAATGCAATTGTGCAAGGAAGTGTAAGTTTCAATGATAACCCAGGCTGTGAAATTGTTTGCGTGAAAAAGAGGAGACATTGTATGGGTAATTTTCCTTTTAAAAGATTATAATTTTAAAGCAGACTCAAAGATGCTGTCATCATCACTGGTTGCCTAGCGCTGTTGCCTAGATACCCGTGCAACGGAGGAGAGCATCTTCCAAGTGTGTGACATTGTGTGACACCTGTATGTGTCGTACGACAAGCGTGTGACACACCCGACGCCTACCATGCAGCGACACCCTTATGCAACACCTAGTGCAGCATGTGCTTCTAACAGCGAACAATGCTGTGTTGATACATGAAGTGTTAGACTGATTTGAATGGTAATCATGTGTGTAAAAAGGACATCTTCTGCACTGCACATTCATAAGCCTTACGCATAACAAGTAGGCCTATACTGTCAGGTTTTCACACCGTCATACATACATACATAAAGGTATTTAATATACCGCCATTCCATCTAGATCACAGCGGTTATACGTTGCGAAAATAAGCTAGTCAGAAACAGCGCTAGTCCGTCGCATGAAAAACCACATCACAGACGACCAACCAACGCTGCCCCGACCAGCCCATTTTCACAGCGTGTGAAGAGGCAAAAATATATAATTATATATACTCGCAGTAAAATGATATAGCGATTTAAATGCGGATTATTGCACTCCTAGATTCAAAATCATCAAAATTCTTCAGCAGTTCAAGAATAATGTTCTTCTCTTCACTTCTTTAACAACTCAGCCAGCTCAGCAGAAGAGTACAATAGCCATGGAGCAAGGAAGTGTACACATGACATAGGTACACACATGGGGCCAATTTCACAGCTCTGCTTTATAAGCACCAAAATTTGCTTCGATCAGCACCAAAATCCTTGGTAAATACTAAATAAAATCAGTATGCCAGCCAAAACTCCTTGTGAATGTTATGCTCAGCAAACAATGGCCAAATACAAGTCAAAAGCAGTAAACATCACATGAAAATTGGGTTGGTATTGGTAATCCTGTTTGATTTGATCAAAGGCAACTCTATGAAATTGGCACAATTCACGATATAAATTAAATAGGCCTAAGGCTATAGGCCTACATGGTATTACAATTTCCATACATTTCCTACACAAGAATTCATTCCTGTATAAACAAAACATGTTAAAATTGTAACTCAAGAAGACTGTCGAATTTCACAATATGACATCGCCAAATATTCAAATAAAGAGCTTAAAATCTTACTTGATATTGTCCTCATATCAGGTCCTTCAAAGACGGTCACTAGTCGTTGATCAATCCCTTGCAACTTGC
Source organism: Astropecten irregularis (assembly GCA_963971285.1). Lineage (NCBI taxonomy): Eukaryota > Metazoa > Echinodermata > Asteroidea > Paxillosida > Astropectinidae > Astropecten > Astropecten irregularis. Next base: position 10,814,663 of record OZ020254.1, read on the forward strand.
ACAGTTTGCCGTACGTACGTACACGTGTCCATATTGCCTTCAAGATGGCATCTAAGTCAATGCATTAATAATATGTAGTATAGTTCCACATGGGCCAATTTCATACTCATAGGAGCTTATAAAGCAACAAAATTGCTTATAAAAGTATGAAAAGTCTTCCTTGATCAAACAGGATTACCAACCAAATTTTCATGTGATGTTTACTGCTTTTCACTTGTATTCAGCCATTGTTTGCTGAGCATAACATTCACAAGGAGTTTTGGCTGGAATACTAATTCTATTTACCAAGGTTTTTGGTGCTTATCATTATTAAGCAAATTTTGGTGCTTAAGCGGCTCTATGAAATTGGCTCCTGGTACCTTGATGAATGTACCTTCTTGCAAAGGAGATAAATAAAGAGGCATGCTTCATATTTTGCCTTTTGGCTGGCAGGGGAGGGGAGGGGGCTGGATTATTTAGACAAAAATGACTAAAATGGAATCAGCATATTGTATATCTTCTTGAAATAGAACTTTTATTTTCAGTACAAGGAGAGACCATATATTTAGTATGAAGTATCATTTCAGAAGTTCCTTAATTCTGTTATGTACATAATATTTTTGTGATATCTCTCTCCGTGTTTATCTACAATCTACAAAATTTTTGTCAGACACGACACAGTTTTTTTTTTTAATTAATTAATTTTTTTCTCATAAGAACAAACCATTTTCTCTAAAAAGTTCCCCCTCGTATAAGATCAACGTTTACTAAATGAACTTTACATCTCAAAAAGTTTGGTTCCGCCGAAACGGAACCACATCCATCTCTCATATCAAAATTACATTTACTGGAGGCAGCCATTTTATTTCATTGCTTTCTGGAAAAAAAAATTCATTTTTGTTTTGTTTAAATCATGCCAACATGTTCCCCTCTTACTCAGCTCAGAGGGCATATTCCTCTTCTTTTAATAGAAATTTATCTTTTTTAATTTATACTCTTTTGAAACAGCTTTCCATATTCCTCAATATATTAATTATTCCAATCTAATTTCTAAAGATTTTTAAAAACAAAAAACAAAAACTGAAGCCGCTACAATTAATACACACAAATTTAAAAACACAACTCCTATGAATTATTTGTCTAGTTTCACCACATAGAACCATATACTCCAGAGAATTAAATTGTTTACAAACATGCTAATAAATTATAATTACATACAGCAGATAAAAAGCATAGCCAGTTGTCAAAATAAAAATGTTTAGGTTGTCTGTCCTTAGCACCAAACCTTGTAGAACAATGGCATATTTGTTAGGTTTTTCTTCTTTGTTAATTTTTCTTGCAGAATTACCGTTAGTGTCTTAATACAGCCAAAGATATTTCGGACGTGAACATTCTGTTATGAATTTTATAGACTTAATTTCCACGAAGGAAAATAAAAAGCCAATAACATTTTTAAAAATATATAAAAAAGAAAAAGAAACAGGAAGAGGAGGAAGTATCACGGATTGCATTTGAGGACTGAGGAGGAAGACCGAGACCCAAAACCACATGGACATTTGTAATAATTTATCCACATTCCTAAACCCCTCGAGACAAGACCGTTTCCAAGATGGTTTCCAAGCCAATGGTGATTATAGTTCCCAACTCCCTTTAGTCCCCGGCAACCTTCGTTATTTAATTACATGACCAGGAGCAAACCGTTGTGGTAAAGAACCCCGAGGAATTCATGCAAATTACTCGTGTTCAAAAAGAATTCGCTCAGAGAATTAAGCGCACCCAAATTAGAATTATTTCCCCCTTCGCCATGAAGGGATTATATGAAAATGGAGAGCGAGAGGGCGAGTCATTTTCCAATCAGCTCCTTCCAAACATTGTATAAAGACCAATTGCAATGATGTATGTCACATCTTCAACCATATTTATCTTGTATTCTTAAATCTATTTATTTTTTAGTAAATTGGATTATCCATCTGCTTTACAACTAGCATTATGCAACAGCAGGTTCTCACAGTTGAATAAAAATGGCAGTTGAAATTTGCATTTCTCACATGTCTTCTTTAAAAAAATCTTTGTAGCTGATGTGACCTGCAGATACTGAATAGATATATTTTTTCACAGCATGGTATAAATCACCATGTCTGTCTGTTTGTTTTTAAGGACAAGTTCCGTGTGTCTGGTTTTTTTTAATCTTCTTCTTCATTCAATTTCAAATCCCTGGATAGAATATGACCATGCCCTCAACTCTATGAATGAAATAGACTGAGATAGGTTGCCTTGGACTGCAGCTAATGGATCAGGGAAGGCCACCGTAAATCACCATCACTTCCTACAGGGTCAGGGCAGGACAGAGAGCTATGAGGAGGGAATTCAGGGTACGGTCAGTTTACAAGGACAACAAGGTGTGACCTCATATGACCAACTGACCACTCTCACTGCAGTTGACCATTGGCCATGGATGATGACGTGGCCAGCTAGCTAGCTACACGTGCCTCCGTGACTAAGTCCAGTCAAGCCACAATCCTCTGCACTGCTGGCCAGCAGAGGCTGGATAGTAATTACTCCTATAGCCTTGGAGTGAGGATGTGGCTTTTTTTTCTGGATATTCAGAATTTCTGATGGTCTATGGTCTGACAATGTACAAGGCTTCATTACCAGCAGAAGATCACAAACAAGTATTTTGTAACCTTTGATGCTGGTACTGCCCAAATTTCTGTTTTTGTTTTTTATCCTCTCAGCCTCAAGGAAAAAGCAATCCATTTCTAATTAAACACGTACATATATCTTTTTCTCTTTTTCTTTTTTGGTCAGCCTAATTTTCATCTGAAGTTAAAAATTACGCCGTTTTTTCTCAAATATGCCACCAATTATAAATATGTACCAGAAAAAAGGGAACTGTTGAGTTAAATTTAAGCAGAGACGTTATTTGTTTTTGTTGTTTAGTGCAAATGCTTATTCCCAGTACTCAGATATTCCCAGTACTCGGATATCATCCATGTGAGTGCATGTGCAGTACTAGATGCACCTTGAAATGTACATCATAGGTGCAGGGTAAGTCCATGAATTCACTGGAAGGGGAACATTAGGGGGGAGGGGATCAAGGGAACATATTTATCTGTTGAATTCAGTGCTAATTAATGGGTTTGCTTGCATGGTGCCAAGGCAAGGAGGAAGTTTGAGGAACTTAGGAGAGAGTAATTAGTGAACATACTGTAGAATCTGGGTGGATTCAGGGTCCAATTTGATAGAGCTGCTTTAAGCACCAAAATTTGATTAAGCACCAAAAAACCTTGTTAAATAATACCAGTTTACCAGTCAAAATGCCTTGTGAATGTTTTGCTCAGCAAACAATGGCCAAATACAAGCCAAAAGGAGTAAACATCACATGAAAATTTGGGTGGTAATCCTGTTTGATGAATGAAGACTTTTCATGCTTAACTTGAGCATATTTTGTGCTTAAGCAGCTCTATGAAATTTGGCCCCTAGTTTCAACACCAGTAAAGGCGTTGCGGCCTACGAACAGACAAGTTCCAAGTTGTTGCTATGCCAAATCAAACTCTTAATTGTGTGCATTATAAAACAATGTTAAGCTTGGAAATAAATAAATACAACCTTTTTAGTAATCTCAGATTAATGAAAAAGAACATATGAAATATTAGCATAATTTAAAATTAATTAGCTTTGAATCAAACATTTTGAGGAATTTCTGCCATGTAATTCTTATCCTTTTGCGACACATCTAGAGCCTTTTTAAAACACATCATAGAGCGAAACAAATCAACACGATAATGAACTGCCTCCCTATTCACAATAAACAAACAATAGTCTGCCATTCTCTTTCCTGGGGGGAACTTTTGACAGCTACATAACACCCCACTTTGAACAGGGAGTGTATAACCAAACAAAAATGATAATGTAAACCCAAACCGAAATGGCAACGGATTGGCAATGGGAAAAAAACAATAGAGAACCAAAATGTAAAAAAAAATAAGGTGATCAATTAAATAAGTGTGCTTAGGTCTAAATTATTTCTTAAAAAAAAAAATCAACTGTGTTTAGTGTGTGTGTGTGTACCTCATGGTCTTAAAAAAATTAAGACATAATATAATGCAGCATTTATTTTGGTTAAATTGCCGTGCATATACATTAGGACCACACTTTTCCGGGTGTCGTATCGTTCTCCAGTATACTCAGTGATTCACCGCAGAGCAAACACAGAGACCATTAAAATTATTTTCTTTGTTTGTTTGTGTTTAATCTCCCTGGGAGAAATTCTGCCACTAGTTGGTTGCCTGCGCACGGATGCTCCACATCCACAAGTAACTCAATGGCGACTCAATCATATCCAGTTTTGGGATCAATTGAAAACCGTTCTGTTTGTGTGATGTAAGTGCTTTTTCATCACAATTCATCCAGCCAGGGCCCTGGAATTTAAAGGTTGACCATGGCCTCTTGTTGCCCTAGTCTATAGGCCTTCAAGTTGGTGCAAGCACATCCTCAGAATTGCAAACATTTGGGATTTACCAATCGAGTCCTACATAATGGTAGTACCCCATTAACCTTTCGGAAAGCTACCCTAAAATTCCAGGCCTGCTGTGTGACATTAACCAAAAACACAACCAGAACAGTTCTCAAATCTTCAACAGTGGTTAATACAACAGAAAAAAAATCTACACACAAAAACAACTGGAAAAGACTGCAGCTTTTGAAAAATACATTTTTTTGTTCTATGTGTTGTGCACATACCCTGAGACATGAAAAGGGTGCTGAAAAGCACCGACCCTAAACCACCACGGTGAATTTGGCTTAATTAGTGGAATGGATGCCACTTGCCAACATGACTTGACCTCAAAGCACTGTCCCACTCAATCCACCCTTTAAGAAGAATAAAAACAATGCAATACACAAGAAACACTCAGGCATCAGCTGCCATTTTCAATCCTGTGATGAGTGCATGACTCTGCACTCGATTTACGGATTAAGCAATGGCGGAAGCTTCTTATAGCCCAAGGTCCTGAACAGTGGTAAAAAAAAATGATAATAAATGAATGGAATTGTAAGACAAAAATGAAAAAATGAGGTCGTGGAGTCAAGTGGCATCCATACATGTAGCTCTTCCTGTTAACGTTTGTTTGTTTTGTTTTTGCTTGCTAGATTTCTTAAAACGATTGTACAGTCTATTTCCATCACATTCCATGAAATGATTTTTCTCGCTTTTCCTTCTTTCGACACAGGAGGGATTGTTTATGCAAGGAAACGTTTTGGCTGGAAAAACCGTGCAGAACCAGCTGCGAATCCAACAACGTGAATTAAATTTTTTTTAAATAATTAGAATTATTCATTAGGGAGTCACACTTGCAATTTCTCTGGTATGACCAGTAATTTGGTTTTTGAAACAAAATGAAATTTTAAAAAACCTGTACTTCCTTGGTGGTTTGGGGCAACCAAAGAAGCAGAGGCAGCTTTTCAAGCACATTAAAAAATTGAAATAAATAAAGCCACAAAACAGAACCAAAAAACAAACAAAAAACCCCGAAAGATTTGTCTGGTGAAAGATCTTGTAACTGAGGTAAGGTATATTGTTCATTCACCTATGAGAGAGAGAAAAATTGATACACGCTAGGAAAAAGGGAACATTTTCTTCGAGTCCGTTTCAAACGTTGATATCAATTTGTTTATATTGGTCTCTTCCTCCAGAGGCTGAGAAAGATTTTCAGAAACAAACTAGATTCTGAACCAAAAAACATAAATCATGAGGTGTTATTTTGTTTTCCATTCCAAAGTGCAGTATCCTGAACAGGCAGAACTCCCTTTTGTTGTCTACCCATTTATAATCTACCTTCGGAGTAGACAATGCTCGTGTTATATCGAGCTGTGTTACAGACACAAAATACACCGGAAGTGCTATATGACACCAAGGTAACAATGGAAATTGTGACCATGAGCTGTAGACGCAAGGACACTGCCACCTGGACAACAACAAAAGCAGGGAGCCGGCAGAATAGGGCTTTGGGGAGAATCCTGACACAGTATCTGAATGGAATTGTGGCCTGTAAAATGCTTGCACTCTCTGCATTGGTGCTGTCTGCCACACCCTAGCTAGGACTACACACCAACTGCTGAAGCTATGTCGGTAAAATACAGCAACAGCAGCAGAAGCAGAGATCGTGACATGTGGTGTTCAAGTGCAGGTGCTTCATTCCTGGCCAAACCAAAACAAATACTGCATGTGTGCAAACAAAATGCATACTTTATGCCGGCACAAACTGCATGTTCCAACCAGTGATTCAGTCTTTTTATGCAAATAAGTCCTCACTCAGGCTTGCTAACAAAATTCAGCAAAGCCAAACAGGCCCATGTCCTTGTGTGCCATTTTCTGCCAAAATGGGAAACAAATTCCACAAATGTATCAATTTTGTTCCTTTGTCCTTGCCATGGGTGCAGGATATCATTTTTCACAAAAACCTTCAGAAATCTTGCCCCAAGCTGCGACATCATGAAAATACCTCCTCTGACTCACATGAAGAGACTGAAGAGTGTAAGATGTGTATTTCCCATTCGTGTATTTTATGCACTGTCGGACTATAAAGTGCATTCCTACTCGACGGCACACAGACACTTTTATTAGGGTCAGTAATTTCACGCTTGGAACTTGATTGGACAAAAAGACTGCGCTCTCTGGCCTGGCCCAAATGCAGCGCTGCTTCATACAAAGCAATGCTCCCTTCTGTCCATAGTCAGGCTGCTTTTCATGATGGCTGGTAAAATTTGATAGAATGGTTTTCAGGATCATCGTTCTAATGAACCGGTCATGTACGGGTCTGCTATTGTTTGCATCAGGGGCTTCAATTAACCAGGACTATCTGGTTAGGTCATACAGATAATATCCCTGGATGTCATTACACTGCACTTAGAAAAAAGAAATCAAACATACATGTTTTCAAGCTGTTTCCTGTTTCGCTCTCTCATAAGGTTTGTTTTTCCTGTACCACATTCAAGTTAATGGTTGTACTGTATAGTCTTAATTCTGCAGTCTGGGTTGCATCTTTCTCCAGACTGTAGTATAAAGGCCTCCTTTGTTTTTAGCTTGCAAATCTACACAAATGTAATGATCAGTTCATCTTTCTTTTCCATTTTTTTTTAAGTTCATAAATAAAATAAATATAAGTAACGATACAAATTGATTAATTGCTGGTCATACCTGTCCCTGTGCTTGCTCTGCGACATCACTTTTCTACCATACACCTATTCCCCTTGGCTCTCTTGAAATATGGCTGCCACAACATGAATATTCATGACATCGAATCACAACATGTTAATGTAATTCATGAATATGCAAATCTCAGTGGCTGCTGATGAATGGTAACCTCAAACATCTGAGTTTTTTTTCTTCTTTTTACATCAAACGCCTACATGTGTGCTACTGCTTCCCCGGAACTCTTGTTAAAAAAAACCGGCATCATCCAACGACACAAATATTCATGGACCGAATCGCTGTGTTTCAAACGAGCGGAGAGAGAGAGAGATGGCCGCGACCCGTTCATGGATATTTATGACGGTTGACCTCGCCGGGGCTCAATATTCACGAGACTCTTGTAGATCCTTCAGAAAGTTTGTTCCACGATGATGATTTCCTTGGTACTTACAGCAAGGCCCCCGTCGCTCCCTGTCATTTCAGATGAACTCCTCTCGTCGCTGTCGCTGTTATACCCAATAACATCAACATCGTCTGCAGATGAGGAAAACAAGAAAAGAGACAACATTTTAGGAGATTGATTTCCAGTTCATTGCTATGTATTACTCTGTGCCCGTCCATGTTCATCAAAATCTGAAAACTCCCTTTAAAACACAATCTGCAAATGGAACACAGGTATTTACAGTATTTACATGTACATGTATGTAAACGTACATCAATATGTACACTAATACAGCTCTTCTCAAAACAGAATCTTAAATATTAAATTTCCATACTGTAACTTGTAAGCATGCATTTGCAGATGAGAGGTGGATGCTATCCACTATGGTAAATGGACATGGAAATGTCATCTGTTTTCATCCATGGGGGCCAACATACATACTGTATACAAGATGTGTATACATGCAGAACAGCATGTATCAAAGTTTGTTGAACTTCAACAGCAATTCTATCATGTTGGCATGCCTGCCGGATGAGACAGCCCAGTCACTATGTTCTTCATACATATGTACTGGTACATATGTAAATAATGCAACGTATGTTATTTATTGAACAGTTTAGCAAATGCCAAGATGATACTGAACCAGAAACCATATCAGACATGGATACAGACAACACGAGCGTGCACCAAATACATGGATGAATCACATGGGTTGGGAGAGGGGGAGGGGGCAGCGGGCAGGGGGAAGGGGAGGAAAGACACAGGAAGATCAGTAACTGTGCCATATAACCATTGCCCTGGGAATGAAAGGGTACATATACACTGTACATGTAGGCTATATTATGACTATCCAAGAGAGACAGCGTTGAATCAATTTCCTACAGTTCCTGTTTGGCTGAGTCTACAGCCTATAAATATCACAGACCATATCGACTGGGTTATAAAAAAAATGCCACAGTACAGTTACATGTAGCATAGTGTTTGGTAAGCAGCACCTCTTTCCTCATGTAAATAAAGTTATGATACAGCCCACTGCCTGGATGTCGAGGTCATGTGTTCGCTGGATATTTTTGTTGTTATTAATAAGTCAAAAAGTGTCGTTCCGGTCCCCAAAAATAGACCTGACAACTACATGACACAAGACATTTTTTGACACTCTGATGGAAGAAAACTAACATTTCCGTTGGAAAAACAACAAGAAAAGAAAGGAATTATTCAGCGCCAAAAAAACAACAACAACCAATTCGATAAATTCTTTTTCTTGAGATCTCTCGGAAATTGGGTAATATCTCAAGTGACCGGGGTTATGATGCCGGACAGGTGGAATGAAACGTGACGCCGAGGTAATCGGAAACCCAGATACTAGCAGGGCTAGCTTGCTGAATATCAGTTGGTCAAATCCCACAGGGTTCCCTGTCAACTTCTTCACAGATTTCAACCATCATGGGAGGAGATCGACCAAAGGAGAAATCAAATGGTGCATCTATATGAACTTGGTTCATTCACACCCCATCATTTAAAAGCCCCCTCTTTCCACCCCCCCCCCACCCCCCTTTCCATCGGTGCCATCCCTTAGCCCCGAGGATGTCTGATTGACAATCTTCTACTGAATAGTAATCCCTTAGCAGGTCGTGCACTTTACGGGGGGATATAAATACAATTGTGCGGAGGGCGCCTGCATGGCTTCCGCCCGCTCGCTCCTCAACCCGGTTTTAATGTTTGGGTCTGCACGGTCACACACACACACATACGTTCCTTACGGTTGACACGGCGGAATATTTCCCTACAGTAAAACACACAGCTGCAAATTATTGAGGCGAGATAATGGACTTGTATAACTGACCAGGCTTGCTCCTGGTACAGATGCTGACGCACAATTTTAGGAGTGAATTCCAGATGGGTATTTCAAATGAGTTCTTACAACAAGACAAAATGATAATAATAATAAAATAAAGGGGGGAAAAATGGATGCAACGGTGAAACAGACTTAACTCTGATTTACATCCAGTTCACAAACTCCTCTTCGGTAAAAATGAAATTCAAGTTGAAATTTACCTTTGTTCAAAAATTTGTATCAATTAAAAATGTATTTATGATTTCAAAATGATTCTGCACGACTCAATCAAAATATCAGACTTTCGTCAAAGTTTAGGTGTAATTTCTACATTTCTGGCAATGCCGTATCACTTGAAAAGCAGCATAATATAAAATGCAAAAGAATTAAATTTTTACATCTTGTCTTTTATTTAATACTCAGGCATGGCTGAGTCATTGTCTTGCAAAATTTCATTTTACATGTTGACCACTTAAATCAGATCCCCAAATCTCCTGCATCCCGAAGAGAGAAAAAAAAACTTGTTTATCTTTAATATCAAGTTCATCTCCAGCAGGAAGGCTCAAGGCCAACATTTGGCTGCTCTGCTGTGCGTGTATGTGAGTTAGTGTGCGTGTGTGGTGCCCAAGAGATGGTCGGCCTGGAGAGCTTGATGATGCACATGGAATGCATCCGCTCCGAGCCAGCGCAGGACAATTTGCAATAAACACCAAGTTGCAATCATATCCTACCTATACCAACGCTCCCGCACCTTTGTTACTGACCCTTGGCTATATATAGCAGCCTGGCCTGAACCACACTGACCCAGTATCAATATCGATGACCCTCCCTCCCCCTAGGCCAGTGGGGCTATAATATGCAGCATGACCATTATCAATCCGGGCCCATGTGTGTGTGGATATGTTTGACCAGGGGAGTGGCCAGTGCATTATGGATTGATAGTGTGTGGTTTCGGAGGAAGGAAGGAAGAGAAATAAAATGAGGCCTGCACTGTGTGATAATGCGCCTTCGCTGTATAGTATTGCATAATGCAACAACAGTGCCCCCTTCTGAAGAATGTCAATGAACCACAAAATGATTGGCCTGGTGTGTTATTAAAATCCAATGTATACAATTGTGCTTATCTCTCCCCCTTCCCCCTCCCTTCATTCCAGCCGCCAAATAAAATGAACACAAAGGTCTACACACCAATTCAAGTGCTCATATTATTATTACTCCCCCTTTTTTTCCTCCCCTTTCTTTCTTTGGCAGTTCGGTTTACATAGTGTATACACTGTATAATCCCACTGTGTGGTAATGCATGGCAAGGCTTATCATAACACTGGAATGAATATGGCAGTGTGTCCAGGCTTAATGAAGCAGGGCACATGTTTCAACCTCCCTTGCCTAATATTGATTGGCACGCTCATATTTTCTTAATTAATATCACCTTGGACAGATGGTCCCCATGTTTTTTTTGTTTCTGTTTGAATATAAAACTAAAGAATGGCAACTTTCAAATACTTCATTAAAACCAGCTTAATACACTGTGTGTACAAAATATGTATGCCTATATCATGCTAAAAATGTCAAATCCGCCTTTGAAGTCTTTTCAGTTTAACATACTGTATGTAGGCGTAGCATGTGCATGTACGTCATCATTCTCCTTCAAAATTATTTGGAATGTAAAGCAATGAGATGAATAATACCTGCCATTTCTCTCATGTACTGTATATCAGAGTACAGTACATAAAAGGTAAACATTTTAATGGCTACCAGAACACTTCACTTATCTCTTCCAATCCCGGACCAAGGATAGATTAACATTTCTAATTCACCACAGCAACAACCTTACAGGAAATTCATAATTTTTGTGATTTTTTTTCTGATCTCCGGCGCGCCATGACAATGAGCTACTAATTTTTTCACCCCAAAAAAACCATTTAAACAAAAACAAGATAAAAAAAAGAAAGAAATAGAGATGCAATCCAAGAAATCTCTTACCTTTTTCTGAATCGTCTGACATTAACGACGAACTGCCAGTACTATCTTGCCTTATCTTGTGTCTTCCCACTCGCAGCTGATCCAATCTTCTCTTGAGGAACCGCTGCTCTCTGGCCAGCTTGTCTTTGTGTAACTGGTACTTTCTCTCCTCCTTCTCTAGGTTCTGTGAAACGGGCAAGGAGAAGAAAATGCGTTGAAATCTTAAGCCTTGAGGTGAGACCAGTAGCAGGTTTTAATGCCAACTGCGGTGCGAGGGAACTCAAAGGGGAACAGTCTTGCCTCAAGACTAATTTCAATGCAGCAAGCAAAGTGCTTAGAAATAAAACGAAATGTCACATGAACATGTACACATGATGAGGTATAACAAAATTAACACACAAACAAACAAACAAACAAACAAACAAACAAAGCAAACCCTTCAAGTTTGATATTGACAAATCAACATCCAAGAAACAACTAAACAACCAAACAAAAGACAAACAAAGAAGCAAAACGTCCCGGTTTGACATCTGGACAAGATTTGTTTTAGGTCACACAGTGTTTGCCCTGCTGGAATACCATCAAGAATCAATAATGAACTAGTTCTAATTACAATGTACACGTAGTAGGTCAGTCAATTTACTGCACACGCAATCAAATCTGCCTTCTGAGTTGAATTTGGCTCTGAAAACAACGGACCGATGTCACGACAAAATTTCATTACCTCATCAACCGGCGAAACAAAATAAAATTCTAAATTGAGTTTTGTAACGTGTACAATCAAAACAATCATGAAAACCAGCGGAATGCACATGATAAACAAATGGAATAAATGAATACAGGCCTATATAATAATGTAGCTATTAAATTATGCATGGCGTCATACGTACATGTATGGCTGCAGTAAAAGCAAGACAATTTTTGTATTCAAAATTATGATGGTAACATGTGAAAGTATACTGTACGTATATAAATGTACCAATGCAGCGTGTACACCATACAAGCACGCTCAAATACTGACCTAAAATTAGACTGAAAAAAGGTTAAATGCACGCTGCTCCCCTACTTCCCTCCCCCCTTTACCCCAAGTGCCAGCAGCACCAGCTGACCAACTGTAAACAATCTGGAGAACCTGACATAGCAGGGAGGGTTACCGTAGGCCATTGCAACATATTTCACATACTCCTATATATCCATTATGTGTTGAAGGGGAGATAGGACAACACTACTGAGATTTTGACAGCCAAGACTGATTTGGTGAATTGGAAATGGTACCCTTGGGCAGATTTTTGTTTTGTTAGGATCAGTGTCGTTCCATTTTTATTTCTTCTTTCTGTCTTCTTGACAACCGGTCAGTTTTGTTTAAATAGGCCAAGTTGAAGAAGGGGGGGGGGGATGATGGAGGGCACGTACATGTAGGAAGGGGGGTGGTAAGGAAAGAGGGGCGATCTTGTGATTATAAAATGTATTAGGTTTCCAGGGCAATGGCAGCCATGATGGAAAAAATGAGAAAATTTTTTTTACACGAAATCAGAACAAAAACGAATGTAACCAAAAACAAAGCACCAGATGTCAACAATGAAAAACAGCGTAAAACTGGGAGAGCGTCTTTTTTCTTGGTCACACTTACCGCAATGAAATCCTTGGCATTTGTTAGTAAGCCCAACGTTGTGTGGCGTGAGGATTCCGTTGTCAGAGGTACAATTTCTTTTAACCGTTCCAGACAGTTTCTCAAATGTGCTCTCCTGCAAGAATTTGTGTGTAAATAAAAAAGAGAAGGGACTCATTATTAATTCAATTCCTTTGAACTCGGGGTGCATGTAGCCTACATCATGCAATCTGATTTTGACTACAGGCTCAATTTTTGAAAAGGAAAGAAGGAAATCTTGAATAGAGGAGAAGACAAAGCGGGAATTCTACACCTTTTGACCAAATCCTTTCAGAAGCTTATCTCAAGGAAATCGCCTTTCAGGAAAATAATTGGATTTGTGTTTTCTGCTTTTTGTGCGAGTTTTTTTTTCTCAAGGTTTTTTTTGTGTTGTTGAGGGAAGGTGGCTGGATAGGTCTTACATAATTATATTGTCATTCAATCATTTCATACATGCTCTAGAGACTTTAAATCCTTTGATGCTGTATACTGCAAGAAGGGATATGGCCCACCTACAACAATTGGCATGCCTTTCAACTGATGTCACATGCAATCTGATTGCTGGAGATCGGCTTGGGACTTACTACTTCTACGACCTGTCACGACTTGTTAGGACAGGGAAGATGTGCTGAGATAGCTAGGGCCAATAAAGAGCTCTTACGTCACTGCCCCCCTTTATACAAAGTGTGCACATAACCTGTCAGGACTAGCAAGCAAGAGAGACTCTTGCCTGTGAACACACATGTTGGTAGAGCAGGTATTAAAAAAATCTCCAGTGTACTTAGAAGGCAAAGTACACAGAGATTGGGTCAACAAAGACTGACAGCATTTTACATACATCTGTACAGTCATAGAGAGGTATTAACTTGAACAAAAAAAACCAGTGATTGACACAATATCCATGGGCTGTATTATCATATAGGGCAAGCTGCTCTATATGACTGTCAGGGGATGAAAGTGAAGTGAACCTGTATCAGTGAGCGTTGACTACGTCAAGTTACTTTTCCAATTGGTCCATCTTATACTTGGGATATGACCAGTGAATAGAAAGAAACCCAGGAACAAAACAAGAAATGACATGAGTCAACTGAGAATGGTGGTCTAGCCCACTGTCAAAATACCTGTGGGTTACCGCAACATGAAAACACACGTGACACGCACCCCCTCCACAATCTTGTGGTCTGACACTGGAACCCACTGCCTATTATGGGTAATTTATACATTGCTGAACCACAACATCCTCTTGCTTCAGACATCAGTATTCATTTACTAAAATTGTTGTAAGAATATTGATGCACTGCTCGTGACTATTTGAGAAAGTTATAAAAAACGAAGTTGAGAAAATACACCAAGTTCTAGACAGGTTTAACAAATACTTTATGATGTATGTAAGATTTTTAAAACTTTTGCCTGCTAATTCAAGTTCTGCCATTAACTAATCACCAATTATTTGAACCAACTATACATTTTAAGCCAGGGCAGTGTATTTTTGACAAAAACGTGTAAGCAGACGTTACATGGGCTAAATCAAATGTCCCCACAAAGTAAAAATCTCCAAACAAGACCTAGCATGAACGAGATCCACGCTATCTAAACGTACTTTGACCACACCTTTTCATGAATCAGGGATTAGCTGGGACGTTTTCTTTCTTTGTTCATTAAAATATTCCAATGCCACGTCCCCACAGCAACTGATATCAACCAATCAGGCGATACCTCCCGCTTTCCAGGTAATACACCTGAAGACGTGTTCGGACATGTTTGGACTTGATCGCTGTCGTCAAATTAAGTCGGCACATGTACAACTTTTGTCATCTTTTTTTTTTTTTGCTCCCTCAAACAAACGTTTGACAGAGGTGAAACGGTCAAATTTCTGTCAAACCATCGAACGACCTCTTTTACATGTATATAATGCAGGAGAAATTGTGTCGTCTTCGTTAAATTTTTAAATTATGTTTCCCTTTGTGGCCAGCCAAGTTGAAAATAAAATCTTGTTTCCTACACCTTGAGAAGAATGTTTTTGTTCTCGGTTTTAATTTTTTGACACTTTGCAAGTTTGTCATCATTTTTCGAATATTTAACTAAATTACTGCTAAAATAATGGTCGTTTTAAAAATTTCAATATTCTCTTCTTCTTTTTTACATGTACATGATTCATTTGTACTTTCTAATAATTTCTAAGTTTGCAACAGTTTATAACTTGTATTAATTGTTAAGGTACATAGGGGATTAGGGCCTATATTCTACATTTTTTCCGATGTTTCTTTTCTCTACAATCATGTATGAGACATGTGTGTTTTTTCATAATATTGTCACCATTCGTCTAAAAAACTGTCCATAACAAAAGCCAGAGTGATTTTGAAAAACGCAGTCCCATATTACATTACATATTGTGTGTGCTTTCCATTAAAGCATATCTTTGCTACTCACTGATGAATATCGGACAATAGAACAGAGCCAACAAACCAAGTAAACCTAATACTGTACATTGTACACTGTAATGTAATTTTATTGCGCACGTGACTATGATGTGTGTAGGGCCTGTACAGTACATATCCGCAATGCCTGCATTCAACGTTGCCACCAAAGAACTTGTTGGGATATGAAAGCTAGCCTGGCAACTGGAAACGAAGGAAATGATTTATCATGTGTTGTTTCCTAGTAGCGAGTACAACATCTGTGCTGGTACATTGTACTATGTGCACACTGACTAAAACTTGGATATCTTCCAAAAATCACTGATGCATGATACACTATGCAACAGTACAGTGGTGAACTGTTTTCCTTTGGCACAACAAGTGCAGTATGTATTAACTAAACACAAAATAATAATAATAGTATTTATCTACCAGGTCAGAACTGGGGGGGAAAATGGGAA
This sequence comes from Astropecten irregularis, assembly GCA_963971285.1. Lineage (NCBI taxonomy): Eukaryota > Metazoa > Echinodermata > Asteroidea > Paxillosida > Astropectinidae > Astropecten > Astropecten irregularis. The sequence continues at coordinate 10,830,598 of OZ020254.1, forward strand.
TGTTTGTATAGAATTCCAATTAAATCCCAGGGTACTAACTGAGAACTACAATGTCGCATTGAACATTAAAGTTGTTGTTCGTATTCAAACACATCTGTAGATGTAGCTGATTGCAACTGTTGCTTCTTTAAAAATTGCGTAGCATGTCTTTGGGAGGTGTTTTCATACATGTACATTAACATATTGTCACATCAAGACAGCATGCTACTTAGTGCATTGATCTAGACTTCAATTTCTCCTATTCTTTTTTATCAGTGACAACACTGTAATAATTATGTTCATCCAGCTTTGGACTGCTCCACAAGAACTGCAGTTTTCCCGCAAACCCTCTGACCTAAATGAGGTTAGTCAGCATGAGGTTATCAATTAGGCTTGGGAGTCCAGCCAGAAGCTGTCACTCTTGTCTGCCTCAAGGACAGCCTATGAGCCACTCCCAGACAATTCACCCCCCCCCCCCCCCCTGTGAAGTAGTTACCCCTTCAATCTTCTTCACACTTGTGAAAACTCCCACCCTGGGACCATCAGCAAGGTTTTGAGCAAGGAGGAAGGACAGGACTCTAGCATGAGTTCACAGAGCAAGGTGGAGCTGAGACAAATAAAAAGATCCAGCAATGACTACTTCCAAGTGACCCACTGGCTGAAGCCAAGGACATGTACCCCCAACCTTCCACCACCTTGTTACCAAATGGGGCCATTTAAAACTCCATTATGAGTTCAATTCAATATAATTGGTACCAATTGGGCTAATGTGAATTTTACAGTCCCTAGTGATACACACATGTACATGTTCCTGAGTGTGTACATGGCCAGTTGTAGTACCAGCCAAACAGGAAAGCATTTTTCCTGTCACTCACGCCCAGCCACACATGCCTGGAAGCCCATATGGCACCCACTCTCTCTGGCAGGTTGAAGGGGCCCAGGCAATCATCATAATCATGACGACGAATGACAGGGCCATGTAATGTCTAGAGTCTGACCATGGTGAAGGAGGGAAAGCACAAGGGTTAGATCATCCCAGTCAACAGGTGGAACTTGTGGATGTCCCTGACAAGCAACCTTCTCCTCAGACAACCTCAAATGGCCTAAGATGGCCTCAAGCGAGGACCCCCAGTTGAGGCTACTTCAGGTCTCACTGAAAAAATGGAATGCACAGATTTCTTGAAACTTGAAAAGCAAGCTCAACTACTGTACCACTTTTTTCCCCTCTCAACTCTTATTGTTCAGCAATTTTTGAGTCAGGGGCAAAGTTGTATTGAAATACCCCCACCCCTCCCCCACAAAAAAAAAAAAATCTAGGCCTACATTTTTTTCCAGGCCTAAAAACGAACAACAATTTCAAATGAATAGTTTTGCTGACAGAAGATCCACATTTTTTTACACTGTTTCTTGGGTTTGCAATTGTATGCAAAACATTCCCACTTGCCAAGTACTTTATCGCTTTTGTTCTTAAAAATCACACCACATACACATGTACATTGTACATGACAGTCTATGCTTACAGCATGTCCCTTTTTGGATGTGTTTCTGATACAGACCGTGAACATCACGGCATTCAATAAAATCAGTAAAGTAACAAGTAAAGGCAAACAGATGTTTGACACCTTCAAGCACGCCGTCTTTTTTTCAGCGCACACCGCAATCGATATGAATTAATCCTATCATGCTGACTGACCAACACTCCTGATATCGGGCGACAATTGTATAAAAAACAAATATATATTTCTTTCACACTTAGGGCATCAACAGATCTATTCTCTTATAGGTCTTTGTCACATTTCAATGACAGATATTGTTCTGTTTTCATTTAGGATCTCCATCAAACAGAGGCACTGTTAATCACAGCTCTATAGGCCTATCTTAGTGTGCAAAATGCCAGTTTGTACTGCTTTTAAAATCTGTTCAAGCGTTTACACACAACATACGAGTACACAAACATGTCACTGATGTAATGGTGAGCTACTTCCCTACCAGTACCAGGGATATATAAAAAGACCCAACTACACGCTCATTTCATTTCTTTCCACTCCACTACCAACCAGCCAACTACACCACACTCAGAGCCAAACCATGTAAACAGTTCATCGTTGGGCAGGGGTCAAAGAGCACCAGAATCCAGGGTGTCCAATCCTCAACAACAGGCGTTGTCAGAGTTGCATTGTGCTGGCAGTTATGAAGCAACCAACTTTGCTTTGCTTTTTCGGTAAACAAGTCCCACAAGGACAACAGACTGTTAGGTGGAAGTGGAAGAGGGGGAGGGGCCGAAGATAGGGAGAGAGGGGGAGGGGGAGGCAGTGCTTTTATATCAGTTTGTTGAGTGCCTCGACTCCCCTTGCCCAATTGTGGGTCAATTCCACGCAACTGTTAAAGTAATATTAGACAGCGGGTAAACATCGCAGCCATGTATTATTTGAACAGGCTCTTCGCTGCAGGAATGAATACTGAGGAATAGGATACACACGGTAAACGGGATGACAACTTCGCCGCCGACTCAGTTTCCAACATGTTCATTATGTTTGTCCTCTCCGCATGATTTGAACATTCTGGATCTCTGAAGTATTTTTTTCACCAGCTATTGCTATAAGGCCTGTAAGAGCACAGGACATATGTATCAATGCGTGTCATGGACTCTAATTGGAGTTGCATCTTGTGAAATGAACTGTATCCCTAGCAGGTAATGAGGCCAGGAAATTGAACCGGAAATGCTCAGTCTAGGACTATTGGTGTCTCCGGTAAAATGTGTTACCAAGAAGGGAGTGCAACTGCAACCTTACACCCTCTCCACCCACCAAACTTCTTCTTCCCTATTTTGCTAACTATTGGGAAATCGGTCAGATAAAATACAGTACTACAGGGGACAGGCCACTAATTTTGTTTTCAAAACCTTGATTCAATTTTCAATGACTTAAGATTTTGATTGGGTCAGACTAGGTCCCTTATCCAAATTCCCCCCCTCCTTTCCAGATTTTTTACAGAAATCTCAAAGCTTTTCAGAGTCCATCAACTATCAATGGATGCAATGGAGGCAGATTTTGCTATTAAACCTTTGGTCTTTCTCGATGGCTTAAACATTTGATTGGGTCAGACTAGGTCCCTTATCCATAACCCCCCCCCCCCCTTTCCAGATTTTTACAGTTATCTCAAAGCTTTTCAGAGTGCATCAACTATCAATGGATGCAGAGGAGGCAGATTTTGCTAAACCTTTGGTCTTCACCCCCTAAGCAGAATCCTTCAATGAGTTGGCACCAAAGGCCATAATGATCAAATAGGGTTTAATGGGGATTGGGGGGAGGGGATATGTGACCTGTAGTAGTTGTACAAGCACTGCACATTCAAAACAGGGGAGGCAGTACATGTATGTGAATGCAGAAAGTTTACTACAATGGATCCGGCCTTTCCCCTCTTGTTCACCTGTACCATGGGGGCTCTGTAAATCAATAAAGAAACTTGGCAGATGGCCAAGAGTCCTCCTCCCCCCTAGCTAGTGATCCTCTCAGGCAAGTGTTAGGCCTACTACCACATGGGAATCGGATTACGTTACTGCCTTGGATTAAGACTAAGAGGTCCTTTTAAGAATGATGTTGACTGGGCCTAGTCTCCGTCACCAGCATCAATTCAATTGTATACCATGAACACTATCCCAGGAATCTCAGGGAAACTTTTGGCCAGTGATCATAGATCAGTGGGAACCCGTTAATCGGTGTGAATCTGCCCACTATAATAGTATTATCATCAGGTAAACACCAACCTGTGCTATGTGCAACTCAGGCTCAGGCTTGTTCTGAGTGGGACAAGACTAGATGCATCACTGAACGAGTGTATAAATAATCCCTTTCCAAACCATGATGGCACATTGCCAAAATCAACAAAACACTTTTTATTCAAAGGGGGGGGGGGGGGGGGGGAGGGGGTCCGTCTTTCTTGAGCCTGGATTGATCACAAATCAATTTGAATAGAATGGGCCCTACACACCCACACAGGGATAGCAGGCACTGGGTAAGTTACCTGAGCAAAGAGTACTGGGCCAGTTGCTTTTGAAACCAAAACAAGTTGTAACAAGTGACGCTGCTGCGGTTGAAAGAGCAAGCAGTCAACAAAACTTCCACCAGCCAATGGGCGTGTAAAGCGTGGGTATGATCCAATACTTTTATGTAGTGGGGAATTCTGTTCACTGCCACGTTCACCAGTGTGGTTTCACAATCAGGGAATTCCACATTATTAGTATGCATCTAAATATATACATAATTTACACGTTCAACCTTGGGACTTTTAATAATTAGGCGTACATGTGTAAATTCAGAGTTCGGGCAAATTTGGATTGCAGGTGTCATGCATAATTTCCTAAGAATTACATGCAGACTGAAAATGATTAGAATCTCCATTTGCAATGACAACAAAAAATGCTTCTTAAAGTCATTTCACATTAAACAGATTATGTTTAAGTCATTTCATCTAGGGCCTACAATATGTACATGTATGTCATGCAATTTTGTTTCTACATTTTAAGTCACAATATTTATATTTTTAGGTCAACCCACCAAAATGAGTAGAAACCGTTTTCTCATAGGCTTACAAGTATTATGAAGAACAGGGAACTTTCAAAAGTGCCAGAAAATGAATTGTACCACAGTTCACTGCCGGAAACATCACCAATTTCATCAACTATTTCCTTAATTCGGTAAAAAATCTAAGGAAGTTAAATTTGTTCATTTGAAACAATTTGGGCAGTAATATATTTTCAAAAACTGCATTTCTTTTCAAGTACACATGTAGGCCCCCCTGTAGAATTTTACTTGGGACATTAACAAACTGACTAATGTTATGTCAAGCTGTCGCATAAAAGAAAGAGTCAGAAAGAATAGTTGAAATGATTTCTGCCGCATCTGAAAGTTTTGCTATCCGGACATTATTTCAAAACACTACGGACATTAGGCCTATTTCAAGGAGCAATTGAAATGATTTTGATAATTTACTACAAATAAAATTTCATCTGTAATTTCATACCAACATATAGGCCTAGGCCTATTTGTCAAAAATACAATTTCACGTGTATTTCATCTGGTCCCAAATACTCCCAACGTACAATTGTATAACCATGCCGACTGCACATCTTCAAATACATCAAATGATCTTGAGTAAAATATATATCAAAAATTTGTATCTTCCTTACAACTTATGTTCAACAGTACTTGGTTCATGTGTTTCTAACACAGAAAATCTAATGGACATTTTACTGATTACTATGAACACGTATACATGTTTTCTGATATTTAAGAGTCAATGAGCTTTTGATCAAATTATCATATTCTGACACATACACTCTCTTTTGCTCTTGAATCAGCCCCCCAAAAAAACTGGGCGCAGAATATTACAACATGACATGGAAAAAACCAACATGAAAAACCCCAACAACACAACACTTGAATCACGAGGCTACCTTGAGCCCACAGCAAACATTGTTGTGCTGTGTGTAGAAAAAAAAAATATCAAGAGCTCACAAGGACAGGGCCCTTTGACATCACCATAACCAATACGCATGGGTGATGAGGCACGGATCAATACTTATGCATTATTCATGAGGAAAATGGAGGGAAGGACAACAACATACCAACGGCTCTGTGGTTGCGTTGGCCAAGTGAACTGTACATGTACACAACACAGCTGGGTGTACACATGTACTGTACATGTGTGTAGAAACCAGAGAGAGAGGAAAGGGTTGCGTGTGTAGAGTAATTCCATGATAGTGCAGGCAATGAACAGGATATGAGGTAAATCTGGCGTACATGACACATTTACACATGTATGCACTTACCTATTCTTCTCAAGTTCATTGTGTGAAGACCGACTGGAAGAGGAAAAAATAAAATAAGACAAACGTTTATTTAGAAACAAATTACATGCCGGTTTGTCTACGAACAATGAAGTATTGTCTTTTGTCGATGAGATTGGTAATTAGGCATAAAACATTATAAACAGTTAGTCTCTACTTCAAAGTCAAACAATGTAGTTGTTAGAGAAAGTCAAACAAAAGCAGAACAATTCACTTTTTTGTTTCATGGTGTAACTAAACACAACAATGAATATCACTCACATCAGTCAACAGTTTTCTGTAGGTGTGAAATACTTCGACAAAAACATGCTCGGGTAACAAAATACGCACATTTCAGATAATTTGTAAACACTATTTACATTACAATTTCCTTTTTACATTTACTTTTAAGAGCTAGGCTACAAAAAAAATAACACAGATTCTACAAGTACTTGGAACCATAAAATTATTGCCTTAGAATGTGCTAACAGTAAAATCCAATTTTACTAAATTCATGCTTGTTTTTAACCATAGACAGGGACAAAATGGCTTTGAAAGCAACCACACCACAACATTGCTTTGTTTTTCCCTTTTTTCAACAATGTGTGGAAATATTGCCCGTAGTACTTAGGGTTTTTCCCAACATGTGGCCATAAACCTGCCTTCTCTTTAATCAGTGTTCAGTGGAAAGCACATGATCTGGCAATGATCCAACTTGTAAATTTTAAGTACTCTTACTGTGTTAGTGTGATTATGTTTGGAATTTAGATTAAACCAACGATGCCCATTTATGATTTAGCAAAATTCTAATCTACAATAAAGCAAAACTGCCTATTTATTTTGAGGAAATTGAATATTTCTCTATGACGAAAAGGCAGATTTTTGACTCTGATTTTGATTAGTCAGATCATCAGATTTATATTACAAGAAGGCCTAACGTTAGGCGGCCTATAAGTTACACATTGTTTCTCATGTTATTTTTAATTTAACGACAAAAATAGGGCCAACAATTTTTGTCATGACATCACCTTGTCTTTCTTCATATTTTAAAAGCCTAGTCAAATAAACATTTTCATGTGTCTCACTTATCCACAGTTATACTGAGTTAGAACTAGAACTTCTAACGTAGTTCTAACTGAGTTAGTTCTAAGGATCGAGATCGAGGGGGGGGGGGTTAAAACATCTTTACTTTATGATAATAATAAAATGAATCTAGCGTTTGCCTACCTGTTCGAATGAAGCCTCTTTACTTTAAGTTTCCTTCTCGACGATTCGGGGTTGTATGGCATTGTCGAAGCGTACCCGTGCTCTGTAGAAACAATTGTACCAAAATTCGAGAATGAAAATGACATCGAATGTTGATTTTAATCCAGAATAACGACAGCAAAGTTGACACAGAATCTCAAAAAAAATGGCGCACGTGACATCTGTCAAAAAATTTTCAAACCAAATTTTCTATACGTATCGAGTCCGATCGCCTATCATCAATCATTTCCAAAAATCTGCCTTTTCACCAGCTTACCTCTTTCTCTCCTCTCGAGAAATTCTGCAGCTTGCAGAAGCTGTGTGATGTTCGTCATAGTCACCGCTGCCATGATGGATGAAGTAAAAATTCCAGGCTCTGGAAGCTACAAAACTGGAAGAAATTGTGGTTGTTCATGTACTGTGTGTTACAGTAGTGCGTGCGTTCAGCAGACGATCGTGATCGCGTTCTGTTTTTTCCAACGTACACACACACGAGACTCGCGATAGTGCGCCAGCGCACGTTGAGATGACATGCAGAGGTCAACATGCAAACAAAACCCCAAGTCACGTGCTAAAAACCCCCGCCGGTGATTGGCCGGCAAGACTAGGTTACGCTGGCTATTTTTAGCCGGCCAATCAGCACTTTGTTGTGTTGAAGAGGAATGACATGTGAAGCACACGTGGGTACCGCCACGCCCAGCTGTTAGCACCAAAACATCAACAAACCTGCAACGTGCTCGCTGCTGTGATGTGGACGTGTATACTACATACATATTGCCATGCTGGCCTGTTCGTTTTATTATTATTGCGTGTAAAACCAATGGAGTTCAATTCCTCGCACGCGATCCATTCGTATCAACGTTGTATTTCAACGTGCTTACGTGTCAAGGGTATTTACATACAAAAAACTGCGTGAGAGCTATATTTCATTTAATGTGGACCCGTACCCCCAAACATCTAGCTTTTGTGGACGAATTGAACCATTTCCTCTGCCTAGCTTGCAATTTCATAGAGCTATTCGGTCACAGCCATTTACGGGTAAATAAATATTTTATTAGACGGCGTTTTTGTTACGTTCGTTCGTATGGCGCAGCGGTTTACAGATCATAAACAACACTGGGCTGAATTAGCTTGAATTAGCTGAATTGTTTTGGCCAGTGCATACATTGTTTGCTCATGCCCAATTTATGTGAAACTGATCGAGTATTTCTGTAAATGTGCACTACGAAATTATAGATAAGAGGGGAAAAGGTGATCAAATAAGTCACGCGATTGTCGTGTTGCTGGTATAGCGACATTTCGGCTGCTGGAACTGCTAGCCTTTACTACAATTCCCTTAATCGAGAAATTTTAGGCCTATATGTACATATTGCAATCCCAACCTCTATTCGTTCTCAGCTATGCAATGGCCCTGACCTTGGTTGCAAAAAAAAAAACTCCACAAAAATACCACGTATTATTGTACCCCCTGTTGGGCTTTCACATTGCAAAATACTTCATTCATAAAACATGCCGATCTCGACTGTATATATCACACTCAGTGTACAGCGCAATAATACCACACATGACCATGACAGCGCTATGATTGGATTCACCGGAGTTGATACAATCCGCTATAATGGGCATCGAATATGTCATTGTTTCGAAAATTAGAAAACAGGTGTCCCGAATTAAGCACATGGTGTAGTTGATGCACGCGATATCGAACCACGACGGTCGTCAAAAAACGTGGTATAATCGATTATTTATTGGTCGGTTGCTGATGATCGATTTTGTACCATTTTGGCCAATTAATATGTTACTGGTAACATATGAATTTTTTTCTTTACATAATTCAAAGTCTTATCATGACATGGTCTTCTGGTTCCAAACTAAAAACATGCAAACGGAGAGGAAACGAGTTTTACCATAATGTAATGCCATTGCAGCACTGGGTAAATGCAACATTTCCTCAGAGACAAATGTACCATTCAATTTTAATTTGTCTATTTTGTCAAAAGGTTTTTTGCTTTAATTTCACACTAGCATTGGAAGATTTCAATTCTGACCATTACACACTATATATATTGTCCCCCACCCCATAAAAGAAATAAATCTTTAGGCTGGATGTAAAACAAACAGAAATCGTTTCTGTGCAACCTATAATAAAACTGCAGGGTTAAATTGACGAGTCTCCAAAACACAGCATCTACAAAGGTCAATGCTCCACAACTTTCATTTACAAGGGTAATTTTGTGTCCCCCCTTGAAGTATATCTCATCTTGACCCCTGTGTCAGGTGAAAATTATGAAGAGCAATCTGAAGTATAGACGCCAGTTTGATGTTCGCCGTGTAAGCATATAAAGTCGTTTTATTTGCGAACGTGACTTCACCCAGTGGCCGACAAATAAACCGGCATTCAACATAAATACAGCGAATCGATATGAGCAGCAAATAAATATATGCGCGGCCTTCTGGCGGGATTACTACATCGATTTCAAGGAGATTTTTTTTTTGGTAACCGGTTTGACTAGGCCTACTTAGAGGATAAAAAAATATAATTATGGTTTCTCAGTTTAAGACTGTAAGCAAACCGTCATTTTGCATAATGATGGGTCAGGCAGTAGTCCTCCAGCCAGGTGACGGCTGGCATATTGGTTCTCACGTGTCTGTGGTTCGAATCCCCCTATGCCGTCGATATTATGTTAGGCTCCGATCGCCGGAACACGGTTTTGAGTGTATTTTGTCATCTTCAATGAAAAACAAGATAATCGATTTCTTCATTGTCCACAGCGCCCCCCTGCGTTGGTGAGGGTCATCGAAATTTTGCACACGTGCACGAAACAAAACAAGACAAGACAAGACGGTGAAAGGGGGGGGGGCAGTCTCCATCCAACATGGTGACTGAGTGATAATGAAGTATTTATATTATATCAACCGTTATGTAACGCGTGGGATCATAATGAAATTCAATTCATCAGCTCACAGTTCCTTCGACGCCATACACACGTGAAAAGATGACGTCATTATGTGCTTTACATACGCACTAAAACCTACAAATCAAAGGTCATATAGCTATTATATTAAACACACACTCACTAGCCACCTGCAAAATGTGTATAATTCTCCGCTCCGGTAATTATAACAGCGGCATAATGTCACGTTTTAGTCATAATACAAACACAGGCCTCATTATAGTGGCCGAGGTTTCTTACCTGTGAATTGCATTTTATGAACCGGGTATAGAGGACAAACTGGCATATATGGCCTACCTAAAATAAATTTCATTGAAAAGTTTTCCCTTGTGGTTATTTCACGAATAAAATAAATTTCATTAAAAAGTGAACACAGAAAAATGTACTGGGCGGGATTCGAACCGGCGACCTCCTGAATATCACATACAGCCGCTCTACCAACTGAGCTCCAATGGAGGTCGCCGGTTTGAATCCCGCTCCAGTCAATTTTTCACTTTTCAATTACTTTAATTTCAGTCAGTTTCCATTGTGGTTATTTGATGCTTAAAATAAATTTCACAAGAAATTTCATGCACATGAGAAAGACAGTTCAATAATTGGAATGTACAGCCGGCCCCCTTGAAGAAACTTGAATTTGCACCAAGGCTCAATATATTGAAGCTTGTTTTGTTTTCCCATAGAAGTTCCCTCTTTCAAAACTCGGCTCCAAGTCCACATTTTATTAAGCAGGTACGTACTCAAATAGCATGTATCAGCCTCACAATTTCTCCATTATAAAAATCGCCATTGCCTTTTTTTCTCCCATTTCGAAGAGAGCCCTTTGGTAACACTGTGTCCTGACAGGTGAACAGTCTGAACTTGTTCGCCATATCAAGGACGATATTTAAAGCGACCGTCACCTGAAAAAATGCTCATCCATTCCCCCCGGCGAGATCCAGAAAGAGAAGCCGACCGGACGAAATGTCGATACGTCCCTGCCGAGGACGCGGTGACTTACATCCAACACTAGCAGGTCGTGCGGAAGAAATTGAGGTCTCGCTCTCGAAGACTACTTGTATAATGAATCCTGTTTGGGGACAAGGCACGCAGCGACCATGCGGTATACATCAATAAAATATTTCTGTCCATTAATAAAAAACAAACCTATACGCAACGATTCTCATTGGTGGAAGGTCACGCTCAAATTAGGAACCATAAGGGACGCATGAGGTACACATGTTTCCAAAGACGTGCATAATAAATTATCATTATCTCGGGTAGATTTGCCGGCACGCGTGATCAGACCTCTTTTATAATGGCATCACCCCCTCCCCCATACCTGACAACGGCCATACTTGTTGAAACCGCCGCAGTGCCGTTAATTTTGTTTATCAATTAGTTAAAGGTAATATCATACTTTGGTTTTTATCAAAGAAATACATATGGGCAAAAATATCAAGAAATCAAGACAGTAACATGCAGTCATATGTGAAAATTTCAGTCCCATACGGTGCCCACTTTTTGAGAAAATCGTGAAAAACAGTCACAGTATATTTCTTAAGTCATTTCTCTTTTATTTTGGATCTTTTAAGATATCAAAAAGATTTTCGGTTGTTGTTTGATTAATTTTTGGATAAATTCACCATTTCAGGCGGCAGAATTTCAACGGGCACCACCGTCTTCATAATTATCGCCTGTAAGTTATACATAAATCTGTGAACATTTCTGTTTTGGTTTCTTACCAAAGTATAATACTACCTTTAAGTTTCGTTTAGCAGTATGCCATCCGATTATGATGGTTCTATCTACTGTATATACGGGCAAATGACAATTGTAAATGAAGTGGGTGCCCTCCCTGAATAATATAATGACGTTACTTTGCCCAAGGGAGGATCGTCAAATCTTAAGGGTATAAACATACCTGCATGCTAACATAAGTACTATTCACAAGTGCATTTCACCGGTCATTTTATCAGCTGCTTCTTATCTGTCAACAAAAGCCTTCATTGTACTTAGGTTATGTACTGGTAGCAGTATATATGCAAGCATGACATTTAACAACGTAAATATTCGTTCAACCGGATGGACATTACATAATAAAAGAATAGGGTACGTTTTTCTTGAATCAATTAATAATTTCCGCTCAGAAATGAGCCCTCTTTGTATTCAAGCTATTGTATTCAAACATCACAGAGATGCGATGTCTTTTATCTCTATACTACTACATGTATTAACCTTTCGACAACCAAAAGGCTATAAATTACACTACAGCATAAATTTCCGGTTATGGTTTTATATTAATTGAAAGCGCTTGATTTGGGAACAACATTATTGTGGGCACTTACCACTGGGGGGCATGAAATCCCTGGAGCATGATAATGGGAAATTCTGAGCTGAACGCACCACAGCTCATCAATGCTTCACTCTGACCCCACGCTAACAAGAATATCAGATAAAACAGTACAGGTGTATTCCCCAGCAACGCTTGGGGTCCAGTACCGTGCCCCAATCCTGCCTCCCACTTTACGTGCCAACGCACATCACAAAAAGATGATGACGCATGCTTGTTGATGATATTTACAATAGAAGGTGCTTTGTTACAAAGTTTTGTGGGACGAAATATCATTTTACTCTCTTCATTCCACCGACCTCCGTGAATCGTGATCCATACTCATTAACCGTTCCGCTTCATAAAGTCATCTGACGTTTGTTCGTGAAAGGCTTCTAACCTCTACAGCCATGCAGGCATTATACTGTAACTATACTGATTCACAATATTAAGGGTATCACTTGGCAATGGTTCAAAGTCATAAATAAATAAATCAGGCAAAATATTGAATTCGTGGAAATGGTCATCGCAATCAAATCAAATCACACGCCCATTTTCGAGGATTAATCCTTCATTAAATTATTCATGAAACTTGAAAGAAACCAAAGTCTCTTCAACCTTCATAAGTTCAGATAATTTATTATACACGTATTAGAGCTTTCGCCCCGGATTATACACGCTCCGAAAAGTTGAGCAACAACCGCAAAGTTTCCGTTTACGTGGATAACTGCACGAAACTCGTGACTCTTGACCTCCAATGCATGGACGAGTATTATGTGAATTTTACATTTTCCCAAATGATAAATTGGAGTTTTAATGATTATAACGTTCGAAATCAGGACTTTGGTAGGAGCCTTTTTTTGTCTTTAAAATCAGGTTGAACATCATAATAATAATTTTATTATGATATTTAATACAATTATGTAACGATATAGCAGAATAGCTGTCGCTGAACTGTATTTTTTTAATACAGAGATAGCATGCATTGTTAGACGAACAGGTTGGTGAAAAACTGACTAAATATGATTAAAAAACGAAACAAAAACACGAGCATTAGTGGTCACGACCACTGCTCCATCTCACGAATTATGCTAGGAAAGCGTTTGCAGTTTTTCCACGTGGTATTCATTTAAAGGCATAATACAGGATTGTTAAATATGACAGAACAGCTGCAGAATGTTCATATTTTAATTTGTCATGGAATAAAAACAAACCATTGAAATCTTTAGCTCATATCATCATCGGAAAATGCAGTAAACACTAAACAGTGAAAAGCGTTCACGGTATTTCTAAAATATATTCAGGAGTTTTGATCTTACCTCGAGATCAAAACTGTTTTCGGTAGTTGTTTTACTGATTTCTGGATAAATACAGCCTATCAGGCGGAAATGATTATTTTAACAGTATATGTTTCTACCAGCACCATCTTTATGGTCGGAAAAAAGAACCATGCAAATAGTACTTTTGAAATAAATAAAGTTCATAAAATACATGTATTGCACATTACCGGAATGGCACACAGTCATTATTGTTACGTTGATAATTTTGGAGCGTCAATAATGGTACGTGTTTCCCAAAGATAACATCGATATAGGGCATCCCCATTACGTAACAAAGTGACCTATACATTGATCTTTTACCAAGTGCAAAAGGATTTTCTCGTAAGTGAATTATTTAGCCGTGGTTTTCAAGGGAATCAGTTTTCAAAAGGATCAAATAGAAAATTATGACCACGAAACTCGTAAACAAACTGTATAATCATATTTGAAATACAGCAAACATCACTAAAGCAATAATTGGCTTCAAGTAGAATTCATCAATGAATTAAACTTTGGAAATGCATGAGACCTACAATATCTTGTATCATTTCTGCACTGAATGTGCATTTCGTGATTAAAGGTGTCCGCTTCTCCTACAGTATTCCGTGCATGTTTATGATGCAATAATTCCTAGTATTTTTTCATACACATCCGAGTCCGGCTACATCAATGGGAAAATGATACATAAAACACACACATCCTCAGTGCATAATAAAGGTATTATACTATATACATGACACAACACGGAACACTTTCCCGGTGACTCCCGCTTCCTCCTTCCGTGACCCATATCCCGTAAACTTGTCACTTCTTTCCTTGAAAACCATGGTCCAATGATTATCTATCTTTATTAATTTCTTTTAAATGGAATGTATTTTAAAATAATTCTTTAAGTTTTTCGCACTTATTCCCAATTAAAAAGAAAAATTTACTGCGATTTTGGCTCACGAACCGATTATGCACTGAACAAAAATTTAAACCAGCACATTAACAATTAGCTCAAATTTGCGAGAGAGTGCGTAAAACATTAAAGGTACTATCTTGTTTTGTTTGCGTACCGAAACAGAAATTTACAGGGTATGAAGGTGGTGATGGTATTAGAAACAAATGTTTCTGCCTGAAATGCTGTATTTATCAAGAAAAGAGTCAAAACCAATGACTAAAAACATGTTTGATCTTCGGAAGATCAAAAATAAAGGTGAAAAGATATTAAAATATACCGTGGGCGTTTTTATTTTCAGTTTTCTTAAAAGGTGGCCACCGTATGAGACTGGGAATTTTGTAACTTCATCTTCAAGTTTCTTTATATTTTTGTCAAAGAATCTACATTTTCTTCGACACTGAAACAGAAGTATATAGGAAATTACCTTTAAAAATGGTATTTGCATTATCGTGAGGGATAGGCTCAATGAAGATTGCTTTTTTAACTTGAAAGAAAAAAGAAAGACAGAAGATTTTGAATTATGAACACTGCATGCTGCGCTCAACAGGAATTAGTGTATGAATGCCATCTCTGATTGAGGTTCAAGTGCATTATTTCCAAAGAAATGTTTATGGCATATTTCTTTTTAAACGTATTATGGTTGTGGTTTATTGGTGGTGTGACTTTTTTGTGCAAATTGTGCTTCCGTTCGCACGTTCTGCACGTACAAGAAACATTTTAACTTGGAAGGTTGCTACTGTAAATTGACCGACTGGAGAATATAGCACCACTTCCTTCCTCCATAAATAGCACAACGACAGCATCTTTCGGTTGAAAAACATGCATTATTAAAGGTATATACTTATCATACTTTGGTAGCATACAGGAACAGAAATCTCCAGAGAATTACCTATAACTTATAGGGTATAGAGATGGTAGAAACATGCCGTTATTTTTTGTTTTATGTCTGAAAGAGTAAAACCAGTGACAACAATTAATTTTGATCTTTTAAAGATCAAAAATTAAAGAGAAAAGATAAAAAAAAAAAATACTGTGGCCGGTTTTCTCTGTTTTCTCAAAAAGGGGCAACGTATGGGACTGATGTGTTTTTTTACAGATGACTTTTACTGTATCTTCCTTGACATTTTCCCCCATTAATCTGTATTTCTTTAACAAAAAAACAAAACAAAGTATGACATTAACTTTAACCATTGTGGCCAAATCGAAATCTACGTCCAAAGGCTACAGGCCTAGTGGCCAGGTTCTCAAGACAATATAACGGGGTTTCTATCTCCATCTTTCCCCTCTGCAGTAAATCACCCGATAACAATTGAAACAAACGGTGAATGGCAAGTCGTCATAATAAATGTTGACCCATTATTATATAATAGATGGATTTCCCTATTTTGAGGGGAAATGAATACCGACAAACCCAGCACGCCATCGTATACACAGGGAGGACAGGATCCCTGAAATCGGTTGATAACTACACGGATACATCACCAGAAAAAACTGGTTGGTATAACACTACACACCCATATAGCCACCTGACATCATACTAGATCAAGTTTCCTTCTGTCATGTCCCCTACGGCCCAACAATATTATGCAAATCAGGCCGTTGTGTAAACTGCGTCATCACTACTATTCTGCAAGGCCGCACACAGTACACCAAGTCCCCGGATGACAACGTAAACATTGGCAGCGTTTCAAGAATGAAGGGCACTCGATCTCGAGCTAGCTACAGCTAGCATGATATGCACGAGACGGACCGTACCGTGGCCGATAGCCAGGTTGGGCCAGCGCTTAACTAGTGCTGGGTCAGCCCTGCGTTTTTCCCGGAACAGTATACATGTAGAAATTGAACGAGGCTCTCTGTGACGTCAATAAAAACACGGCCTGATAACAAACGGGACAGAGAGAAAGGGGGGGGGGGGGGGGGGGGGCTGACTTTGACCGGCTCGCTCCCCACGGGAGCCCAGGGCTCGCACGTCAGTCAGCGTGTGGGGTTACCAATATGGCATGCAGGCATCATCATCATAATAATACTAGCACTAAAGTTGCATATGCTGTTGTAGCTATAATTTGCTTCATGCCCTATTCATTAATAGCTGAAGAACATGGTGGATACATTAATTATGAGCACGACACGGTAGATAGAGGTTTTTGACAGCAGGGAAACTCATGTTGGCCTATGTAATATGTGCAGGTTATATAAAATGCCACACTTTAGGTAGTCAATATAGGTCCACGTTGATGTTTAGAGCCGAGGTAAATATTTACCAGTACTAGTACTACTACTACAAAGGTAGTATCATACTTTGGTAAGACACCAACACAGAAAAATTCACAGATTTACGTATAACTTTCAGGGTATGAAGACGGTGCTGGTAGAAACCTACAGTTAATGTTTTTCCACCTGAAATGGTGTACTTATCCAGAAATTAGTAAAACAACGACCGAATTTTTTTTATCTTTTAAAAGATCAAAAATAAAAGAGAAAAGACATAAGAAATACTGCGGCCGTTTTTCACGATTTTCTCAAAAAGTCGGTGGGCACCGTATGGGAATGAAATTTTCACAGATGACTGTGACTGTATCTTCCTTGATATTTTTGCCCATGAATCTGTACTTCTTTGACAAAAACCAAAGTATGATACTACCTTTAAACCAAAGCGCAATAAGCGTAAGATTCATTTCACCTCAGCCTAATGCACTAACCTCGACCAATAACTGCATGTTACTCTGAAATATTATTATACCCTTTCTCAACTTATTAATAAATAAAAAGAACTGGGTGGGAAAAATAATCATAAATGAATGTAAGTAAAAATACAATAAAAACCAATAAATCTTAGAAAAAAATGGCCTGATTTTTTTTTGTGGTTAATTAGATTTCAAGAGACTTGATTTGCAAAAACCTCCAAGATCAAGAGATATAAGATAAAGTAATCGAAGGTAAAGATGATAATTATAGTAGAAAATGCGTTCGGTAATGTAAATAATAACGCTAAAAGCCTGGCCGGGGGTATGGCCTATACTGTAACATGATGGACTAGCATAATAAATGTGGATTGACACTTTTGATATACATGTACTGTACTTCGTAATGATTTTAGACCTGGGGCCGATTTCACTAACGCTTTGCGATCATCGCTAAGCCCAAATCCATCGCTAAACGGGAAATTGATCGCTACTTTGTGTAGGAATTTTCCGTTTAGCGATGGATTTGGGCCTAGCGATGATCGCAAAACGTTAGTGAAATCGACCCCTGGGGCCCATTTCACTAACGTTTGAGATCATCGCTAAAGCCCAAATCCATCGCTAAACGGAAAATCAATCGCTATTTTGCGTAGCAATTTTCTTTTTAGCGATGGATTTGGGCTTTACGATGATCGCAAAGCGTTAGTGAAATCGGCTCCTGGGGCCGATTTCACTAACGTTTTAGATCATCGTAAAGCCCAAATTCATCGCTAAACGGAAAATTGCTACGCACAGTAGCGATCAATTTCCCGTTTAGCGATGGGTTTGGGCTTAGCGATGATCGCAAAGCGTTAGTGAAATCGGCCCCAGGCGCTGTACTTTTTTCCTTTAATGTATAGGATTCGGCAAAAATTCCAAATTCAATCTAGATTATCATTTAATCACTTCACTTGATGTCCACTGTAAGTGTAACGCGAAGGTCGAACTTGTTTTTGCTACGAATTTCCATATCATATCCTTTGGGCGTAGTTGGTAACTTGCAGTTGTTCGCCAACGTGGAATCGACTTATGAATTCAACACTCCAACAAAGGCAGATTCAGGGCAATTTATTTGGGGCATTAATTTTGATGCAGTTGTTATTTCAACGGACAACAGGAGGCAGTGGTCAAAATAATCGTTATCACGTCAGGGAACATCTGCTGAATTTCCAACTACTC
The DNA here is from genome assembly GCA_963971285.1 of Astropecten irregularis. Taxonomy (NCBI): domain Eukaryota; kingdom Metazoa; phylum Echinodermata; class Asteroidea; order Paxillosida; family Astropectinidae; genus Astropecten; species Astropecten irregularis. The sequence continues at coordinate 10,849,072 of OZ020254.1, forward strand.
CAGATCTGTCCCTAATCGCAAAATCACAACAGGTCGATATTACAAACTGACCGCTCACACATGAGTCACTGGGCGAGTCGGCGAGCTACCTGTATTATTCCCAGGGAACACTCAGCGGTCGACGCGAAGGGCGCCACCGCGCGACAGGTATTGATTTAGGTAAAATTTAAGGAGATTTCTGTAACTTCGGTATATGCTACCAAAGTATGATACATGTTACATGTAATACCTTTAATATAAAAGATGAATGTATCACACAAACCTTTCTTCACCAAATGAGAGGTTACTGTCATATTATATTCTTTCATTATATATTCATAGATATTAAATTTGGTAAATTATAAAGATATAAAATTGCATAATATTAAATTAAAAGTACAAAATTATAAAAGTACATAAATATTCTGTTAAATCACACAAAATTCACCCCAAGAACATTTTTCATGGTGGCAAGAGTTAATCACATTATTGTCAGTGTATATTCACTATAAATTCATCTTTTTATCGGAGTGTTGTCGGAGATGCAGCTAAAATCCCTAAAAAAAATGATGAATTTTTTGTACACTATAGCACATTTAATATTCTGGCTTTGATATTATAACCAAAAAGTGAAAACGGTTGTACCCAACTAATAAGGAGGTTGGGGGGGATTTTAAACACCCAAGTGTGTCCAGCCGCCCCCCCCCCCCCAAAAAAAAACCCACAAAATCCCTCCCAAATGTGTCCCCCCAAAAAATGGTGGACAAAAACACTGGATCTTTTTAGTTATTTTGCACCAATTATTTGAAAAACACACTGTATAGGTATAGGTTGCTTTTCTACTACTAATAAAACATAGTAGATGCAAGTGTAAGAAGATGACGTCATATGCAAAAGGTCTAGCTAGGCTAAAATATTAGCTCTTCTAGTGCCCCAAAATATATTCCATTTCTTATAATTATAGGCTTTGTAGACAACAAACTACCTTTATGATAAGAATGTTGAGAAATGTTGAGTTTTTCCAGTGTTAAACTAATTTATAATAAAAGTCATTGAAAAGTGAACAAAGAAAAATTGAATGGAGCGGGATTCGAACCGGCGACCTCCTGAACACCATACAGGCGCTCTACCAACTGAGCTGTCCAGCCCTACGTTGGTGGTGACCCCAATAGTCAATTATCTTTGTTCGTTTGGCAGTCAGAAGCCATGAAACCACGCACACACCGCCATACCCCAGGGATCGCAACCTGGGAACGGTACATGGGGGATCACTCAAAGATTAAGAGGATACGGCTTTTTAATTAATATAATCATCAAATAACCACAAGGGAAACTGACTGAATTTTTCTTTGTTCACTTTTCAATGACTTTAAATTCAGTCAGTTTCCCTTGTGGTTATTTGATGATTATATTATTATAATAAAAGTCTTTGGTGCAATTTTCATGTGTGTGCATAATTTACAGCCTTTGTCAAATCACTGAGTTGCGTGAATTCGTCTGTGAACACAGCGGACAGGTACTGGAGAGTGGTCAAGGGCTTCACTTTAAAGGGCATGTACAACATTGGTAAAGATTAGAGAGCTCAAAATCCACTTTGTCATGGAATAAAAACAAACCTGTGAAATTTTCAACGCAATTGATCATTGGAAACAGTACAAAATGACCCCCAAAACAATGTAAATGTTGCGCCAAATTGTGTGGGAATAGCTGTCTCCTTTTTTTTTTTATCTTTCCACGAATAGATAAAAAATCTTTTGGTGTTCGGTTTTACTCCTTTCTGGATAAATACAGCATTTCAGGCAGGTAAATGTTCACAGTACAATGCATGTTTCTACCATTGCGTCTTTAGTACACCCTGTAAGTTAAATGTAAATCTGTGAACGTTTCTGTTTTGGTTTGTTACCAATGTTGTTGTACATGCCCTTTAAACTTAAATATGCTGGGAATTCATTCTGATGGCAAAAGGCTCAGTCTGAACAAGCAGGCTGCGTACTGAATGAATCATTTGAGGTCATTTGGTCAGTTGTTTATGATACTTGGATAAAGAGACTGGGACTAGACCTGTGGCCAGACCTGCTTGGGTCCCTTCCACTGGGTCATTCCATAGGCCAACCCTTCATCTCGCTCTTTCTTGTAGCCCAGGCAGTGTGACACATAACGGACTCCATCGATGACGCGGTCCCTGTTCCGGTGCTGGTGCCCGTACACGTGCACCTGGGAGCCTATCTGGCGTAGCTGCTGGTCCAACGAGTTGCAGCCGGCGTAGCGAGTGAAGTTGAAGCCGGCCATGGCCCCTTGACGCTTTGGCATCTCGGCCGGGAGGCCTAGACTCCTCCTCTCTTCCCCGACCCGTTTGATGTCCTCCTCTTCTGCCCGGATCAACTCCACCCGAGGAAGGAAATGGCTGAATGAGATGACGGGTGCATCGTACGCCGCGCCCACACGATCGCTGTTGAACTCGCAGAAGTACTTAGACCGGCTACCTATCGTACTAGGCCACTTACACATGTGATTATCCAGCCAAAGGGCATTCAAGGAAGGGTCCTCCCCTGGTCCTGAGACATACAGGGAGTCCAACCTGTCTTCTTCGGGGGTCGCGTACCAGGAAAACAGCGGCACGATCCAGACAGCTTGACCATTTAGAGCCTCTACTTTCTGGGGTCCTGTGTGCACACCTATGGATTTGCACAGATCCAGGATATGGTGGAATTTGTCAATGGATGACTCTGAGCTAGTTTTGTCTCTAATCCAGAGTTCGTGGTTACCTGGCAAACAGAGCAAATATCCCAAATACATGAAGGAAACAAAACATATGTTGGATCATTTGAAGAGGCACCATGGCTATAACCTTTGTCACAATTATACCTGTTTAAATATGAAACTGCGCCATGCTGTGGCCTGGCATGTCGTACTCAAGATTGTGTTGTCAATATACATATATACAGATTGTCAGGCCTTGAATTTGGTTCTGGAAGGGGCAAGGCCACTTTTCCATTGCAAGGGGCACTTCCATTGGAAAATCATAAAGTCTATGGAAACATTTAAAGGGAGCACTGAGGTTCAGAACTAGGGCAACGAAGGCCATGGCCTCCGTGGCCTCTGTTAAATTCAAGACTTGGATTGTAGGTTCGAATCCAGCCATGGGCTAAATGGTGCTTGCGTCCTTGGGCAAGACACTTTGTAACATATTGCTCCTCTTCACTCAGGTGTAAATAGGTACCTGTGAGGGTAGAGATGGCTTTGTTTGTTTGATTAGCCCTGCGCGCTTTGCAGGCAGCTGCGGGCTGAATACTCCCCAGGGAGCTAAGATTGTTTCAGGAATGTAAAAGGGCCTGATGACCAGGGATAATAATAGTGTCAAGCATTGTGATATCCTTCTTGTGTGAAAGAACACTATATAAATGCCTAAATTATTATCATTTTATAATAAACTGAACTGTAGTTAGTTGCACTTAAAGGTACAATACATGATTGGTAAACGTCACAGGACAGCACTCATACTTTGTCTGATCAAACATGTACATGAAATAAAAAACTTGTGAAATTATGAGCTCAATCGGACATCACGAGTCACAAAAAAATAGCGGAAACCCGACTCGATTTTTCTTATAAAACATCGGACGAACAATCTTTGGAAAAAGACACTAAATCTTGATTCCCTTGAAAAACCCAGCATCTGATGAACCAAGATTTCCCATGGTGACTGTTTGCACTGTTTACGAACTGTTGAGTCTATTTTCTGTCTCAAACTCAATAACTTTTTTTTGGGAGGCCTTGCAAGTCACTCTACTACTCTTCTCCTAGGTAAAAGCATAGAGCATGGAGGAAAGGAGAAGAGGGGGGTACAAGCTCTTGGGACATACCTGGGACATAGAAGACCACTCTGAACTTGCTTCTGAGTGACTCCAAGGTAGACTTCAGAAGAGGTACGGAGTCAGTCACGTCACCGGCCAATAGGAGCATGTCGTCGGTGTACATCTGGCAGTCCAGGTCCTGAATCCATTCTTTGTTGACATGGTAATCAACGTGGATGTCCGATATGGCAAAGATCCGAGCCATCATGGAGGTATCTGACAGACAACTATTCTGATGACAAAGACGATCTCGAACTGTTTAAATCCCTATTGCATCAAGACTCAACCAAAACTAATGTCCCGATGAAAACTTCATGTGAAATAAGGTATACACCATTAAAGGTAATATCACACTTTGGTTTTTGTCAAAGAAATGCTGATTCATGGGCAAAAATATCAAGGAAAATACAGTAACAGTCATTTGTGAAATTTCCAGTCCCATACTGTGCCCACTCTTTGAGAAAACAATGAAAAATGCTCACAGTATTATTATCCCCATTATTTTCATCTTAAAAAGATCAAAATCGTTTATGTTCAATTGTTTTACTCTTTTCTGAATAAATACAGCATTTCAGGCAGAAAAACGTTAACGGTCTGTTTCTTCCATCACCATCTTTATACCCTGTAAGTTATAGGTAAATCTGTGTCAAAGTTTTCTGTTTCCGTATGCTACCAAAGTATGATACTACCTTTAACACCAAATAGCAACTGCTAGGAATTGTGGGATACACAAAGGTCGAAAGGGCGCCATCACCTGCTTCCATTCGGACAGTCTGAGTGAAACTCTCTTTATAAATTCACTGTGTTCAGTAATGAACTTGCAGTTTGACCCAGATGTATCCCACAATGCTTTGCGAGTTTGCGGAAGCACGTACCTTGGTTAAAATCGATTTTCAAGTTACAATTTCAAGGACGATTTAATGGCTATCATTTCAGATCTATCTATTTGCTCTAATTTGTGTTTGTTTGCTGTCCACTCATGCCAGTAAATTTTACTTTTTTAGGTACCGCTTCAAGTTCCCAAAGACAAAGTTGTACATGTAGGCCTTTTAAAAACCCCCACCTACTGCCTGTAAAATTTCAAACATCGGTAATTGTTGACAAGTAGTTCCCAAAACTATAAAGGAAAGGACAAGTGGTTTCTAAAACTATAAAGTTATAGGAAAGCAACTTTTTATAGGCCTAGCTTCAGTCTGCTCCAAAACAATATTTTTGAATTTCAGCAAATGTTCCTGGGCTGAGTCATTAGTTAGGACCCTAGATAGAAGCCATATTGGAAAGAATTCCCTTGATGGCTATTGCAGAGAGAAAAAGAGTTATCCTCCAAGAGTTAAGTTATTGGATCTGCAAGTTATGATGAACTTCAATCTCAGGTGTATAACACTGGGGTAGCATATCTAAAAAGTGAGTCACACAGGGTTTTTTGACCTACATTACAAATGATACACTTCGAATGCAGCGGTAGACATGTTTTTTTCAAAATGCCCTCTGTCGGTCCCATGGTTTGTGCACAAGTGATGGCAGTCAGTGGAATTATTCTTCCCAACATGTCTCCAACATTTCAGTGAAAAAGTATAATTTTCTAAACTGCTCGTTGGTATAGTTTTAGGAATCACAATTACCCAAGCATCGTGACCAGAAGTTGAACATTGTTAAGCCTTGGGATAGGCCCCGCCCCCAATGTCCAACCACTCACTGTGAAACTCAGTAAACAGTCAGTCACGGTGCGTTTCACTTTCAGAACTTGGTTCGACTAGCACGTTAATTACTCTTTCCCCCTACCTTACGGATCAAAGTCCTCCACAACATTGATTATAGGGCTTCACTCGGTCGAAATGTCCATTCAGATTCGCGAAATTTCTCCGTGTGTTTTATTCATCAAGACTTACGGCCTACATCCGCAAAATGAAAATCCTGTTTACATGTCAAAGGGCAAGGATTGCATAAGCTGCGCTTTACTCAGTACAATAGACGTCTAGGAACTAAACCGGAGTAGGAGGGTGGGGCTTACGTGGTTCCGCCTCCTTCAAAGTAGAGGGCGCTATATAAGGCAACCACAGAGTTATTCAAAAGGAATAATAATTATATACGCATAATACAGATTCAAGGGGAAAATATCAAGAAAGATAGAGTGACAGTCATCTTAAAAAAAAAAAAAATCCAGTACCATATGGTGCCCACTTTTTGAGAAAACTGTGAAAAACGGCCACAGTATAATTTTTTATTAAAAAGAATCTTTTATTTTTGGTCTTTAAAAGATCAAAAATTTATACTTTTGGTCATTGGGTTTTACTCTTTTCTGGATAAATACAGCGTGTCAGGCAGAAAAATTTTAACGGTATGTTTCTACCATCACCATCTGTATATCCTGTTTCGTTATGCTACCAAACGTATGATAGTACCTTTAAAGTGATATGGTACAGAACTGGTTTTTGCGACAACATCGTTGCTGACAGTGAAAGCACATTATGTAATCCATCGTATACCTCAACTGACAAACCTGTAGAAGTTTGAGGTCAATCAGCCATCTGGGTCACGAGAAAATAGTTAAAACCCGTTTACACATTTCAACGAATGAATAAAACGCTTCGAAGCAATTTATTCCAATCGGAAAATAGTTTCATTTATTTCTGAACGATTAATATGGCATTTCAGACAAAAACATTTCATGGGATGTTATCTCCTATCATCACCATTATACTGTGTAAGTTTTCTGTGAATCTTGAATCTTATGTGATCTTGAAGTGTGTCTTGATGACGGCAACATGTTGCACAACTTGAAGGTTGACTGACGGAAACTTATCTTTGCAACCCTTTGAACTTACAATATGCGAGTAATACTCATCATAAACAAATAGACTAAAGAATTGATAGAATTCGGCAATTCGGTGTGATAGGTTGTCAGTGAGTCAACGGACTTTTAATCACCATTTTGAAATCATTACCATCTTTTAACAAAATTGGTAACAAAAATGTTTAACAGTTATAAGCCAAGAAATTTCATAGTCAGACATCGGTTTGTGTAAATTTTATCATCTAAAAATATATACATAAACCAATAAAAGCATTATATACACAGAATTTTATTAAAATGCCTGGCATTTAATGAACGATGTTTACAAATACCTAAACCACAAAGAGGACGTTCAAAGTACATTCGGAATAGCAGAAACTTTTATAAATGCAAGTTGAGTTCCAATAATTACAAATATTATACAAAATTAATTCTAATCACCAAGACATTATACTGCTTCTGGTGATTGGACTGATTGGACCGACAGAGGGCGCCATCGGAGCATCTCCTTGTTGGTTCTGCAGCAACCGTAAGATGTTACAGGCGGCAAGGGATTCTGCATTCTTCTCCTGAAACTCGGCCACACGGCTCTGTTCCCTCTTGAACTTGGTTCGCCGATTCTGGAACCACACCTTGACCTATAGGTGAAATTTGTAAGGAAGCAAAAAAAACACGAGAGTATTAATTAGCGCCCTCTTCGTCCACTGCGGTCTCGATCGGACCAGCTTCGTCTGATCTTCGTCACAATGCCGGCCCAGCAGCCGAAACAAATGTTTTACTCTTCGCATAAGTTGAAACACCACTAGCACTTTCCTGTTAAAAATCTAGGTATAATCTTCTTCGGAATAGTAGTCAAGATCATCTTGATTTGACGGCCATGACTTGTGAAAATGAACTGACATGAAGCTGAATGATATTCAAGCCGGATTGCAAACTAGCTGGGTAGCGTAGCCGGCCTGCGCCTCAGAGAAGTTGAGCTAGTTGGCCGGTCCTCGCCAAAAATGGGATCGTGAAATTACTGATTGTGTTTTACAAACTCTAAAAAACAATGGATTTAAAAGTGACAATTTGACGAAATTCTAGAAAAAAAAAAGGGTTGGGAGATTTGAAATGAGATTGCATTGGAACATTTTGACAAAATCATTGGCATGTTATATTTCTTGGTCACAATGGCACTTTAATTTGTCACCCAGCTTGCTGGGGCGGGGTAGTTGTCGGGTCGGTGGGTTTCCGGTGGAGTAGAGAGGGGTTATGACCGGAGTCCATTGCAATGATGTGAAAGCCTCCACGGTGACTTACCTGCGTTTCCGTGAGGTCCAGTTTCTTCGCCAGTCGCGCCCTGTCCCTCCCCACCATGTACTGGTTGCTCTTAAACTCCGACTCCAGCCGCTCGAGTTGGTACGATGTGAAATTCGTGCGCGCTCTCTTGGGTCGGTCGAGGTCCAGCGCCTTGGGGAAGACCATCTTGCGGCTCTGGCCGTTGGGATCTGAGAATGACAGATAAAGATATAAATTAAAGAAAAGCTTTAAAATAAGATCTTTAGACTGTATGTTTTTTTTATCATTTTAACTCTTCGCCTACTTAATAATATGAAGTCTTATACATGAACAACCTATACTTCTTTTAATAAACTGCTGCAAACTGCTCATCCGCGAAAATATGACCTGAAAATGCTAAGAGGTAGGAGGGCCTGACGCGTTTCGATCCGAGCAGGATCTTTCTCGAAGGCTAAAACAAGAGCCTTTTAGCCCTCGATAAATATCCTGCTATAATTGTTGTAATTCAGGTTAATACCACCAGTCATAATTTCTTCTTTTCCCCCGTTATAAAATAATTACAACCAACTTGAACTCACATGACCAATGAGTAAGTAGCAATCTGTATAAAATGCCGTTGTCATTTCTACGGTTTTGTTATCATTTTCGACATTATTATTATTATTTTGAGCGATGTCTCTTTTTGATGCCACTATCAGAATTCTAATCATCCTCTCGCTGTTTATCGCCATAACTCTTTTACATAATCTCAGGAAACGTTGTGCGCTTGTTAACCCATAGTAGACAATTCGTCTCCAGCTTCTTTGTCCCTTCTGGAGGAAATTATTTTTAACCTCATCCCCACCCAGACACTGACTGCTAAGTTGGATGCCACAGTTCCTCCTTCCGTGTAGCAGCAGTCGCCTGGTCTACCTGTCAAGTTAAGTCTTTTTGAGTCCAAACGAAACTAGTCTTTTCAACCTGTCACTCCAGGGTAGACTATTTTCAAGATGTCCTCAGAGCAAAAATAAATGACCAAGTCATGTTATTATCCAATCCAGCAATTAGAAGGCCGTTCTCCTCCAATTAGCCACGGGATCAATAAGATATCGGGACCCCCCTCGGGAAGGAAGTTGAAAAGCACGGGGGTCAAGACGTCCCGATACCACGGGGCTGCACTCCGGGGGATGGGTGACAAGAGCTGCTCCCCTCTGCCCCGTCAGATAACGGCACCCTCTTCACATTCATCATCCCCGGTCCTTAACGGAAAATCCACCGTTAATGACCATTATGGAAAGAATGATCGTCACGCGTCGACATGCGTGTGAGTGACGTTATCATAAATTATTTTGTCAGGTTGTCTGATTACTAGGGGATTGCAAGCTGGACTATTGTCAGTAGTCAGGACTAATTAGAGGCGGTGAAATGATGGACTGGTCAAATGGCATTGCTCTACCGGGGAAGGACCTTCCCCAATGCGATAAGCTACCGGGCTTCTCTTGTGGATTCAACGGTAGGGCCTATCCAGGGCCTTGGACATTGCAACGCCAAACAGAAATTGCATTTAAAAGGATCGGCAAGGCAAACACGGAGTACACAAAACAACAACAGTATGTGTGAAGGATAAACAATAATTATCACAAAAAACGAAACACACACAGACAAGAATACATTTTGGGAGTGGGTTTATATTTGAGCAAAGTTGGAAAATGTTGACGGTCTTAAAAAAAAAAAATATTTTTGTCAAACGATTTTACTAAACACTTCGGGTAAAAATGTTATTGAGACACGAATCGAATGGGTCCTTTTAACAGACGTCCAAAGATGTGGCTTATTCATCACAAAATAATCGACTCTAAGTCGATCGGAAATATTTTTGAATATTTTTTTTCTCCAATTTTTAGGCGATTTCCAATATCATCTAACATGAAAGGCGAAAACAAGCACGAGAAAATTCAATCCATTGAATTAAATGAGACTCTCATTAATCATTACTGTATTATAATTGGCATGAAACGGATGAAATCTTCACGATACATCTAAAAAGGAAGAATCCAAACTTGATTGCAATAAATCCGGACAATTTTGGTTGTCGAAAGTTCATGTCCCTTCAAAATACAAATTTTTATCAATCGCGTTAGAATAAAATATCTGAGAAAACATTCTCCGCACAGGGAGTAGGTCTATACGCACAACTGTAATTTTATGTTAACTGTTTTACTTCGGTTTTTATCAAAGAAATACAGATTCATGGGCAAAAATATCAAGACAGATACAGTAACAGTCATCTGTGAAAATTTCAGTCCCATACGGTGCCCACTTTTTGAGAAAACAGTGAAAAACAGCCACAGTATTTCTTAAGTCTTTTCTCTTTTATTTTTGATCTTTTAAAAAATAAAAGATTTTCGGTCGTTGTTTGACAAATTTCTGGATAAATACACCATTTCAGGTGGAAACATTTTAACGGTATGTTTCTACCATCACCACCTTCATGACCCTGTGTAAGTTATACGTAAATCTGTGAACATTTCTGTTTTGATTTCTTGCCAAAGTATGATACTACCTTTAACTCAGTTTTTGCCGCGTGAGTTTTCAAACACAAGCTTTAAATTTATTATAGGGTACTCAACGAATTTCAGTTGCTACATGAAATTACATTTGTCGCTTGTAACTTGAAAACAAAAGAGCTGTACATAGCCTTTGCAAATAAATAATGGTGAAGTGATCTCTTCACGTAGTCAAGTTGATCTGAAATTATATACTGGGGTATTGTTTTTTTTACAGTGTTCCAAAAAGGACTGTTGAATGTAAAGCTATACATATCAAATGATGAATTAACACAAATGAAATACTTCACAGGGGATCATTTTAAACTGAAATCATAGAGCAGATTTTCCTTCGGTGAACCAACCTGACAGCATTCAAGATTTCGATGAATGTATATTATTTGGTGTGAGGTATGCAGTACAGGATGAGTAGGAAGTTGAAGATTTCAAGGATCTTGAAAGACAGACCTATATCCAATTAAAAAAATTGTTGAATGCGAACAAAATCTAGAATATCTCAAAAGCCTTTTCTATAGTATTATCCGAGTAAAGAGATTGCTTGGTAGGTATTCGTGAGCCTTCTGCAAAAGCAAGTCCTCTGGTAAATCTTGGTGAGTTCGCTTGCCAAGTGAAACATTATCTTCTCTCTTCAAACTTCCTGCAAGTCGGTAACAAGTATATAATTAACTGCTGCGAACTGATCATTGGCCAAAATATTGACCTAAAAATGTATTAAATGCTTGGAGGACCTGACGCGTTTCAATCCTAGCAGGATCTTTCTCAAAAGCTGTGAGAAAAATCCTGCTAGGATCGAAACGCGCGTCAGGCCCTCCTATTAACTCCAAGCTTTCTGTAAAACTGTTATGATACTAAAACCGTATAATTCCATATCTATGCCCTCTATACTTTCTTTCATGGACGTTCGTTCCATGGTTAAAAAGCAAGGGAAAAGGGCAAAAACAAAGACGAGCTCACGAAGTTGAGGATACGAGAATTGATAATCCCCTTGAAGGGAAATAAATAGGTCTTGTGACAGAGAGAACCGTTTATCATATAGCGGTAATTCTTTACCGCACAGCACCAAGAGCAACCATGCACGTATTAACAGAGGCGTTAAAACAAACAAGTAGATAAAATATAAAGTAACTTCACACTTTGTCAAAGAAATTCAGATTCATGGGCAAAAATATCAAGAAAGATACAGTGACAGCCATCTGTGAAATTTCCAGTCCCATACAGTGCCCACTTTTTGAGAACTTAAAGCGAAAAATGCACACGGTATTTAAAACAAAAACTTAATTTTCTGACAGACGTTTTGATCTTCCGAAGATCAAAATTGTTTTTAGTCAATTGGTTTGACTCTTTTCTGGACAAACACAGCATTTAAGACGGAAAACTTTAACGGTATGTTTCTACCATCATCATCTTTGTACCCTGTATATAAGTTATAGGTAAATCTGTGAAGATTTCTTTTTCGGTATGCTACCAAAGTATGATAGTATACCTTTACCAGTAAAAATGTTGTATGCACATTTTCGAGGGTGTTTCAGTGACACGGGATGACAAAATAATGATAAGCAGAACTTTATTTGATCCAAATAATGAAAGTATACGTGTGAGTAAAATGATTCTGTTTGCATAATTGTATTGGAAATAAGATGTGAAGAAGATTATGAACTCGGAAATATAAGATCAGTTGGTGTAAAAATATTCTCTGAAAACAAAAATGGGATCAGTGCTTTGACTGATTTTCATTATATAGTATTCCACAATCCATTGTAAGGCCTACCTTGGAATGTAACCACCTTGCAGTAAGACCGTGTGTCCTGGGGGTCACTGCCCGTGCTATCGGGGGTCGATTCTCGCCTCGCACCGCCCTCCTGATCCTCTTCATCCCCGCTGTTCACCGGTGGTGCTCCACCGCCACCCCGCAGCCGGCTCGTGCCGTCTCCCTCCAGGCGGCTGGCCCCGTCCGGCGAGGCCTCCCGTGAAACCTGACACCACGGCCTCCGTTGCTGTGCCGTTTTCCTCGGGCTGGAACTTTCATCCAATGGCAGGTACTCCGCCGTGGAATGATCACGGTGGAGTGCCGTGAGTGCCAGCGGTGTCTGGGTGATCGCTGCTGGGTAGCTGCTAAACTGTTCTGCAACGGTTATTGCACCGATCCATGGGTCATACACAGGCGGAACTCTATTATACACAGAGTGCTTCTGATACGTTTGTCTAAAATGCTGCATTTTATCAAAAATACCATATTGCCGATCGTACGAAGGCCAGAAATGTGGCGTCCACACATCCATTTTTAGTATGAATTTGCAACAGTTTCACTTTGAGCCTCGTGGAGATGAAATAATAATAATAATATCAAGCACTGGGATTGGGTTCGTAGACCTCCTATAGAAGGTGTTTATTCTCACTCATGCCTAATCAATAATGAGCTGAACAGCAAGACAGTCTGATACTTAACGACAGTGGGAATAAAGTATTTCCCGTATAATAACACCTCGTGATTTTGTTCCTCTAGTTTCCTTTTTTTTTTTTTTTTCATAATTATTCAGTCAGCGAAGTTACATGCAGCGTATTTCACCCTAAGAGGGCGGGCTTCACGACGGGACGTCTTTCAGCGTCGCGTCGGGGGTACGGAGTCCCTTCGACCACGATCGGTCTTGATTGGCAGCCTGTCAATTACGGGGGGTCATTACGGCCCTGTAGCCGCTCACGTTGAAGACTTATTAGCTCGTTGGCCTTTCAGTCGTGTCCCTTTCAACTGCGAGTGGCATGCTGGTTTGGGTATACCCCCTCCGTTATAACATGCTGAGCAAGGTGTGTGTACTACAGTCTTCTCTGTTTATGAGCATCAACTTGTCACTGTAACTATTCTGTATGGGTAAGACACGGTACACACAACTCACAGCTTATTAACAGCAAGACGGACATTTTTGACAAGTGTCAGAGACCGAATGAAAACGAAAAAAAAAAATTGTTTGGGAAAACATTTCGGGTGATCGAAAGAATTTCGACTACTCCCATGCACTGCAAAATGCAATGGGAATAGGTATAATGGAAGGAAACAGTGTATAACTGAGGTACGTCTAAGCATCCGTACCTTGAGAAATTTGAATTTTAACAGCATCAACGAAAAATGAGTGAATTTTGTGAAAATGTCGTGCTCCCGTGAAAACTGGTACTCCATAATCTTGTTATGTTTGCCATGTCCTATTAAGAGCGGAGGTTGCAGGAAACATTTAAGGTATACATTGGTAGGAAACCAAAACAGAAATGTTCACAGATGTACGTATAACTTACAGGATATAAAGATGGTGGTGGTAGAAACATACAGTTAAAAGTTTTCCGCCTGAAATGGTGTATTTATCCAGAAATTAGTATAACAACGACCGATGATTTTTGATCTTTAAAAGATAAAAAATAACGGTGAAAAGATTAAACAAATTCCGTGGGCGTCTTCACTGTTTTCTCAAACAATCGGCACCATGAGACTGGCAATTTTACAGATAACCTTTATTGTTTCTTTCTTGATATTTGTGCCCATGAATCTGCATTTCTTTCACAAAAACCAAAGTATGATACTACCTTTAAGTGTGAAAAGAAAAAAATCAGAAAAAGAAATTTGTTGACGGGTGGCTTTCCAAAAAATTGCACCCTTACTCTTCACTATACCCTTACAGCTGTACCCACTCAAATACACGAGACCAGACTGAAATAAAGATGAGTAGGAATACGTAGATGACGGTATGAAATCATTTTGGAGAAGTGGCCAAAAAAAATTGACAAACTACTGGCACAAAAATGAACCATTTAAGCCCGACAACATAAACTTGTTTTCCCGAATCCTTAAAAAAAAATTGTAACTGTCAATTACCCTTCCAATCCTGCTTTAAATTGTCTGGACTGCTCCTCCTCCCTTTGATGAGAGGACTAAAGAAAGGAGACCGACGCTTACATCCTAATGATCATCAATTGTGCGACCTGTCACAAGTCTGTTAAGTTCTTTACACGTCGTCTGCTAATTGGGGTCGACTTGGTCGTGTCATAAATAGCGCCCTCATCGTCGAGGCTGGGCGGCCACGCGATCGGCATAGAAAAGATCGGGTGTTTCGAACAGTCTCATTTCCAATTTGAAATAAGAAGCCATCAGAAATCAGGCCTTTGGCTACGACGAGTTCAAAGCAGATATTCGGAACAAGACAGCTGTGTTTCGGCTTAAACGAAAATATTTACATGTACATGTGGGCCTATACAATTATACAAAATAGGCCTAATACAACCTTGTTTTCAGTTTTCGGATGACGAAAATGTGGCTTGATTCGAAAGCCCAATTCGAGATAAAACAAGAAAGTTATTGTGCTCTTTTCAAGAACACTTTGGTAAGAGACCAAAACAGAAATGTTCACAGATTTACGTATAACTTACAGGATATAACATACCGTAAATTTTTTCCGTCTCAAATGGTGTATTTATCCAGAAATTAGTAAAACAACGACCGAAAATCTGTTTGATCTTTTAAAAGGTCAAAAATAAATAAGAAAAGACTTAAGAAATACTGTGGCTATTTTTCACTGTTTTCTCAATAAGTGGGCACCGTATGGGACTGAAATGTTCACAGATGACTGTTACTGTATCTGTCTTGTTAATTTTGCCCACGAATCTGTATTTCTTTGATAAAAACCAAAGTATGCTACTACCTTTAAGATAGAACTTCAAAACAACACACAAAAGTGATAAATTCAATGAACCAAGAAATGTAATTTGCCCTTTTCTTTTCGGCTTGACGATCGGTCGAACACCGACGGGTGGGTGGCGACCACCGACGGCTACCGGGTCCCCGAGACAAATCCCCCGTCTGACGGCGGATAAAAGCCCCGCTGGGGGATGCGAGCAAATCAGCTCTCGTTCCGGACTCCAGTCAGTAATAAACCCCGCTGTTTCTGTCATCAGTACGATTTGGATTCTCTTCAATTGAAAGGTGTTCAGTTTCTGGGGGCCGTTCCTATTGTCATCTTGACCAATTAGTTACCGTAGGCAAGTGAGATTTGCCGCGGACAGGTAATTGTGAGCTAAAGGACATTTTCCAAATCGATCAAACTTTTTTTTAACGGTGAAAGTTTCATAAATAAGTCCGCCTCCAGCAACGAAATGACCTGTTACCATAAACATGCACCAATTGGAACAGTAAAAGTCACAACATTATGAGTTTATCTTTGTGATATATATTTCAGAACAATATATGACATGTTTCTAAATACGTTGAGAGAACATAAAATTCCCAATTTACAAAATATTAGTATAATATAATGATGATAAACATTACATGGAATATAATAATTGTAGTTTACACAGAAGTGAAAAACGAATCACGCATATAACTGACGAAAATGAGAAAAATGTGAAGAACGGATTTAAGTTATATTATTGTTGTCCAAGAAAATTGACGAATTTCCGATTGATTTGCGAACGTAGGACATTAATCAATCGATAACAGAACCGTTCTGCCAATATTCGTCTTTTTTGTACCAATATACCGGTAAAAAGTTGAAAACGGGTCTTATTTTTTGGTATTTGTAATTTGTTGTCTTAAACACACTGAAGTCAAGTTCATTTCAGGCGTATTGATGGACTACTCTATTAAATGTTTCAAAATACATAATAAATATTCCCATTATTGGTTTAAAACCATCACCAGTGGACGTTTTTCTTTCGATCTTTGACTTGCAGTTGCACAAAGTGCTTTGTCTTTAATTGTGCATTTTCAATATTGAGGGCTGATCGTATTTCTTGGCCCGAAGACGACTATCATACCCAAGACCGAATCCTCTTTATTTCAAGGCCCTATCATCCAGACAAATTAAGAAAAGTAAACATAATTTACAAAACAAACGGACAAACAAACAAACAAAAGACAGAACGGAAGACCAATCAAATGAATTAACTAATTAGGCACAAAACGGTTTGGACCCTTCAGGCAAAATATTCAAACATCCACGTGGTTATGCTAATTCCTTCAAATTAACGGCATTGATACTACTGGGTGAATTTGACATTATAAGAAATGTATGGAGTTGTGTACATTGCTGGGCTGAGACAGCCCGCATGTAGAAGAAACATTTCTGAAGTTTAGGATTTTAAGAAGTCGCCAAATTTATAAAAATGCAAATAACTTACAATTATATTTATATGTAAATACATATTTATACCAGCAGGGCCCAATTTCATGGTATCTGATACCGTAAGCAAACATTCTTCGCTTACGATAGCAGACTTATTTGCTAACGTATTTCACAGGAGCGTTTTCTCTTTTGCTATACGCTAAGCAAAGACTTTCTGCAGAATGCACACGACAGCGCGGTTAGCAGAAAAAAACAAAAACCAAGGTTGGCCTAGAATTTTTTCGCAAGTGCAGCTTAAAGGGAATGTACAACCTTCAGGTAACAACCCAAAACAGAAATGTTCACAGATTTATGTATAACTTTCAGGGTATGAAGATGGTGCTGCTAGAAACATATTGTTGAAATATTTTCCGCCTGAAATGCTGTATTTATCCAGAGTAAAACCATACATCCAAAACTTTTTTGATCTTGGCAAGATCAAAAACCCTTCTTTATGTATCATAAGAGAATTATTTCATGTACATGCTGGACTAGACAAAGTGTGAGTAATGTTCTGTCACCTTTACCAACATTGTACACGCCCTTTAAGGGCCGAAAGTCTTGCTTATGGATCCCATGAAATAGATTTCATGCTTAGCACGGTGCAGTAAGCACAAACATAGGCCATAACGGATTCCATGAAATTGGTCCCTGGTCTACTGGAATTCGAGCTATACATTCATGTGCATTGTGAATGGTGCAATCTTAAAATTGATTTAATGATAATGAACCTGAAACAAAAAGCCCAAATCCGCCAATCAAACAAATTTCCCTTGCTGAAACAAAACAATTGTAAAAATTAAACTTGAACAAGTCCAAAGCATTTGCAATGATATACATATTATAATAATGAATTATTTCATTTATATTGAAAACTGCCTAGTTATTGCACATTCAAGCCAATGACGTCAAAAGGGAACAAAAAAAATATAATAATCCAAAATCTTGAATTAAACTCAAACTCAAATAAGAGGAAAATTGCTTACAAAACATAAATTTTGATTCGGCCATTGAATATCTTTAGAGGGGCAAGTTTGGTCTTAATGCAAAAATGGCGAGGTAATTTTTCCTCGCGAAGGGGGTACTTCTACAGGAGAAACTGAAATGTTGAAATGCCTGTACAGCTCTTCAAAGGCAAAACCATTTGATGGTTTGTATTTGGAGAAAATCTCCTGCCTTTACTCAAGCATTAATAGGCAGTTGCTGATATAGCGCCCTCAAGTTATGCAACCTTCCAGCTCACCTATACCCAAATTTGTATCCTTGTGGAGACATGGTTTGTTCTTGTGTACTAATGAACACTCTCCAAAGAGCAGAATTAAAATCGCTCCCATTTGAACCAGAATCACTTTCCTGCGAAAGGCCCTCATATAAAATACTTGCGACACATAAGTATACCTCCTTTTTGATTTTCTTCCAAATATCAGATTCGTGCAAATCTTATGGAG
Organism: Astropecten irregularis; assembly: GCA_963971285.1. Lineage (NCBI taxonomy): Eukaryota > Metazoa > Echinodermata > Asteroidea > Paxillosida > Astropectinidae > Astropecten > Astropecten irregularis. The sequence goes on from OZ020254.1 coordinate 10,867,114, forward strand.
ACCTATACACGAGTCCGACATGCGATTCATGTAAGTGGTACTGCGGTGTATCAGGGGACGTACACCCTGCTGTATGCGACGGAGCGTAAATTTTTTTGTTGCCACACAAAAGGCGGGCGGGGACACCGCAGTAATGACGAATAGTTTGTCATGCCGTCCCCCTGGAGACATATTCAACCTATTGTACTCTCCCAAATGGCATCAGATATGCATTCACCTCATCAGTGACAACACTCCTGAGTCACTGAAAACTATTTCAGGTGTCTGGCTATCAAAATTACCAGCAACCCCGGGAGATGAACAGATGAATTTAATTAACAAATAAAAATTACTAAGCAAAATGCGATTTTGAGCGAGTTGACAAATGAACCACTTTCCAATCAACTTTTGGGGACCCATTTTTTTTTTTAAGATTTGATACATATGTAATAATACAAAATACCAACGCTGTACATCTTTGGCTCAGAAACCCGAAACAAAAACCCCAAAACATGAATCTTAAAGGTACAGTACAGGATTGGTAAGATACCCAAACAGAAATGTTCACAGATTTACGTATAACTTACAGGGTATGAAGATGGAGGTGGTAGAAACCTACTGTTAAGATAGTTTCGCCTGAAATGGTGTATTTATCCAGAAATTAGTCAAACAAAGACCGAAAACTGTTTTGATCTTGGGGGGTAAGATCAAAACCATTCTTTGTGATTTATAAGAAAAAGTGAGTCAGGTTTTTGCCATTTTCTCGTGAATCAGATGTCCGATTGAGCTCAAATTTTCACAGGCTTATCATTTAATGTACATGTTTGATCAGACAAAGTGTGACTGCTGTTGTGTGATCTTTACCAATCATGTATTATACCTTTAACTTTCAAATGACTCACCCTCAACCCCCCACCAAAAAAAAAGGAAGAGTGAAAAAAACATACCAGCTTTCAAGTGGGGTAAAAGCACCAAGTCTCATTAGAAAAAAAGGCAGGAAATCTGCACAGATGAGGCATAAAAAAACATGCAACCCTAAAAAATTGTAAATACGACAGAGTTGAGGGGAAATTGAAGAGATGGTGTGGGAAACAGTGAGCTATACAGGTCGAGTCAAAAAGAAATTGACCGGGATTGGTGATATTTCTAAAAAGAAACGAATGACACTCAAAAGTTCATTAAAGTGTGTATTTCACAAGCATTCTCTCCTGTGTATCAGAAAAAAAGAAAGAAACAAATTGATCATTCCTAAGAGGAGTTATGTCTATTTAAAAGGGATGGTACAGAATTGGTAAGACAAAATACACTTCAAGATCACAGATTCACATAAAACTTACACAGTATAATGGTGATGATAGGAGAAAACATCCCATGAAATGTTTTTGTCTGAAATGCCATATTCATTGAGAAATAAATGAAAGTATTTTCTGATTGGAATAAATCACTTTGAAGCATTTTATTCATTCGTTGAAATGTGTAAACAGATTTTCACTATTTTCTTGTGACCCAGATGGCTGATTGTCCTCAAACTTCTACAGGTTTGTTAGTTAAGGTACATGTGTATATGATGGATTACATAATGTGCTTTCACTGTCAGCAACGGTTTTGTCACAAAAACCAGTTCTGTACCATCCCTTGGAATACTCAACAAAACCAATAAAGTACTTATTTTAGCTGTGTACGTAGCTATGACTCTTTAATACCCTTCAGATGTTAAAATTCAGTCAAGCATTAACATTCCATGGACAGCTTGCAAAATGAGTACCTTCATTAAAATAGACATAACTCCTCTTAGGAATGATAAATTTGTTTCATTGTTTTTTTCCTAATAAGCAGGAGAGAATGCTTGTTAAATAAATGCTTTACTGAAATTGCAAGCGTCATTTGATTGTTTGTTTCAAAACGTCACCAATCCCGGTCAAGTTCTTTTTGACTCACCCTGTGCTAAGGAGGTCGGTGGAAGGTGGGTATTTTGACTAGCTAGGAGAAGGTTGTAAGGGGTTGTGAGAAGAAAGAAGGGGTCTAAATTGATGTGACTACGTGAGCATGTTGGCAGTTAACAAATACACTGTGATTAGAATGAGAAATCCCTGATAAATCTTGGAATATTAAGCCTTTTGTGAGTAACAATAAAAAAATATCTGGTACGCTGAATTCTTTCACTGTAGGTAAACATCAAAACCTTAATTTCTCCAGACTAAAGACACAGTTGCTGTACCACATGATTCTGGACAAGCTTTTAAGGTCTTCACATTCCTCATTTCAATTGTCTCCTGATGAGGACTAGAGCAGGCTAGTCGAAACGTTGAGATCTTAGGAGAAGTGCGAACGATATAGAAGTGCGAAAGTACGAACGATTCTTACATGGTGTTTCCGCAAACCGATCCACATACCAATTGTCACCATGCAAAGCCTAAAATCTTTCATCGTAACTTGCTATCAGTCTGAAGCCTTATGATGAATTGCAGCCCTACGTAGGATACGATGGGTTATCCTTCATAACTCGAGTTACGATCGTAGGGCTTTGTGAAATTGACCCCTGGGGGTGTTTACGTTCAACAAAAGAAGCCTGTGAGCCAGATACTATTCAGATTTAACTCGCAAATGGCTGATTGCGATTCTAATCACTAACTTGAGTTTTTTTTAACGGTGCCCCAAGGTCGGTGTGGTGAAGAAGGAAAAAACATCAACACCACGAGAAGAAGGGATGGCGATGGTGAAAGCTTTGGGTGAAGGAGTCACTGTGATGTCTGACCCGGCCTAGATGGCCGTCTTTGCTGTTCTTCTCGACGGTCACTACGGGCATCTGGACAAGTTGGACGGGGCTCTTGCCGTCCCGGAATGCTTGGCATAAATTCAAAATCTGACCGATATAAAACCAAAAAAACACAAAAGAATCATTCAAAGGTGACCAAAAGAAAATTTACTGGGGTGGGATTCGAACCTACAAATACTTGGGATACCATACCGTCGGTCTAACCAACTGAGCTATCCAGCCCTAGTACGATGGCAGGATTGTGTCTAGAGATGCAACTGCCCAATACCAAACAAATCTAAAATTGACAAATCTGTGTTATAGCTAGATGTGTAGACACACAGCACAATATTAGTGAATATCATCCAAGGAGACTTGAAAATAAATTGTGCAATTCAAAACATTTGAAGGGGGACTAAAAATCAGAATCATGGTAAAATATATAATAAAAGAATCTAATTTCAGATTAAAATTTGAAAAGTTCGCATCTCTGACTGTCTCAAATAGTCAATTATCTTTGTTCGTTTGGCAGTCAGAAGCCATAAAACCACTCACATATACCGCCATATCCAAAGGATCATTTAAGATACGCGCAACATTAAAAATGCTGCAACTTTAATACAAAAGATTGACACAGTTCATGGGGGATAAGTTTCCCAATAGCAAAACAAAAGAGCAAAAAAACAAAACAAATTTGGTTTTAATCCTGGGTCAAGTTGGGCCGGCAAGTGTCAAATAAAATCTACTCACCTGACCTCTCATAACGGACATCTGCCTCTCAAACATGTGACGGTCATAACCCTTGTCAATCTGTCAAAAACACAAAAAAAGCAAAATATGTCACTTGAGAACTGAGCGGAGATGTTTTACATATTAAAATGATCATTATATGAGGACTAGAGCAGGCTAGTTGAAACGTTGAGACCTTACGAGAAGTGTAACGAAATAGAAGTGCGAAAGTACGAAAGATTCTTACATGGTGTTTCCGCAAGCCGGTCCACATACCAATGGGAGACTTTTGGAGAGTCGGTCTTGAGTCAACAGCGCACGCACGCGCAATACAACGCGCGCATGCTCACAATTGTGCAAGCATGGTTTGCGCGTGCGCTGTTGACTCAAGACCGACTCTCCAAAAGTCTCCCATTGTCACCATGCAAAGCCTCAAATCATTCATGATGATTACAATAATTACAATGCATATATTTATATAGTGCTGGTATCCGCATTCTCCAATAGACGGCCAGAGTATATACTGACCGGAATGTTTAGTTCTAATCGGCTCTTTTCAGAGCCGCCCCTTACTCACAAAAGAGAGAGAAATGTCACATGCTGTTTAATACCGCAAACCTATTACTTCATGTATTCCACCATGCATAGCCTCAAATCTAAGTGACTTCAGAAATCTTAATCATAAATTTTCAAGAGATCTACATAAAAATTATAGCACATGAATAAAATAAGAAATACACTGAAATATATCATGACGTTCATTCTTTCAAACAAATGGACTAAACAAAAGGACAAGCAACTTACGGAAAAGAGATCCTTGAGTTCCTTGCATAAATCTTCGACAAAGTTCATATCGGACAGGAGTGGGAGCACGGCACTCTTGATGTCATCCGAGAAGGGTATCTTTGCCTGCCCCAGCCACGCCCAATGGTACGGGTCTAGTGAAGGGAGACAAAGAAAGGACATACCATCATTGTTTGATTTGAAAGTAGTTTATTAATTGTGTAGCAAGACAAGAATTCTGTAAAAGTGCCAAAAAACATGTGGAAAGAAGGTTAAATTTAAAGGGAAGGTACATTTGTCCATATCAGGGCCCTTTTCCAAACCTCGCCTCCGTCTCCATTTCATGAATCTATTCTAAAATAATGGGTATCAAAATAGAGGCTTTTGGCTACGGTTTGGAAGTAGATACTCTATTTTGCACAAGAAAACAGAGCCTCAGTGAATAAAAAGGCCACATGTTCAGTATACACAATCCCCAAACAGTTAAATAATCTCTTATAATTTGGCAATTCCTTGTTTTATAATCTGCCACTCTTTTCCTTGTCATGGATTATAGCCGAATGTAATTTATTCCTGTGAGGATTCGCAACAAGTCTCATTCTTATGAATGATGAGCACTATAAGGTAAGCACTCCTTTGATGGCAGTGCATGACTATGAGCGCAGAGCACTAATAAGCGAGCACTGCTATGATGACAGTGCTGTTATCATGAATGATAAAGACCATAGCACATTAGCACAATGACCTCTGAATTGATGGCCAATGCCCCCCTCCCTCCCAACCCCCTTCTCCCAAACAATCTCTGTCCTTGATGACCACACAGACCATTCGCCCGGCGTCCAGCGTCCAGCAAGCAGACAACATCAAAATGACATCCCCGGGGCTAATCGCTGGACAAAAACAGTTGGTCATATTGATTTCTCTGAACAACTGAGTCTTATTATAATAAAATGAGAGGCCTCTGTCCCCACCTCCTGTGGGGGGAAGGAGTGAAGCAAAAGGCAGGCTGGGTGGTGGTGTGGGGAGGATGCAGACTGGACCTAATAATCCCCTCTTGTGTCCCTGCTCCAGTCAATTACGGCTGATTTTTGCATTTATAATCTCTGACAGGCGAATGAATGAATGGCAGGGATTATAAGTCATGTCGACAGTCTCCGGCAATGATTTGTCTTTTTTCTTATCGGGCGGGAGGGCGGGCTCAGCCTCAAACCGAGACAAGGTACAGTACATAATAATCTCGTCTTGTTGTCTCTTTTGGTCTCCGAGATGTGGGAACTCCAAACAAGCAGGTGCCAGGTCCGGCCGCCGCCAGTCTGGTGTACGTGATTGATGATTTATCTTTAAGTCACTTGCACAAATCTTCTGATTGCTCATTCTTGGGCATTTGGTGAGTGTGGGGGGAGGGTAGGGTCATCCCTTTGTTTGTCTTGTCCAACTTCGTCTAAATCACATCAAACTGTCAGTGTTCTGATAAAAACTGACCAGTGGCCATAATAATGCAAAAGTGACCGGTGGTCAATGACCAGGTGATGGGGGTATTATTATAAAATAGAGTTGGACACACGACAAAGTACAAAGAGCATAGATAACAAAAACAAAAGACAGACAACTGTGTATCATCCAAAGCCAAGCACTGACGAGAACAGAAGATTAACTTTCATTGTCTTGGACATTTTTCTTTGTTTAATCAATGAAGTAAATTATTGACTGGAGGACAACAAACTAAGTATTATGGCTAGACAGGTGCAGAGGCTGTTTGTTTGAAAAAATCATCAAAAATCCTATGAAAAGGGCAACCATTTCATTTCGGCAGAAAATCCTTGGGCCTTTGTCCATATCTGCTTCTCACGGGATGATCTGTTCCCTTGGAACACAATGGAATATTCTTAATTTGCCCAGATTAAGCCCAATTTAATTTTACGGAGTGACAAGGCAATTTTAATTCCCAGATGGCACAAACGGGATATGTACATGTACGTATGCTAGATATAAGTGGACCTTTCTCAAAGCGTGGACCCATTGTCCCTGTAGTCACAAGACCTCGGTTTGAATATCACTACATGCTCACGTACACACGGCAGCAATTTAAGCTTCAAGCTTCAGAAAAATACAAGCGTCATAATCTGGACTACATTTTGACAGAGGAATGCTGCTACAACATTGCAACCATCGCAATACCAAGCATTTGACTGAACTGTAATCCAAACACAAGTTTTTGAATGGTGCTCTCTTTTGAGAAAAAAATAACTGCATTGGGCTACATGCACTACAACTCCGGCTCGGTATGTACTTGCAATTCATTCCTGAAAGGAACTGAAACTAGACGAATATTCGGCATGGACAACATCTCCCAGTTTATGAGACAAAAATCATGTTAATACTGAATGGCACTTGAAGGTACAGTACAGGATTGGTAACAGAAATGTTCACAGATTTATATAACTTTCAGGGTATGAAGGTGGTGCCGGTAGAAACGTACCGTTAAAATATTTCCCCCTGAAATGCTGTTTTTATCCAGAAATTAGTCAAACAAAGACTGAAAACAGTTTTGATCTCGGGGTAAGATCAAAACCATTCTTTAAGTTTTATTTAAGAAAAATTGGGTTAGCTTTTCGCTGTTTTCTTGTGACCCAGATGTCCGATTGAGCTCACATTTTCACAGTTTTATCATGCCATGCACATGTTTGATCACACAAAGTGTAATTGTTGTTCTGTGACCTTTACCAGTCATATAATGTACCTTTAAAAGACATTAAAGTGTAACTTTTTGCCCATAATTCTGTAATATACAGGCATGCAACATTTCCCAGGACAGCGCAGAACCTTGTACAGTTTGAGACTCGGGAAAAACAAATAATAAATAAGAATATCGCCTGGCTCCGTGTTTTTTGTATACATTTTCATATGAGGCTAAATGGTGGATGATACAGACCCTACTGATAGCGCCCTCTATTGACTAACTGATTCCATATGGTTCTGGTCTGGTTCCATATATATTGGTCCCGTTCAAGAATACTTTGGGATGAGGATTATAACTAAGCCACTCTCCGACTGGCATGGAAGCGCGTCGTACAAGATCGGCCTACATCGATCGAAATAGCAACTGCACATGTCAAAATGACTTTGACTGTTAGAAATAAGAAGTAGAACTAAGGATCATCAATGGAGTCAATTAAGGACAAGATACCAAAACCATTGATCAAGGTGTCAAAATAAATAGATGGAAGTGAGACTGAGACAGGAACATGAGACATTATGCCTTGAAAAAAGGATGAATGAAATCTGCCATTTGGTCAAAAACTGCTCAGAATGCACCGCAGAGCATATAGAGTTAAAAATGCCAGTAGGGCTTTGCGCTTCAAATGCTAACTATTTTTGGATTTCAAATGTTGGCAAATCTGTCGAGTTGTCTCGGGGTGAGTTGTTTTGAGGGCGAGTTGTCCTGCACACATAAGGCTGAAGTAAGGTTGGGCGGTTTTGTCCGTTTTGAAAAAAATAAAAACTGACAAAACCGTGAGACCCTGACTCAGTTAAACCATAGGACCGTAAAACCGTAGGCTAGTAAAAAACATAACAAAAATAATAAGCCTACTTTAATGGGGGCCTAACGCAAATTCACAGATGCAGGAACGTTACAACTTGTCTCCAAAGATCACCATTCAAATTACAAAACGATCAAACGGAAATATGAACGAACAAACAAAATAATGAATACACTTGATAATATGAACCCTCATTACCGGTATAATTTCAGCGAAAACGCTCGCTACATTTGACGTACGCTCGCGATCAAGTTCACCAGACCGCATGGTCAGCCATTTTGTACACACATAGTCTTGATCCAAGACATTCGATCGCTGTTCGTAGTGCGCCCTCACACGACTGATTCACACCATCACAATTACCCACTAGGCGTACGTACGTAAAAAAACACATCTAAAGTATTGCAAAAAGCAAGACAAATTTCCGACCGCAGCGAACATGCACGCATCGTGCACAGCACACAGCACACAGCACACCGCGTGTGTATTTTTTAAGCTACAGTACGGTGGTGTTTCGGCACTTTACGACCGAAAAGGTGGCCTTTTCTTTTGCTTTTATCTGTCTATATCACGGTGCATTTGGAGTAATTACAAAGTTCTACGATTTTCAGCATGTTGTATAATAAAATATGTTGTAGACGGTTTTGCGGTTTTCGTAAAATGCCGACCGAAAAAACCGACTGAAAAATAAAACTGAGTAAAACCGAAAAACCTGTAAACCGCCCAAGCCTAGGCTGAAGAAATCCATAAAATCCAGGAGTTTCGGGGGACACTGCCCCCTGAGCAGGGTCGTATGTCAAGAAAAAGAGCAAGAGAAAGACAATGGATACAAGTTTTGAATACCATTACAATCACAAATCAGTCAACTACAGACATTTTTAACCGTGTAAGAAATGGTTCTTTGTGAAGATAAATTCGGTAATGGTAGAAACATACATACTGTATAAATGCTTATAAATGCCTATTTTTGCTGTATTCATCCAGAAAAGAGTAAAACCAAACACCAAAACATTTTTGGAAAGACAAAAAATGAGACAGCTATTTAGCACGGTTTCCAATGATCAATAGATCAGCGAAGACATCCGGGTACTTTCATTCTCAATGAACTTGACAACCGATGAAAACCAACGTGTAGATCGCGCAAGCTACGGACAATCTCGAGATTCAGAATTGTTTCCCGAGTATTTTTGTCAGAGCCGAGATCGTGTTGTGTACGACTGCCATTGTACTTGTCGAGTCATAGTTTGTCCTCAGACAATATTCCTTCTTTGAAGCATTGTTAAAACAATCCTCGCAGCTTATTGGCTTGAAAACCATACAACTTGCTGCTTTGTTTTCATAACTCCAAGGTCGGCGAGTTGGAATGACGTCACTCCGCGCTGACCTACTGAGCTGAAAATTTCACAGGCTTCTTTTTATTCCATGACAAATCAAATTATGAGCAGCCTGCAGCTGCTCTGTCACATTTACCAATGTTGTACAAGCCCTTTAAGATGGGGGGTATATTTTCAGTAGACTTTTTAGTACAACAAGGCAAATGCAATATAAGATGTGATACTTACAAGCCCTCCATTCATCCGGATGTTTGAATGGGAATGCTAGTCCGTTGTCTATGGCGGCAATCTTGATGTCTGGTGGTTTCACCATCGACCAATCAGAGCTTCCTTCTAGATCGATGCTCTCGTCCACCTCCGACTTCTCATACTTGATTAGCCAGTTATCATTTCCCCTGTCTGCAAAACACAAAACAAAAACACAAATTATCATCAAATAAACGCAAGGGAAACTGACTGAATTTTAAGTCATTGAAAGGAGAACAAAGAAAAATGGCTTCTGATTGCCAAATGAACAAAGATAATTGATTATTAGGGGCACCACCAATGTAGGGCTGGATAGCTCAGTTGGTAGAGCGCCTGTACGATATTCAAGAGGTCGCCTGTTCAAATCCAGCTCAAGTCAATTTTTCTTTGTTCACCTTTCAAAAACACAATTAACGTATTTACCTGATGCGCCCTGAAAATATAGGGTAAATCAAAATGTATGATCTATGGACATAATTTGTATACCCCGTTACATGTATGTGCATTGCAAAACCAAAATTCTGCTCTGTCTCACCAAAGGCTGTTATGTCTAATACAGTTCTTTCCAGTTAAAGGTAATATCATACTTTGGTTTTTGTCAATGAAATGCAGATTCATGGGCAAAAATATCAAGGAAGATACAGTAACAGTCATCTGTGAAATTCCCAGTCCCATATAACCCAGTTTTTGAGAAAACAGTGACAAATGCCCACAGTATTTTTAAATCTTATCACAGGATTTTTAATCTTTCGAAGATCAAAATTGTTTTTGGTTTTACTCTTTTCTTAATAAATACAGAGTTTCAGGCAACCACTATCAGCTGAATTGATCACTGGAAACAGTAGAAAACAGTGAAAAACCATTGCATTTGTTACGCCAAATGGTGTGGAAATAGCTGTCTCATTTTTTATCTTTTTAAGATTTTTGGTGTTTGGTTTTACAGGAAGAAACATTTTTGCAGTATGTTTCTACCATTACCGTCTTTATAGCCTGTAAGTTATACGTAAATCTGTGAACATTTCTGCTTTGGTTTGTTACCAATGTTGTACATGCCCTTTAAGAAAGAAAAAGGCCACATTATGGTATTTGCAGTGACACCACAAATCAGAATAGCACTTTAAGGCCATATCCCAATTCTCTGGCTGCGGCCGCAAATTACACACGTCCCTATGGCAGCCACTAGCCAGTGACTGCAGCCATTTCCATAGATTTGTGTGTTATTTGCGGTCGCAGCCAGAGAATTGGGACACGGCCGAATAGACTGCGCCATGACCTCTGACCTGTATTCCTGATTATGTAGTCTAGCACCACCAGCCGCTCAAAATGTGTCTGGAATTGCTTGGATGTGGACTCCGGTAGCGACTCCGTGTCGAAGCGCCGAAGCCAGAACTCGGCATCCTTGTAACCGCTGACAAAGAGTTGAAAGGAGCCCACCTATTGGGTGAAAGAAGAACATGTGACATGAGGTCATCATGGTAATAGCCAATACCAGGTGGGATAGTATGGCGGACTTGCAGAGACCGAGATTAGTACGAAAGAGCTTCGGCTGAGGCTAGGCCCTGGTATCAAATCTCTGGCTGCAGCTGCAAATTACACACACACACACACACATATGCTAGCCACTAGCCAGTGATTGCAGCCATTTCCATAGATTTGTGTGCTGTTTGCGGTAGCAGCCTGAGATTTGGGACATGGCCAATGCTCAGCTCAAGAATACTGTAATTCAGGACAAGATTTCCTAGCAAGGTTGCATCCAAGAGTTAGGCATATTAAAAGGTACATCCAAATCCTGGGATGACTATTTGGGAAGCCATCAGCAAAGAGGTGCATTGCTGTTGGTGCAGCATCGGTATGGTATAACAAATGACACAGGTTCGAACCCCTGTATGTCAGTTTCTTCTGTTCACCTTCAAATTACTTAGGGCGTTTACGAAATGGAGGCTCAGGCTCAGGTTCAGGCTCCACTTCGTGAAAAATAGAGCCTTTCGGCTGGGGTTCGGAAGTAGATTCTCTGGTTTAAAAAGGAAAACAGAGCTTCAGCTTCAATGAAAAACCACAACCTATATTCTCAGCATATGGATGACAGAGCCTGAGCCTGAGCCGCTGTTTCGTAAAATCCCTCAGTCTATTTTGTTTGTAGTTTATTTTATGAGAAACAGGTTGTAGAAATGCTGAATATGTAATGCTTTAACAAGGATATGGCACAAGTGCTGCATGTCCCGAGATGGTTCTGCATTATAATAATGCAGTTTATTGCTTTTTCATCTACCATCACAAAAAAAAACCCAACAAAAATGCTGGCACAAAATCGGCAAACTGGTTGAGTTCGGAATACTGCTGGATTTTACTTGATTGTATTTCATATTTCATTCTCATTATTTACATTCTTGAGAATAGAAATTTGCATACAATATATACTGCACCATTGAAAGCCCATACACTGACATAATGTACATCACAACAGCCAGACTAAAGACCAATTTTGCCGGTTTTGGTCTCGAACTCGGACTCGGAGTTTTATGACTCGGACTCGGACTGGGTTTCGGACTGCAGTAAACTGGCATTTGGTACTGTGCCAATTTTGTCCTTTAATTAATTTGAAGTCAGATCCCTTTTAGTAAAATCTTTTGGCGACTTTTATTCAATTGTGTGGCCAATGGGATCTCGGCAACAAGGAAAGGTTGGAAGAAGAAAGAACGTACCTTAGGGGGTAGCCCGATCCGGTGAAACCTCCTGCCGAGCGACTCAAACTTCTCCAGAGTGAATTTCTTCGTTCTTGCCTTTGCTCGGTCTATGGGTGAATAGTTGAATGTTTCACTGGCAAGTTTTACTACCTGGAGAAAAAAAAAAGAAGAAAAATACGATAAAAGGAGAAAATAAAAAGATTAAACGTTGTATAATACTTTGGTAAAGTTGGTAGAACAACTGCGGTCTGTTCATAAATTTGATTTGTCATGGAATAAAAACAAACCTGTAAAATTTTCAGCTCAATTGATCATTGGAAACAATAGAAAACAGCGAAAAACGGTTGCAATTGTTACACGAAATTGTGAGGTAATTGTAATTGTGAGATTTTGATTTCAGAGATCGGTCTTTTGTTTGATTCATTTCTGGATAAACAAAGAATTTTAGGTCTATCTTTACACCCTGTAGGTTAAACGTAAATCTGTGAACATTTATGTTTTGGTTTACTACAAAAATATGACAGTACCTTAAAAAGGTGCCATCAATCTGAAATTGCACCAACCTTCATAGTCATAAAAACTTGTTAGGCCTAATTACCGGTATTCTGACTAAGGCAAAAATTATTTATGAACATTTTGAGGATAAACAAGAAAGAAAGTCGGAGCAATTTTTTTCTAGCTAAAACTCCCTTCCCTCCAAAAGACAAAAACAAATTAAACATTTATTTCATAGAGCTGCAGAGACAATAAACATGATAAAATTTGCTTCATGTATACACTGTTAAGTGACTAGTACATGTACATGTGTAATGCATATTGGCTTGGACTGGTTGTCATCTGATTATTGCTCAGCATACAAATATATCAGGCCACATTTGGTGTCTCACACACTGCAATGAATAGGGGGCCCAGTTCAGGAGCTTGAGTGAATGACAGTCCCACTGAAATATCTGGTGTCAGACTTATTATACCCAGATTAATACCTGTTCAATGTTGACTAATATGAATGGACTTTGGGGCCCATTTCAGGGTTATCTCTCCCTCTATTTGTTTTCTTCTATTTGGTCAGACACGGAAACTGATCAGCACCAGGGTCATCGGTGAACCAATGGGTTTATTGAGCAATTAAGGTTGGCAAACTTTTACCTACATTTGTCTAGTGATCCAGGTTTGTCATGTTTGTGTACGTACATGTACACACGTGTACAATCATGTACAAGTACATGTATTACACGTAGTCTTTTCAATGTTTTCTCATTATGTACTTGAATCATTCTGAATGAAAACTGAATGTTTTGAGGGTCCCATCAATGAATACATTGTTCTCACCCTGAGAAATTGTTGAGTTGATTTAAGATAGAGCATGCTACCAGAGAAACCTTCTGTCCTGTCTAATTACATGTAATTAAAGGGAGCATAGAGGATTTGCAAGACCTCCAAAAGAATTAGTTTGAGAAAAAGAAAATTTACTCAACAGTTTGTAAACAGTGCAAACAGTCACCATGGGAAATCTTGGTTCATCAGATGCTGGGTTTTTCAAGGAAATCAAGATTTAGTGTCTTTTTCAAAGATCGTTTATCGAAAAGATAAATGAGGAGCTTGCTTGAAAGATTTGAAGTTGAACCCATGATCTCACAGTGATGCTTATTTGTGCAGGGGTCAATTTCGCAAAGCCCTATGATCGATCGTAACTCCAGTTACGAAGGATAACCCATCGTAGGGGGCCTATCCCGCGTACATGTAGGGCTGCAATGCATCATAAATCCTACGATTGATGGTAAGTTACGATGAGTTTGGTGAAATCCACCCAAAGCATGATATCATACCAACTAGAGCATCAAACATGTGTGTCAAACTTTAAAGTACAATACATGATTGGTAAAGGTCACAGGACTGCGCTCATACTTTGTCTGATCAAACATGTACATGAAATAATAAACCTGTGAAAATTTGAGCTAAATCGGACATCTGAGTCACGAGAAAGTAGCGCAAACCCGACTTGATTTTTCTTATAAAACATGAAGAATAGTTTACTTTATGTTGGTTCCAAAAATCAATCGGACAAACGATCTTTGGAAAAGACACTAAAATCTTGATTTGCTTGAAAAACCCAGCATCTGATGAACCAAGATTTCCCATGGTGACTGTTAGCACTGTTTACGAACTGTTTGAGTCCATTTTCTGTCTCAAACTCAATACCGGTAATTCTTTTTTGGAGGCCTTGCAAATCCTATATGCTCCCTTTAATAGTCAACTGGAAATGTGAAACTTGTACCGTGCTCAATGCCCAGGGAGTTGAGATGGTTTCGGGAATGTTAATTAATGTAGACCAATGACCAGGGATAAAAGTAATGCAGGCACCTAGATTGGGTTTCTGGATATGTGCACCATTATATAAATCTAAATTGTTATTATTATTAGTGGCCGTGTTGGTGTCAAAAGAATTGTTGAATGCAACACAATTTTTGCTTATAATACTTAAAATTATACTTTGGTAGCATACCAAAACAAAAATGTTCACAGATTTACACATAACTTACAGGGTATAAAGATGGTGATGGTAGAAACATACTTTTAACATTTTTCTCCTTGCAATGCTGTATTTATCCAGAAAAAAGTAAAACCAAAGACTAAAAACAATTTTGAACTCAAGAAGATCAAGACTCTCATTTGAATAGAGTTACAAATACTGTGAGCATTCTTCACTGTTTTCTCAAAAAGTGGTCAATGGGACTGGAAATTTCACAGATGACTGTTACTGTATCTTTCTTGATATTTTTGCCCATGAATCTGCATTTGTTAGGACAAAAACCAAAGTATGAAATTACCTTTAACTTAGACAACAATGTCATGGGCTTAGTACCAGCAAGAATTGTCTAGTTGACTCATAAACTGAACTCACGCATAACTAACAAGAGCTGGGCTTTCATACTGTTCATTAAAACTACACCTACAAATACACGATACTTACTATGTACTATAATGTACTCTAATGTACGAATGTCTTTTTGTGCTTTTAAAGCAAATTTTGTGCTTACTGTACGCAGCTCTAGGAAATTTGGCCCCTGGAATTTTTAAATGAGAAAACAGAACCCAAGCTTTAAGGTAGTATCATACTTTGGTAAGAAACCAAAACAGATTTAAGTATAACTTACAGGGTATGAAGATGGAGGTGGTAGAAACATTCTGTTAACATTTTTCCGCCTGAAATGGTGTATTTATCAATAAATTAGTGAAACAACGACCAAAAAAGAGAAAAGCGGTTTTTCACTGTTTTCTCAAAAAGAGGGCACCGTACAGCCGTATGGGACTGAAATTTTCACAAATGACTGTTACTGTATCTTCCTTGATAATTTTGCCCATGAATCTGTACATTTCTTTGACAAAAACTATATAAACGAAACCAGATTTCGGATGGCGGAGACAAACATGACAAAGCCAAAGCCTAAATCAAGGTTTAAACAAAAAAAAAGACCTAATTAATCACTTACTCTAGTCTTCGGCACGATGTTCAGGCCCAGTTTCTTGTCGACCAGATAGGCCCCAGCCTCTGAGAGGTAACCCTGATTAGGAAGAAGGCAGCTCCGGCCAAAACAGCAAGGAAAGCAGGTCCTCTGGAACCACTTGATCCACTTGGGGTTCAGGTGGCCGTACGGCTCCTCGCTCTTTGGTTTAAATACTGAAATAGTCTTCTGCAATGGAGAGGAGAAATTCATAGGAAGTCGAGAAAATGAACCTAAAGGATCGTTTAGTTTTGTGAATGAACTTGATGTGGTTTATCGAGTGATTTGGAAATTGTATCGTTGTCTGTTTTCCATTTTCAGTCGAGATAATACATCAGTTCTTCTTAGAATTAAGGTTGGGCGGATAAAAAAAAAAATAATAAAACCGAAAGCGTGGTCGCCGTGTAGTCACCATGCGATCGAGATGTGTGTGCTGTTGAGTGAACTCTGTTGCCCGTATGCGCTGTGTAAGATTTACGCTATAGTACGACCGTATTTCGGCGCTTTAAGACTGAAAAGGTGGCTTTTTCTGTTGCTTTTTACCTGCATACATTCATCTCTGGTTGCCTTTTGCAGTAATTACAAAGATCTACGATTTTCAGCATGTTGTATAATAAAATATGTTGCAGACGTTTTTTTTCGGTTTTCGTAAAATGCCGACCGAAATAAACCAACTGGAAAATAAAACCGAGTAAAACCTCAAAAACGGAAAACCGCCAAAGCCTACTCAGAACTACGCACTCTAACAGTACTTCTTTTAAGTGCTTCCACCATGCATACATACAGCTTCAAGTCACATTTTCAGTAGTTTTACCTTGTCCACGTTTTTCACGAAATAACTGCCACTGGATCCCTGGGATATCATCTCCGGGTAGATCCCCTGGAAGATGGCGTCTTCCGCCTTCCGGACAAAGTCGGTGAACTCGGCATCCTCGTTGAAGATGTTGAAATCGTCAAGGTCCACACTCTTGAGAAGCCCCCGGGCGCCACTCTGTTGCCTCAGGAGCGGCTGCCGCTCCTGGGCAGCCGGAGAGTTCAGCTGGGTGGACTCCAGGTTGGGGGCGAAGATGACATCGGGCAGGCCAGCTGACGGGCTGCTGCTGCAGCTGTCCTGGTGAGGGGAGGCCAGCGTCGACTGGGCTGAGGCCAGTACTAGTGTTTTCTCCGCGGCCTGGGTGTCCAAATGGTGCGATTCTGACTCGGCTATGAGGTGCAGTTCCTGGGGTTTGTCCTTCCGTGCCACGTGGATACTCATCGGGAGGCACTGTTCACTGATCACAAGAAAAAGAAATCGTTGAGACTTTCACACTCACTCATTCAGTCGACTACTGATACAACAACTTTCATAGTGAAAAAAACCCACAGTAGGCCTGCCCTATTTACTGATGTGAAAATTCCATCAGTCCCACACTTCTTTCTTTACATTGTGTTTTGACACTGTTTAATACATGTAGCTGCCAACATTGGTTTAAAAACATGAAACATCTGTTAGCGTTTAAAATACCACAAAGTAAGACAATAAATTGCAATGACGAGAACTATTAAATGAATCTGCACTGTTATATTCAGGTACATAGTGAGATTTTCATCACACTGTTCACAAAATTGCACAGTTGTAATGTCAGCATGACCAGGGGCCAATTTCATGGAGCTGTTCAGCACAAAACAATTGCTTAGCACAAAACAATTGCTTAGCATAAAACATCATGCTCAATAAAACAAAACCATGCAAAGCCTCAAATCTTTCTTAAAACAAACCACCAGTAAAAATTCCATTTGATATTCATGGTCAGCAAACAACAGCCAAAGAACAATCACAGGAGATACACAGCACATGGAAATTTGGTGGTTAATCCTGTTTCCGCTAAGACAGAGGTTTCATAGCTCGGAAATGTTTGTGCTAAGCAGGGCTGTGAAACTGGCCTCAGTTGGTTCACTTGGCAAATTAAAACCAGTAAAAGCACTCTAAACATACATGTACATGTATGTATAAACCTGTGTGAATGTCCAACATACCCTTATCTATTCTAACTTAAAACATCTCTACAAAATCACCCTAACACTAACTCAATTCAAGCATTTCAAGATCACTTACCACCATAATGTACACTAACATACACATGATGTATGTAAGTGGAAAAATGTAAACTTTCGGCCACACTCAGTCCAACATGTTACATTCCCAGTTTGCGTGATTACAGCATGACTATAGTGTTATTCAATGAACGCTGCAGTAAAGGACCTCGCTCAAGCAAATAGCATCTTTATATACTGGTACCAGTCACTATCATCAGATGCAAATATAATACCGGTAGGTAGTCTACATGCTTACTATCATGCCAAATGTCAAAGTCCAAAGATGATTGATACTGCATCGCAAATTGGACTTTTACCTCGGCCCAAATTTCGGAGTGGTTTTCTCTCAAGTTGGTTGCACATGTACAATTCTGGGACTTAAAAATGGATTTTGGTTCAACCACTTTGGATTGCAAAATTCATCCGGTAAGGGTTGCAAAATTTCAAAAACAGTATATGGTACAACTACATGTAGGCCCTAGGCCTACAGAGTGAAGAATCCTCCATATGTAGTGTAACACAGATGGGAACAGTGCCGTGAGAGACAAGCACTGGGCTGATTGGTCAACGCGCAAAGCAGAGCTTGTGACGTCATGGGAACCATGTGCTGGCTAGTACTGGGATTTTTATCCGATAAAAGGTTAACTGACCGTTAATTATCCGGTTACAAATTTACACTAACAGTTAACCGAAATTGAAAGGGAAAAAAAAGGGGCTCATGCTCAACAACCCATAAGTGTCAACTTTAGAATTTCAGTAAGTTATTTTGTTCATTTTGCCAAGTAGAAGTAGGCTTTTCACATACTGCATCTAAAAGAAACATCATTGTGTACTTGATTTAAATGCTTGATCAAAAGAATAATATCGTAAAAAGCATTCTGAAAGCACCGGTCACATTGTTTTTTGGGCTGTAGAATTGAATCCCGACAGTGGACGTCGCCATCTTGAAAAATGACGTCATACATCTCTTTTCAGGGCACCCGACGAGACATGCACATGTTAATTTTGTGACATGTACAAAACTGGTCCCCATTTAAACCGTTTTTGCATAAGGGATGAGCAGGGAACCAATGGAGTGATCGCCTGTCGGGTACCTAGACTTCTGACACACGAAGCATTGCTCATCATTTTTCAAGATGGCGACGTCCACTGTCAGGATTCAATTCTACAGCCTGGGATTTTTACGGTGAAATTCACGGGAAATTGTACAGTTTTGGAAAACTTTAAGTTTAAGGGGCTGGTGTGAAAAATCAAAGTTTGAGGAATACGAAAGTGTAAGTGAAATTATCCAGTCTTCTTTATTTGAGAAGATATTCAAATCGAAAGTTTGTGACAATTCTGCACTTTGGATCTCGCGCGTTTAAGTCATGCCTTGAAGAAGGGCTGTGAATGGCGACCAGGCTGAGAGACAGATTTAAAAAAAAGAGCCATCACAGCCCTATGTGTGGGGCTAGTGTACAGTATGCGAGCATGCGCGCCAGTTTCATTCATGAAAACTGCCAATTTTGGTCAGTGCGATGACGTCACATAATGAGATGATCGTGAGACATGACGCCCTTCAACATGTTTCACGCCAGTTCGTATATAAGGAATTTTTCGCTGTGGCTAACTGTTAGGCCTACGAAACCAAAATTTTACAAAAGTAGACAAGTAGTTTTGCCAAGAAAAGTAGAAATACACTTTTCACATAGGGCCTAGGCCTAACGTTACTTGATTAAAAAAAAAATTGTAAAATTGAAAAGCCTTAAAAAAGCCTTAGGCCTACCCTCAGAAATGATCTCCTTTAAAAAATATCAGACGGTTTGGGATACAACATACAAGGAAGGAACTAGACTAGCAGGCTAGTCGTTGTAAGTCGCATTGATCGTCTCTTCTTTCATGCTACTTTCGTGAAACCGCTCTACTTTCTCGCGAGACTCATGGCTACGGCGAGAGTTCGGCTCTCGGCGCGGGACCACTCAAAAATAACGACCAGCCAAACACGATTTAGACATTATTCATTTATTCACGTACGGGCGTGCTTTGCATAGTGGTTGCCATAGAGACGACGGTTAAGATGAGTCCATTTTATTTGAGGGTGATATACAATTTCAAATAAGGCAACAGTAGGGGGCCTACTACATGTATACTGTAGTTAGTTACATTAGACTGCATTTTCAAACTATGGTTTTTGTTCGATTCCTTTTTAAGTTGATTGTTTGTAGTAAACTGGAACAAAAGTAATATCTATCAGTTTAAAATGTGTGCATTACTTCATAAAAATGAATAATGCCCATGGCAAATGCATGTAAATGATTTCTGTAAGTGGTACATGTAGGTCTACACTATAACTACAGTCAGTAAGACGGACTTATAATTACTTATTTCTTTATTTATGCACGAAGAAGATAAAAACAAACATGCACATGTAATCGACGCACTAGAGTTAAAAGTATCACTGGTCATATTATGGCTAGCTAGACGTGCGATGCCTGTGGTTGTCTATTCAACGTGAATCAGTACAATCCTGTGCAGCTGCGCTGCACGATGTAGCGTGGGCCTACATAGGCCTATTGAATCTTCATTGTTTATTAAAAATTGGCCAATCAGACGCGTCCGTACGATTTCGGCTAAAGAGCCCATAGGCCGTGTATAAAGTGAAATCGTGTTTGTCTAGTCGTTGTATTCGAGTGGTCCCACGCCGAGAGCCTAACTCTCGCCGTAGCCATGAATCTCGCGCGGTTTCGCGAGAGTTGCGTGAAAGAAGAGACGATCAACGCGACTTACAACGACTAGCCTGCTAGTCTAGGAAGGAACAAGAACAAAAGCTACATCCAAAATGAAAATAGGCCTAGACACATGCTAGACGTAGACTAGTCTAGGGGAGTAGTAGTACTAGTAGGCTAGGCCTAATTAGTAATTTAAAATTAGGCCTAGTACAATCAGTTTGCAGTTAATTAATCACTTAGTTATTGAATGTGATTGAGTCAAATTCAGTTCTGAGTTCACTGTCACTTGCCATACATACATTACATGCCAGCAGCCAGCACTACACTCGTCAATCCAATTTTTGATTCTCACCGTTAAAATATGAGTCGACAACAAAACAGGTAAATACACGGATGTACAACGAAGATCACGGCCTCTCGTGCTTTCAAAACATGAAGGAAGTGCAGCTTAAACGTGGGAGAACATGATGTAATGTGCCAAAAAAAGGAAATTATTTAATCCTGCAGTCACACAGCATCTGCTATCTGATCGATCATTATTGCACACAAAATCAAAATAGTCTGGTGCAACTGGTCTTTCCCGTGGTTATTATGTGTAAGACGTCTAGGTGTTTTACTTTCGTATTGTACTTGTTCCCAGTATTTTGTAAGGGATGCCAACGCTGTCTAACAGGTAAAACTACACGAGGTTAAAATCAGAGGAGCTAAAGACTGCACCTGACATCTTGTCATGATAGAGCTAGGGCTTGGTATACGCCCGCTGTAAAAGCACAGAGGCAAGGCTGACAATAGACGTAGCCGTAGCTTTAGAAGTAGAAGGACTGAAAAATACCAACAGCGCCCTCTATTTTACAACGGCCACTAAAACTATTTTTGGGTGGATAACATCATTATAATTTTTTTTCTCGATGATGACATTATGACAATACCCCATTTTCGGGTTCAGATATCCGAAGTAATCCTTAATCTAATATTTTATTCACAAGTGCAGAGAGAAAGAGGGTTGGGCAGGAGCCTATTACCTCCCCAAAGAAAAAAAGGTCCCAAAAATTTGCCTAACAATATTCGTCTAGAATGACCGTGGAAATGAAAGAAGCATGGAGTAAACTGTGTCTTTATTTTCTGCATGGAGGAAGGAAATCAACCTCCATGGAATGACAATGGATTAAAAATAACTTTAATCCGAACGCAAGTGTTTGAAGGGCGCCCTCTTTTGATTAAAAAGAAAAACTGCACTGGTGTCAGTATTATTATTAATGTACACCGCCAATCATATTAATATTGAAATCTGGGAAGCCGGAAGGCAAATCAATAGCAAAAGGCCGGTGGGGAAATCAAGGAGATGCTGTCGATGCCGAATATTGGCCTTACTCCGTGTTCCTTTCAAGAATAAATCGCGCACCCAGCCGGAGTTGTAGTGCATATCGATAAACACCACCGCAGCTTCTTGTTCTAATTAAAAGAGGGCGCCATTCAAAACTGCTCCTCAACCATTTTCAACTAAGGAATTAATTTCGGTTAAAAAAAATTGATCTAGAAACCTCACATTGTCTCTAGAAAAGATCTTACACCCTTTCCTTGGAATACTTTGTATGTTATGTTTCAAGCATATTTTGCACCTTATTGTTTCTTTTAGTGATTAAAAATTAATGAGCAGCCCAAAAGTAAACAGGTCCCCTCTGCCTTAAGTTCATCTTGTGTGTGGTACGATTTAGTTTCCAACAATGAACGATCGAGGCCAATCTGAAAAAAAATATATACAAAAATCATTATCGAGAAAACAAACAAAAACATCACAGATGTTACCGATCTAGTTCAAGAAACAGTCAGATACCAAAAAGGTTATTTTACAGTAATTGTTAAATCTTTATTTCATATTGATACAAAAAATACCAATGTATATAGGAAGTGTATAATTAAACGTTTTATTTCAAGAGAACAATCTTAAAAATAGCAACCTTTTGCAAGTCTTTATAATTATTTGACAAGGTATCCACCTATTCTAGGCCTATACTATAATATTCCAAAAAATCATTTTGAGGAAAAGGTTTTGTTCAATGAACTTTATAAAAAGGGAAGTTTTGTAAAAGAACTATTCTATAATATTAATTTGACACTATTTCCTAAAATCTCCAAAGACATTATTGACACTTAATGGACGCTTGGTGGCAGCAGATATGCTTATACACTTCCGGTGGTATTCCACTGACAAATCTATGAGGTTTTACGAAATGAGGCTTGAGGCGAGGCTTGGGATTTATTTGGCTACCGCCATTTTGTGTCCTACATGAAATAAAGAGTTTGAGATACATTGAGAAGCTGGATTCTTTCTTCGGCTTCGTGATGTGGCAAAATCCATTCGTTTCATTTTATGGACCTATATTAAAATGACGGTAGCGAAACTTAGTCGCAAGCCTAGCCTCAAGCCTGGTTTCGTAAGGCTCTTTGTGAAACCTAGAAATGAGGCTTGGTACCTCGCTACCGCGACGCCCGCAAAACGAAGCGATTGGGCCACATGACGAAGCCAGAGAAAGGTTCCAGCGTCGACATGCATCTGAAGCCCTTCATTTAATTTATGGCACAAAATGGCGGTAGCAAAATAATTCCCAAGTTTAGTCCCAAGCCTCATTTCGTAAAGGCCCTATGGAAACAGCCGAGATCACTGGATATTATGGCATCATAATTAAAGACAGCTAGAGATGTTTGTACACGACTCGAAGCTCTCTTGCTCGTGATACTGGACATATTTCTCTTGCCACAAACCTAAAATCTCAAAAAGTCTATAAATATCCGCTGTCCACTAGATTCAGACTACGGCTAGGCTAGTTTTATGAAGAGACAAAGCATGGAATTTTACGAGAATCTGCGAGAATAATGATTGAATAACAATGTCCTAATTTTTATAAGCCTCGTATCCACACAATAAATTAGGGAGGCATTATCGTGCTTAAAATGACATTTTATCGTACTTGTGAAGATTCGAAAAGCTAGGAATGTGACTTTTATCAAGATTAAGATACGGTGTGAGATGGCACACCGAGAACCCTGGAGTTGTACACAAGCGCTGATACAACTTGATAATCAGGCCCAAGTACGTTTGGTGTCCGGGAATCACTTTTTAATAAACGGTTACGTGAAAGATTGTAAACCCAGCTCTGTCATAGTAAGGATGACTACAATGTTGAAGGAATTTTTTTTGGCATATTTACTGTCTTCATTGATAACCTCATAATAGAAACTGATGATTATGTGGGTTTTGCCTATCATGAAAAAAGGCTGCATTGTGTTCCCCGTTAAGTTTGTTGGTTGAAACGGAGCCCATACATTTTTATACTAGGAAGATTCAAATAAAGGGACATTTGATGAATTGTGTTTCTAACTACTGGTTCAAAAATGGAAAAAGTGGCTTCACTAGACCTATTCGCATGGGATTCTTCTGACATTAAAAAGACTAAATATAAAATGGACCAAGTAAATTTCTAAAGCAGCGGATTTTCTATCTCGTGGAAGGTAAATGGACCAATAATTGTAATCATGAGAAATTGCACAAAGAAAACGTCTCGTAGTCAATGTGAGAAGACAAATAATAATGATTCGTTTTATGAGCTACTTGGGTATCTAATTTCTTGTACCAACTAAATTATTAATCCAATTGGTTTGCCAAAGAACGGAAAAGTCTCAAAGGAACTTTATTCATTTTAAATAAGTTAAAATGATTTGTCAGTTGAAGACGAATTGGCGTTGTGGATGGGGTCTTTCGAGTACGACTAAGACATGAAGAAGTGAAGATTGTCATGCCTAAAATCATCCAACTTACGACCTCTATGCGCACACACGAAGGGGTAGTCACAAACTAATCGTTATAATTGCTCAAGTTGTAGGATACGGTGCATATACGGCCCGTAACGTCCTATAAAGCCAGCTATCCGAACTTAAGACGCGGATCGGTGCTGATGAATATGCTACCCGTTTTTACCTCGGTTGGGACGAAGGCGCCGTTCCGGATCGACCGTGTAACATGCGGAGGGAGTCCGCACGGTCGGATGGAACCCGTATGCAACTTGAGATCGCTTGTTGGTGGGAACCGTGGGATGCCAACGGAATAAGAAATTGAAACAAAACAGAAAGACGGTCTTGGACACTTATCTGATGATTGTTCGTGATACCAAGAAATTTACACCAACCAACAACTTGGTCATAATCCTGCAATTTCGTTCACAAAGGGCAACGGACTGAAAAACATCAACATAAAAGACCAGTCTGGAAAAAAGAATATAAAAACTATCATCTTTAACAAAAACCAAAAGATTGGGAATTCAGACATCGATGTTTTGATGTCCGGGCTGGTACGCCACTTCGGCGGTGGAGTTGACCCTGGCACATCTCATGAGGGACAGGCCGAGAGTCAGGATGCCCAGCACGCTGACGATGATGAAGATGAGGATGAGACCGCTGAATGTGACGGGAGCCAGACCCACGCACGACGCCTCCTCGGGGATGCGGTTGGTGGCCTCTACCATGTAGCCCAGCGCCCAGCCGAGGCTAGCGCCGTTTATCTGTGTACGCGTGCAGACGAGATAAGAGAACACGGCGTGCCGTCAGCAATAATCATTATTCATGAACAGGAATGCTAACATTATTTTTTGACGTGACGACTGTCTTTGTGCTATCATGCCAAATTAGTCAGCCGAAATTCAATTCAATTCTCATTTATTTCCATTCAGTACAGTGAAATTGAAATACAAGAAACAACAATAAATAAATGAAGATATACAAAGAATCATTGCCGGCACATAAATGGAGGCATGTTCAAGAAGCCGGAGCTTGTGTAGAGATGCCTTAAAGATAACATGCTAATATGAGGTACAAAGTGAAGTGGCAGGAACAATAAAAACTACATAAACACAACTGGGTGACTGTCTTGAAATAAAAATCACATTCAATCTGTTTAGTAACTTATTGAAGAGGATTATTCATCGCGGTATAAAGTACAAATAATGAAAAAGGTGATCGATGTCACGCAATGTCGTGTTGCTGGTAGCGACGTTTCGGCTGCTGGAACTGCGAGCCTTCAAATTCATTCCATGAAATATTTTTGTCTGAAATGCCATATTCGTTGAGAAATAAATGAAACTACTGGAATTGAACGATTGGAATAAATCGCTTCGAAGCGTTTTATTCATTCGTTGAAATGTGTAAACGGGTTTTCACTATTTTCTCGTGACCCAGATGGCTGATTGAACTCAAACTTCTACAGGTTTGTCAGTTAAAAGTATATAATGGATTACATAATGTGCTTTCACTGTCAGCAACGGTTTTGTCGCAAAAACCATGCCATCCCTTTAAATATTATCGTCGGACTTTAAAAGTTTGCGTCTCCACGACATGGTGGTATTATTATACGTGCAGGCCTATTTATTCACACTGATATGGAAAGTCCCTTACACATGTACTTACTTTCAACGTAAACGCAATGTTCCAATTTTCTTCGGTGAACTTAAACGCGTCGAAGAGAAGTGCCCGGGCGTAGGTGCTCTGGAAGCAGTATCTGACGTTGTACTTGGCGTTCTTTGGTAAGAGCATAAGCTGAGGAACAAAACCAAAACAAATTGTCGAAACAAAATTACTGGAGGGTGTTTTGAAGACTCCATTTTACATTACTAGTTCGCTAACAGCACCAGTGTTAGTTAATCATTCTGTGAGAAAGTGGTCGGCCATTTTGGTCTCATCTTTTGGTCCCACCAAAAACTGCCGTATTTTCTACACTTTGCTCTGCTTGCAAACGTTATTCCATGAACAATAACACACCCTGGTACCAAAATGCTTAGCACAAAAATGGTTAACCGTGAAATTTCTGTCTTAATAAAAACATGATTCAAAGACAAATTCCCGTGTGTTGTGTGATTAATGTTCTCTGGCTGTTGTTCGCTGACGTGACCACGAATATCAAATAGAATTTATAATGGTGGTTTGTTTTTATTGAGTAAGATAATTTTGGGCTAAGCAATGAAATTGGTCCTGTAGCAGTCAATAAGAAAAAAAAAAGACTTACCTCGCTGTACGTCTTTCGGCAAAAATCTTCTGTTTTTTCAATGTATTCGTTTATCGTGGGCGAGTCCGTCGTCCCGATGCCGTTCCATGTGTAGGCGTAGCCGCTGAAGGCCTTGAAGGTCCCGTAGGGTGCCGGCGTGTGCACGCCGTTGAACGAGCACGGCGGCACGGTGCACTCGGCTTCGAAGTCGAACAGGGTCTTGGCGACGCGGTAGCACTCGGCTGGGTCGCTGGTGCCGTTCAGCGTGTACTCGGCCGTGTCCGTGAGCCAGTGCCCGGCGGGGGTCTTTGGTCTGCTACTGCAAGGTTCCTTCCATAGATAGGCGCCAGTCAACGTGTAGTTATAACCAATAGGAGAACAGGGATTGTCTGTCACATCAGCGAATCCAGAATTCTATTTTCAAAGATAAATACCAATAAATATAGAAAAGACAAAATATTTCACACGCAGCATTCGCAATAATGGGCGATTCACGAGAGTGCGCCACCTTGCGTTTGCAACGCGTTGGCCAATATCAATTCAGGAACTTAATTTGTGTCGAGAAACTGTGCGTCTTTCCCCTAGTCTGGTTCCCAGACCAAAAATCTGCGACTATTCTCTGTCAATTTGTAATAAGAGTCGTCAGTGAATCTTTGGGCAGGGAACCAGACCATATTTCCGCATGCGCAGTTTGTCGGCAATATTAATTCCGGGCATTGCGATTGGCCAACGCGTTTCAAACTCATGATTAAGGGATGTACACCTGCAGTACAGAGTGGGACAGACGTAAATTCTTTTGTTGCCGGACACAATACGGGCGGGAACACTGCAGTAATGGCGGGTGTTTCCTACCTCCATGGTCGCGCCGTCGGATCGATGTACATAGACACGGTATTTACAATTGCAGTTTAAGGAATTTTACCTCAACCAAAGTGGCCTCCAATCGCCGTCGTGCTTCGCCGAGGCCGTAGCAGGTAAAGCTGTGCGTATAGACCACGTAGTCCATGCCGTACAGGCGGAGATTGGCTCGATTCTCTACGGGGATCTTGAGCGGATCCTCCGGGATGAAGGTGACCTGCGTGGACGCACCACCGAGGTCCAACGCGCCGAATGTCGGCCGGATTGGTATGGGCTTGCTGCCCGATAAATCGTCCACCAAATCGCCAGTCGCGGGCTCCTGAAAGGAAAAAACAAACCAGTACAATAAACAACTTGGTAACATACCCAAACAGAAATGATCACAGATTTACGTATAACTTTCAGGATATGAAGATATTGCTGGTAGAAACATACCGTTACAATATTTCCGCCTGAAATGGTGTTTTATTCAGAAATTAGTAAAACAAAGACCGAAAACAGTTTCGATCTCAGGTAAGATCAAACCCATTCTTTATGTATGAAATATAAGAAAAATTTTGTTGGGTTTTCGCTATAATTGTCGTGACTCATATGTCAGACTGAGCTCAAACGTTCAAAGGCTTATCATTTCATGTACATGCTGGATCAGACAAAGTGTGCATGCTGTTTTGTGACCTTTCCCAATCAATATCTTTTTGCTATAGCCAAAACCCATTTTGGTCATGCGATGGCGAAATATCGATGCAACGCCCTCACTTGACCCAGTTGTATGGTCAAATGATATCACCAAACGAGTGCCGAGTGTTAAGCTGGGTAAGTACGGCTTTGAACTTTGCAATTTTACACAATAATTGTTATTATTTTCCGATATTAAACACTAAGAATGGTTGTTTCTGGTTACTCACCACTCCCAGGTTTCCAGCCAGGTAATTGGCAGAGATCCAGCCCGACGTTCCTTCCTTCTCACCGGTCAGTATGGCCGCCTGCCTGGTCTCGTCCTCGAAGGAGAAGGGGCTGGCAGTTAGTGTACTCCGCACTGCAGTCATGACGCCCGTACTCTTCCCAGGATCGACCTGGCTGGAGAATGCAAACATAAACACATGAACCAGACGTGTCTAGAGGAACTTACAATTAAGTTTCTAATTCTCAAAATAAATGACTGACCTGGAGTCGATTTTACAAAACTAATCGCAACTGACTACATGTATAACAATCGCATGACTTATGATGCATTGCAGCCCCCATGTAGAAGTTGTAGGATAAGATCCTTCGTAACTCGAGTTACGATGGCTTTATCGTAGGACTTCGTGATATCGACCCCGGCCCGGCACAATGCGCAACCAAATATACACGGCATATATAGATCTAAAACTAGGGGTTACAGCGGCATACTTCAGGCGTCTGTTGAACTGTGAAGGAAAGTCTGGCGAGTTTAATTGAAAGTTAACTTATTCACAAAATACAGTGTTCCTATTATTCGAAACAGTCTTCTTATAAAAAATGCCAGACTCTCCAAAACACTGTAAAACTACCCACGAAGTTTGCTAGCTTTTTTTTGGCTTACGTCAACAGCCTCATGCCAGCCGTGGCTCCCAGATACACCGGCGTGTCCCAGTGACTGAACTCCGGTAGGACGAGCTCCGCTATGCTGATGCACTTTCCCATACCAGAGATGAGCCCTTTTTGGTCATCGGCATAAGCCGCAATACCTGGAGTTAAAGATACAAAGAACATCCCAAACAAATTAGTCACCATAGGTATGGCTATGTAAAGCCTGGGCCTTTCTCAAAACTCGGCTCCGGCTCAGGCTCCGGCTTCGTCTCTGTAATCCATATGCTGGGAAAAAAAAATGTGTGTTTCATTGAAGCTGCAGCTCTGTTTTCTTTTTCAGATAAGAGAATTTACTCCTGAACCGCAGCCAAAAGTCTCTATTTTGATACCTGGAACTTCAGAATGGGTTCACGAAATGGAGCCTGAGCCGGAGCCTGAGTCGGATCCGAGCTTTGAAAAAAAGCACCCATGGCGCAACTTATGCAACAAGATATGGCATAAGTGGACTAACGCCATAAACTAGAGTTTCGTGAAATCGGCTGCAGGACAAAATTGGTATATCACCCGGTTGGTCGTTATATAATGGTTGACTAGCCTAGTAGTATAGGCTTGACCTCTGTGTGAGATCTGGCTTATGGTTTCGGCTACATTACATTTGTAACATTCGTTTTATGTATAGCAGGTAAATCAAAGCTTCAGTTGGTTGTATGGCTTCCAAGCAGTCTATTCTGCACAAGAGCAGACAAGCCATATCGATATACTGCTTTGATGGCGTACACGAAGCCTGAGCTCGACACTGGAGCCGAGGATTGGGGCTATTCTGACGCCCTCTCGTGGTGGCACATTCATAGCGATTCCTGCGAACTGATATGGCAATCAAACATGTAGTTAACTTATAACCAGCCAATGTAAAGCTTTTTACTAAGGGTTACTACAAAAAAGCCCGAAACCAGGCTATTTTGCAATGCTGTTATATTAAGAGCAAACAAACCGTTCAGCGTTTTCCGAAAAAAGTAAATTGAACATGTCGCCCTCTAGGGACTAGTCTAGTCCAGTGTATTAGACAGTAACGCGCGGCAATATGACTGAAGCGATCTCACCCGGTGGCCTGACAAGCGAATGCTTGCTCCACCATTCTTCAATCAAACTTTATTACCTCGGGCAGATAAATAAGTCTACAAAGGTATGAAAAGGTATGAATGGCGTGCCTTGGCGATCATACACTCGGTCTGTAGGCTTTCTACGCTGCTAAATCGTATGGGTGTTCGTGCCACAATATCATGCCACGGAAAGGGAAATAATTATTTACCAATCCAACTGCGATCGATACCAAATGAAGATCTCCAAGCACTACAAGCAGATGGAGAGCCAATAATATTGAACAGGTTCTATATCCCTCACACACGTACATCGTCGGGCCTTTGCCTGCGCTGCCAGCTAGTGAAGGATGTACAGTATTATCTGGCGTACATTATACACATATTAATTACAATTCTCCAGTTTTATTCTCTCGCAGCTGGATCTTAGCCTATATATCTCAAGGCTGTAAGCGGATGAGAAACAAGTAGTGTGTGTGTGTGTGTGTGTGTTCAGAGCACCATGAGAAAGTGGAACACGACAGGCGATCATGGAGGAGCGTGTGGGTATATCTTATAGCCATCTGGTTTATTAATGTCTGGCAGACGGTTCCAGCCGATGAAGCGTTTCGACCGCCGCTGCGAGTCCTTCTGCTGACTCACGTTTGTCTGGTCACAATTACAGATGCATGCATATTGCGTAATTTAGTGTTGTGTTTTTGTTCTCCATTGGGAACAACAAAAACAACAACAATGACAACGACAACACCAATGACATCAACAATGACAATTACAGCAACGGCGACGAAAATAACAACCACGACAACAATTATAGCAACAATAACAGTGACGACAACGACAGCAACAATGACAATGGCAGCAGCGGCGACAAGGACAACGCATGGCAACGACAACAACAACAATGACAACAACGACAATGACAGCAACAATGACAACAGTGGGACAAGGACAACGCATGGCAACGACAACACCAATAATAGCAACAATGACAACGACAACAATGACATCTACAATGACAACGACAACAGTGGCGACAAGGACAACGCATGACAACGACAACAACAATGAGAACAACAACTACAACGACAACAATGATAACAACAATGACAACGACAGCAGTGGCGACCACAACGACAATGCATGACAACAACACATCCAATCATACCTTCTTCTGTACATTCGGCTACGTAGGCAAGTTGCGACACCACCCCTGTTCCATTTGTGGTTTCGTCTAGCCATTGGTAAACAGCCATTGATGTGTGCGATGAGCCAGCATCGAAGACGACTCCATACTGAACAAAATGGGTATAAAGTAAAATCACAGTTCTCATTAGATAATGTCAACAGCCAATTCAATGACTCAGTTTGACGTTAGTGATGAACGTCACTTTGTGTTTACCGTATTGATATGATGTGTCCAATGAGAGCATGTATACGCACCGGTACATAATGGCTTGTCACAAATAGGCTACCGTATAATGTATAATCATAATTATTAGTTTGTTGAAGCACTAATGTGCTTATAAAATACTACTGTTTAAGCACTCATGGTCTTAAAGGGATAACAACGGTTATTATCAATGTAATCACATATTTATCCATACAAGAAATAAGGTATCATGACCTTCTTTGGAACAGAAACACCATAAATTTTCAATTTGGAGAGATTGAATCAGCATTATTGAGTTCTCTTTTCATTGAAAAATGCATTTTACTAATTGTATTAATCCTTTGTTATGGTTTTGGTGTACTTCAGGGGATATTTGAAAACGGACATAATTGGGTACATCTGCCAACATGAGGCGACGATACTGAGTTGCTGGATATGCCAAAAGAGTATCATTGTTTCGTATACATTTATAGCATAATGTGTGGTGATACATTAAAGGCAGTATCATACTTTGGTAAGACACCAAAACAGAAATTTTCACAGATTTACGTATAACTTACAGGGTATGAAGATAGTGGTGGTCGGAAACATACCGTTAAAATATTTCCGCCTGAAATGGTGTATTTATCCAGAAAATAGTAAAACAACGACCGAAAATCTTGTTGATCTTTTAAAAGATCAAAAATAAAAGAGAAAAGACTTAAGAAATACTGTGGCTGTTTTTCACCGTTTTCTCAAAAAGTGGGCACCGTATGGGACTGAAATTTTCACAGATGACTGTTACTGTATCTTCCTTGATTTTTATGCCCATGAATCTGTATTTCTTTGATAAAAAACAAAGTATGATAATTATTACCTTTGCGGAACGCTCACAGTCTTGCATAAATATATAAACATGGCTTTCTATACTGTAAGACTGAGAGAACATGGCTTTGCAACGGCCCATAAATGGTAATAAAATAAGAATCATGCATGGGTAACGGAGAAATAAACTACGGTCGAGAACCCATGGAATATACACATTTTACCCATTGAAATCACATTAACCTTTAACTACTATAATACTACAGGTATGCGGATTTTATGACGCTATGTGAACTTTCATCGCCTCACTGACATCAAAATCCCAAGCACATGTGGCAGTTTAAGTTTTCTTTTTCTAGCGAAGTTGAGCACTTAGGCTGCTGATCAATTTGCCCTAATACATTCTTAATTTGTCCCCTCGGCCCTCGGGGCGTATAGTACGTGCGTCGGTCTCGCAGTTTTTGTTCCGTTTTTTTATTTCGAGTCGGGGTCTTCTTTCAACGCCGTTCCAATCTGCTTTGTGGGGGTTAGAAAGCAGAATTCACCCGCACGTGCTGCCTACAATACCGCTGCATATGAGGCTGTGTTAGACATGTACCGGCATTGAGGATTGGGTGAATGAAAACAGAACATTATAATGGTGTGAAGTTCACCAAAACGTGAGTCAATATTGAGAACATGATCATAATCCATCCTTTAGGCCAGCCAAAAAAAATTAAATGAACAAATCAACGGAATAATACAATTTCTAGAGGGTAGAAAAACATAACTTTGTTTGCATTAAGATTAAACTCTTTCTTTCTTTGCCTCCATGCACAAACAGGCGTAATCCTTGTTTTTTGAGGACGGTACTATAATAAAGGCTTCAAAGGCGGTTTATTTTTTATTATTATGACAGAATTTTGTGGCAGAAACAGGGTTTGAAAAGAAAATCCCCAAAACTCACAATCGAAGGATCGATCCTCTAACGGTAATCGTACTCGGCAAGAACTTTTGCGATTGGAGAAAAGAAAAAAATATTTAAATTATTTAAAGTCGTTGACAGGTGATAAAAGAAACATTTAGTTAAGGAGCAAAGTTCTGAAAACCCTCTTATTAAGATGCTAGCTCAACACCCACTACATCTATGGTTTGACTTCATAAAATGGAAGTTTATACCATTAACAGCTTTGCTAGGTAGTATGTGGCTTCAAATTGTGGTATCACGTTTGAGAAAATGTGCTATCATTTGAGGAGCAACATAAAACAAGATTCACTTTCCCACAATGCAACTGAAAAAAGGGGCGTGGTCGTATTTTCTGACCACCTATTCATAATCCATTCATAGAGAAATAACATTTGAAAAAATAAGTCAGAAGCAAGAGCTTAAACCAATTTGTTGAATTTTCTTTTGTTTTTCTTAATTTTTTTGGGAAATATTACAATAGTTTTTAGGATATTACACAAAAGTCTTACCATAATTTGAGACCATTTAGTACCTAGAAATGTTCCCTGAGGTCTGCTCCATTAATTTCTAAAGTCAGACCTTAGATGTATAAGTCAGGGTTGAGAACTTCAATTTTTTCATGGTCCAATGCTCCTTGACTAATTTACTGGAGCGTGATTCGAACCAGCGACCTCTTGGATACCGTATACAGGCGCTCTAAAATACCAACTGAGCTATCCAGTCCTACGTTGGTGGTGTCTAAATTTACAATTTGTAGGGTGAGATTGATTCTCAGGAGCGAATGGCGAGCTCCTCGACTGACTTTGAGACTGGAAGTTGATGGTTTTCCCTCAGGAGAGGGGGAAGAACCTACAACAGCAAGATCACACAACCATAAACTTCATCTCCCCAATCACTACATCCCAGATGGAAATAATAATGAGGATTACAATACATCCCAGGGCTTACTACTACGACAGTGTTGCCAAAGTCCACAAAGGCCATCGGCAGTCTCATGTATGCATTTTCTTTTGCCATGACCATTCCACCCATCACTCTCCAATTCTTGATCTATCTTAATCTATCCATCCTGTCTTCCTCTGACCTGGCCTGGCCTTCGTTCCACTTCACCTTCCACAGTCATTTGGACTAAGCAATCTGGACGTCTTTTCCAATGGCTGTATTGGGAGAGTTTTCTCTCCTGAATGGATGAGGACTAGAGCAGGCTAGTCGAAACGTTGAGACCTTAATTGCGAGAAGTGCGAAGGAAATAGAAGTAAGTACCAACGATTCTTCCGCAAACCGATATGAGTTTTCTCTTCTTCAGCTGCATTAAGCAGACCATCATCTTCAGGGACTCTGACTGTCTCCCGAATCCATGCATTTGTTTTTCTGTCTCACCAACTGACCTGGAGCATTCTGCGCCAGACCCACAGCTCGAATGACTGTATCTTTTTCATATCGCTCTGTTTTAGCGTCCAGCTTTAGTTCTGCAATTATAGAGGGCTATTCTCCGTACCAAGGACTTCATACACCAACTTTTTCTTCAGTTTCAGGCTGATCTCCTTTGCCTTCTACAGTCCAAGTAGCTGGTTGACAGCATTTCTTGCAATTGCTAGTCTGATGCAAATCTCCGGTAGAGTCACCATACATCCCAACCACTGAGCTAAGGTGTTTGATGCGGTCTACCTGATCGATAACATTTCCACCAAGGAAGACTTGTTAATTGCTTCCATGAACCATGACATGAGTTTTGGCTGTAAAGCTTATTTGGAGAACAAAATGTTTGGCTGCATTTTTCCTAATTATGTGGTTTGTTTCTCTAGCTCTGTCTTTGAGCGTGCATATGCAAGCAACGCCAGTGCTTATCGTGTGCCACTCCACGGGACACGGGCACTACAGGTCCCCTCCTATTCTACGGTGTCCAAGTTACATTGGTGAATTTCGTTAGCAAATACTCTGGAATTATTTAACGTTTTAATGTTGATTTCTGTCTGATTGTCTTGGAGACGAACCTTTGGGAATGTGTTGCCCAAGAAAGGACGAGAACAGGCGATAAATAATGACGAGGGATCGGCACGTCTTCACAGGTTGCGCCCAACCAACCTGGTGGAAAGACCCATCAATTTGATCTATCTTCACAATGTCAAGGATCGTATCAAGTGATGGTTATAGATCTGTTTCTTTCTTTTTCTTCATTAAAGGTAGTATCATACTTTGGGAAGAAATCGAAACAGAAATGTTCACAGATTTACGTATAAATTTCAGGGTATGAAGATATAGTGTGAAATAGTGTTTTTATCCAGAAATTAGTAAAACAACGACCGAAAATCTTTTCGATTTTTTAAAAGATCAAAAATAAAAGAGAAAAGACTTGAAAAAACAAAAAACTGTGGCTGTTTTCAATGTTTTCTCAAAAAGTGGGCACCGTATGGGACAGAGGACTGTTACTGTATCTGTCTTGATATTATTGCCCATGAATCTGAATTTCTTTGATAAAATCCAAAGTATGATATTGCCCTTAAATGAGGGGATGATTAATGAAACACCCAAACCTAACAATTAACAATTGACCAGTATTGAGAGATCTGTCAAATCCCCTGCTGTATTTGGAAGTGAAAACCAGACGCGTATAATCCGTGACAGTGTGTGAGATCCAGTAGTGTAGACACGTCCTCAGACCTGGGGGTTGATCGTGTAGCTGGGTCGTTCTTCCATATACGTTTGTGCACAAAATAATTTTTTATATATATAAAAAGTGAAAACCTGGGGGGGGGGGGGGGGGGTTGCAACCCCCCTAGCCTCCCCGGGATCTACGCCCATGGTGAGATCTCAAATCCTTCGCATCTTCAGGCCTTTTCACACGATGCTAAAAAAAACCTCAGTGTTATGGTGTGAAAGGACACAAATTATGCTTGAAAGTGACCGACTTCACTAGTGAATTCTTGAGAAATTTCTCAATCATGAGAAAAACTCGCAAGCTTTGCGAGAATTTAATTTTTTTTTTTTAGATTCGTGTGAAAAGACCTTTAGTACAGGAATTGGTTACATACCCAAACAGAAATTTTCATAGATTTACGTATAACTTATTACATGATATGAATATGATTCGGGTAGAAACATACCGTTAAATGTTTCCGCCTGAAATGGTGCATTTATCCAGAAATTAGTAAAACGAAGACCAGAAAACAGTCTCGGGGTTAGATCAAATAATTCTTTCTGTTTTATAAAAAGAATTGAGTCGGGGTTTTGCTATTTTCTTGAATAACTCTGCTGTCAGACTGAGCTCAAATGTTCACAGATGTGTTATTGTATGTTTACATGCTGGATCGGGCAAAGTGTGAGTGCTGTTCTATGACCTTTACCAATTATGTATTATACCTTTAATCGAACCTAGCTATATTAAAGACTAGAGAGTCATGGAGCTACCATCACGAGAATGTATACTATGTATATAAAAAGCCTTTTTATACCACCATGGTTCTACCCAAGCACACACGTACCAGCCATCTAATAATATAACTGATTTTCAGATGGATGTTTGTTTAACAGGTCGGCTTCATAGAGTTATGATCCCTAGAGGATATACGGTGAACAAAAAAGAGTCCTTTTGTGCACCAACGGATTAGGCCCAAACTATAGGTAAAAAAAGGTAGGCCTATACATACCAGACGATGTTTTTTAGGGTGAAATTCCGTCTTTCGTGTACTGATTAGAAAACGTGAGAGTCAGATTATGTACTGCATTCGCATGGGAGTGGGAATTTCCGTACGAAAGTTGCTCAATGGGTTATACTGATGGGAAGTGTTTTGTTAATTTAAGTTTTTTTGCAATGAAGAGACGGGAGTGCTTGATGTAGCCTAAACGTTGCAGCGTGAAACGTCAATTTCCAGTCAGCCTCCCTTAAGCAAGGGTACAAGAATTCTCCTTTTTTCACCGATAGTCATCCGTTAAACTACTATAGTGTGCCATCAGACAATTTAACGTCTTTAAAGAATCCGAATTACGGATTCTGGCTGTTTATGTTCCTGTCCTCATACATATTCATTATGCAGATTATTGTATTTAAATGATATGCAATGGATATTCATGACATCTCATTATTATGCAAGGTTTTGAGCCAACGAGATGGGAAGATAACATGATGTTTATGCATACACGATGCATAATGACCATACTTGAGTGGGAAATATCCAATAGAGCTATATACTGAATTAAATGTTTGGTTCATTTATTGAATACATCGCACATGAATTATGTCAATTGCCTCAATCTTCATTCGATAAGTTACAAAATAATGTAGCTCAGCTCGATTGGTTCTGGGGAATTGCGTAAAATAGAATTACACAGTTATTACAACTTTGCATTGGCTTCCAGTTCGTGTACGTATGGAATTTTATGATCTTTGGTTTTGGTTTTTCAAGTGTTACAGAACAAAGCACCAAGCTATATCTTGACTGACTTGATTGTCGGTTCCCACAGTGCTTATAGCTTGCGAAGTCACGTAATTATTATAAACTCAATAATATAGGGCATTTGCAATTGCTGGGCCGACGTTCGGTTATAGAATTATTTGTCAAACCATTTAAAAATTACTAATGAAAATGAGTTCAAGCGTGCAAGTAAAACTGATACCTTTTCAATAAAATTTAATGTTATAATCAATCAGTTTTTGTTATAACTGTTTTGTTTTCTTCAATTATCATTCTATGTTTGTATTCTGCAGCGCTGTTGGATATTTATTATAGAAATGGCGCTCTAGAAATGAACAAAATGTTAAATGATGTTAAATGTGCGATATTATTATTAACATTATCTGAAACTTTGGTATCCCAAAAGACCGTCAGAATTGGCAGCGAGTCATGTATTTATATATAGTCATGTATTTCCATTCATACATTCCATTCTGGTTACTGTGGGGGTTTACTTACGCCTAATGTACAGTGCATCTGCTCGCCGCGCTCATCGTGCCCGACTTTAGTTAAATACCCGAATGACATTTCAACTCACCCCTTCAATGCTGCAGTAGTATTCCTTGGACTTGGCCACTACCACAAGCCCCACGATACTCAGAAGCAAGAGAACAGCGCCAGATACCATCAAGCCCGCCAGAGCCGGCCTGCATCCTTGGTTGGCCATCGCTGCCTCGTCCGTCCGGCACTCGAGCGCTCAAGCGACCCCCGTCTGGAAAAAAAATTGAACTGCAGAAAGGTCCTCCAGGCTGGATTCAGAAACGAACGGCTGGTTGGCTTGTGCTGGCTGGCTGGCTCTCCGTGCGGTCCCTGGGCGCTATATCCAGCCCAGGCGATGGCAACAGCTCAGTCAGTTACAACACAAGAAGCTCTCTCCCTCTGACAGTCTGACGGCCGACCCGCCGATCAAACTGTTTACCTTCTCCCTCTTCGTTATTTACAATGCCACTGTCAAAGAAACGAAAGCCGAGACGGAGACCAGCCTAAAATAATTCTAGAACGGCTTGCCCGGCCTGATGATGATGCTCGCTACACGAGCGGATGATGAATCAACAAGATCCGTACAAATGGTGTGTAAATTACCCGCATGCATGAAGTTGACTTATTCGAAGACGGGGAAGAGGATTATTATTAAAAAACGTAGTAAGGGGGAGACGAGAGGGGGTAGGGTGATGAGTGAGACTGCATGAAAGAACGGTGCGACATGGGAGTGCGTGATGCGTGATGAACCTATAGGGGACAATCTTAATGGCGGCAGCTTGTCAAAATGATTTCCTCTCGAAATGGGGGTGAGCATGGGGTGCAGCGAAATAAAATCGCACGGTGATCAAACCAACCATACAATCAACAATTAACAAAACAGACAGACAAACAAACAAACAAACACCCCAACAAACAAACAAACACACAAACAAACAAACAAACAAACAAATGTAGACCAAATAAAAATGTGTGTTGTCTTAAAATGGAAACTCAGAGGCCAAATTTCTGTTCGCGTAACCGGTCAAAGGGCATCACGGGTCGGACCCACCCAATCCTTTTACATCGTTGATTGAGAAACTCTACTCGGTTCCGGCGTATACGGTATCATGACTTGACACCCATGCCCCAGAGAAGATATATTTTACAGCTGTCCCAAATAGCACTACATCATGTTGGCATGGTTTGTTTTGACCGAAGATGGATGTTTCTCCACCGGCAGCGCAAGGAGGGGCGGCGAGGACCGTGCAAGCCGATCGCCACGGACGGCGAGTTGTCCCAGCCATGGCACTCGGCACGCGCACTTCACAAAAAAATATTATAAGGGGCACGTCTCGCAGCTACTTAATTGCACCATGATCGTTTACCAAGAGAAGTCAAATAATAATAATCATTGCAGAACGTGGACATCGTGAGAAGACGAGAATTAAGACCTGACACACGCTTCTCGATCATACTGCAGATATACGATGTGAAATTTAAGCCTTCGTGTAGGTCACGTTGATTCGTCCCTGCAGCAAGTTTGTGACCATGTTCAATGTTGATGGGTATATATCCTGCAGTGTAATGTATACCTGTATA
The DNA here is from genome assembly GCA_963971285.1 of Astropecten irregularis. Taxonomy (NCBI): domain Eukaryota; kingdom Metazoa; phylum Echinodermata; class Asteroidea; order Paxillosida; family Astropectinidae; genus Astropecten; species Astropecten irregularis. Next base: position 10,906,642 of record OZ020254.1, read on the forward strand.
ATATAAATTGATTGTTTATGCGTGTTTGGGTGTAGGCCTATAGGCCTTATTCACTGTGCACCATCCTGCATTTGAAGTAGTGCAATCAAACCGAGGCTTGGATTCAAAATAGTCTGGTACCCGTTTTGTTTTTTGATACTCTTTTCCGAGTATACAAGGAAGGTGATACAAAATGGATGCGCCATGAATAAGGCCTATGGGGACAGCTGAATGTCATTTGAACACATTCAACAAGCAAGTACATACAACCATGCATATTAGACATTATCACTACTATCAGCAGTATAGTCACTATGCCGTGCAATGTAGGCATGTTATTCCCTTACGGTGCTCACTTTTTGAGAAAACAGTGAGAAACGTATTTTTTTTCCTAATCGGTTTACCGTTATTTTTTATCAAAAATAAAAAAAATTGTTGGTCATTGGTTTTGCTCTTCTCTATATAAATACAGCATTTCAAGCAGAAAGGTTTTAACGCTATATGTTTCTACCATCACCATCTTTACAGGTGTTACAGGTGAATCTGTGAAGATTTCTGTTTCAGTATGCTACCAAAGTATGATAGTAAGCCTACCTTTTAATATATTGTTTCTCACAGATGCACCTTTTTTTTCTCTTAATTCGAGCTTGTCCTGTATAATAATTACACACTATGGCTGCAGATATTCACAGTCATCCCTTTAAAACCTGGAAGAAGAGGGGGGGGGGGGGGCAATGGGGGAAGGTCGATTTCACCTTCGGAGGCTAGGTCCAAGGCAAAATTTAGCGGGAAAATAATTTGGAATCTTGCTACCGCGCGCACGGATCTGATAATTATTATTATTAACAACATGAACGATACGGAAAGGTCAGAGAATGGAAGTGCGGGCTCAGTGTGTAGTGTGTGTAGATAGAGAACGTGGGGGGGGGGGGCAGTTCGCTAATGAACCCATCTCTACCGCATCATGACGGTGAGGTTTGCCAACTTAATGAAAATTGTCGGACGGGCGACTTTTGTTTTTATGTTGGTGCATCCATTATCGAGGTATAAGCCTCTCTACGTACGCAGCCGTGTGGAAAAGTGTGCAAATGGAAGTTTCCATCCAGTGTACACACGAGCAGAAGTAATTCTGATGCGTGCTTTTTAATGGACGCAAAAAGGCGGGAAGATCCTTTTCATTTATTTAGTTATTTATTTATTTCAACGGCGCCATTCTACCCTTGATTTGATTTGCCGTGGAGCGATTAATCTCTAAACCGATAGCGATGTGTGAAAGGGACGGGGGGAAGGGGGAGGTTCTGATTAGGGGGCGTTGATGATGATGACGGGAGGTTGCAAGAGGAGCCTAGGATGGAATCACGGAGGTGATGGTGTGGATGATGAGGTTGTGATGTATGGGCATCAAGATGATGCTAGTTGATGGTAATTCGGTGATGAGAGAGAAGATAATGGCTGCAATTGTTATGGTAAAGATGGATTATGATATAGTTGAACTTGCTACAGTTGTTGCTGCTGATGTGGCTGTTTTGTTGTTGTTGTTGCTGCTGCTATTACTGATGTTGTTGCTGCTGTTAATGTAGCTGCTGTGTTTATCTGTAGCTGCTGCTGTTGCTACTACCAACTGTTACTGCTGCTGTTGCTGTAGGTTGTTGCTGCTGTATGCTGTGGCTGTTTTTGTTGCTGCTGCCCCTGTCATTGTTGTTGCTGCGGATGTTGTTGTTGCGGCTGCTTCTGTTGTTGCTGCTGCTCCTGTTAATGTTGTTGGTACTACTGCTGCTACATGCTGTTGCGGTTAGTGTTGTTGATGCTGCTGCTGTTTTTGTTGTTGCGGCATGCTCCTGTTACTGCTGCGGTTGTTGTTGCCGTTGCGGGCTCCTGTTGCAATTGTTGCTGCTGCTCTTGTTAATGTTGTTGCTGCTACAGTACTTCTGCTGTTGCTGCTGTTACATACTGTTGCTGCTGCTGCTCTTAGTGTTGTTGATGATGCTGCCGTTTTTATTGTTGCTGCTGCTCATGTTACTGCTGCGGTTGCTGTTGCCGTTGCGGGCTCCTGTTGCAATTGTTGCTGCTGCTCTTGTTAATGTTGTTGCTGCTACTACTGCTGTTGCTGCTGCTGTTAGTGTTGTTGATGCTGCTGCTCCTCTTACTGCTGCAGTTGCTGTTGCCGTTACGGCTGTTGTTGCTGCTGATGCTGATGATGATACATGTGCACGGGATGAACAGCCATTGTTTCCAATTGCAGATCTTTCCAAACCTTGGCTCAGACTCGGGCTTTGGCTCCGACTCCATCCATCCAATGAAAGAAAGACATCTAGACAACAATAATGAGCTCATCTCGCTTCACGTTTTCGCCAAGGACCATACTGCAGATTATTGGCTCACGATGGAGTGCGCCCTCTGCCCTAAGATTAATAAGTCAGGAGGACTTTGCTCTCCGCAACTAAAGTTACGTAATCGAATCCACTCAACAATGGTGACGTCGTATTGACTGTAATGCATTAAGTACATGGGGGATGTCGGAGATTCTTTGTCGTTTACTGGGTGGAGACTCTGTGCCATTGTAATGATAATAGGTAGCGGTTCTTGTAATACAATCATGTAGACTTCGTCTCCAGAATAATAAGTGGCAAGAATGACGTGAGACGTTCAACAGGACGGAAATAAGACATCGTGTAATTTGGTGAGTGGCGAGTACGTGGTGAATTAATGGTGAGTGGTGAATGTCAAGTTCCCACACCTACCTGTAGACCAGAGTGGTGTCGTGAGGGGTCACCTCTTCAAGCCGATCGTCACGGTGTTCCATCCGTGTCAGCCTGGACATTACAGAAAAATCTAGCACTGCTGTCTTCATCGCAGCGTGTCGGTGGCGAGATTGGTGCGGGGAAAATCCTTGAGCAACACCCGAAGGATAAAGGGCCATTCTCCGGTGTAATGATGCTTACGTCGTCGGCACAGTCAGATCAACAATAATCTAACGAGATGGTAAGTTCGCTGAGTATTTAAGATTTCGGCAAGACTGTCGTTTAAACATTGAGGAAGGAAACAAATATCAGCAGTGATACTTTTCCATAACAATCATGATCCATATGATTGTATTTAAAAATAGTATTATTATTCTACTCAAGTTATGGCAAGAAATCAAATACATGTGAATTTAGTGGATTATATATTTTGATACATGTACTTATATTTTAAACGATGGGAAGAATAGTATTTCCGACCATGTCCTTGCAAAATTATACTCATGGTCCAGTGTGTAGAACAAACATGAATCTGGGAAGAAAAAGACCGTTATAATTACATCCAAATTATCCATACTGGCCAGTCTGGTACCCAGACCCAACAGATGATAAGAGTCGTATTTAGTTGAGTTACTTTATTGTAGAAGCTGGACTAATCATAATGGATTAATGTCCATGAATGCCGTAATGGCGGTCAGTTCCTACCGATGTGTCGAGAACATGAACTTGGGACTGAGAAATATTAGATTTTGTTCCAAAATGTGCACGAATCTCCACAGACTTTCAATGCGACGACCAACAAAGTGAAAGCCATCCACTTGTTGAAGGATTTATTAAACAGCTAATCAAAGTTGATATTAATTAAGGTATAATACATGATTGGTAAAGGTCACTGAACAGCACTCACATTCTGTCTGATCCAGATTGTACATGAAATGATAAACCTGTGAACATTTGAGCTCAATCGGACATCCTAGTCACGAGAAACTAGTAGCAAAAACACGACTCAATATTTCTTGTAAAACATAAAGAAAGGTTTTCATAAATTATTACCCCGAGATCAAAACTGTTCAGTCGGTCTTTGTTTGACTCATTTCTGGGTAAATACACCATTTCGGACTATCTTCATACCCTGAAAGTTTTACGCAAATATGTGAACATTTCTGTTTGGGTATGTCACAAATCATGCACCGTACTGTACATTAAACAGCTGATATTAACAGCTTCTCAAATTAAATTGTTAGAAACATTACCCATAATTAAGTTTTTTTCTATTTTCATAATATGGTAAAACTTTGGGCTTACCTTATCATTTTCTTTCTCCATTCACTCAACAGCATACCATATACAAGAATGAAAGATGACGTCATCATAATATCAGCCGCCCTGAAGACTCTACAGATAGAAACAGAAAGAGGATAAACACAATCAGCAATCTGCGAGACGGTGGTGGACCAAACATGGCCGCCGCATCATCTAGTACAAGACTGGAACTTATCCTGCTGATTATTATGTTCATTTACGGCGCCAAAGTATTCCTGGTGTTTGTGTACGTGGGCGACGTCTCACCGATAGGGGGCGCTGTCTACGATCATGTTTCCCTGTCTGATGCTACGGCGGAGAGACTGGTAATGGAGCGGAGGCGGAGACACGACATGCCGGCAGGTGGTGGAGGAGCAAAGAGCAAAGACAGTGGGGAATCCCAAGGTAGAGATTCTGAGAATGTGAACACTAACGGCTCCAGGGGCAGTCGGGATTCAAATTTCAAGAATGATTCCGTTCTTGGTGTCGCCGCCGTTCCAATTCAACCGCCGTCGGACGAAGAGGCTAAAATGACGAGTGGCGAGCTCTCTGGTGAGATACTAGTCTCCGCTTTCGAGCACAGCGCCGAGAAGTGCCGAGATGTGTTCATGGTGGCCATCATCAACTCCCAGCCACGGGGCCTAGACTATCGCATGGCCGTCCGCGAAACCTGGGCCGACACGGCCATGGCACAACGGCTCGGCGTGCTGACGATGTTCGCCCTCGACACCCCCGGCGCCCACTCCACGAAGTCGAGCGTCTTCCAAGAGAACGAGAAACACGACGACTTGCTGGTCGGGGCTTTCGCCGAGAACCCTTTAAAATCGACTCTCAAGATGCTGATGGGTTTGGAGTGGGTCACGTCGCGGTGTCCCTCCGTCAAGTTCGTCTTCGCTGGGGACGATCACATGTTCGTCATGTACGAGCGTCTCGTCAGGAAGTTACGGTCTTTGGACAGAGACGAATCTCATGAACTATGGACGGGGAGAATCTCGAGAGCGACCACCCCAGAGCGAAACCCAGACAGTCGATACTATGTGTCGGAACAGCAGTTTACCGGGAATCGATACCCAGACTTCTGTACGTCGGAGGCAGGGTACGTGTTCAGCGTGGACGCAGCGAAGACGATCGCCTACCTGGGGAAGAGAACCAGAAACGATGAGATCATCCCTCTGCCGGATGTGTTCACGGGCGTGCTGGCCAAAGAAGCTGGCATCAGCATAAAAGAGGACAAGTCCTTCACGTACGGCGACCTAGCAAACGATGTCTGCGAACTAAGCAAAGTCATCACGACTAGAGTCCGGAAGTCCCCTGATCACATGACAACCATCTGGAAGAACGTCACCGATGCCGAGTTCCAGAAGGACTGCCCCGAGCCAGATCTGGATGTGGTCCTCGGGAGTGGCACGAACAACCGGCCGTACGTCCAGAAGGCACTGCGTCTGCTCCTGGATCACCCGGAGGCCTGCTATAACAGCGACGGCAAGGAGGACAATGTCTTCATCGTGATTCTCATCAGCTCCCTCCCGAGACACTTTGAGCTACGGCGCACCATCAGGAACACCTGGGGAGCCCAGAAGCAGGTGCTCGGCAAGAAACTCAAGCTGCTTTTCGTCATGGGCAAAACGCAGCGAGACGTGGACATCATCCAGAGGCAGGTCAAGGAAGAGGACGACGAGTTCGGCGACATCATCCAGGCCGAATTCGTAGAGTCCTTCCAGAATCTCACCTTAAAAGTCGTCATGGGCCTCAGGTGGGTTTCGAAGAACTGCGCGCACGCCGCCTACATGTACAAAGGAGACGACGACATGTTCGTCAATTTCAACCACATCGTGTCGTACCTGAATGAGAACCGAGCCAAGGGGCCGGCCATGGCCAGGTTCTTCCTCGGCAGTGTGCTGTACAGGAGCGTCCGAGTCACCCGTGTCAACTCCAAGTACTACGTGCCTGATAAACTGTACAGTGGCCGGTACTTCCCGCCCTACTGCTCGGGGGGAGGTTATGTCATCTCCACGGACATCATCCCTGAGATGTACATGAAGTCCATGGAGACGGCCTTCATTCCCATCGATGATGCCTACCAGGGCATCCTGGCCAGCAAGATCGGGGTCAAGCCCGTCAGCCACAAGGGCTTCAAGAACTGGGGGGCCAAGACGGACGGGTGCTCGCTGCGTGACGTCATGGTCGTTCACGGTTTCAAGACCCCGGATGCTCTGAGTGGCGCCTGGAAGAATTACACGATGAATGCCGAGGACTGTCCCGCCATTTCGTGACATAATTCATCGGACCAAATAGTGTAGCTGTTCACCATATTTTGGTCGAGCTATAACAAAACTTCAGGGTTGGAAAGATCAGGTGACCGGCCAAAATGTATATATGTTTTCAAAATATCCGTAAAACAAACATACAATTCAACAAACACTAGTCACATAATAAGTTGGTAAACGATAAAGTCCTTTGTCCTGGCAAAATCAGCAAAAACTGCCCCCAATCAAGACATTTTTTTTCCCGAAAGTTATTTTTCAATCTGAAAAAGCATACGGTTCTATATTAACATGGAACTATTTTTTTGTTTATCTCCAGCTGCAAAAAAAAAAAAAGATAAGAAATAGCGCCCTCTACTTTTTTCATCGACGAGACACTCCTGTGTTGGCGGAGCTGAGGTGCGCCCTCAATTCGGCCAAGAGCCGCAAACGCTTAAAGTTTACAATGATTACTGCTGAAAGATGTGCCTTGAGTGTACAGTATACTGAATTGGAGGGAAACAGGGACTAACATAAATAATCATCTACAATGATTTTTTAAAACTAATAATGCATCTTTGATCCAGGAATAGGAAGTTTCAAAGCAGTTTATTACTCAGTTTTTATTATTATATTTTCATGTTTATACATCTAGTATTTTTATTATTATTATAAATAATTGGCCGCAGTGTCCTTTACTATGTTTGTTTTGTTTTATTTTTTACTATCTGTAATAAATTATTAGAAAAAAGGAGAGAGAGACAACCACACTAGTTCTTGATTGCAATGAAGAGTCAGCTGAATGGAATTAACGTGCCCAAGGGCACCACACAATCACATTATACATATACTCTGATAATAATCACGTTTCTTGGTTTGGGGTACGGGTGGGACCAGTTTATTTAAGAACAGTAACAATAACATGTTCAAATACGTATTTATACTTGCTTAGAAGATATATTCAGAAGGCCAATTTCATGGAGCTGTTAAGCACAAAAAATTGCTTAGCACACACTGCCTTGCTCAATAAAATAAACCACCGTTAAACAATTTCATTTGATATTCATGGTCAGCGAACAACAGCCAAAGAACAATCACAAGAGAGATACACAATACACGGAATAACTGTTATTAATCCTGCTTTTATTAAGACAAAAATGTCATGATTAGCAAATGTTTGTGTTAAGCAAATCGGTCCCAGATAGAACATGGTAGACCGGCGGACAAACGTGCAGGGAGCATGCAAACACGCTATACGTATGGGTAGTTGAAACAAAAATCAATCTGCCAGTCAAGCGGTTAAAATTGCTTCCTGAACACACTTAAAATAGCTCTTGCGCCAGGTGGTAGGCTAACGAATGTGACCTCGGTCTGTACGCTGTATCCACATGGAGTTGTCTACGGGAATCGATGATTAATTATCGTGTACGGTTTAATCTATAGGCCTACATCAGAGAGTCAATCCACATTTAAACCAAGCATGTCCATGGACATTTAAAACACGATATCGTCTATAAGAGTCCACGTCCGGACGTATGAGTGAGCACGGCCAGCCCCATCAACGAAATAGCTGCATGATGATTGGCCACCCCGCCTTAATACGTCACGGGTTCTTGTCCAATCAAAAGATTGGATTTGTGCACTATATGATGTAGACGCCTCTGCAAAGCTAATTCTTGCATAGTTATGAACGCATCCAATGTGGATTGGTGTACCGGCACTATAAGAACATAATAATAATTCATGCTCAGAACAAACGAGCTCAGATCGTGGAATAAAATGAAAGATCAGACATGACATGACATTTAAAAGAGGAAGAAAACAACACAATACTGTTATCATTTACCCATTTACCAAGTCGGGACTGAAGTCTATAAACCAAATGTATAACTGATTTAGTTTCACTTTAAACAACCAAAATATGTATTCAGATTGCGAGCTTAAACAAGAATTGTACCATCGGAACCATTCATTTCCTTGGCGTAATTGCAATCGCCAAAATAGCTTCAGATGACTAAAATGTCTCTTCATTAATCACAAAATGAATAGGCGATTGGAATGGGTATCGAGTCAGCATACTTTGTTTGATACATGTATAGTTGTGATTATTTGCAAAATTACTACTTTCCGGTTATTGATATTTTTTGGATACTGTAATTACATATTTGAAGTTAATATTTATTGAAACAGCTGTTAAAAAATCACCAACAGATGTGGTTACTGCGAAGCTTGCATGCGTTTAGACAAACCTGTAATATTCTTCAAAATGAAATCAGCAGACTTCATTTAACGGTTAGTTTTGTTGCAGATTCATGGGCAAAAATATCAAGAAAAGATACAGTATACAAACAGTCATCAGTGAAATTTCCAGTCCCATACGGTGGCCACTTTTTGACGGAAAATAGTGAAAAGGGCCACGAAATTCTGAATGTTTTCACCGTTTTTTGGTCACCTTTCGAAGATCAAAGTTGTTATACGGGTCTAATGTTTTACTCTTTTTCTGGATAAATACAGCGTTTCAGGCAGAATGATCTTAACGGTATGTTTCTACAATCACCGTCCTTATACATTGTACCATGTAATAAAGTTATAGGTAAATCTGTGAAGATTTCTGTTTCGGTATGCTACCAAAGCTTTCAAACGAAAATAGTACACAAACAGCCTCTTTAAACTATGTTCAGTTTGTGGTATAAATGATCTTCGGATTAAGACAAAATATCGTCACCAACTTCATCATTCTATTTATTGATTAATATTCATTTTTCGTTATAGTTATTGTTGTCATTGTTAATATTGTTAATAACAATATTAAATGAGCTGTTTCGCGTATGTTTTAGAAAATACATATAATATATATAAAATTCACCCAGGACAGAGAAATAGTTTATCAGCGGTACGGTCTTAATTGTCCTAAACAACTACCAGGAGCGTCGTCACTCATCCATCAATACACATATACAGATAGGCCTAGATGTATACACACGGCCATGAGAAACACAGAAATGGCAGAGCTACTATAGGCCAGCGCGCATAGTATGTATGGTTGTGCATAATTATGGGCGGTGAAAACAGCAAAATGATTGATTTTTTAGGTATGTCGTGCTCCGTTCACGTGTACACAATTGGCCCACTACTATAGATAGCCATATCAGCGGTCCAAAAAGTTCCAAAGACCGTGTTTTGTGTTATGTTTGACTATAAATGGCAAAATTAATTATTCAAAAAAATCAATAAAACATCAGTCGATGGCGTCATCGTGACGTTACTTCACATTTGGGATAGTAATAGCATTTCCTACCTACCCACCAAGTTTCATCACGATCGGATATTCGGTTATATGTGTTTCTGTGAAAAAAATGGCAACATTAATTATTCAAAAATCAGCCGATGGCGTCATCGTGACGTCACTTCACATTTCGGATACTAGTACCATTCCCTACCTACCCACCAAGTTTCACCACCATCGGATATTCCCTTATATGTGAATCAGAAAATCGGCTTTTTGATGACGTCATCATGACGTCACACCTTTTTGGTATTTTGTGGCATATGCCTATAGCCTAACAAACATATTGCCGAAAGAATTTCGAAAATACGATTTGTCGTTCATGAGATATAAAGAAAAGGTCCAAAAATTGAATAATTCGTATAAAATCACATGATGACGTCATCAACACGTGACTGCAATTATTTTCTTTAACACGTCCCCATATACTTACATACCAAGTTTGAGCTGCATCGTACTTGCCGTTCCGGAGATAAAGAGCCCTAAAATGTGCACTTTTATGATGACGTAATTGTGCACGTGATGACGTCACGATGACGTACATACGTGGGACACTATTCGGGGTGTTGGTCTAACTACGTGCCAAGTATGAAGTTGATTGGAATTGGCATAATGGTAGAAGTGGCTCTTAGAAAACCCCTGTGTTATGTCTATGGGAAAAAAGTGGGAAAAGAAAAAAAAGCCCCCCCAAAAAAAGGTAAAAAGAAAAAAAAAATAAGAAAAACAAAAGCTGTTCCGCTGCATGCGAAACAGCTAATAATAGACATTGGGTTGTGCTTTCTTTTCATGGTTTACAACACTAATATTAAGCATGCACAATCTCCCTTATTACTTTATACGCGAACATTTTACCAATCAGCGAAGAATTCAAGGCCTGCTATGAGGTCTGTTTTAACATTACTCATTATACAAATGCGTATAGTGTGATATGCACATAAATTATGAATACATTTGTGTAATACAGGACGCAGGCAATCTGAACCGAAACTGCCTTATATTAGCATAATGGATGCATAGTTCAAACTGTTTAACACACACACCACGCCATCCCACTTTTTAATTTTCTTATACGCGCAATGTCACCGACAGTTCAATTATACGTTTGGCTCTTTGAATCTATGCCCATGCGCAGAGAGGAAGTCACTTTATGGTATAGTACGGACTTTGCTGCAGTTGATGTAATACTCGTTTCAGGGCTTATTTTGTGTAGGGATAGGTCGCTGGCATGGGTTGCAGGCGAATTCAGTAATAGTTTCCTGAAACTGTGCGGATATTTTCGGCAATAATACCGAGCCCCTTAATTCTGAGCCTCTGTAGTATACCACCGAGTGGAGGCCAGAGCGCCGTGATACTGACAGCTAGGACACCGGACGGGAAGGCTTGCCGGCAGAGACCAAAAAGACCACTCCTTCATCAAGTTCACCGGTCTTTTCGGGCAGGACATCGGTATTTCGGCCTGCGTCTGGCGCAGAAGTTTAAGATAACCATATCCTATGAAGAAATAAAGGCATCGTCGTCGAGAATTGCTCCCAGAAGGTATGTGAACATCTCGTTGCTCGTATTTTTCGTTCATATCCCGAGTACTGAGCATTTTGACTTGGAATTAATTACTACGGCATGTAGCTGCACAACTTGATATGAATTAATTGCGACTGTGCTACTGGGTGCTTAAAAGGGTTTACTGTGGTTGTATGCCCACATATAAATTGTACCCGAATGCATGGTATATCAAATTTTTTCTAAGGTTAATCTAAATAACCAACAGCAAGTTGTAAACATTCTTAGGTTTTAGTTATCAAAGTTTCAATGCTTGATTACTGTTAAGGTTTTGTATACCGATAGAGCATGTATCGTTATATCATAATGTGGAGTGCTGTGGCCTCTAGTGGTCTTGCGTGTCGTACTCAAGATCTTGTGGTCAATCTACAGATCGTGGGTTCGAATCCAGCCATGGACTAGTGGTGCTTGCGTCATGGGCCAGACGCTTTGTCACATGTTGCTTCTCTTAATTACCCAGAAGTAAATGGGTATAAATATACCTGTGAGGGTAGTGATGGCTCTGTGTGCTTAAATTAGCCTTCGTGCGCTTTACAGTAAGTTGAGATTGTTTCAGGAATGTTAGTGGGGCCCGATGACCAGGGATAATAATGATAAGCGCCTTGAGCACCCTCTGGGTGGATATGTTGCGCATTAATGTCTATATTATTATTATAATTTCATGTTTTTCCTGATATAATATTTCTGCAACTTATATTCACTTCGATATGTTTGCCTTGTGACCAAACAGGTAAACACTTATTGGTGTATTTGACTCCCTGTGTCGTCACTGCGCGTCGTCAGAATGCGTAAACTGAGGAGATGTCTTGCCCAGATGACGCGCATCAAAGGCCGTTCCTCCATCCTGATCGCAGTGACAATCGCTGTGTGCATTCAGATATCATCCATGGTCTACTTCTACAAAAGGGCACTGTCTAGTGTCAAATATCCAGAAGAACGGGAAGAGAATTTGCGAAGCTGGGACACTAGACGCCTGCAGAATATCTTCAACGGCGACAGCAGGTTGGCACTGGGGCAAGGCGGCAATGCTTATCAGTTCAGGAGATGCGAGAAGGAGCCCGTTTTCTTGCTGGCGATGATCAACTCGGCACCCGAGAATGACGACCGGCGGACGATGATTCGTGCGACCTGGGGAGGCGTGCGCTTGGTGGGCAAACTGCGTGTCATCACCGTGTTTGCCGTGGGGTACCCAGCTCACCAGTCCCCGTCTCAGGCGATCATCGAAGAACAGCGGCTGTTTAGAGATATCGTCATTGGACCGTTCGAAAATCGGGCGATGGAAAACTCAACAGCGTTGATGCTCTTCGCGGTGAAGTGGGCAAGCACGGTGTGCGACAAGGCCAGGTTTGCATTCCTGGGAGACGACCGTATGATCGTGCGCTTCGACACGCTCGTCCGACGGCTGAAACTTTTCACGAGTGAAGAAAGTACCAGATTGTGGTATGGGCAATGCGTGGAGGGCAGGGAACCAGTCAGGGACCCCGCCAGCGCATATTACATGTCTTACGATCAGTTCCCTGGAGACGTGTATCCCCATTTTTGTACCTTCGCGGCGGGGACCGTGCTCAGCATGGACGCTGTCCAGGCAGTCAATAAAATCTCCTCATCGGTCAGACCAAATTTCACTGCTCCGACGGACGTCTACCTGGGCGTGCTCGCCAGCAAGAGTCACGTACGGATCGAAACCGATTTTCGCTTCTCTTACAATGAGCTCGCAGACGAATGGTGCGACATCCTCAAAGTACTCAGCATCCAAAATCGTCGAAGTATGGACCGTCTTTATCCGATCTGGAAAGAGAAAGATACCAGAGACTTTCGGCGAAAGTGCACTCACACGTCCTTCGGTACGGGTAAAGTGAAGAATGCAAACAACACCAAGTACCTGGAAGAAACTCTCCGTCCGCTTTTGGTCAAGCCTAAGTTTTGCTTCGATTCCGAGGGGAATCCCTTGAAGTTGTTCATGATTGTCCTGATTAGCACCCATCCACGGAGTGTGGAACGCCGGAGAATCATCCGGAAAACATGGGGAGCACGGAGCTCATACGGCGGGGATAATGTTCGCATCCTCTTCGTCATGGGCTCGGCCGCTACGGACACCAAACTCCTTCATGACCAGGTCGCCAAAGAGAACGCCAAACACGGCGACATCATTCAGGCAAGTTTCTTGGAATCCTTCAGAAATCTCACCCTGAAAGTGATCTTTGGCCTGCAATGGGTGACCGAAAACTGTGCTCACGCCAAGTACATGTACAAGGGTGATGACGACATGTTTGTCAACTTCGAGTATATTATCCGAAACATCAAGTCACGGTGGCCGACTTCGTTGACCAAGTTCTTCATAGGGAGTTCTATGGTGGGAAGTCCGAGGATTACTGACAACAGATCACGGTACTACGTCTCGGCAGACGACTTCAACGGCCGGTACTATCCCCCTTACTGCTCAGGTGGAGGGTACATCATGTCCACGGACATGATACCGAGGATGTACGAACTGTCCAAGACCATTAAACTTATACCCATCGATGATGCATACCAGGGAATGCTGATGCAGAAAGTGGGCGTTAGAGTGGTGGGGAGTGGACTGTTTAAGAACTGGGGAGGAAAGACAGACACCTGCTCGCTGCGCAAATCCATGGTGATTCATCTGGGTGGTAGGGTGGGGAGGGTCTGGCATCGCGTGTGGCGAAATTTCACTGATGACACTGTTACCTGCCAGTGAGTGACTCGTTTAACGCTATTGGCAAATTGCATTCTGCAAGCCACGCGAATGAACCGAATTTGTTTTTTCTTTCAAATAAAAGTATCAATGGTTTCTTGCACGAATGAAACAAACGCGGCCGAATGCAGCACATTACATGTACATGATTGTAGTTCAGCTCAGGTGCGAAGTTTGTTTCACCGTTAATTTTGATTTAAATATTAACATAATAATAGCTTGTGTACACAAGAAAATGATAGAGTATAACAAAAATTGAGAAAGGGTGAAGTGCTTTTGTACCCGAACCCGTTTGATAGATAACATGAAAGTTATTATGTTAAAGTACAAGCCTTGACAGAAAAACATGCAGGAGTGGGGTGCATAATAAAGAATATGTGTTAAGGAATTATGATTTTAATATTTTGGTGAATACAGATAGTGTTGCTGGTGCTTAAAAAATCTTCAATTTAAAAAAACTACACGTAGTACCATGCAGAACAAGGCTTTTGCTTTAACATTGGGGTATGGTTAAAACTGTAATATTTTGAAACTATTTTGTGGAGTATAGAAGTTACATCAGTTTAATAAACCAGGAATCAAAGCTGAAATTGTACTTTGCAATTTCGGGAATACAAGAGCGAACCGACGTCACAGCATTTCTCTAATTATGCCACAAGCTACGATCGAACCCCGGCCACTCTGGCGAGAGGGCGTGTAGTGTACGCTATCGGCACTAAGTCTGTACCGGTATTGTTTTAAAGGTAAAATCATACTTTGGTTTTTGTTAAAGAAATAGAGATTTATGGGCAAAAATATCAAGGAAGATACAGTAACAGTCATCAGTGTGTAAATTTCAGTCCCATACGGTGCCCACTTTTTGAGAAAACAGTAAAAAACGGCAACAGTATTTCTTAAGTTTTTATTTTTTATTTTGAATAAAAGATTAAAAAGATGTTCGGTCGTTGTTTTACTAATTTATGGATAAATACACCATCAGGCGGAAAAATTGTAACGGTATGTTTCTACCACCAGCCACTTCATACCCTGTAAGTTATACGTAAATCTGTGAAAATTTCTGTTTTGGTTTCTTACAGTTTCTACATCCATTAAAGAGGCTGTATGGTCTTTAAATTAATTTATTTGTTTATTAAAGGTAATATCATATTTCGTTTTTTTGTCAAAGACATTCAGATTTATGGACAGAAATATCAAAGTAGTTTTATTACATAAAAAACGCGTTTTGTGGGCTTTAATGTGCATGTTTTTCAACTCCTAATAAGACATACAGAAGCGAGTGTTAGAAGAACCAAAAATATTGGGTCTTGTAGCCCCCCCCCAAAAAAAAATAAAAAATAATAATGGCTCTTCTAGCCCTCCCAAAATTTTGGCTGTAGACCCGCGCCTGCCTGTTTTCAAGGCTCTGTGTACACTGACAAAATGTTCAGTAACAACGTACCTTGAGCAACATGTTATTGAAAATGTTGACAATGTACACTCTGCTTAAGAGACACAATAGGCTTTTGAAGTGCATTAATATTTGCCCAACTTGCGACTCAACAGGCCTACAAGTATATTACACTGTATAATAGTTATACACTGTACATGTATACATGTATGTAAAGACTGTTGTGAAATGTGTGGCGATTTATTTTTTGGTATCAATCAATGCCTGTTTACCCGTTTTTCATCCCATTATTCGACAAAGAAATGTCTTGAATAATTCTGAACACGTCGGTATGTATACTTACGTTATTTTGGAGACGAAAACAATCACTAGACGGCAGGTGCAGCAGGCGACACCGCGCCACATGTTGTGTTTCCCGCTCACATCATGTTGTGCAAAATTGACGAATTGAACCGGAAATGTATGGTTGAAGTATACGTGGCGCTTTGCATTGTGGGTCACTTGACGTCATCATAAGTGTGAGCCCTCTGTTGACGGTCGCTGACAAGCAACTAGGTGGGTGCAGACCAGGCCCAAATCGGTCCGCGGAGCTCATTAATTTTCTGTATACCCTCAAAATCTTTTCTCTTAAAGCGTCTGGTGAGCCCTAGGTGGGAAGTCTTGTAGACAATATGGATTGAACCCGATCACCAGAGTTTGGACTTTCACAAAGTCGACCAGCGGCCATTTTGTCTTTGGGCCTTTTCGAAACAGAGGGCGTTTTCGAAACTCGGTGGCTCAGGCTCCGTTTCAGGCTCAGGCTCCATTTCGTGAATCCATTTCAAAACAACGGGAATCAAAATAGAGACTTTTGGCTGCGGTTCTGAAGTAGATATTCTCTGGTTTGAAAGGGGAAACAGAGTTTCAGCTTCAATGAAAAACCATATTTTCAGCATATGGATGTCAGTGCTGGAGCCTGAGCCTGAGCCTAAGCCTCCGTTTCGAAAAGGCCCATAGGCTGCATCCGAATCTGTTGTCAAGAGAGCTACGCCCAGACACCAAGACAATAGATCTAGCCGTAGCTCTGGAAGTCCATTTCTTGACACGACCTCTCAACAGAGACTAAGGACGTTTACGAAACGGAGGCTCAGACTCGGTCTTATGCTCCGGCTCCATTTTCGAGAATCAAGTTCTGAAATAACGGGTATATCAAAATAGAGGCTTTTGGCTGCGGTTCTATACGTAGATTCTCTGGTTTGAAAAGGAATACAGAGCTTCAGCTTCAATGAAAAACCACAACCTAATAAGTTTTCACTTTTTCAGCACTATGGATGTCAGAGTTGGAGCCTTAGCCTGGGCCTCCGTTTCATAAACGGAGCAGCACTATGGATGTCAGAGTTGGAGCCTTAGCCTCTGTATCGCAAACGCCCAAAAGCTCCGGCTACGGCTAGGCGTTAGTCGTCCTCATCCATAGCTGGAAATATAGGTTGTGGTTTTTCATTGAAGCTGAATTAGCTCTGTTTTCCTTTTGAAACCAGAGAATCTACTTCCGAACCGAGCCATGAGCCTCGATCTATTTGATATCCGTTTTATAATGAATCAACGAAACGGAGTCCAAGCCTGAGCCTGAGTCTCCGTTTCAAAAAGGCCCTTTGTGGAGAGGATATTGCCTGGTAACCACTTCAAATATCCAACGGGTACCAGGCAAAATGGACCAGTGGTTTTAACCAAAATAGTTCCGTGGTCGAAACGAATTCAACGTCCTTTTAAACCATTTCTAGAGATTTTTGTGAGTGTTAAAAGTTCAGTATCTAAGTTCAAACACCCATTTTATCGGGGCCTCCCTGGACAAAAATGGAAAAAGGAAAATGAAAAAAAAAAAATCTTCTGCAAATATGCAAAATAATCAATCTGAAAATTTATTCGTCATTCGGATTTATCTCCAAAACATTTTGGTGTAGCAACCCAAATAGATTTATCGCATCCTCTGTCGATCTGACTTATTGGGAATCTTGATTTGAGTTCAGAAAATGGAAATTTTCAATTCGAAATTCGGATGGTTAAATTATGTTTTTAACGAAGGCCTTACATACACAATAGAAAACGGGTTATGACACAAACTGAATATACACTACAAAATACCTTGTTTTATTTTGCACTGAACAAAAAAACAGAGGGCACTTGCATTTGTCCTTTTTTCAATAGCACCCATCAACTTGTCAAAATTCAATAAATAATAAATGATTTCATAAAGTCCTTTTGAACTGACAAAGCTACGATACTTGCTAAAGTGCCACTACTGTTTATGATATTGCAGCTCGTGTCCCGCCCTCTACGGTCAAATAATTGCCAGTCTCACTGATCAGACGAAAAAAAAAAAAAAAATTCTCCCACCCTAATACGCTTACCCGATCATTGAATTTCCTCTGCTGTTTTCTTTTTTCTCTCTACAACTATCAAAAACCTACATTTCTAGTTACTACAACAGTTTTCCTATGTCTCCATTGTGAAGTCCAGTGTATTATTTGGTTTGGCAAGAAAAGAAAGTTACTCCTTTTTTATCATTAATAATTTGATTTTAATATAAAATTAATGAAAATCGCCTACAGTCTGGTCTTTTTCCTGGATTGAAAACCCAAATTCATCCGACTGTTTGTGTTCTTTTTGCTAGTAGACCAAAACAAAGCCAGTCTTTTTGCATAATTATGTTATTAAAACTTAAATAGAACATTCGGAAAGGATAATTTCAGAATTCATAAACCGTTTTTGAAAGTCGCGTATCGTATTTTTGTTTGCACATGATTGGCCTGCTGTGACAACTACTTTCTTAGTTTGACCACAATTGCACTGAATTTTTATTTCTCGTTCGTTTTTTTTTTATTTTTGGCTCAAGTGGACATCGAATGAATCCAAAAGGACGTCAGCCGTTTCCATAACAACGCCGATGAATATGCATACAGAAAAAATAAAAGATAGTCCGTTGAAGATTGCTGGGGTGGCAATGAATATAGTTGAAGCAAATAGTTTAGAAGCACTTGCGGTGGACGATGCTGGGGCCAGACTCGTCGTACTCCTGCTTGCTGATCCACATCTGTTGGAAGGTGGACAGTGAGGCAAGGATGGAGCCACCGATCCATACGGAGTACTTCCTCTCTGGTGGAGCGATGATCTTGATCTTCATCGTGGGTGGAGCCAGGGCCTGGATCTCCTTCTGCATACGGTCGGCAATACCTGGGTACATGCTGGTGCCGCCGGACAGGACGGTGTTGGCGTACAGATCCTTACGGATATCAATGTCGCACTTCATGATGCTGTTGTAGGTAGTCTCGTGGATACCGGCAGATTCCATACCTGTGGAGATCAGAATGTATTCATGTTAGATCTCAAACCACTTTATCATGGGAGTTGGTATAAAACGATTCCCAATGCTACCAATCGAGCATGGGGACGATTTTACGAAGCCCTATGATCGATCATAACTCGATTTACGAAGAATAACCCATCTTAGGGGCCTATCCTACATAGAGGTGCAATTGTATCGCAAGTCCTACGATTGATCCTAAGTTACAGTGAGTTTGGTGAAATCGACCCCTGGTTCGTTTGGTTATGAGATTTCATTTTATTTCATTTGCAGTTTCATCTAGATAACTCAATCAGTATTAGACTAAATACATTCACTGACTAGACTCGATCTCGCTGGTTAGATAAATTGAAGAACACGGATTGTTTTTTAAAGGTAATAATCATACTTTGGTTTTTATCGAAGAAATACAGATTCATTCATCTGTGAAAATGTCAGTCCCATACGTTGCCCACCTTTTGAGAAAACAGTGAAAAACAGCCACAATATTTCTTAAGTCTTTTTCTCTTTATACCCTGTAAGTTATAGGTAAATCTTAAATTTTTTTGTTTCTTACCAAAGTTTGATACTATAATATATCTTTAAGCCAAATTTCTTGTTATGAGCTTCGTTTTCATTCTCAACAAAAATGCTGACAGCTTAGGTCAAGAAACTTACCAATGAAAGCTGGCTGGAAGAGGGTCTCGGGGCATCGGAAACGCTCGTTGCCAATGGTGATGACCTGACCATCGGGCAACTCGTAGCTCTTCTCCAGGGAGGAGCTGGATGAGGCGGTCTGCATCTCCTGCTCAAAGTCCAGGGCGCAGTAGCACAGCTTCTCCTTGATGTCACGGACAATCTCACGCTCGGCTGCAATGGTGTAAGAAGAACCAAGAAACAGTTGCTTAGTAAACGGAGCATCTCGCCAAACTCCCTTGTATACTTATAACTGACTGTTCTCTCGCCAAGAACTGCTCTTGACAGAACTCAAATCAGGCTGAGCACAAGGGGGATCTCCTCTCACGAATACCTACCGGTGGTGGTGAAAGAGTAGCCACGCTCGGTCAGGATCTTCATCAGGTAGTCGGTCAGATCACGGCCGGCCAAGTCCAGACGGAGGATGGCGTGGGGGAGGGCATAACCTTCGTAGATGGGCACGGTGTGGGACACACCATCACCGGTGTCGAAGACAATACCTGTGGAGAGCCAAGAAAGAGTTCGTTTTATCAACTTTGTCAAATCTTGTATAGGGAAAACATCTCTGAAAAGATGGTGTAACTATCAATTACGAGAGAACTTTATTAATTTTTATGACGGTCCACAACTCTACGGCAGTACAAAGTATAGAAAACCATTTAATCAAGACAGGTACAAAGACCTGACCTCCTTTGGAAGAAGGAGAAGTAATATTTTGGACTTGACTTACCGGTTGTACGACCAGAAGCGTAGAGGGACAGCACAGCCTGAATGGCGACATACATGGCTGGGGAGTTGAAGGTCTCGAACATGATCTGTTAATGGGAAACAAGATGGGATTCATAAGCTTTCTGGATAGGAGATTTGACTTCTCTATCATCACAAGTGGTGAAGACAACTTCTCAACTGCAACAATAGGAACGACATTTTATTTGAGAGATGCTCGGACAAAATTTCAATCAGAATTGATGTTCGTTTCAGGGTGCGACAAGTTTCTCAATTATTTATTTTCGAATCCTTTTAGTGTTTCTTGCAAATTTTATGAATTTGTCATTTCCATCTGAACGACAGATCAAGTTATGCCATTACCTGTGTCATCTTTTCCCTGTTAGCCTTGGGGTTGAGTGGGGCTTCAGTCAGCAGCACGGGGTGCTCCTCTGGTGCCACACGCAGCTCGTTGTAGAAGGTGTGATGCCAGATCTTCTCCATGTCGTCCCAGTTAGTGACGATGCCGTGCTCGATGGGGTACTTGAGGGTAAGGATACCTCTCTTGCTCTGGGCTTCGTCTCCTACGTAGCTGTCCTTCTGACCCATACCCACCATGACACCCTGGAGTCAAACACGAGGAAACATTTTGATATGAAATATGAACATAAAACACATGGAGAAAAACTCCACAGCAGTTCGTTTCTTCACAGGGCCAGCTTATGAGTAACACAAAACTGGAGGAGGGAACGATATCTCATTATTGTGACAAAGAGTAGTGATGGGCAAAACCTTAGGCTAGTCGACCAAAAATGACTGCATAAAAAATCTCGTATACACCGATCCGACGGCGCGAACTAACGGTAAAAACATCCGCCATTACTGGTGTGTCCCCGCCCGTATTTTGTCCGGCAACAAAAGAATTTACGTCCGCTGCACTCGATACTGCAGGGCATACGTGTAAATTCTTTTGTTGCCGGGCAAAAGGTAGGCGGGGACACTACAGTAATGGTGGGCAGTATTTCGTGCCGTGGGATCGGTCTATATACTTGGAAGTGTTTCCTTTATTATTTGAGCCGATCTGGCTCACTTCAAATCATAATCTTATTGAACTTCTTCAATCAAAGTTTAGTGGGCACCTTCTTTGAAATGTGTGATTATTTGCCTGTGCCTATCATGGGTGTCAAGTTCAATCATTCGTCTAAACTTATGAACGACTAGCAATTCATTAATTCATATTCTGGGTCTAGTTTTTGGGGGTTTACCTGATGACGGGGTCTGCCGACAATGGAGGGGAAGACGGCCCTTGGGGCGTCGTCACCGGCGAAACCGGCCTTGCACATGCCGGAGCCATTGTCTACAACCAAAGCGGCAACATCCTCGTCACACATGGTGAATGATTAAGGTACTTCCTTCACGCCAACAAATCCTGCAGAAAAACAAATGGAGGCGAAAAGAAGAGCGAAAATTGGTAAGGAACTTTGAATTTTGTCTCTAGATGATGTCTCTAGATTCTCCGTGAGCAGTGAGCAATGATTTTGGGCAAAATTGCTCTCTTGGATTGGAAAATCCCACCGAGTGTGCCGAATTTGTTCTACAAACCGACGGATGGACACTCAACTGATGACTCACTGAATAATAATTTTGTCTGGGAGTGTTCAGAAGCTACGACTAAAACTTAAACTGCATGCGACCACGGAAATCAACGTCAAAATCTCAAACACTGTCTGCCCCTGACAAATATTTCCTTAACTCAATATTTTTTTTTTATTATTTGAAAGTATCATAAAGGTTTTAGCGGTTGCATTTTGTTTGGATAGACTGGTATATTTTGATATTCTTTCTCGAAAGCAATAGTGCTTCGAGAAATAAAGTTTTAATTAAAAGAGAAGTTTCACTGACAGTTAGAGAATAGCCACACTCCAAAAACGTTAGAGTACTCCTTGCCGAATTTAAGGGATAGTGTTCTCACTCAAAGGGCGAGTTTTGTTTCTATCATAATTATCAGCGTGTTAGAAGGAAAAACGCGGCGATAGATTTATTTCATGAAATAGTAATCTTAGAACATCGGGAGTAGACAAGAAAAATGCCTACGGGGAGTCACCATTCTCCCATTAAACCTCAGCGTGCTGTCTAGATCACTGGGTTCTAACTTCAAATCTCTCTAGCTATCCTCCCCGTCCTCCACGAGTGAAATGTCCCAAAGGGCAATGTGCGTACAAACCGCTTCGCATACCAGAAGATGTGCGGATGGCCATTTTTGGTATGGGCGGTATGCGCGCGGTCAGAACGGCTATGTGTCGAACGCGGCATGCCCATTGGCCCGACAGTCAGTGACGTGCGAGCGAGGGCTCTCGTCATTGGCTGAAGTTTTTTTTTCACGGGAGGTAATTTGCATAGATGACGCGCTGTCATGTCGTGGGGGTATTGCGGGAATTTCAAGGGAGGTTTATACTTATCACAGCAAATCTATACAGTCTTGTTATTAATAAAGAAAGTAATGCCTTTATATGAATTGGCCTTGCTTTCCTTATTTGGTTTCAGAACGTGCTCTCGTTTGTGGAATTTATTTATAATGACGTCATGTTTATTCACACATCTTGCAATCAATGTGTAGACACGAAATCAAACAGAATGCATAATATCGTTTTAACTGATGGTATGCAATTTCTGGGGCCAATTTCATAGAGCTGCTTAGCACAAAAAAAATGCTTAGCACAAAAATAGCTTGCCCAATAAAACAAAAGCACCATTGACAATTCCATTTGATATTCATGGTCAGCGAACAACAGTCAAAGAACAATATTGCAAGTAATACAAAACACACGGAAATTTGGTTGTTAATCCTGTTTTTACTAAGACAGAAATGTCATGCTTAGCGAATTTTTGTGCTAAGCAGCTCTATGAAATTGGCCAATGGTTTTCATTTCATCCAACTTTCCCGCCTTCGGAACACAACACCTCTAATTTTCTGATAAATGGAATTTCAGGAATGCTGTTTGCATATTAATCTCCAATTGTGATTTCTGTAATACTTTGGCCGCAGACTATAAAGTCATATAATTTTGAATGATCACAAGCGAAACAAATTTTAACTGAAATTTTAGACCCCCTAATTGTAAAAAGTTAAAATTTTGAGAGAAGGTTAGCTTGCTATAGGCGGAACATCAGTGACTGAGAATTAAGATATCTTTTAAAAATTTCTTCATTTTTCTGTTGTAAATGGAATTTAGTCGGAAGGCTTCATTGGTCGCAAACTATGACCAGTCGAGCTGAAGCGTTGTGTTTGAGTTAGATTGCTATCCCCGTTTGAGCCATGCAATGACTGCCATCGCTGGATGAAATAAACCAGAAGCATGCATGTTTCATTGTAAATACTTTGGACCTTTACGAAACTATAGGCTTGAGGCTAGGCTTGGGACTTATTTCACTACTGCCATTTGAAGCCCACAAAATGAAACGAAGGGATTGGGCAACAGGATGAAGCTGGGGAAAGGCTCCAGCTTCGCCGTGTATCTCAAGCCCTTCATTTCATTTAGGACAAAAAATGTTAGTAGAAAAACAAATGCCAAGCCTAGGCTTAAGCCCCATTTCGTAAAGGCCCGGGTGTGGCAACTTATAGGCAATGGCGGCCAAAGGAGGAGTTAGAACAATAACGTGTTCTGATATGCAACAACTTTGCTATATAACTGAAGCATAGGCCAAATAAGTTCTGAATGTTTCATAATCTGAAGCACCATAAGAGGATCCGATCTCAGTGTTAACTCTTCACAAGTATTCGCGCTCAGTCAGAAAAATCGCAAACAAATTTCAGAGGAACAGTCAGCCCTACTTACATGTCGCATTACAAACCACATAATATCGTTGTATTACCAGTACTATACCATGCATAGTTCTAGAAATGAATTCACTTTCTTTCATCAGTGCTGTACACGTGTTGGCATATTCCAAGAAGATTATAATACAAGTGATAATGCAAGAGTGCTGTCGATGGTTATACCATGCAGTGTAATATAGGAAAGGTCGCGTCATTGGGTTCAGGGCTTGCCGTTGCTAGCCGTAGGCGTAATTACGATTCTACCGCAGCGACTCAATCAAGTTCTCGAAGTCAATCAAGTTCTCGAGTCAAGGCTACCATGACTTGGGACCATTATACATTCAACAAGCACGAAACTAGACTACGGAATCATCATACACCGGTATAATTATATAACTGTCAGTAAATTTGGTTCAGTTCCCAAAGTGTGAACTAAGAACTACCGCTAGCTCTTTCTCAAAGGCAAAGTACATTTTCGATTTTAATGTTATAGTAAGTTAAGACTTTAGTGAAAGACATCGAAGTGATTTGCTATGAAACCACGGCATGTTTGCATGTAAACCAAAGCGCGCGTTTTAATCGGTAGGATTCGCAATTGAAATGCCGGGTGGTGAACTGTATTTAAGACTAGCAGTGCTTAACTCATGCATCATATCAGTGCAATATGGTCTTCCACCGTCGGTATTGTAATGGCACCGTACGAAGTTAGTATTGGTGTTGTTTAAAAGAAAGTATAACTATAAGTATAAGGAAAGAAGAGAAAATGTTCAGAGACTTACCGATCAAACAGACAGCTCGGTACTGGTATCCGTGGTAGGAGTGAATGGAACCCAGGAATACACCGTCTCTTTATACCGGCTCGGAGGTCCAAAATCATCCTAAAGAAATCACCATTGATAACTTTATAAGGTAAGAAAAATCAGTCGTGTTCGGTGAAATTTACATTCGCTGCATTTGCATATAGTCGCTTCGATTGGTCGATGGGAAAGGATGGGATATGAATATGCAGATTAAGAGGCCGAATTCCACGCCTACTTTTAAGTTTTGCTTCTCAAGCGGTGGAGACGGGAGCCGCACTATGTTAGGTAGCGCGGCTGAGCGGTGAGTCGGGGCCCGCCAAATATGGCACGACGGGTTCGTCCGTATGCTAATGATATGGAGCGTGCCACTGGGGCGTTCGTGGCCCGAGGAATGTTGCTTGGAGGTCCCACTGTCCCGTCCTTCCATGCGCGGTGACTTCCCCCCATCACCACTCGTGGTCCACTCAGCCCGTGACCTAATTTGTACAGCTGTGACCTGTAATTGCAGCGAGGTGACATCATTAAAATATTTCACTCCAGGGAAACAAATTTATATTTAAAAGAAAATCGTGTATTTATAATTTAGCCGGCACTAAAAATAATCATTCCACATTTTTTTATGATCAATTTAAGTGACTGTTTCCAAGATTAGAACTGTAAGTTTAAAACTTAATATTCTTCCACGATATGGATTCCTTGAAATTCATAAAATAACGAGTTTTACCAAACAAAAGAACACATTCCATCAGCCCTTTATTCATAATAAATATGTTTTCATTATGAGTCAATGGATCTTAAAATCTGAAAAAAAACCCATACGAATTCCGATAAAGAATGAATATTTCACGGTCTTTTTGAAAAGTAAACATTCATTTCTGACGACACAAATGGATGCCTAACTCCCATAAGCTCTCAAATAAGTTTAAATAAAATCACCTTGGCGCAGATAATCCCAATCTTTCAAGCCATCTTTATGCCGGTAGAATTTCTGACAAGCATGTGTGTATGTTTTGCCCATATAACGCGTTCATTGGTTGACGGGTCGCTCAACAATGTGACACACGAAGGGCACCAGTAGACATCTGCGCAGCCGATTGATACCCTAATAAGGTTAAGATAGGCGGGGCCTCTCGGCTGAAATGTGACTCGATGAATATTCATTCCTTGTTTAAACAAAGTTCACTCATTACCTTATCTGATCTACGCAGCATCGCTGTTGTCAAAAAAGACGAGGGTTTCAACAAGTTTAGGAACGAAAACGTAATAATTAATTTTAAAAAGCACAGAGTTGTAAAACAAAACAAAACCATCAGAAACTTGGCCTAATCTGTTTTAAGTAGCCAAATTGAATGGAATTTATTCGGAATAACTTTTCGTTAACAATCAAGAGAGCCGAGGCTTCTCCGTTTTGTTTTTACTTTAACCTAGTTTTTTTTCCCTTAAATGATACGTACACTATAGCCATAACAGTCTAGTGAGGGGGTTCATCCGGGTACTTTGAGGTAAAGTTTTCAGAGTGACCAATCATAATTCCGCTGTGGTTTTGGCTCCATAATCAGTGCAGCCTTGCAACCCTAGATGGCGAGAGGAACATATCGCATATGAATATTCATGAACGGGAGTTCCCCAATTCATGGCATGGGGTCAAGTCCCAGTAGGTCGGGCCAAGAACCCTTGGGATTGCCCCTGTATAAGGTAGCGTAGAGTGCTTGCCCTTTATTTACCCATAACAGGCTTAGAGCGGTCACTGTCACTCAAGCTCACTTCTCAATCATTTTCTATTTTGCCCTTAAAGGTAGTATCATACTTTGGTAGCATACCGAAACAGAAATCTTAACAGATTTACCTATAACTTACAGGGTATACAGATGGTGATAGTAGAAACATACCGTTACAATTTTTCTCACGAAAATGCTGTATTTATCGAGAAAAGAGTGAAACAAATTAATCTTTTAAAGATACAAAATAACGGTGACCAGACTTAAGAAATACCGTGGTCGTTTTCATTGTTTTCTCAAAAAGTGGGCACCGTATGGGACTGATAATTTCACAGATGATTGTTACTGTATCTTCCTTGATATTTTTGCCCATGAATCTGCATTTACCTCGACCAAAACCTAAGTATATTACCTTTAACTTTGGGTTATCGATCCATTAATCCTTTCGCGGATAGCCGGCCAATGGGATTTTGTGTACAATTTCATTTGTATTGCTTTGCGTGTGTTGTTGTTGTTTGTTGGCGCAAACTGTCCCACAATGCATTTCTCATATACCTTCACTGTACACTTCCGGCTAATCCGCAAGTTGACTGCCAGAACCGTGTCCCGAAATGCCAGTCTCTTTTTGTCAGGATTATACAATCATCAGTGCCGCCCCATTGTCAAGATCGACACGATGAAATTATCTTGGAGATAAAACAACTTGAAATCATTTCAGTAACTTAAAAAAATTCACTCAGTTTCCCTTGTGGTTATTTTGATGACTATGAAATCATTTTCTGTTTGACTTCTATGGGGCTTGGGGTCGAGTTCATCAAACTCAACGTAACTTACTACCAATCGTAGGACTTACGATGCACTGCAGCCTTACTTAGGATACGATGGGTTATAATTCGTAACTTGAGTTACGCTCGATCGTAGGGCTTTGTGAAATCAACTCCTTGACACATTCGGTTTGTCGAGCCTACTGTCACTTTCCACGATTCGTACTTAAAGGTACAGCACAGGATGGGTAACATACCCATAAAGAAATGTTCACAGATTTACGTAGTAACTTTCAGGATATGAAGATGGTGCTGGTAGAAACATACCGTTAAAATATTTCCGCCTGAAATGGTGTATTTGTCCAGAAATTAGTCAAACAACGACCGAAAACAGTTTTGAGCTAGGATTAAGATCAAAACCATTCTTTATGTTTTATAAGAAAAATCGAGTCGGGTTTTCGCAATTTTCTCGTGACTCAGATGTCCGATTGAGCTCAAATTTACACAGGTTTACTACTTCATGCATTATTGGATCAAACGAAGTGTGAGTGATGTTCTGTGACCTTTACCAATCATGTATTATACCTTTAAAGATATAAATAATGATCATACTTTGGTTTTTGTCAATGAAATGCAGATTCATGAGCATTAATATCAAGGAAAATTCAATTACAGTCATCCGTGAAATTATCAATCCCATGTGGTGCCCACTTTTTGAGAAAAAATGTGAAAATGCCCACGGTATTTTAAAAAAAAATCCTTCCACCGTTATTTTCGATTTTTTAAAGATCAAAATTGTATTTTGGTCATTGGTTTTACCCCTTTCTTCATATTATACAACATTCCAGGCAGGAAAAAACCCTTGAATGATAGTTTCTACCACCACCATTTATATACAATGTAGGTTATAGGTAAATCTGTGAAGATTTCTGTTTCGGTATGCCACCAAAGTATGATACTACCTTTAAATGGATAATACACAAACCGTTCAATCAATAAAAGTTCAAGGCAAATGTGTACCAAAGTTTCACATTAGAAATAATAATCATCACATGCAGAGATGATATTAATAGAGGGGAATTTTGATATTCCTGGCCCACTTATCATAAAAACGCAGACGGATGAAGATGCATCATTATCATCTTGAGTGAAGGGGGCGTCGTCATGGCAACGCCCCTCCCTACCAACCTAATCTGCATGATGCATGCCATACCATATATGGCGTCGCTATGAGACGCCGGGTAGCGTCTATATATACAGCGACCTCCCGTTAACATCCCGGCTGTGCTGTGCTGTGCTGTGATTGAGATGAAAATTGTTCAGTAACCTGCGATATGTCATAATAGTACTGGGTCCTTTGAGGCTCGGGTGAGACAGAGTCATAGCACTTCATGGGGAAAAAAGAAAGGAAAATGATACAGGAGCCTTTATAAAAGAAGTCAGAACCTCAATGCAGCATCGGTTCTATCCTGACTAATTATTGCTTTCAATGTATTATCATACTTTGGTTTTTGTCAAAGAAATGCAGATTCATGGGCAAAAATATCAAGGAAGATACAGTAACAGTTATCTGTGAAATTTGTAGTCCCATATGGTACCCACTTTTTGAGAAAACAGTGAAAATTCCCGCGGTATTTAAAACAATCTTTTCACCTATATTTTTGATCTTCTGAAGATCAAAGTTGTTTTTTGGTCATTGGTTTTTAGTACTCTTTTCTGTCAAAATACAGCATTTCAGGCAACTACCATCACCATCTTGATACGGTAAGTTATAGGTAAATCTGTGAAGATTTATGTGTCGGTATGTAGTATACTACCTTTAGGGCGAAATAGAAATAGGTGTGTAATGGGTACCTGTAATAAAGGAAGGCCAAGTATGATAATACCTTTAAGAAAATATTGCCTGATTTGTATTATTTTATTATCCGCTACACTGAGAGTCTCTTGGTTTTTAAAGGATGAAGCAGAATTCTACATCAGGGGAGCCGCCAAATTCGACAATTTAAATCTCGAGTTTCTCTGAACTCATGTTCAGCTCGACTCGATAAAATTGATTAATACTCACAGTATTTACGCCTGGTCTTTCCCCTTTTTCGACATCACATGCATAAATTTGATGTTTTCTCGTTGTATGATAATTTCTGTCGTTATGACTGCATTTTGGAGGTCATTTGGGAACGGAATGGTCTTTCTGAAAAGATGAGTGAAACGAATTCGAAGAACATGGTTATGCGAGTAGGAAAGATTTTCCTCCTTCGCAAGTTGCAAGGTGATCAAGGCAGGTATAAGGTTAACCCTAGTAATTGGCCAAAAAATCAATAGGCCTAAATGTAGATAGTTTTCACTGAGTCAACTGTTTAACTAAGTAAAGCAGAGTGTACACTGTAAACATTTTCGGTATCAATCTCGGGAACATGTTGCCTAGGTACGTTGCTGCTGAAAATGTAGTCAGAGTAGTGTACACAGAGAACATCTCGGTAACATGTTGGCCATCTCGGTAACATGTTGCTAGTGTACACAGGGCCCAAAGTCGTGTTGCCCAACATGTTACCGACATTGTTGACAATGTACAGTCTTCTTTAAGCTGAAGTTGTTAAAAGTAACACAACATTAAAAGTAAAAACAACGACAACAAACACAATCTAAGTTCTACGAATCGTTATAAATAATTCGTGCTTGTTGTAAAGTATAATCATTATCACAATATAAACAAAAGCTCATAAGTCATATCTTTACAATGTTGTTAACATGATATTTCCTCCCCCGATAGACGGTGAACACGCCCACTGGGTAAGTCCGTATTTGGGTGGATTAATTATTGACCGATACGATTTGAGCAGGTCATTATAATACACAGGTTTTGTGTGATCAATTCAACCACAGTTGTGAGCTCAAGGTACGGTACGTCTTATGAGTAGTAAGCAAACATCATCCATTGTTGATTGTGTAACAGGCCTTGCTTACAAAGACCTAAGTCTGGGTTGTTATCCCGTACGTACGACGTGTGGGTGGGTTCGTTGCCCAAAGGTCGGCCGTGAAGGTGCGTAGTTTGCCCCGTGTACCCAACCCGCGGGCTTCGGTAGTCGGATCATGGCTGTATCGTTCGCAAACGTCGCAGTTTCTGACCATTAAGAACTAAAATGTCCGTGTTATTCTCACCTGACACACCACAGATAGGTAAGATTGGGTTGATCTCGTCTCAATAACCATCAGTGTAGGTATATTGTAGAAACGGGAAATAATGGTGCAGTACAACCATAGAGCACCATTCATGCATTCTTTATAGTCAGTGTACCATGATGAATGTATTGTGTCGACCCGCCCTTTGTTATTGATTGAGTGCACCATGTTGTAGAAGAAGATGGGTACACGACCTATCACCTATGTTTATAATTCTCCCATATCTTGTAAATGTATCTTCAGTTGGGTTTCCCATTGAACATTTAGTAATGTACCTAAATGACACGGTTATACGAGAATAATTCTCAGATTAAAAGTAGACTTAATTGTACATTAATTAAGATAAGACTGTAGACAATGCTCGATCTTCCGTATAGTGAGGGAGTCAGGTGCTCAAAACATAGCATGGAGCCTTGCTTTATAGTTCTGGACTCGACCGGTTATCTTTAAAAATGTACTAATACAGGATTGGCAAGGGTGACACAGAACTAAAACTGTTCATTATTTGATGTGTCATGGAATAAAAACAAACCTGTGAAATCAATCGGAAACTGTATAGAAAATAGTGACAAACGCTCAAATCTATTCACAGGAGTTTTGATCTCACCCCGAGATCAAAACTGTTTTCGTTGTTTGACTAATTTAAATACAGCATTTCAGGCATAAATATTTTAACGGTATGTTTAGTACCACTATCTTCATACCCTGAAAGTTATACTTAAATTTGTGATTGGTAAAGGTCACATGCAGAACACTTACTCAAACTTTGTCTAATCCAGCAGTACATGAAATAATATAAATTTGAGCTCAATCGGACATCTGAGTCACGAGAAAACATGGTGAATAACCATCTCAATTTTTCTTTTATTATTATTATTTGTTTTATTATTTATTTCTGGTAATGACACCAAGGATTCCTCAAAAGTGCCCAAGACACTGTAGATCGCAAGCCTGATGAAACCTTTTATGGAAAGATGATGAGAAGAAGAGACAGTTTTAAAGTGGGGAGGAAAACCCCAGAGTAATATTCTGGGTAAAACCCACGGAATCAGGCAGGGACAGAAAACCAAATCCACTTGTGAACCGAGCCGGACTTGAACCCGCTCCACAGAGGTGAAAGGCGAGGAACGAACCGGCCAACCTGACTCCCCTAAAAAAAATACATGAAGAATGGTTTTGATCTTACCCCGAGACCAAAACTGTTTTCGGTCGCTGTGTGACTAATTCTGGATAAATACAGCATTTCTGTTTGGGTATAATACCATTCCTGCAATTGATCAAGCACGAAAGCTTACGATTGATGTTAACGATTGTTTGTACTATTATGTTAACAGATTGAACGGTGGTTGCTCGGATCAGAGGTTTGGAATCACAGCGACGAGATTATGCAGATAGGGATGAAGATATAACGACGCTTGCCACACGCCCAGTCAACCAAAGTCCGTGCAGAGAATCAAGACATGGCGTTCCAACATGATCTCAGCGCCTTCATAACTGTAATTTTGATCATGGGAGCATCAAGAGTGTTGCTGTCCTTGGTCTACCTTGACGAACGGTCGCTCACTGAGGTACAGCCGGCGTACAGCCGACCGCCCAAAGCGCCTCCCGTGAAGAGACACGAGGTGGACAAAAGAGTGGCCGACGGTTCGAACTCTGTGGAAAATGGCGGTCGACTGGCCATCGATGACAGGGTGGGCAGAATCCAGGAGGTTGCAGCCCCTCCAATGGAGAGCGGTGTCAACGCAGACACCAGGATTTCTGGTAAAGTTGACGACGCCTTGACTGCCAAGAGGTTGTCAGGATTCCATGAGAGGTTGTCGAGACTGAAGAGTAAATCGTTGCACGACGAGTTGAAATTCTGGACGTCGGACACGTCGAAAGCTTGCCCGGACTTTGGGAAGGATCTCTACTTGCTGCTTGTGGTGAACTCGGAGCCCTTGAGAGGGACGCAGCGAGACGCCATACGGAAGACTTGGGGCTCGCTCGGGACTGCCGAAGGACAGAACGTGAGCGTTGCTTTCATGCTCGGCCACCAGACATCCCAAGGCACGGCAGAGTCCTTAAGAAAGAGGGTTGGGCAAGAAAATGCAGCACACGGTGACGTCATCGGAGCTGACGTCATCGAGCCCAAGGACCTGACGGCCTCATCGACGAAGAGAATTCTGGCCGTGTTTAAGTGGGTGCTGCTCAACTGCCCGCTCGTGAAATATGTCTTCATTGGACCTGACAATCTCTTCGTGGACCAGGAGAACATGGTGAAGGAGATCAAATCGTTGAGAGACCCCAGGGACCTATACCTGGGCAGGGTCCGGAAGGATGGCAAACCACAGAGAGATCCCAACAAGAAGGATTTCGTC
Organism: Astropecten irregularis; assembly: GCA_963971285.1. Classification (NCBI taxonomy): domain Eukaryota; kingdom Metazoa; phylum Echinodermata; class Asteroidea; order Paxillosida; family Astropectinidae; genus Astropecten; species Astropecten irregularis. The sequence continues at coordinate 10,939,209 of OZ020254.1, forward strand.
GGGGTGGAAACCTACCAGCCAGACTCCTACCCCAAGTACTGCGTCGGAGGGGCCGGCTTCGTGGTCTCCACCAACTTCATCCAGAGCGCGTACCTCAAAAGCATTTCCATGGAGACCAAGACGCGAGATTTCCAACTCGGCGACGTCTATCTCGGTATGGTGGCGCTCAATTTGAGAGTTTGGCCAAAGTACAAGGAGAAGTTCTTGAAGCTTGGCGGGGACGCCGATTACTGTGACCTTAAGGGGACTATCACTCTTGGAGGTTTTGGTTCTGAGAGTCTCATGAAGTCAGTTTGGAAGAACCACACTACGGTCATCCCAAATTGTCCCAACCCAATACCGAACGCGACAGAGATAGAGGGGTGGACTAGAAATACGAACAACAAGCCGTACTTTGATAAGGTCCTGTTGCTCTTGCATAATCCTGCGAAAACCTGTTTGAAGACGCCTCAAACGAGTGGGGCACCTTTCCTGCTCGCTCTGGTGAGCTCCATGCCTGAGCATTTCGAGCTGCGGGCGGCGATCCGCCAGACCTGGGCAGCGCCGGACTACATGGCAGCCACCAGCTCCAAAACCGTCTTCATCCTGGGCAAGTCGCGCGGCATGTCCGCGGACACTCAGCGCGCCATCGACGAGGAGTCCCTCCTAAACCACGACATCCTCCAGGCCAACTTCCTGGAGTCCTTCCACAACCTCACCCTTAAGGTCATCCTGGGCCTCCGCTGGGTGTCCAACAACTGCAAACATGCGTCTTTCATCTACAAGGGAGACGACGACATGCTGGTCAACTTCGAGCACATCACGGAACACCTGAGGTCCCTCCCGAGCAACCAGACAGAGCGGCTGTTCCTCGGCCACATGATGGGCCTGAGCCCGGTGGTGCGAGAAAAATCCAAATACCAAGTCCTCAGGTCGCAGTATCCCTTCCGGTACTTCCTGCCCTACTTCTCAGGGGGCGGGTACATCATGTCCTCGGCGGCAGTCAAGTCCATGAACAAGGTGACCCTCAGCACCAAGCTCATCCCCATTGATGACGCTTACGCAGGAATCTTGGCCTTCCGCTCAAAGTGGCCCGTCGACCTCAGTGACGCCGCCTCCGGGAAGTTCATCACGACCGGGAGCCGCAAGGACGCCTGCTACCTCCGACGGGCCTTCAACCTCCACGGCTTCAAGCGGACATCGGTCATGAAGGACACCTGGGCAGAATTCAGAGATCATTCCAAACAGTGCGAGGACCCTAAAAAGTACGGGCCCAGACAAAAACAGTAAGGGTATCGAGACCGTTCAGTGGTGCCGCCTGAGCTGGGAAGGAACTGTCCAGTGGGATGCGACACTCAAGTATATTTTCCTTTGTCCGCTGCAGCATTGAATAGTTTCAGATAAAACATTAAAGACTTAAGGACGATTAAATCATTTGGTAAAATATGACGGTTCGTGACTTGCAACTCAACATGCGACACTATGGTCACATATTCCGACGTCATTTGTTTCCAAAATGCTTAAAGGTACAGTACAAGATTGGTAACATACCCAAACAGAAAATAAGGTTCACAGATTTACGTACAACTGTCAGAGTAAGAAGATGATGGTTGTAGAAACATACCGTTGAAATATTTCCGCCTGAAATGGTATATCCAGGCGCGGTTCTAGATTCAAAATTGGGGGGGGGGGGGGGGGGGCTAGAAGAGCCATTATTTTTTTGGGGGGGCTAGAAGACCCAATATTTTGGGTTCTTCTAACACTCGCTTCTGCTATATGTCTTATTAGGGGTCGAAAAACATGCACATTATAGCCCACACAACACGTTTTTTTATGTAATTGGCGCTTAATAACTGAAAAAATCCAGTATTAAGTTCAAGAATTTTTTCACTTGCATTTTTTTGGGGGGGGGGGGGTGGGGCTAGACAAAATCCCCCCTAGCCCCCCGTAGAACTGCGCCTGGGTATATCTATCCAGAAATTAATAAAAACAAAAACCGAAAACAGTTTTGATCTCGGGGTATATCAAAACCATTCTTAATTGAACAATTGATTCGGGTTTAGTGCTATTTTCTCGTGACTCATGACATGTACATACTGGATCCAACAAATTGTGAGTGTTGTTATGTGACCTTTACCAATCATGTATTATACATGTAATAGTCGACGATGAGATAAAATAATGTCTTTCATAAAATCGAGACCACTTAACACGCGACCACTTGTTTAAAAGATGTTATTACCCTGTACCATTATTTTAGAATAATTATTTCATTTCACACAGTGCTAATCGATCATATATTTTGTATTTTATTAATAAACCTACGTGATATAACACGCGAGCAATAGTTGTGTGAGTTGCTAAAAAAATTACTTAGTAGGCTTTATTCACGGTGCATCCACCCTGCATTCAAATCAGAGCAATCAAATCGAGGATTGGATTAAAAATAGTCTGGTACCCGTTTTCTTGTTAAAATTGGTGTTATCTTTTCCGAAGGGTATACAAGGAATGTGACAAAATGGATGCGTCATGAATAAGGCCTCTAGCTGGTCTATTCAAGAAAACGCGAATAGGCCTAATGTTTCACAACCCAATTATTCTCTCGGTGAAAAATCAGCAACAGGTTTCATAGAAAGGTCAGTTTGTTTGCAATAGGCCTCGGCTTTTACAAGATGGTATACTTGCTTTCACTCGTAGGACCATGCCACTGGTCGATTTCACCAAGCACTAAGATCAATCTTAAATGGATGGTACAGAATTGGTAAGACAAAATACACTTCAAGGTCACAGATTCACATAAAACGTACACAGTATAATGGTGATGATAGGAGAAAACATCCCATGAAATGTTTTTGTCTGAAATGCCATATTCGTTGAGAAATAAATGAAACTATTTTCCGATTGGAATAAATCGCTTTGAAGCGTTTTATTCATTCTTTGAAATGTGTAAACGGGTTTTCACTATTTTCTCGTGACCCAGATAGCTGATTGACCTCAAACTTCTACAGGTTTGTCAGTTAAGGTATATGATGGATTACATAATGTGCTTTCACTGTCAGCAATGGTTTTGTAGCAAAAACCAGTTCTGTACCATCCCTTTAAATCATGAGCCAATATTAATTGCTAAGCAAAGTGTGATGTTGCAATGCAAATAATCATGGTGATATTGACAACTCATCTTAAGATTAAAAGTTTCGTGAAAACCAGCCTCGCATTTTCAGTCATTTAAAAACAAAAACGATTCATCAAACACAGAACCAACATACACCCACTAAGATAACAATCGATGAAAATTAAGACATTATTAATGTAAGTAATAAACTGCTGCAAACTGCTCATCAGTCAAAATGACCTGAAATATATCAAATGCTTAAAGTTAGGAGGGCCTGACGCGTTTCGATCCTAACAAGATCTTTCTCAAAGGCAAACTGACAGGAGGAAATAAAAGAACATGGTAAAGTTAATGGAAACACAATTGAACGGTTGAGGGAGTAAGGACAATGGGAGTGGGGATTGGTCACACACAGAGGGGACAGGTAGGCAAGATTATTATTAATGTCATCATTTCATGTTCACTTGCTTCGATACATTTTCAGCATTTATTTGCCAATACATTGACACAAACAGATCACACACATACAAATGTCCAATTAATATTTTCTATATGATAACACTACATATAGGTAGCGTGGATGGGAGGACAACTCCTCTACACATAACATACATGTATTTAAAAGACAAGTTGAAATGAGTTTTTTTTAAGAACCTGTTTCGAGATAAGAGATCAAATTTACTTGAAAACCAGTACTCAAAGAAGGAAAACATCCAATTAGCGGCTAAGAGCAGAACTTGCATTTCGGCCACTACGAGTGAGTGACATTCATCACATTAAACATTTCTTTCAAAATTCCACGAAACGTGGGAAAGAAAGATGGCAAAAATCCACTGACGACTAGTATACTTGTGCACAACTCTATGGAACCAGCAGAGGGCGTTTGGAGATAAATGGCTGCCGCTGCATTCGAAATGTATCAATGTAGGTAAAAAAAAATAAAAACCCGTAAAACACACATTGCAGATATGCTACCCCAGTGTTACACAGCTGAGATTGAAGTTCATCATAATTTGTATCCAGTAACGTAACTCTCAGAGGATAAATAACCATTTTTTCCCCGTAATGGTCATCAGTGGAATACTGTCCAGAAACATATACATAGGCCTTTGGATCGGTTTGCGGAAACACATAGGCCTACATAAGCCTTAAATAAAAAAGGAAAGGTTCAACGACCGTTTTATACACCTGGTTGTACAATGTACATGTAATATGTTTCTGACGTGTTTTATTTTTAATAGTAAACATGAAAAAGTACGATGCTGTATTAGGGACATGCTGAAAAAATAAATTTGCCTCTCTCTGACCTTACGAGTTATATGACGTACGTACGAGTTGTATGTCGTACGTACGACAACTCGTACGTACGAGATGCAAGTCGTATGTACGAGTTGCATGTCGTACGTTCGAGATATAAGTCGTACGTACGAGTTGCATGTCGTACGTACGAGATGTAAGTCGTATGTACGAGTCGGTATGTCGTACGTACGACTTATGATTCATATCTCGTAGGCCTTCGTATTACATCTCCTACGTACGACATACAACTCGTACTCCACAACTTATATCTCGTACGTACGAGATATGATTCATACGAGATATGATTCATAAGTCGTACGTACGAGTTATATCTCGTACGTACGACATAATAATAACTAGTACAAATTATTTTTTTCAGCATGTCTCTAATACAGCTTCGTATAAAATAAAATCGAAACCTTTGGTTTGCTACTTAACTTCACAGTACGGATCGTTCATCCTTGAAATTCCAAGCGTTAACTGACCGCCATCAAGGGGCGATTTTTTAAAAAATTGTTATAGATACAGTACAAGATTGTTAAGATACCCAAACAGAAATGTGGCATATTTACCACATAACTTTCAGGATATGAAGATGGTGCTGGTAGAAATTATACCGTTAAAATAATTCCACCAGAAACGGTGTATTTATCCAGAAATTAGTAAAACCAAACACCAACAACATATCTATGCAACATTACCTTGGCAAGATCAAAATTCCTTCTTTATGTTTTATAGGGAAAAATGAGTAGGATTTTCGCTATTTTTTCGGAACTCAGATGTCCGATTAAGCTCAAAAACTTGTATTTCATGCAAGTACATGCTGGACTACACAGATAGTGAGTCTTGTTCTGTGACCTTTACCAATCATGACATCTTTACCAAAACAACAGACAATATTGATTCTAGAACCGCGCCCGGCCGGTAGATCAATTAATTACACTTCAGTAATTAGTATAATTAAACTGACCATTCCTTAATCAACATATACAAAAACAATCAGCTTCCGTTAATTCGTGGCAAGTTGTCATTTAGTTCAATGTATCAGATCAGATCGAGTTAACAGGCTGTTTCCTGCATCGCCATAATTCTCAGTACTGTATATGTATATTAAAAACAAAATCAAACTCGTTGTCAAACCTTGAACCCGGCCTAAAATGGGCGGTTCATCTGGTGATTCCAAATCAATTCTCACATAACGCTAGTTCATTATGCTGTCTATCATGCAGTCAATTACAGCCCTGCTGTTCAAAGTGAAAATAAAAATCGATGTATCTTTTTTTGATTAATTTATTCAGTAACAGGTGTTTCATTAAAATATTTAAAATTAGACTTTTCACGCGGTAGTTAAACTACAGTACATCCGGCATTCACGGCACGAAACACGTGTCGAAACCAATCACACACACAAAAGAGATTGGAATATTTTACTTGCTTGAATAAGCACCTATTCGAATACAATGCAAGCAGACTGAATAATTTCGTTTTACTTTGGTAGTTGAAGCACCTTATGAAATAATGACGAAAATGGACAATTGTGAAGAGACAATGAACGACTTAATCAATTTGAAACCCTTTTTGGTATCAGGAAAAAGGTGATCGATGTCACGCGATGTCGTGTTGCTGGTAGCGACGTTTCGACTGCTGGAACCGCCAGCCAAGTTCATCAGCCTTCTTTTTGTAACAATAATAATAAATCGGAATTTATTCCGCGCACACATTTGTCTTTAGACACTAGTGGCGCACATATTATTATCCCTGGTCATTGGGCAATAATTTACATTCCTAAAATCATCTCAACTCCCTGGGGAGTATACAGCCCCAGCTACTTTAAAGCGCATAGAGGCTAATCAAACTGCCACAAAGCCATCTCTACCCTCGCAGGTACCCATTTACACCTGGGTGAAGAGGAGCAATATGTGATAAAGTGTCTTGCCCAAGGACGCAAGCGCCACTAGCTAATGGCTGGTTTCGAACCCACAATCTGTAGATTGACCACAAGACTTTGAGTTCGACACGCCAGACCACCAGGCCACAGCACTCCATATTTGTATCGTCCCTAAATGGACCTTAAGCTATAAGCATGCATTGTAATGAAGGAAATGATGGTCACAATTTAATGTAACATGAAGGATTACAAAAGTACAATGCAATCCCCGTGTGTGTGACATCAATGAAGGCCAAAGACACACCCACATGTAAAGGGTGCACAAAAAGAAATTTCCGTTGATTTTGACGCTCTAACCCTTTGAATCTAATCGGTTCGGGTTGATATGAGTATTGTGAGTGTTCAGGGTACATCGTAAGCTGCATTTCGCCACCCTACTTGATGCCAAGGACTCAACACTGTTCAATACACACAGCATTGTTTGTCAAAAGGTACAAAACCCAACGTTGCACTTTTAGGTATACAGTGTGTAGCTCTGCCTAACCCATTGTCGACCCAAACGAACTCGCCCTATGCAATGTAACGCATGGTAAGTTCAACCTGTTGCAATCAAACAATCAAACAATTTCAAGTGCATGTTAAAGCTCTATACCTGCTACAGAAGTGAACACCAGTACAATTTGTTGACAAACAAGAATCACATGTCATTTCACACACTTCTTGTTTTCCTTGTCTACAGAGTACAGACAGAGGCAAACTTTTGCTTCAATTTTTGAGTTGTGCAATATTAAAATCAAGATCACAGTTAAAATGCACCCAATCAATAGAGGTCAAAGAGTCAAGCGTACCATAATGCATTACTGACAGAGAGAGGCTAGACAAGTGACCGATCCACAGGGCTAATCCTGTTCTACAGGTCAGAGAACTTCTGTGCGACAATTTTCAAATTTGAAACAATCTAACACTGTTCAAACTGGATTGGTCAAAGACGTCACCATCAACTCTCAAGTTAGGGTAGTATCATACTTTGGTAAGAAACTAAAACAGAAATGTTCACAGATTGATGTATAACTTTCAGGGTATGAAGATGGCGGTGGTAGAAACCTACCATGAAAGATTTTCCACCTGAAATGGTGTATTTATCAAGAAATTAGTAAAACAAAGACCGAAAATCTTTTTTTGATCTTTTAAAAGATCGAACATAAAAGAGAAAAGACTTAATAAATACTGTGGCTGTTTTTCACGATTTTCTCAAAAAGTGGGTACTGTATGGGAATGAAATTTTCATTCATTTTTGCCCATGAATCTGTACTTCTTTGACAAAAACCAAAGTATGATACTACCTTTAACAGTTTACTCGAAACCAGTTCACTACTGGAGTCAGAATGTGAAGGAAAACACATAATATTATCCGGGCCCACAGCAATTTTACATTACGCCTGAGGTTCTGAATAATTTACAGTGATTTTTTTCCACTGATTTGCGGGATCTGACCATGTGTGGGGCTCAGGAGGTCAAAGTTCAGCTCTCCGCTATTGTGGCAGCGCTGCCGCTGGAGGGCCCCTGGTTGACTTCGTCGGCTGTCATGTTGCAGAAGCATGCGTTGCAGACCAACTCTTTCTCTGTCAGTGCTGCTGGAGCTGTGGACAGAATCAGGTAATCATGACACGGAATAAATACACTGGTTTATGAAAGTGTGCAAGGCCGATGAGAAATCAGTTATGTTGCCAGTTAAAATAAGGTGACCATATTTTGTTGAGATGATTCGGGGACAGTGACCCGTGTCCTGGGGAGCGGTATAATTTTGAAAAAAAAAGAAAAAAAAAGAATCCAGATGGTGCCTACATGCAAAATGGTGGCATCTATGGACATCTTGTCCAGTTGACATGAGTGGCTTACATACTTACATGTCTTAGGCGGTTGTCTTCACATACTTCTCTGAAGAATGGATCTTCTTCAGCACAGCATTTGTGTTCAGTATTTTTTTTTTTGGACAATTAGGGGACTGTCCCCGGAAAATCGGGGACGTCTTAAGTTAAAAGGTACTATCATACACTGATAGTTTATCAAAACAAAAATCTCCACAGATTTACCTATAAATTACAGGGTATAAAGATGGTGATGGTAGAAACACATCATCAAATTGTTTCTGCCTGAAATGCTGTATTCATCCAGAAAAGAGTAAAACCAATGACCCCAAAAAATTTTGATCTTTGGAATATAAAAAATAACGGTGAAACAATTTAAAAATACCGTGGGTGTTTTTCACTTACCGGGTATTTAAAAAACAAAATGGCCATCGTATGAGAATGGGAATTTCACAGATGACTGTTACTGTATCTCTCTTGATATCTTTGCCCTTGAATGTGCATATCTTTGACAAAAAAGAGAGCAGTTTAAGAGAGCAGTTTACACCATATTCCCTTTCTACCCATGTTTTGGGCTCAAAACATTTCATTTAAAGTTTAGTAATAAATATTTGTTTTACTCACATGTGGCTCCGAAGACTGATCGGGGGAGCTTTCTTGTGCAGCATCGCTGGCAGAACTGGTTTCCACAGGAACGGCAGTATCGCTGATAACAGAGGAAACATTAACGTAAAAAAGATCGCTCAATCATTTGATGTTCCCTGAAGTCAGTATTAGACAATGAAGATAATAAGATGTGACCATCCAATCAATCAGCGGATTGCAATGGGAATTTCGTTTGTCATGATAAATTTATAATAATAATTCTGAATTTTATTCCGCGCACACATCTGTCCAAAGACACATGTTATTATTCCTGATCATTGGGCCACAATTTACATTCCTGAAACCATCTCAACTCCCTGGGGAGTATATACAGCCCCGGCTACTTTAAAGCGCACATAGGAAACCACAAAGTCATCTCTACCTTCGCAGGTACCAATTTACACCTGGGTGAAGAGGAGCAATATGTGACCACAAGATCTTGAGTACGACCTCCAGACTACTTGGCCAGGGCAAGTGATTCTCTTGGATACTGGAAGCCAAGAGAAGTTCAGCACCAATAAGGCCTTTTCCCACTTGACCAAATCAAGTGGCCCGGGGTGACGTGGGGGTAAATGTAAGCCACATTTCCCACTTGAAAAGTTCACTTCTCTGCCATCCACAGAGCTAACTCCGAGACTGCCCTTTCTCCTACTCGGGCTGAAAGTTAATCACCATTTGGGAGGGCAGATGAGATTCAGCAACAACTCCATGCTATGACAAGGAGCGCGAAAGTCTTTGCCAAGATGGCGGAGGCCCTGAATGACGCGGGTTATGTAAGAACTGAGGCACAGTTCAGAGAAAAGGTGAAAAGGAAGGACTTGAAAAAAGAAAATCTCTGGACGTTTCCTTGCTTGGCTTAAGTCACGCATGTGTGCACTACATTACCAAGCAGCATCCCGTGCGACAAGTGTGAAATCGGGGCAGACTCATCCCAGGGTGAGAGGTGTGTGTGAAATTGGGGGTAAAATTCTGCACGGCACCCTGCTTGCAAGGTGACAGCAAGCTGCGCACGTTTCAATGCAAGCTTGCCGGAAGCTAGTTGGTAAGCTTGCATAAGCTTGCAGGCTTGCCAGGAGCTTGTCAGGAGCTTGCAGAAGTACCGTACAAGCTTCTTTAAGCTTGCTGCAACCTTTATAAGCTTGCCCCAAGCTTAATACTAGCTTGCAGCAAGCTTATTTTTCTATAAGGGTGGGGCCGCCCCGGGATATGATCGAGCGCCCAAGTGGGAAAAGGCCTTTACATTGTTCATAATGGGTGAGAATGGCACCAGATCATTCCACGCCTGGAGGTTACTACAGGGCGAGTCAAAAAGGACTTGACCGGGATTGGTGATGTTTTTCAAAAGAAACAAATGACACTCAAATGTTTGGTAAAGAATATATTTAACAAGCATTCTCTCCTCCTTATTAGGAAAAAAGAATGAAACAAATTGATCATTCCTAAGAGGACTTATGTCTATTTCAATAAAGGTACTCATTTTGCCAGCAGTACATGGTATACGTGACAAAACCAATGTAGAGCATACACATTTTAGCTGTGTAGATACCGGCAGCTGAGATGACTCTTTAATACCCTTTGATGTTTAGATTCAGTCAAGCATTAACATTCCATGGACAGCTTGCAAAATGAGTACATTTACTAAAATAGACATAACTCCTCTTAGGAATGATCAATTTGTTTAATTAATTTTTCTAATAAGCAGGAGGGAATGCTTGTTAAATATGTATGCTGAACTTATATGAGTGTCATTCGTCTCTTTTGAAAAATGTCGCCAATCCCATTCAAGTTCTTTTTGATTCACCTTGTCTGTATGCAAAAGCCTGCACTAAATCACATGTCTTAGCAAGATTAATTAGTCAGGGGAATTCAAATTTAGAAGGTGGATCTGCAATGCAATGAAGTCTGTGTACAAGACCATTTTTAATACCCAGGGGCATATGACTATCATTTGACGTGTGGGAGAGATGTTGGGCTTACCCTTCGTTTTAAAACGGACGTAAACATCATCCCACAGAGGAAGCAGGATTCGACCGGCACCCCCGACGAATTCAGCTTCAGGGTAGGCAGCTCAGGTGCGGTGGAGGACCTGTTCCTATTGGCTGCAGCAAGCTTAGCATACTTGGGACCCGCCTCATCCAGGGACTTACTCTTTTGCTATGGAAACAAGGCAGGAAACAACCAATCACAATGAGAGTTCTAGTCTGAGAGTCTTGGTTGACAAGCCTAATTTGCATAAATTTGCATAACTTTTTTTCGGACAGTTGTTTTTCTTTTCCATTAACTGCTTTAGACAGTGCATCTTCCTGTCTTAAAACACAAGATGCGATAATTATACGTTTATCAATTCATGACCAACTGACTTTGATTAATAGTTTTCTGAAAATGAAAAGGTTTAAATGCAACAAATCAGTGTACAAACATAGCCCCTCAATGTATGAAGTATCAGGTATTTCACAGAGAGTTAGCATATGATTGTGGATAAGTGACGCGGCAATAAGCTAATGCCATGGCGAAATCCCAGAACTTAATGACCAATCGGAGTCCATTCTTTCCCGCTCTCTCTTGCACAATTGGTCGATTTGAAGAAATTTTCAAGGGTGATGGAAAGTGCATTTTGAGTCGTTACGAGCAGGCATTTTTAAAGCTTGTGCCCAGAAATGACCCGTATGAATAATGGCCTTCCCCACCAACAAAAGAGTCAATGAAAGAAATTGTATTAACAGATATGAAATGACAGATGAAGGGTAGACGTACGCAGAGATGAAGTGGGCGATGTTGGGTGTCATAATGGATGGGTGGAGGTGCCTGTGGTAGCGATTTCACATCGCTAGTCGGCTGTTGTTCCTCTTTTTGCTCCGGCTCTGCCTGAAATGTAATGAAAAAATGAAATGAGAATGATCCCCTGCACCGCAGAGAGAAAACTCATGTTGTCACAGATTGCATAAAGTGACACCGTGCTCTAAATCACCCGAGATCCTTAAAGACGAACCTTGGACTTTTAGTTTACTAGTAGTGTTCAGAGTATTCTGATACTAATAATTACATTTATTACACGCCTTTTCTTAAAGTTACAAAGCGCGGGCTACAATGTTATCAGATTGCCAGTATTCATCGGCACCATCGGCTGCCAGCAATACCGGTAATCCATTATGATTACGGAACCTGAAATCGAAAGTACTTGGTTTTGTGGAGGGAGGAAAACCGGAGAACCCGGAGAAAAACCCTTGTAGCATAGGAGAGAACCAACGCACAACTCTACTCACATATGACCCAAGTCGGGATCGAACCCGGGCCACATTGGTGAGAGGCGAGTGCCTAAAGCACTTGCCACCTATGCCCCCACTAATATTGTCTAATATTTTGTGAATAACTAATAATGAAGTTATTCAGTGTTTTTGAGATCATCGTCTGCTTGCTTTACCCACCAAAGTCCGCCATGTTTTCGAGCAACCCGCCCTGTGATGATGTTTCAAAGGACTCACGTAGAGCGGGACGTATGCATACACATTAACAAAATGCACGCGACACACCCTAGATCTGCAAAATTTGCTCACAATCAAGATGCAAACAGCCCATTATTGAGAAAAAAAAAGGATTATTTTCCTTCTTGGGAAATTTAGAATACAGTGAAAATACTTTTGACAGCTTTTAAAAGCCCTATTCAAGCACCCGAATGCTTAGAACACTTCAATGCGTATGGCGTTCGTATACATCCAGTTTATAAGTAGGACCACTAGTTGGCTGTAGCGCCACAGTTCTAGCTGAAGAGTGGTGAGCTCACACAATATGGCAGCCCCAATGGAAAGACCAAGCAGACGATGTGGGACTCTTTCAAACATGAATTTATTGATGCATTAGGTGACAAGGGTTGAAATTTATATTCATGAAATAACCACAAGGGAAACTGACTGAATTTAAAGTCCCGCCCCAGTCAATGTTTCTTTGTTCACTTTTCAAAGGGTTGAAATTTGGCAGAAATCATTTTTAAGTTGTTCTTAATCAATATGCTAATAGCAAGAAGTCCAGTGTTTGTCTTCCCTTTATGTCCATGAGAACAGAGCCATAGATACTAGAGCTGCAACAACATTTCGAGCCGGGATTCAAGACGATTGATTATTTTGTTGAGGTGAGAAAGTGGTCGGCCATTTTGGTCTCATCTTTTGGGTCCCACCATATGCTGAAGTCTTAACACATTGCTCTGCACGACACGTAATCTCCCCATTGTAAGTGAAGTCAATGTGCCTAGAAAAAAAAACATTGAAAAGTGAACAAAGAAAAATTGACTGGAGCGGGATTCAAACCGGCGACCTCCTAAATACCGTACAGGCGCTCTACCAACTGAACCATCCAGCCCTACGTTGGTGGTGACCCCAATATAAATAGTCAATTATCTTTGTTCGTTTGGCAGTCAGCAGCCATAAAACTACACACACACCACCATACCCCAAGGATCGTTTCAATGATGCGCGCAGCAATGCTGCAATGCTGCAAAAAAAAAAACCATGCATTGTCTTTACCGGTTCCTGACTGGCAACAGGCGCTTCAGCCTTCTCGTTGTCGTTTTTCTTCGTCTCATTCTTCTGGCCGAGTGACGGGGGATGCACCGAGTGATAAGCCTGCTTCACGACGGCCACAAACTCCCAATTCAGGCAGAGAGCACAGCTGACGGTTGCCATGACGAACCATCTCAACGGCAACAAGCAGAGCATCATGAGAACAATAGTAGCACCCCCATAGAATCTGAAAGATAATAATAATAATAACCAGCATTTGATATGCTCTTTTTAGTAAACTAAATCACAGTGCTTACAATTATTATTATCCCTGGTCATCGGGCCATAATTTACATTCCTGAAACCATCTCAGCTCCCTGGGTATTATACAAACCCCGGCTGCCTACAAAGCACACAAGGGCTAATCAAGCACAGAAAGCCATCTCTACCCTCACAGGTACCCATTTACACCTGGGTGAAGAGGAGCAATATGTGATAAAGCGTCTTGCCCAAGGAGGCAAGCACCATTGGCCCATGGCTGGATTCGAACCCACAATCTGTAGAGTGACCACAAGATCTTGAGTACGACACTTCAGACCACTAGGCCATGGCACCCCATATCACACAGCACCTTGAGCAAACAGAAAGCGGACAAAAATTAATAATCAAATGTGTTAAATTACAAATTGACCTTAGGGCAAGTCAAGAACATCATGACTGCTGTTCCAACCCTCCGCCATCTTAGCTATTCAATCAGGGGTCGATTTCACCAAACTCATTGTAACTTACTATCAATCGTAGGAGTTATATGATGCATTCCAGCCTTAAGTAGTGTGCAATGGAATATTCTTCGTAACTTGAGTTAGGATCGATAGTAGGGCTTCATGAAATCGACCCCAGGACAATAAGTAAAGTCCTCTATGAAACATTTGACAGAATTCCTCCTTACATAGGTGACCAGAGTCTGTCCTGCCAGGCCAAGACAGCGTGGACCCTCTCAATGCCTTCGCAGACCGCTGCAAGTCCGTCCTGAGCCAGCAGCATCAGCTGCCTGTACTCGGCCAGAATCTCCTTCCCTTTCTTTCTACTTCGATCGATCTCCGCGGCGCTCCGCTCTGCTCCTTGGGTGCCCGTGGTGGCCACGGCCTGGACAGAGCCTGCACTTAGCGAGGAGCTCATTGCCCCGTCCGGCTGCTGGGGCTTGGCTGGTGGAGGACCGGGCTCTCTGCGGTCAGGGTTGGCCAGCCTTCCAGCTCCTGCCAGCAGGAGGAGAAGAGTGAAGCAACTTGCAAACATTTGACCTGTCGAGAAGAAAATACTGAAACCTTCAGACTGAGGTAGAAAGTTGGTGCTGGGAAGCTAGGCAGGTCCAGTCATCATCATGCTGGAAAGGGCAAAGACCCAATTGAAAGCCACTTACCGGGCTCCATGAAGTAGCAGACAAGGAGAGACGTGATCCAGTAAGACATCGTGACTAAAGGAGACTCCCATCTAGAGAAGACAAAATGAGAACATCAGAATGAAATCTTTACGAGCTAAGATCGGCAAGCAAGGAATTCTAGTGGTTTCTGTCTGCGACCATTGAAAAACTTAATCCTTCTAGCCAATTTTGTCTGATATGGGCATCTTCTTAAGAATGGCAAATTCCAATGAGTGGAGCAAACCTCAGACAAGTCCTTTAGATGTGAGGCAAGATGGGCCTGAAAGCCCCAATAAGAATACACAGTGCCTGTGCTCTTCAAGTTCTGTGCCCTCAAAACTGTGGGCTTGGGCCCGACCCCAGCCAGAGGAATCATGGCGATTTACATCCTTAAGCAGGACACTTTTCATTAACTGCTTCCTTCTTGAATTGTATACACCCCAGTGAGCAGGGATGGTATAAGGAGTGTTTTAATGGCCCATTGAACAATTGAGTTAAGCTTATGCAGTGCAGTTAGCGCGACAGGTTAGTTAGGTTGACATGCAATAGTACTTGGTAGTCTGAGTATCACCCATTCTACTCCGTGTCACTACATACAAACGTTTGATACATGCGTGCATACAAATTTTATGCAACGCGGCACATCAGCCAATCAGATCTGTTTTGAGAACATTTCCATCAGGATCGTGACGGAGGATGTTGATTGGTCAATTTCGCCCGTCCGCGCGGCAGCTGTACCTACGCGATAGACGTTCTAACCATGGTACGATAGTAGATGCCCCTTGATTGGTCAAAACTTAGAGAGGTCAGTGCTGGGTTGGTTTGCATAATTAATCAGTAAATCTGCTCGAATGTGATAGACGCTTGCTCGTTGTATGGCGAGTGCGTCTATCACATACATTACGTATTTGATAGTTATCCGTAGTAATTAAAACTGACAAACTTCCTGATTTATTGATTCAGTAAAACAATGACTGACCTGACAATGTAGTTGATCATCTTCCATAGAAGCACCACATGCCAGCACAGCCTCTCTAGTCTGTGCACACTCTCCACAAGGTTGCTCACACTGTACTGCACTGGCCGTGCCCCGAGTACTACAGACCCACCGCCGGTGGTGTGTGGGACGCCCATGGCCAAGGATTCGGTAGTCTTGATGGCGCAGCGACAATTTGTCACGGTCATGCTGTCATCTTGTCAGGATTTGAGAAGCCATCGTCTGGACATCAGAATAGGGGGATGACTGTAAAAGGCTGTCTAAATCTGCAATTTAAAAAAACAATAACACAAGTTTTCAATTTCAGACAATAGATTTAGCTTGTACATGTATTTCGTCTACATTCGCATCTTGATTGTTGACGTTGCATCTGACATTAGACCCAATAACTAGGGCGCTGAAGTTTGGGGTTGACGGTTGGTCTAGCTATACCGACCGTCAACCCCAAATGGTCGGTCTAGCTAGACCGACCGTAATCCAAAAATTATAAAAGGGGGAAAGAATTCCACTGACGGCAATTACAGAAAAAGGGTAATTTCCTCCAAGACTAAAATTAACTTAACGGATGCGAGTAATAATGAACTGCAAGTAATAATGAACTTCAATGATTCAATCTGAGGTGTATGCAAAAAACACTGAGTAGCATGATATCTGAAAATAGTTGCGATGATCGTAACCCTAGGTCTGACATGGGGACTGGGACCTAAGGGTAAGGATTAGTCCTAGACCTAGGGTTACAATCATCGCAACTAATCTGAAAAGTGAAAATTTTCAGTGTTTTTTTACCCAAGCCTTACAATGATACACTTCGAATGCAGCGGTAGCCATTTTTCTCATAACGCCCTCTGTCAGTCCCATAGGCTTGCATGTGCACAAGTGATGGCCGTCAGTGGAATTCTTCCCAAAAAGGAAGTTCAGCGCCCCAGTTACTCGGTCTAATCTGACATCTACATCTACATCCTGGCTACAGCTACCTCTAGTTGCGATGATCGTAACCTTAGGTCTGACATGGAGACTTGGGCCTTCCCTGTGTCAGACCTAGGGTTACGATAATCGCAACTACTAGACTACCTCCACTTCAAATAGGCCTAGGTTAAAAACGCTGCACATAGCCAGCCTCACAGGTCTTCTTCGAACAAACGGTTCTTCGAACAAAGATTGCGCAGGTTGAAAGATTGCGCTCAACATGATCATGTACATGATTAGCTGCAGTAACTGTAGCCCAATATTACTCCTGACGTTGTTGTCGTATATAAGCAGTAACTGTAGCCCAATAATACTATAGGCCTATATACTATAGTATAGCATACTTACTCCTGACGTTGTTGTCATATAAATACAACAACGTCAGGAGTAATATTGGGCAACAGTTACTGCAGCTAGAGTATAGTAATATTGGGCTACAGTTACTGCAGCTAGAAAACATGATTAACATTATTCATTACCAAAAAAAACAAATAAATAACGTTAGGCCTAGGTGGAAAGAGTAGGTCCTAGCACTAGCACTAGCAGCACCGTAGCAGTGCCACTGTAGCAGCTAAGGGCCTAGTGCAATACAATGTAGATGAAATATGCAACAGTTTTTATGTTTGTGACAATTGCTACTGTGTCAATGTGTGGTAAATACGACCTGAAAACAATTATTTACCGATTTTCCAAAATTCACCGTGACAATAATAACACATCAAATGCACGATGAAGCTTTTACAAAATCCGAAAATGCGAAGATCCCATCCCGAGGTGTTGCTGCTAAAAATAAAGTTGAACTCGCTGAGGTAAACAAGCCGCAATCTGTTGTAAGTACGTAATAGTTTCCGGTTCCAGCTCCATAGAACACTGATCAGCACGTGAAGCTACGTGAGTATAATTTCATATGCTCTACGTTGTACTTCCGGATTTAAATGACGTCTGGCTTTTTCAAGGTTTTAGGCATTAGGCTGTGTGGCTCGTTGAATGAGGGCGCTATTTAACCTGCACAGGCAAGACACAAGGGTGCACCATGCACTGTGTCCCATTGACCTTAGTGTAAAATCCCTCAACTTCACAGTTCAAAAAACCCCATCCAGAAGTTTCTCAGTTGTTGGTGCAATAGTGTATATGGTAGTGTGAACTGTCATCTACCCAATTCATTTCAATTTTTGGTTGGGTAACCGATTGGATTTTTTGCTAATTGCCCCAAGAAAAAAACACCCCCGAAATGTCCCTTTTCCGTAACCGACTTGCTACGAGTTTTCATGAAGCAACCCTCCACGTTCAAGACAATGTAGGACCGGATTTTAACCCCAAATATCTCAAGTCTCCACAACAGGCTGAAGCACTGAACCCCAGGTTGTGATAACCAGTCAAAATTACACAATATATTAACATTTGAGGGTACACACATTATGATAATCAGCTCGGCGCATTGATTTGGGAGCTATTTAATGTGGTGCACCCGTTATTTTACAGACAACATTTTTTTATCCCCATTGTTTTAGTTTAATTGTTTTGCCAATAAAATCAATGATCAGGTGAAATTTGAAATATTCTGACCTATCCCGATTTCAAAATGAGAGCCTTAAATAAATATAATTAACACAACCACAGTGTCAGTGATAAAATTGTTGACAAGTATTGTTGTCATTTTATTCTAATTCTAGACGAAATTCATTGAATAATTCTTTCGTATTACTTTTTAAAAATCCAGCTGATTACATTCGTCGTAACCTCGTTCACAAAAGTATCTCCGTTAGTTTTAAAAAAATTTGTTTCAACTTCTAGAATTAAACTTTAGGACGCAACAGTTACCATCATGAGCAACAACTGAGGTCGGAGTAATATGAGACTTGAACTCAAGTCTACCATCACACATACTAGCTAGAAGACTTCAATTTGAAAGGAGGGGGGCTTTATATGCGACTCGTATCAAAACTAGCAACGACCGACCATCGAACCATGAATGGCTTCATCGGCCCGGTACAACTTTACCAAAAAAGGGTAAAAAATGGCTAATTTCCTTATCTATTATTGAATGATTTCAATAGTGTCACCCCGTACCAGGCCGGTCATTGTATAATGGACAGTGGGGCCTGTAGGGGTCTATACTGTCATAGATGCAAGTCAAAGTGAGTCATGCTATAATTACATGTTTTTCCCAACTTGTTGGACCTCTTCAGGGCCAGGCTGGTGTAGGCCTAGCGGTACTTCCCTCGCCTTTCTCCCCCGTCCTTGCAGCCCGACTCGGTCCTCAAATCCTTGCATGATTTTGTAGGTTTTACCAGAAAACAACTCCGAGATCTTCCATCCTCTTTTAAAACTTTTAAAACTGTATCTTCTTCTCGTCAGCTTTCCACTGAAAAAGTTTTCACCAAAAACTTTTGAGCATATTATAGCTACATGTTATACAGTGCATATAAGCACCGTTTAGGAATAATTGAGTTTCACAGAAATAAGGTACTAATAATACATTTTATTGATTTTAAGCCTAGTGTTGAATCTAAAGGCCTGTTCACACGATGCTCATAACTCGCAAGGCTTGTCATGATTGAGAAACGTTCTCAAGCAGGATTGACCAGGGACGTTGGTCAGTATAGTCACTCTCAAGCATGCCCCCTTCATCACCGTACACTTTCGTAGCTGATATCCCAAGCATGAGAAAAACTAGCAAGCCTTGCGAGTTGTTTTTTTTAGCCGTCCTGTGAAAATGCCTCAACTTCTGTTGCTACGTACTTTCTTCTATGTATGTTTATTATTCATTCAAAACTTTAACAAACGGTACTTAGGAATGACTCAGAAAATTGTGAAATGTGTACATGCACCCCAAGGTCTACCAAAATGCCTCTGACCCACATACTGGTTATCATAGTGTACAAACAAGAGGCCATACTTAATTGACAATCATTTTGTTTTGTTTTGGTATATCAGGCACACCGTACAACATGCCTTGCTAATGAGGCCGCTATAACATTATGCTAATGTTGTTCCAAGATGGCAGACCCTCCGTGCGTTTCACTGAGTTGGATTAAGAATGTTTACAGGATTTTGCTGTGTGTTTCAACCCGTGTAGAGCATGGAATATGTAATTTAACAGCTCTTTCTGGAACAAGATGAGGCTTTCCATTGGCTTCATCTCGGGGAAATCACGCCAATGTGACCAAATGTGGCGAAATGAGGTAGTAGGCCTACGCCTATCTCCCCAAAGTCAACTTCCGCGTAATCGACGTTTGAAGTTGCTGAATCGCACAAACATTGATTTATTTCACGGTGTTTTCTAAGTGTGTTTTTTTTGTAGTAAAGGTATCAAAGATTCACTGTGTTAAATCATCATTTCGAAATTGGTTACAATTAATTAGTTTTCTAGAAGTTAGAACGTGTTTGAAGTGTATTTCTGCTTTGGTACAAAATCTACAGGGAAAATCCCTCGAATCTGACGTTTTCACAGTACGTAGGCCTATAAATCTATGAGTCGTTCTGATCTGTAGTGATATTTTCCGTGCGGTGTGTGCCTCCCATAGACCGACCAAAAGCCTTCCTCTACCCTCCTTGGAAATGACCCCTCATAACATGAACGAAAATAAGAGTAAGAGTATGTTTTCTCAAAGAAACGTACGTTTCGAGATACCGTGGGGGGTGGTCCACAACTAACACCACTTCCTAGCCCTATAATTATTGTTTCTCGAGCGAGCCATTTTCGCCATTAATTTGTCCGGCTGCCGGGCAGAAGTATTCCTAAACATGTCCATAATTTTTTTTTCTTCAGCGTGGATGTTAAAGGTAATATCATACTTTGGGTTTTGTCAAAGAAATACAGATATGTAGGCAAAAAAATCAAGGAAGATACATTAATTAAACAGTCATCTGTGAAAATTTCACTCCCATACGGTGCCAACTTTTTGAGAAAACAGTGAAAACGGCCACAGCATTTCTTAAGTCTTTTCTCTTTTATTTTGTATCTCTAAAAGATCAACAATAATTTGGGTCACTGGTTTTACTCTTTTCTGGATAAATACAGCATTTCAGATAGAAAATGTGTTAACGGTATGTCTCCACCATCACCATTTTTATACCCTGTAAGTTATAGGTAAATCAGTTTCAGTCAACCCAAACTGACGCAATCAGTTCACAGACTTGCAATCAAAAGAAACATCACTAATAGGATCAAAACCACATCCGCTTATGTAAATAACCGCACTCCGCCCACCTATGGCAATGCAGCTCCCCCTTAATACCACAACGTTTACAGTTAGGATTAATTCAGTAATTAGTTTGGCCAAAAGAGCGAATAAATTGCACTTTTGACGCACCGACTGAGCTTCTATAACTGACGTCTTTTTGGCAAGTACACGAGAAGCGAATTCGTGGTCCTGATCAAACAAAGATTCAATACAACGGAAATGTAGGGCGTAATTTTATGCAGCTTTGATCTGTACTGATATCTGGCTACTGCTTTCTGACGATTACGCGCGCACGAGTTTGGCATTTTAGGCTGATTCTTGCAAGAGAAAAGTATCGTTCCGTTCTTCTTCTTAAATTTTAAAACGTTTCAGTTAAAAAGCACTACAAACTTACAAAGTTTACTAAACATTCCTGAAGATGTTCTGAATAAAGAACGAAATATAGAATAAACTAGACCTGTGTTTGTAGTTAACAAACACTGAGCTGTTTCGCGTATGTTTTAGAAAATATATATAATATATATAAAATTGACCCAGGACAGAGAAATAGTTTATCAGCGGTGTCTTAATTCTCCTAAACAACTACATGTACCAGGAGCGTCGTCACTCATCCATCAATACACGCATACAGATAGATGTACATACACATGGCCATGAGAAACACAGAAATGGCAGAGTCTACGATAGACCAGCGCGCATAGTATGTACGGTTGTGCTTACGGGCGGCGGAAACAGGAAAATGACTGATTTTCTAGGTTGAAATGCTACGTTTACGTGTACACAATTGGCCCACTAAAAATGGCTCCCCTTAGTCTTTTTGGAGTATGTATAATATACACGGGTTTACACCTTGGCTGCCATCTTAGATTTTGATCGCAACTTCAAAACGAGGCACTTCCACGCATGCGCACTTTTCGAAGTGTAAACCCGTCCATTGTCGAAGACAATACACGGGTTTACACTTCGGCGGTTTTGATCGCGATTTCAAAACGAGGCACTATCACGCATGCGCACTTTTCGGAGTGTAAACCCGTGTATTGAGTTTACTAAACATAATGGAAAACTTTGGAGAATCGGTCTCCAAGTCAACAGCGCATGCTCACAATTGCGTGCGCGTGCGCTGTTGATTTGAAGACCGATTCTCCCAAGTCTCCCATTGTTATAACCTCTTAAATATGTCTAGATACAATAAAGTAATATTGATTGGCATAACTCGCCTCTATAACTACCGGTAAACAATGCTTGTTTGTGCGTGGAGCTAAGCACTGTACTGATGAGAGTTTGGAACTGTTTTCCCGGCCAATCATCAGATTGGTAAACTAAAGAGATTTCTATGTGCATGCGTGCATCAGAATGCATAATCAGCGATCCGAATACACATCAGCAATCTGCTGCCTTAAACATTTCCTTCAACCCAGTGAACACTGGGCGACCTGCAGATTCGATACCACGTTGAGGAGTCGATATCGGGTAATCGATACTGTTATTGCACAAGGACAGACAAAGGCATTCCCTTCGGTATAAATAAGGACTAAAGAAGGATTGGAAAGCCGAATAGCCTATTGACATACATGCAATGTTGGGCGATCCGTTTGACGCATTCCCAGGTCTGTCGACGTACGAAGGCATCTTTGTAATGCAAACGAGAAGACAAACTTTCATCAAGTGGTACGCGGTCGCGTCGTCTCACAGAGAACATTAATTTGAACAGACTGTTTACTCCTGACCGTCTTATGAAAACACATCGAATAAGTCCAAAGAATCTTAAAGAAAAATAAAGTCAATACCTTTCCAAAATAAGAAAAAGAAGAATTTCTTTTAAAACTTTTTGTTTATAATTCAGCTTATCTTTTTTATCCGTAAACATTTCGATATAATGCACAATCAAAGAAAATAATATGGGTGAAAGTGTATTATTTGCCCAAGTGTATTATTTGCCCAAGCGGCTTAGGCCGAACTAAATGCTGAACAGTCTGTTTAATCGGTTACAGCCTCGATCTAGATACTTCATATGTAAACAACACCATATTTGGATCAACAAAAGTGCGTTATATGTAAGCATAGCGATGCGTTGTCATGGCTGCAATGCAACATGGAAACATCTTGGAAAGTATCAATTCATCAATTTGGCGCCAAAGAAATATTGGGTCGTTGCCCGGGAAACGCCCTCCTAAATCGGCTCAGGGGGTATACTCGTGGAAACATCCGATTGTATGGGTGGGTGGAGACAAGACAGAATGACACACAGAGAGATAGAGAGAATGGTAGAGATGAAGCACGTCATCCCATTGCCGAAAAAAATTCCTGCAAACAATAGACACAAAGGATGAAACTGGAATGCGTAAGCCGGTTCTGGCCGTAAAGGGACTGTTACGTAACGCCATGAATAGCCAGTGAAAGAAGCCAGTACGGTATAAAGGAAGAAGGGAAGCCACTGGGATCGGTACACAATCGCCAAGAAGCTTGGGCAAGTCAGTCGCATCTGGCCTGGAAACGCGGACAAGCCACGCTAGCTCATCGGACCGGAGCAAGTGCGAGGAGGAAAAACTTTCATAAAACTCTTCCTTCAACGAGGTGAGAAACTTTCGTTAAATGATTAATAGTCTTGTAAAGCTAACTGCATGTTTATTATCTTGAAGAATTAAAGCATAAGCAAGAGTGGAAACTCAAATAAGATTTACAAAAACTTAAAACAGAAGTTGAAATTAACACTGTTTCCTGTTTAGCTGCATTGCGCAATTTCTGCATCATGCATCCCAAGTTTGCCACTCCCTTTGAAAAGGAAACATCGGATATAGCTCCTATTTATATCAATACTGTACTAATAAACTTCCCACAAGGAACTTGTTGTTTGTAAATATTAACAAATATTGGGAATATAGACCTAAGAAAGATTTGAGGTTTTGCATGGTGACAATTGGTATGTGGATCGGTTTGCGGAAACACCATGCATGTAAGAATCATTCGTACTTTCACACTTCTGTTTCGTTCGCACTTCTGGTAAGGTCTCAACGTTTCGACTTAGAGTATGCTCTAGTCCTCATCACAGGAGACGATGTCAGGAGATGATATAGGCCTATGCACCTAAATGTCATTATACGCCCAACTGAAGGACTTTATTAACATATGAGTTTCGATTTTAGCCCAAAAATAATTCCTTCTGAGTTCCAACGATAGATCATGCATGCGCTTGCTTTTTGGTTGCTATTGGCAACTCTTCTTTTAAAAAGAAAGCGATATCGAATCAAAAGTGTAACTTCCATTTCGTTGCTCGGCGTGGTAAATCAGAATCGTTGAACGGATTACTTGGTGTGCAAGCTTGGATTGACAATTGCTTTAACCGCTTAAAGGGAGCATATGGGATTTGCAAAGATGTGCGTTTTGGCTGAATTTGGCACTAAACTGTCTTAAACTTCCCTACAGATGTTGTTTCATGCGCTTTGTTCATCTGGATAGCAGAAATACGGCCGAAATAATCTTGCCCCCTCCAAATCCTTCACGATAACACCACGCTTTCGAACTTGCTAAAAAGATCGTCCGGACGAACGGTTTAGTGTCTATTTAAAAGACACTAAATTTTGATTTCCTTGAAAAACCCAGCATCCGATGAACCAATATTTCCCATGGTGACTGTATACGAACTATTGAGGACATTTTCGGTCTCAAACTCAACAACTTGTTTGGAGGTCTTGCAAATCCTGTGCATTGCCTTTGAATTGGGTCGTGTGATTCGGGGCCTACCCAGGTTATCCCTTCGCATACCAGATTTGCAGAATCCCCGATTAAAGACGATTAAATAAGTCTGCCTGAACACCATCCCCCAAGTGCCGAAAATTATCACGGGGACAATAAACATATCCGATTTCCAATACCTTTATGACACATGCTGTAGCAGATTAGGCCTATAGGCTAAATCTCACTTGAGAGGACATTCGAGAAAAAGTTAATGCGCCGTGATCTCCAGCCCGATGATGTCATCCTATCTACTTCAGATCTTTTGGGAGTCTCTGTGGTAACCATCCATGCAGTTGCAGCATTTAAATACCCTTTCTCGACTTCAAAACAAAGCTCCAATGAAACTGTGACAAAAAATGTGAGAGCGTACGGACCTACCGTAGTTCAGTTATTCGCGCCAGAATTTTGTTTTTCAATTTCGCACATTCCACCTTTAACTGGCAGGCCCTAAAGGTAATTTCATATTTTTCTGTCAAAGAAATGCCCCCCCCCCCCACAAAAAAAAAAAATGGCCAAAAATATCAAGAAAGATACACAATTATCTTTCGAAGGCAAAATTTGTTCTTGGTCAAAATGTTAAGTTCAGTCTGAAGTGACGCAATCTTCAAAGATCCCAGCTTGCCGAGCTTAAACTTTAAAGGCTTGCTCGTTCTCATAACAGCTAGTTTATCAATTCAGCACTGATAACATTGGCCATCAAAAAGTGAAAGATCCCAACAACAGTAGCTATGGAAAAACAACATATTTTAAGAAGAATGTTGAGTTTGGTGACAATGCAAAGCCTATTATATTTTACAGGTTTACATCTAGTCCTACAAACAGCGCAACAAGGCGTTGGTCCTAACTCCTCATGGCTAGTTTTGATTTTCTTTTTCCATGTCACTCACACAAGAGGACTAACGTACCAGTAGGCCTTACTCATTGACGGATGCCCAGACTGCAAATAGCCATTAATCTCACTAAAAGAATATTTCCCTAAGGCAGGCTCGACCTGGTTACCGTAGAAGAACCAACATAATGTCCTATTAGTAGTGTGGCAAAAAATAACTTTCGAACAATTCCTTGCCCCATCGCGTACGTTGGCCTTCAAATTGGTGCTGATTCTTAATGCAAGGTGTATACATGAAAAACAGTTATCCCGGGCGAAATAAGTTTTTACCTTGAAAAGATTAGGATTATAAGACATGCATGACGCTGGATCGAAAAAAAACCAGTTTGAACTGGCTTGCTGTCATTCTTTGCTGGTACAATCCAGCGTGGTCCTTGCTATAATGGTATAGTCGAAGTTGTTTGCCTCAGTGAGCAAGTATACATACAGACCAAAAATATCAATAACGATTATAGGACCTATCCAAATATGGCGAAAACTGTATTGGAGCAGTGTCCACGCTGTTTAGACAAGTCAACAAACTTCAGTAAATTGTGGGGACGCCCAGATATTTTTTCACTAGATGCTTTTTCGCTGCGTGATATATTGGCTCCTTTATACCGGCACCTAGCCATGCAGAATGTAATACGGATTATTTATACCACGAAAAGCATCAGTAAAACTACTAATACGATATGCAAGCTCTGTCTCACGACCATAAAATAAGAGGCATGCATGCTTTTGTTTTGTAGTATCGAATGTACCCGTCCCAAGTGCCCTTATTAAGCCACACCTCGGGGCTTAGGGTTGCACCCAAGTATATAAACTCCCATAGACCACAGTGATAAATCCTCAAACTTCAAAAATCATTAAAAAATATACAGAACTCTCACAGCTGTTCAAGTTACACAGAAAAATGATGATGAACATGTCACCTTTCATTTTCTTTTCATTTTATGGTACGGTGACCATTGATTTTTTTTTTTTAGATATACTCATTCTCAGCTGACCACCCCTAGTGGTATGGATCACTCCAGTAAAAAAAAAAGCCATTTTTAAAGAAACGTCCCTCTGCAAAGCGGCTGAAATAGACCCACTTTCTCACCCAATTGCATCAAAAATGGTCACAAATGGAAGCCCAGAGTCCAGACAGGAGGTCCAGTGCCATAATTTTTCTTCAATCCTTCATTTTCATAGCTCTCACAACTCTCTTATTTAAAATATATTGAGTGCTTAACTTTCATTATTAAATGAGCTCGGCGGACGAATTTTGGGACTATTTACTTGGGTGCACCCTTATCACGGCATAAGACTTCCATCGTGTTGGATACGCTCTGCGGTAAAGCTATTACCGTACTCTGCGACCACCGCGTGTTTGCTGAAACCGTAGCGGGCCCCAAAGGTCCAATTCTCCGGCTCTGATCCGACTACACCTTCCGAAACCATTGCTTCTCGTACGTGCTATAGTGCAGGCAATCTGTCCATCACGGAAACATAATGTTGTTCATGCTTTCCCTCGTTAGTAACAGTAATGAGTCCCCTTGAGGCCTTGGGTTGGGCTTATGAAACATGGTCCAAGGATTATTTGTTGATTAGTAAGTTGATGAAGCCTTCGTTTCATAATGGCTAGACACACGTACTGTTTGATCACGACCCGAGATCAACTCTCGTAGCTTAGCCATACGAATAGTTACCACATCCTTCTTTCTCTTCGTAAGTTCGTATAAAGACCAAACATCAGTTTTCTTAGGTTTGTAACAGAGCCCTTATGTTCTCTGTTTATTGCTATATAAATGGTCTGTGGTCGATTTCACCAAACTCATCATAACTTCTACTAGCTGATGAGGAATAGAGCATACTTTAGTCGAAAGGTTAGACCTTGATTGCGATAAGTGCGAACGAAATAAGAAGTGCGAAAGTACGAACGATCCTTTCCACAAACCGATCCACATATCATCATAACTTACTATCGATGGAAGTACTTGTTATGACGCATTGCAGTCCCATGTAGGATACGATGCGTTATCCTTCCGAACTCTAGTAACGATCGATTGTAGGGCTTCTTGAAATCGACCCCTGGTATTTTATTTGCTGTTTTGTTTATACAGGGTAGCCTTATCAGTTTTAAACTGCTTTCCATAAGGGCCCTGGTTAAATTAAAATAACATGAATTAAAGTAAGAATTATCAAATAATCAAAAATAAATGAAATTAACACTATAAACATTAAAAGAAAGATATAAAAAAAAACACTTAAAATTATCAAATGTAAAACATGGAGAATAAAGCTTAATACTGAAAATTTAAAAGATTTGACGCCATTAACACTAAAAACAGTATACATTTGTACAGAACAATAAGAATTTTTAAAATATATAATATAAAAAATATGTACCCATAAGCCGAAAATTAGAAGAAAAAGTTAAAACTGGGAAATAAGAAAAACGTTTGGAACGGGTATTTAAGTTAATCTTAAAATAGAATAAAAAATATGAAACATGATGTAAAATCAAAAAAAATAATTAAAAGAAAAAAATAGATTGAGCATTAGATGTTAACCTTAAGAAGGGATTTAAATTGATGAAGGGACTTTGCCTGTCTCTGGGCCGTGGTAAGTTTGTTCCATCCCAGCGTCCCAAGATACTGAAACGTGCGCCTGGCAGCATTGGTCTTGAGAACAACGGACAGATGTAATGATCCGTTTGACTTAGCACGAGTATTGGCAGTGTGGCGTGGTTTTTCAAATCTTGATTTGAGATATGCTGGACTCAAGTTATTTCTGCATTTAAAGACTTCGCACATTCTGTGATTTTCCCAACGATCTGGCAATGATGACCACGAGAGAGTTGTTGTAGTTCCTGGATATGAGTTCTAGGGTGAGCGTTTAGGATTAATCTGGCAAGACGGTTACGTAATTTAAGGAGCTTGTCTGAGTAGCAGTGCGCACAACTCGACCAAGCAACAGAACAATAGTCAAACAAGGGCAATATCATGGCACTGCTCAACATTTTAAACGTCGAATTTGGAAGGCATGGTTTCGAAGATCGCCGTAGAAACCCCATTTTCATGGAAATTTTCTTGGCGGTATAATCAATGTGCTCTGACCATGACATATGCTCATCAAGAATAATCCCGAGATATTTATACAAATGAACTCGTTCGATGGACATATCCTTCAGCGAGATCTTCACCTGAGAAAAGGTTGGTAATCTTTGACGAGAACCAAAAATAAGGAATTTAGTTTTACTCACATTAAGTGTGAGTTTATGATCCATCAACCATTCCGTCACTCGATTGAGGCCATTTACCATATCAGTTTCAATTTTTTCAGGGGTTGTGCCGTCAAACATAATCATGGTATCGTCAGCATACATGCTCACTTTGGCCCCTGGAATTGATGCCATACACGAAGGAAGGCTATTAATAAAAATAATAAAAAGAAGGGGTCCGAGAATTGATCCTTGAGGGACCCCGACACTCAAATTTGCAAAGTCAGAAATAGAACCGTCAATTTTTGTAGCCTGTTTTCTTCCTGAAAGGTATGATTCAAACCACTTTAACTCCAACTCCTTTACTCCATTGGTGTAAAGTTTGGACAGAAGAATCTTATGGTCTACAGTGTCGAACGCTTTCTTAAGGTCCAGAAAAATGGCGCCCGTGACCTTTCCTTTGTCCATGTTATTGAGAATGTGGTCAGCAACATCTACGACTGCAGTTTGTGTAGAATGGTTGGGTCTGAAACCAGACTGTTCTGCAACAAGAAAGTCATTTTTGTGGAGGAAAGAAGACAATTGATCATTTACAGTTCTTTCGAGAAGTTTTGATACCAATGGGAGAACTGAAATAGGTCTATAATTGGAAAGTTCCTCTCGTTCACCACCCTTAAACACTGGAGTCACTTTAGCCATCTTCCAGCCCTCTGGCACGATACCTGTAAAGAGAGATTTATTTATAAGGTACGTCAAGGAGGTACAGATTGCGGGACATGCTGATTTCAGAAGTCTACTGGATATCCCGTCAATACCTGTTGCCACTGAGGGATCCAACAATAATTCTCAACAATAATTCTCAGCGTCTTTTGGAAGACTTCAATATTAACCGATGTGTCCAATTTCTGTTTCTCTTATACCAGGTTGTGGAGAAATTAAGTACGTCATCATGCAAGTACAAGTTGTGATTTTGTTGGCTTTGGCCACAGTGGGATATTCTTTCCGTAAGTATTGAACCGAATACATGTAATAATGTAGTTATTGTGTCTTAATTGATTTATAGGAGGTCGCCGTGACGTAAGCTATTAAGAAGGGCCTGAGGTTTCAAACCTGCAGCAAGATCTTTATGATCGAAAACATCCTGGTTTAAATGCGCTCAAAATGCACGCCCTAATTCTTTATAATACTTTAGGCTTTTATTTCGAGATTCTTGGAAATGTTTTGAACGATGACCAAGTATTCGGCTGTGGATTGTAATCTAAAAGAAAGAAAGAACAAAAACATGTATGGGACTATGCAACTTTCGTTTTTAGATTTCTCATGCGTCCCACAGCAAGTTTTCAGTACCATGCAGTAACGTTTAAGTTATCAAAGACTGGTCTTTCGTCAGTATTTTGTAATCAACCTGGTGCCAGTTACGAAATGGTTTTTCAATACAATCCTCTCCTCGGACGAATGCGACACAATGAAACCGCGTTAAAGCCCAAGCGGACCGTACCGAGGCCTTAGCCTTGCGGGCACGGGCAAAAAAGCTTCATTGGCCGGCGGAGACCTTGAGACCTGACGCATCAGACGGGATATGGCGAACGGAGATCTTTAGAGAGACATAACCAATGCATTATAACTGTATTATAACTGAGTTTGTGTTTAGAGGCCAAATGGCCACAATTTGTATAACGGTTCATTTACGGCAGATTTGCCCGGTGGCCACGGTGTGTCCGAGGCCCGAAAGACCACATTAATGGTGAAATGTCTCTTTCGTTTCAAGCTCGAAAAAACGAAACAGTTTGTGATGAGTGAGTCACATTGCCCGTCTTTATCGTGATCTGAAATGGTCTTCACCAAGCGGAGCCAGCAAGGACACACGGATCGAATATTGTTTGATGAAGTCAAGTCAATTGGAGGATGATGGTCACTAAAGTGTTCTCCTCCTTTGTCGTCTGGGAAATGGTCATTGGCCTGTGGCTAAAGGGAGGGATGGAAGCCAGTCCTTAAAAGGACCGGTATGATGTCCTGCTCCGCTCTGGATAGTCCTCACTGCGGTCCGCTTTGTCCAATGAACTTAATTGCTAGCCCTTTCAGACACAAGTCAGACCCATTGTCCAGTCGAATATTACGCTCATGAGTCAGGACTTGGACAAAATTCAGAATTATGACTGCTTTCCAAGAAGGCCTCCCTAACTCTGAGTGCCAAAGTGGTGCAAGTCTGAAGTTTAAACTTACCCCTTAAACAAAATAGGTTTGGATGCATAGTTGAGTTTCTTTTGAGAGGAAATTCGTACCAGATCAAGTTTTACATGTATTTTACAAAGCCAAAATGGATCTAGTACACTGAAAATATTCTTTGGACGTCTTTTACCAAGTTTCTTTGGTATAACGTCTGTGTTACACCAAATATTTGTGATAATAAAAACTCATGCAAAATTCTTTCTTTGCCACTGTCAATAAAATTATTACAAAAAATCTATCGATAAATGATCATTTCTCTCATGATCTTCACAATTATGATTATCAATCTGAGAACTAAAAGCACCTTATTGTTGACAACATTTGCCTGTTTTAGAAGAATTTAGTTATCAAATCAGTCGAGGTGACATAGGGTTTGGAAGCGACGTGTGACGTCACCTACAGAACTAGTATAACTTGCACCACAAGTGGTGTGCTAAATCATGGGTGTAAAATACCGCCTTTTCTATATACATGTACAATATTATTTTGTTTATTACAATCAATAATAGACAGGTTGAGTTTTCTAACAATACACCTTTACAAAGTTTACCTTTACAGTAAACCTTTGAAATACCGTGGTTGTGCGAAGTTTGTGATACAGGGCGAAGGTGCATTGTGCAAAAACCTCTGTAAACCAGGTCGTTTGAGAATTTGGCTCGGTTCCAAACTCCCGACGTCCACCCACCAGTATTAACATAAGTTGGAATTTATCCCTGGAGTGACTTGAGCAAATTCAATGGGACAAAATGGCACAAGGATATTCCTTATTCCTCATAAGGGTGTATTGTTGCCTCAATGACACGCACAGTTACTGTGTGAATTTTACTATACAAGGCGTAACCCAAACCTGTCCATAGCATGGCATGCATACATGTATTTCCATAACAAGCAATGATTCCCTAGCCAGTCATGCGGAAGTACATAAATTTGGGGGTCCCTGAGTCTCTACGTATACCCATCACGAAGCTGTACAGGACGAACAAATGAAGACACCGATCAAAGTACCACAGTGCTGTACAATGCGATGAATCGATTTTCACTTAGGTTGAAAAGTATCGATTCTTTTGATAAGTCATAATCGACTCTGATGGGTCAAACGAGGGGGGTGTAGGCCTGTCCCGTGTCAATCTACGAATGTACACTTCTAAACGAAATTAGTTTTCAGTCAAATGCAAAAAAAAATATTTTTCAGACATGCAAGACAGTGTATTCAACTACATGATTTCGCTCTGATATTTGGCCATTTTGGGCTTAACTCCATGGCATTTACGAAACCTGGCTTGAGGCTAGGCTTGAAATTTGTATTGCTACTGCCATTTTGTGTCCTAAATGAAATGAAGGGCTTGAGATACATGGTGAAGCTAGAGCCTTTCTTCAGCTTCGTCGTGTGCCACAATTCCTTCATTTCGTTTTGTGGGCTTCAAATCGCGGTAGCGAAATAAGTCCCAAGCCTAGCCTCAAGCCAGGTTTCGTAAAGGTCCCATGTACGTCCACTAAACAGACTGAGAGCCGCGCCCCCATTTGGTGACAAACTCACATGGCCTAATCCTTGAGTTGATTATGATTGTCTGTCATTGCACAAGAATTTAGTGATTTTTTTCTGCCTTTCTTTATTTTGAAATCGTGACTGGAAATAACTGCACTTTCTGCAGGGTTTGCAGAGAAAGGCAGACCCGTCCGGCTCAAGTGAGTGACATGTCTGCTTGGGTTTTCCCAACTCCGGCTCCGGCAAGGTCAATTTTAAATTCCTCTACCTTTTGTCGCTCTCCTCTATTTTACATTTACCTTTGTATTTCAAGAGCTAGACTTGATTACAAGGGTGGTTGGTGAATTTAAATCCCTGTCATGAGCATCCGAATCATTCTCAGACAAACACCTTTCAGCATTCGTGGAGGAAATATCGCCTAGGCTTTCAGAACAAAAATACACGGGTAAACATCTTTTGTTCCCGGCAGACACATCTTAAAGTTTGTCCTTGGATGTGAAGTCGGGTAAAACAAGAATCAATCCGATAAGAGACCCAAATGAGTCGTAAGGTTAACGAGACGGAAGAGATTCTACAATAGAATTGTTGATCAGCATGGTATTGACACACGTAGGAAGGCAAAGGTCTAGTGCCCTATTTATTAAGAACTGTAAGAGGAATGGTATTTCAGAGTCCAGACTAAAAAGCATGAGTCAATTGCAAAGAGATAGTTAGCAAAGTTTTTATGTTTTTATCTGGCATGGTGCCAACATTCGTCAGTATCGGCTGACGAGATTCAGACGTCTATCTCGTGAGTAGGATTTGAAGTTTTGCATGATGGAGAGACTAGAATTGTGTCAGACTTGCGGGGACACCATGTGTAACCATGGAGGAAGGAAATGTCAATCTTTCATGGTATAACACTCTTCTTTGAAAATGTGTGGTCATGAGTATTTGGACTGGTGAGAGCATGGAGGAAAGAACACAGTGAGAGAAAGTTCTCGTCGTTTCGAAGAGTGTGCTCTGGCCGGCCGAGTGACTCTCTCTCCTGAGGACGGCCTGAGCATACTGGTCGAAACGTCGAGAACTTTCTCTCACTGGTCCTTCTCTAAGAAGATGAATATCTCACTGGTTTTCACTCTCGTGTTTCTACATGCAGTCCGAGCCTGAGCCGACTCTCCAAAGTTTGGTACCAAAACGGCCGCTCATTGGAGCAGCACTGAACACAAATACATGTACACCGATTCGCAATGTGCACTACATGAACTTCTATACGCTAAATAAGTTGGTATCCCTGTGCTGCAATAACTGGCTCTAGTTGCTCTCCGATGATACCGCAATCTCCAGCCACGGTTCTTGCTGAGATCTCGGCTCAGAGCGAGTCGGTGCGTCACTGGTGACGCCATTTGTCGTGACCGTTAGAGCCTCGCCGGTGAAGAAAACCAGCCCCTGCCCAGGCCCCCCGTCCCTCCTTTGTTCGCCATAGCTGGTGAAACTTCGTGTAATACCGTGTTATCGTCACGAGTGTTTACTCCAGGGTTGTTGACGCGACCCA
Source organism: Astropecten irregularis (assembly GCA_963971285.1). Classification (NCBI taxonomy): domain Eukaryota; kingdom Metazoa; phylum Echinodermata; class Asteroidea; order Paxillosida; family Astropectinidae; genus Astropecten; species Astropecten irregularis. The sequence continues at coordinate 10,973,123 of OZ020254.1, forward strand.
ACAATAACCTACAAAACAATAGTTTGCTTTGGAACGATAGTCTTACGCCCCCCGTCTTCAAATAGTTTACATTTACGCCCCTTCACAAAGCCAACTAGGTTACTGGAACCTCATTGGCTGGTGACACAGCGCGCCAGAAGGCCACGGAGCTATTTAATTCGCTGATTATATAGACGCGGGTGGGATTGGAGAGCGGACTTTTAAGCCGTCTTATTCTATGTTTTTTTCTTCTGCTTTTACAAAAGACGAATAGGCACCAATCTCTTGCGAAGGTCATATTTCCGTTTACTTTGTCAACTCCGGCCTCGTGCCCACGCACCAGACAAAACATGGACGCGGATTTCTTGGGCGTGATCTGTTGCCCCATGCCTGTCTACCGCATAACTTACCCTGCATGGGCCTGACCCAACAACCGAGCCCTACAAGCCTTTGACGCGGTCACAGAAACAACACAATGAACAAAGAAAAATTGTTATGGAAACTAAAAACAAAATAGAACAATTCTTGATTGTAAAAGTTAACTACAGTATAACGTTTATAGGTTTGTCCTATTTTGAGGACGAGAACCCGGATTTGGGAAAATTAGGTCAAGACTATACGCCGTGCTATACTGAAGTGCCGAACTTAAATCAAAGTGCAGCAATAGCACGGCAGTAGTATCGCGGCAGTTGTGCTAAACGCCGAACTTAATTGAAATTGTCACCGCCACTGCCGTTTCGAATGCCCAGATAGCGCGGCAGACCCTGTCGAGCCAAAGAGCTTGCCGTGCCGAACTTAATTTGCCGAACAAAATTCAAGCCATAAACGCTGCGTTATTGCCGTGCCAAACTTGAAAATGTGTAATTATTTGAGTTCGGCACGGCGTAAAACCTAGACCTTACAAAGTCGAGTTAGACCTGACAAAAATAAAATGCTGACCAGATTTCTACCGATTAATCAATACTGGAACAAGATTGTTGCAGCTTTTTGACAAATGAGACTGGTTTGGCAGGTCACGAATGCTATTGAGAAGCTTTGCCCAAACGTTCCATTGTAGCAAAAGTGTACGCGATACCTTTACAAATGTCGCTGGATAACGTGTGGTTTTAAATGACATGTACATCATTGGTAAAGGTGACAGAGCAGCTGCAGGCTGCTCATAATTTGATTTGTCATGGAATAAAAACAAACCTGTGAAATGTTCAGCTCAATTGATCATGGGAAACAGTGTAGAAAACGACGAAAAGCCGTTGCAATTGTTAAACCAAAATTGTGTGGGAATAGCTGTCTCATTTTTGATCCTGCCAAGAGCAACACATGTTTGGGTGTTTAGTTTTACTCTTTTCTGGATAAATACCAGCATTTCAGGCAGAATAATTGTTCACAGTGTGTTTCTACCATCACCATAGGTAAATCTGTATAGATTTTTTATTTCGGTATGCTACCAAGTATGATATTACCTTTGAATGGTACGACTTTTGAATGTTCTTGGTTTGCTTTTCTCATTTTTCCAATTTCTTACGGTCTGTTTTTTCTTTGTTTCACAGCTTCCGGTATGTGTGCACTTGACACGTGTCAGAACGGTGGTACCTGCTTGGACATGGGCAGCATGTACATGTGCGTCTGCTCAGATCAGTTTCTTGGAGAGCACTGTGAAAGACCAGGTAAATTGAACTCACACCAAACAATAATTAAATAATGACAATGTTGCTTGTCTCAAATTGTCCATTTCACACTGTGCAAAGGTATAATACATGATTGGTAATAGGTCACAGAACAGCACTTACACTTTGTCTGATCCAACATGTACATTTTATAAAAGGCCAGTGAAAATTTGAGCTCAATCGGACGTCCGAGTCACGATACCAATAAATACCAATTTCTGGATAAATACACCATTTCAGCCGGAAATGTTCTAATGGCATGTTTCTACCAGCATTATCTTCATACCCTGTAAGTTATACGTAATTAATCTGTGAGCACTTATGTTTGAGTATGTTACCAATCCTGTATTGTACCTTTTTATTTTGTTCACTCCATCAGTGGAAACTTGGCCAAGGTGCCTTATGTGATATTAGTATGATACACCCCTTATTTCTAACATTGTTTTTGTTTGTTTGTTTATTGTTGTTTATAAAACGATGTCTTGTGGACTTACCAAGTCTTCATCAATTCAATTAAATCCGACCAACCACCAATAAGATATCAGAAGCTATTGTATGCGGACTCCAGCAGCGAGGCAGCCTCGCTTTCGCTATAAGTATTTGCAGAGGGCCTTACCCTAATCCGCAGATGAATTCCTCACAAGTACCTAATATCGAAGGCAGGACTGGTATAAAACCATGTGCATATATTCTTAACGTTTAATCCAACCATTTGATGTTCTAACCATGTATTTTGTCTACCATAGGTATTAAAGAAAATAATGATCCGTTATATGTAAATTAATACATCTAGTACTAACATGATTACATCAGCAGATGCAACTTCGCGGGTAATCGGCCTAACTGCCGACCCGTGCACACCGAATCCGTGCCAGAACGGTGGGCTCTGTTTCACCCGGGACCGTGTGGGAGCCAGCGGCATGACGTATCACTGCTCATGCCTACGACCTTACGGAGGTCTCAACTGCGGTATATAATAGCCACTTTGTTTGTTTGTTTCTTCATTTGCTTGTCTGTTTGCTCTTGCTTTTATATCACGCCATGCTATGCAGTTTGTATCACCCTAACCCACCGCTGATGGCACCCAATACTTTTGTGATTAAAAAGACACGCAGTTCTTGTGTGATCGCAAAGACACGCAATATACTGTATACTTCTTGTGTGATTGCAAAGACACGCAATACGTGTGTGATTGCAAGGGCACCCAATACTTGTGTTATTGCAAAGACACGCAATACTTGTGTGATTGCAAAGGCACGCATTACTTGTGTGATTGCTTATAGGCACCCACTACTTAAGTTGTGTGATTGCACAGGAACGCAATACTTGTGTGATTGCAAAGACACGCAATACTCGTGTGATTGCAAATGCACCCAATACTTGTGTGATTGTGAAAACAGTCGTGTCGGATGCTAAATAATGATTGGATTCGGCTTGGGATAGCAGTAGTTTAGACTCCTAGCCGTAGCCTAAACGAATTCAGACGCCCCTCTAGCCGTCTCATGGCTACCCCTGACAAAACACGATACTGCAATCTCAAAGTTACAATTGCCCTAAATGGTACGGCACTTAAGGGCCACCGTATTAAATCACCGAATAATGCGTTGCTACCTTGATTCATAGCGTGTACTGAGATCGGCAACTTCTGATTGCATACGTTTCATCATTTTCAATCATATTTCCTTATCATACACATTTCAGATCAACCATGTTTAGATCATCGACACCAGTCACCATACTTTTCATCACGTAGATAAAAAAAATATATTCATAAATTGCCAGTCTTACTCCTTCCACTTAGTAGTTATGTAGAATATTTCTTCCGACGAAAACGAAAAAAAAACTTCGTCTTTATAACCATCAATGTTGTAGATTGTAGTCCTATAGCTCTTTCTATCGACTACAATTCTGGGAGTTCTATTGGTAGAGTAGTGGTTCTATGTGCACTGTTGATATTGAATTCTTTGCCTTGCATGGTTATGGAATTAATGGCTTATGATGTTGGCTGCTTCTTCAACTCTATATGTACATGCGAACATTGAACTGCAACGCAGAAATCAGCACGCTGGGCAATACTATATAAGGCGTTCAGCTATACTGATGAAAACAAGCTAAAGATTATCCTTCAAAACCTAGCCATTTGGGTGCCTGTACATAATGTTCTCTAGATGTTCAAAATGAAGCCACAGACGCAGTCGGAGCAGTCAAGCTCATACACCATTTCCAAAATGAGCCTTCTGGGCGCAAGTTTTCAATATTACCTATTATTACACTAGCAACCACATGATGTTCAACAGGAAATATCAGTAAAATCAGGGGCGGGACAAAATAAGGGTCAAGTTTGCAGATGTAAGATGGACTCCAGTAAAGATTGTTGAATACTGTTTAGTGAGTACATTTGCTGATGTTGGTTTTACCAGCTTGCACTAATTATGAGCTGACGGTGCACGTGCAGAGACAGACGGGGCAAAAAATAATGCATCTTTGGATCATGCTTGTACTAGATTGAATTTAAGAAAAAAACTCGGTTCACTCGTTGTACAGAACAATTGGAGACTTTGGAGAACCGGTCTTCAAGTCAACAGCGCACGCGCATGCAAGTTGTGAGCATGCGCGCGTTGTTTGGCGCATGCGCTGTTGTGCATGCGCGTGCGCTGTTGACTTGAAGACCGGTTCTCCAAAGTCTCCCATTCTTCTTCAATTTTATAAAGTTGTTTCTCACTGCGTACCACTGAAGCGAATTATCAACGGTTGTTCCTGTGCGACGCACGTTTATTAACCCATCCCCACAGTGTGATTTTGGACTTTACCAGTGCACTCTTCAGTAGTGTATTACTGCTTCTGCTTTGCTCTTGTTTAATGCTGAGATTTTCTTTTTAAAAGGTGCAGCTGGAGTCGCGGCAATTACTAATCCATTATACAAACCATCATCTATTTATAAACTGTCATTGTCTTTCTACTTAGCACCCTTGCACATTTCAGCTTAAGCTTGGTATTGACTGTGCTTGCTTAATTATATGCATTTTACCTGCGCTTTTCATTTTTCACCTTCCCTTTTCTATTTCAGAATCATTTATTTTGGAAGCGGTCTTTTGAATCTGTTGTTTAAATCGTTTCTCACGTGTGAAGGTTTAATTTGCAACTTACTTGGAGAAGTTGGCGCCCTCTATCGTACACTTTGGTCCACTTGGCGAATTGCGAAGTGTCCATTACAAAAAAAAATAAAAGAAGACAAAATTAAGAGATTGGGGGGGGGGGGGGGGGTTGTCGACCAAAAAGACAAAGAGCATTTAACATGATGTTCCGTGTTCCGTGATTGACCTTTTCAATACTGGGGGTCTGTTTTACGTCTGAAATGGAGTTGTAGTCTTGCACTCAAGTCGAGATAAAAAACCAAACCGCCTCTCGAACACTGCTTCGGTTTTCGCACTGTTAATAATGCATTCTCGGTCTCCTTCGTGTAGTTTGACTGAGTCATTTTGGTTTGCTTTTTCCCAGATGAGGCCGTAGTGGAGGCTAGGCAGACATCACCGTGCGATGTTAACCCGTGTCAGAACGGAGGTGCATGCGAGGAGTCGGCCACCGCCGAAGGAGGGTACGTCTGCCAGTGCACCGAATCTTGGAAGGGGAGTAACTGCCAGACACGTAAGTAGCCAAACTTTGAGATGCCGTTCAGTTATGATGCACTTTTGGGCCGTTCCGTCTATTCGATAGTGTCCCTCTGAAACTGGCGACGTATTTGGAGTTTGTTGCATGAACAAGCCAGTAATCGACTTCACAAAGTCCTACGATCGATCGTAACTAGAGTTACGAAGGATAACTCGTCGTATTCTATGCTATGCACCTCCAACGATTTAAGATGAGTTTGGTAACATCATCGACCTCTGATACTACTGATGCAATTATTACATGCGATCCGTACCCAAGCCACCATGTCTTTTAGTCTTTACAGTTGTACCTTGAGGGATCGCAGACTGTCTTACGATTCTTAACTTTGTTTCGTTGTTGGCGGTTTTTCCTTCAGTGCCCTGTGATATGGATCCGTGCTTAAACGGAGGAGATTGCTTCACTGGCTACAGGAACAAGGGCAGCTACATGTGCAGGTGCGCCCCAGGCTACAAGGGAAATAACTGCGAGATCGGCGGTAAGTTGACCAAACGAAACGGTGGAATTTCACAAAAAGAAACTGCTATTATCGTAATGAGGGCGTATACGAAACGGAGGCTCATGCTCCAGCATTGACATCCATGGGCATGGTTTTTCATTGAAGCTGAAGCTTTGTTTCAAACCACAGAATCTACTTCCGAACCGCAGCCAAAAGGCTCGATTTTGATACCCGTATTTTGGATATGGATTCACGAAACGGAGCCGAAGCCCGAGACGGAGCTTGAGCCTGAGCCTCCGTTTCGTACGCCCCGAGAGATAATCTGGGCAATGAAGCCAGCAGATTGCGCCCTCTTGCTTCTAAAGCATGCTACATGCGACATTCGATCAATTCATGGTATATGTATGCCTACTGTCATATTGAAGAAACACTTTTCACATGCGTTTGTTAGAGGGCACGTACAACATTGATAACAGACCAAAAGAGAAATACTGTTTATTTCAGTGCCTGAAATGCTAAATTTTTCCATAAAGGAGTACAACCAAAGACCAAAGAACAGTTTTGATCTCGGGTGACAATTTGCATTTCTTTGACAAAAACCATAAAAGTATTTGGAGTTAGCTTTAAGATCAATTTCCTTTACTTTTTATGCAGAATCTTGTATGCCTTTTCTTGCAATTTGCTTTTTGTCTTTTCTCTCAGATCCGTGCATGGATAACCCATGCGGACAAGGCAACCTGTGTATACCGAACAGGGACGATAACACGTTCTCGTGCATGTGCCCTTGCTCGCCAGGGGGCTCCTGTCAGAACTCAGGTAAGGTTTTAGCCGACTTATCTTGGTTTTTCTACCAGGTTTTATTACCTCCTGTTAGTAAAATGTTTCCGAACAATTTTCCTGCATTGCAGAACCTCGCCATTGTCTTTGAATTCGGGCGATTTCGAATAGTGCGCCATGAGAGTTTGCGTATATAGGCCAATCACAATACACGGGTTTACACCTTGGCGGCCATCTTAGATTTTGATCGCAACTTCAAAACGAGGCACTTCCACGCATGCGCACTTTTCGAAGTGTAAACCCGTCCATTCGTCGGTTTTGATCGCGACTTCAAAACAAGGCACTATCACGCATGCGCACTTTTAGAAGTGTAAACCCGTGTATGCGCGTTATTCACGGTGCATCCATGTTGTCACCTTCCTTGTATACCCGTTCGAAAGGGTAACATCAGTTCTAAAAAAGAAAGTGGGTACCAGACTATTTTGAATCCAAGCCTCAGTTTGATTGCACTGCTTCGAATGTAGGACGGATGCACCGTGAATAAGGTCCATTCACGGAATTTGTCGACCTAATGCGCGTCTAGGGGCCAAGTTCACAGCGCTGCTAAGCACAAACATTTGCTTAGCACAAAAAATGTCCCTTGCCCAATAAAACAAACCGCAGCTAAACATTTCATTTGATGTTCATGGTCAGTCAACAACAGCCAAAGAACAATCACAAGCGATACACAATACATGGATATTTGGTTGTTAACCCTTGTTTTTATTAAAACTGGTATGTCATGCTTAGCAAATGTTTGTGCTAAGCAGGACCGTGAAATTGGCCCATGGAAATGGTGCAGAGATTACGCGCCTTCTCATTGGCCGAGCGCGTTGCAAACTCTCGGTGGCATGAAAAGGTTGAAAGGCATGATCTTATACATAAAGGTGGAAATTGAGTGGTCATTACCTTTGTGGATGTCTTTTTTTCAAATTAAAAAATATATTGAACGTCAGCAACGTGGATTAGGCCTATGAATTTTGTTTTCGAAACACGGATAAAGACAGAACAGGTGCGTCAAGAATGACAATTCATTTTAAAGCAATCTCCGTTTCGATTTAACTAACCATCCACAGGAGGTGATGGAACGGATAATTCTGGCTCTACGGACGGGGGCTCCGGCACGACGGACGGCAGCACGGGATCGGGCAGCGATTCGGGCAACTCTGGCAGCGGCACCGGTAACACCGATAACACCCTACCCCAGACCGGCAATGATGGCTACAACGGCGCCGTCGGCCACAGGTGCGATATGATGATGAGAGAGTCCCACAACTGCAGCAATCACGGAGTCTGCAGCTACGACGGCGACCGAGACATCGTGATCTGTACGTGTGAGGCCGGCTACAGCGGCGACATCTGCCAGCGCGGTAATGGTGCCTCCAGCGGGAGTGACTCGGGTAGCTCCGGTAGTGACTCGGGCAGCTCCGGTACTGACTCGGGCAGCTCCGGTACTGACTCGGGAACCTCCGGTACTGACTCGGGCAGCTCCGGTACTGGCTCGGGAACCTCCGGTACTGGCTCGGGAACCTCCGGTGGGACTGATGACGGCACCTTGGCGCAGACCGGCGACGGGGCAAGCAGCAGCAGCGGCGGCCAGGTGTCTGGCAATTCTGATGAATCGCGGTGTGCACGTATGATGCGGGAGACCAGCCAGTGCAGTGGCCACGGCTACTGCAACATTGACACGACCAGGGACATTGCAATTTGCAGATGTAACGATGGCTATTCTGGTGTCAGGTGTCAGAACGAGGAGTAGGGCGGTCCGTAAGAAGGTGTTTGGAACTAGCGATTTTACAATACAGTTCTCTCTAGTTAGAACCAACTGTACTTGCGGTAGGCAAGCTTGGTAAGGATACAAAAATATCGTTATTTGAATCCGGTCTGAAAGTTTATGAATGATGACACCTTCAAAAAGTACCAATATTTCCGATCCAAAATACTTTCTTGAATCGAACGGCCCCAATTGTTTCGTCTTAAGCGTTGCTTGTCGAATACCGGAAACAAATTCCACAAATTGAATTTGGACAAAATATAAAGTATGATGATGAGTTGCATCATTTTTTAAATTTTAACCCTCAAAATGTGAATATGAATTGTTATTTGTAACAGTTTTTCCTTTTAAAAACAAAATGATATACCACCATTAATTTGCATTATATATGTAATGATTATTTTAAAATATAATGTTTTCTCTGGTGTCATATTGATGATTATACTGATTAACAATGTACTCTTGCTCCTTTGTTATTATAGAGATAATTATGTAAGGAATTTTGCATTTATATGATCAGATAATTGATAATTAAGGTCTGTGTCTCTCTGAATATTTTGAATAGTCTCGTTCTGTGTAAGTGGAAATGTTGATGTAGTATGAAGTGTGTGGCAAACTTGGGGTCCGTTTCAACACTTTGGATCCAATGGCCCATTGTGCTGTTAGAGTCAGATGGACGACTTTATAAGTCTATAGCAAACCAGCGAAAGAAAATTGGTCAGACATGGACATTGAACTGAAGAATGCAGAGTCTGAGGCTGACCACTCACCACATCCAAGTCACCACAATACACGGGTTTACACTTCCAGAATTGCGCATGCGTGATAGTGCCTCGTTTTGAAGTCGCGATCAAAACCGCCGAAGTGTAAACCCGTGTACACTGTATTGTCTTCGACACTGGACGGGTTTACACTTCGAAAAGTGCGCATGCGTTGAAGTGCCTCGTTTTGAAGTTGCGATCAAAATCTAAGATGGCCGTCATGGTGTAAACCATAGATATATAAAATCTATGGTGTAAACCCGTGTATTGGGAGATTCACAATATAGTGCGCCACCATTAGTGTGCAGCGCGTTGGCCAATTACATTGCGCGAAATTATCATCATTCCGCATGCGCAGTCTGTCAACACAATTTATTTAGTGAATACACGGGTTTACACTTCGAAAAGTGCGCATGCGTGATAGTGCCTCGTTTTGAAGTCGCGATAAAAACCGCAGAAGTGTAAACCCGTGTATTGTCTTCGACAATGGACGGGCTTACACTTCGAGAATTGCGCATGCGTGGTAGTGCCTCGTTTCGAAGTCGCGATCAAAACCGCCGAAGTGTAAACCCGTGTATTGTCTTCGACAATGGACGGGCTTACACTTCGGAAAGTGCGCATGAGTGGAAGTGCCTCGTTTTGAAGTTGCGATGAAAAGATGGCTGCCATGGTGTAAACCCGTGTATTGTGATTGGCCAACGCGTTGCAAACTCATGGTGGCGCACTATTGTGTGTCGCCAGAATTAGCAACCTCGCTTGCTAAGTATTAAAGAAGCTCAGTTCAAACACAGAATAATTATGAGCTCAAGCAAGTTTCATGCAAATTAGGCTTGCCCTCCAACCGACGTAGAAGCGAATTTGTGAGTGACTGAGTGAATTGACTGGTGACTCAATGTGGTGACTCAATGTGGTGACTCAATGTGGTGAGTTGATACCCAATTGTCCACTTATACAGTTGCACAACATTGCCTTTTCTGATGTACAGGTAATGACAACGCAAGCTTGGCAAGAGAAAGATAATTCTATTATTATTAATTTTTAACCGGTGACAGTGCTAAGTATATAAACCTAAAATATACTTACATGTAATGTATACTCTCTTGGTATAATGATAAGGGTTGACACTTCTTCCTGCCGGCGGGTGTTTTATTTTTCGTTTTAAAACGCATACAATATGTAGTTGTATATATAGAATTTTAATCGTACAAGTAAATAAAAATATATATGTAAAACCATTGAACACTGTGTTGGTCTAGAAACAATAAATTTGAACATTAGAGCAATGGAGCAATTAACAACGATGTCACGATTTGTTTTTGTGACTACAATATTTGTTCAAATATTTTCATCAAATAATCGCAAGGCAAACTGACTGAATTATAAGTACATGTAACTGAAAAGTGAGCAAAGAAAAACTGACTGGAGTGGGATACGAACCAGCGACCTCCGCAATACCGTACCGGTGCTCTTACCAATGATCTGGCCAGCCCTGTGTTGGTGGTGTCCCTTAAGCAGTGTGTACACTGTCAACATTTTCGGTAACATGTTGCCCAGTTAGGGCATCACACCTAGCCCTGTGTTTACACTAGCAACATTTGGCCAACATGTTACCGAGATGTTGCTGCGACATGCTACCCAACTCGTTTTGCTCTGTGTACACTGATAAAATTTTCAGCAATAAGGTACCTGGGCAACATGTTACCGAGATGTTGCTGCGACATGTTACCCATTTCGTTCTGCTCTGTGTACACTGACAACATTTTCAGCAACAACGTACCTGGTCAACATGTTACCGAGATTGTTTCCGAAAATGTTGAGTGTACACTCTGGTTTAGTCAATTGGCAGTCAGAAGCCATGAAACCACGCACACATACCGCACATGTTCAAATACATGTATTTGTTAATCTTCTGATTCGTTTTCTCATTTTGTAAATGACATTCTTTGGTGTTGACAGTACATAGAAGCCACACTCATTGACTGAAAGAATTATGTTTCAAACTTGGAATGGTAGAAAGTTTGTATTATAAAACACGTCTGCACTGTGGATCGTGTATGGAAAAGACTGTCAATGTATGTACATTGTACATTGTACAATGTACCCATTAGCAACCGCTCTGCCACTCAATGCAATACATGATTTGATGAATAGTCATTCATTCTATTGGAATATTTCCATTGATATCCACGATCAAGTTCAATCTACAGGTTTACACATTTTTCTCTTTGTTGCCAAGTTTCTCAGTATTTTGTTGTATGCAAGCTTGGCCCAAACATTGCCCGAGTCGTTATGCCAACGCCTCGGTGCAGTGTTTGGCTGGGGAGTATGTTGATGATGACGTAATGGCCTGGATTGGATACCATGGTGAGAGAGGCGGTTGCCGGGTGACGGTATAATAACGGAGAGGATGGTGAATACAATCTAAACTCACCACGGACACAAAGCCATCATGAAACAAAATGACATCCCGAAAGTACAGCTCCCCCTGCCAATCGTGGGAAGAAAGACTCAACGAACTTAGCCCGGCACTCACACACACACAAAGTTGCCCTCATACAAAGTACACATGTACATCAAATACATGTACATGTATTAAAGGTACAATGCATAATTGGTAAAGGTCACAGGACTGCACTCATACTTTGTCTGATCAAACATGTACATGAAATAATAAACCTGTGAAGTTAAGCGCTCAATCGGACATCTGATTCACGAGAAAAATTGCGAAAACCCGACTCAATTTTTCATATAAAACATGAAGACGTTTTGATCTTACTCCGAGATCAAAACTGTTTTCGGTCTTTGTTTGACTAATTTCTGGATAAACACAGCATTTCAGGTGGAAATATGTTAACGGTATGTTTCTACCAGCACAATCTCCATACCTTGAGTGAAAGGGGATAACTAAAACAACTCAAGTTAGGGTGATGTCCTTGATGTTTGTTCCAAAAATCGTTCGGACGAACGATCTTTGGAAAACTGCACTAAATCTTGATTTGCTTGAAAAACCCAGCATCTGATGAACCAAGATTTCCAACGGTGACTGTTTGCACAAGTTACAAACTGTTGAGTCCATTTTCTGTCTCAAACTCAATACATTTTTGTTGAAGCCTTGCAAATCCTATATGCTCTCTTTAAATACCCATGGCACAAACAGTATGCATGCTGTATCACAATGAAAATAATGTACTGCTCGTCGATATACAGTATACATGTACACTGTACACTGTAATATGATGCAACATAACATTGCACAATAGCTGAAATATGTACCCCCTCAGGCGACCCTATTTTGAAAGGTTTTCGTGTGCCCTTGACATACATTTTATTGCCTGTCGGTACGGTCGGTATGCTATATAGCACCCACAAAGAAAGACAAAGAAAAACTCGAGGCAGGAACACACAGAGAATTGAACTGGTGTACGTGCGGAATGCATCAACGCCACAATGCAATGCAACAAAAAGGCCACTAACTCTACACCTGTATGTTGCCCGCAGATATTAAAACTCGTTTCTGTTCCAAATGGTTATATACACACGTGAAATATATTTTGTTCACAATGTAAATTAAATGGCATTGCTATATACTGGTACACAATCGAGCAAACCCAGTTATATTGCAGCCCCTGGGGCCAATTTCATAAAAATGTTAAGCACAACAAATTTGCTTAGCACAAAAATGTCTCGCCCAATAAAACAAACCACCATTGAGAATTCCATTTGATATTCATGGTCAGCGAACAACAGCCAAAGAACAATCACAAGTGCTACACAACACGTGGATATTTGGTTGGTAACCTTGTTTTTATTAAGACAGATCAATGTCATGCTTAGCACATTTTTGTGCTTAAAAGTTTTATGAAATTGGCCCAAGGGGAATGCTGAAAACAGGATAAGGATCTTTTTCAATCTCCTTATGGGCATCTGTGTTTGACAAAACAAACAAATACCCCTAACAAATAAACAAACAAATAAACAAATAAAAAAAAAACAACAACAAGCAAACATCACCCTGGAACAAAAGCAATTCGACAATGCATGGCACTTCCTCACCGAGATCAGGGCCTACCGGTATGATTTTTGGTCGGGACAGTATGTACATGTAATACGGGGTGAATAATCCAATTTGGATTCGATTCACCCCGCTGACCCCAGCTAGTTCGGTGGCCTAGCGGATATGACATCTGCACTAGTAAGCAGGAGGTCGTGTGTTCGAATCCCACCTGAGCCAGCGCATGATTTGTTCATATGCGCTTAGTAACCGCTGCTCATCCACGTCGATGAAGGGCAAACATAATTTACGTTTCAACTTCCTTTATACCATCAAGCATTAATTTCGGCGGCCAGACATGATTGTATTTACACTGGTCAACTGCAATTTAACAACTAAACGCGAATAGAACGTGCTCAATAAAAGGACACAGGCTATACATGTATTGGTTTATTATATTCCAACTGGTCTCAATTTTCTCAACTGGCCTAGGTATTAAATTTATCATTGTATTGTCATGCTTAACAAACACGCTATAGGAATTATAAGCCCAATGTACACACGGCGCCGTTATGTTTACTTCATTGCATATCCAGTCGAACAGAATTAGTGGTTTACAAAAACTGCATGTTCAGACTTAAATAAATATTTGTTCCAGGAACAGACTGTCGCCATTTTCTATTCCACTTGGCCACTTATAAAAGAAGACGACAAAATAAGGGAATTTTGTTTGTTTAACGGGGAAAAGAAATACAGTTGTGTACAACAAGTAGATTCTTGTCGCTATAGGCTTTCAGTATATAACAAGACCTTGACCGAAACATGACAATCGTCTTTATGAAGACACAGACGTATATTTTGGTGCACCAAAACTGATCAAAACTACCAGTAGCCCTCACTATGTATGCATGTACAATGAAAACGTTCTTGACATCTATATTAAAGGTAGTATCATACTTTGGTAAGAAACCAAAACAGAAATGTTCTCCAGATTTACGTATAACTTACAGGGTATGAAGATGGTGATGGTAGAAACAAACCGTTAACATTTATCTGCCTGAAATGGTGTATTTATCCAGAAATTAGTAAAACAACGACCGGAAATCTTTTTGATCTTTTGAAAGATAAAAAATAAAAGAAAAAAAGACTTAAGAAATACTGTGGCTGTTTTTCACTGTTTTCTAAAAAATCACGGCACCGTATGGGACTGAAATTTTCACAGATGACTGTTACTGTATCTGCCTTGATATTTTTGCCCACGAATCTGTATTTCTGTGATAAAAACCAAAGTATGATATTACCTTTAAAAACCCCCAAAACAAACAGTGAAAGATTATTATGATTGGAGGTCGAACATCTGATAATCATATATCAAACTGATAATTACACTGTATTTACTTCCGGATTTGAACTTACTGGGGCAAAGATTCTATACGTGTCGTTTTGAAAGCGGTTTCTTTTTTGATGGGCCCTATAAAAACTTCGAAGTAAGCGGCTGTATAGGCGGTGGGTATTTCGAATTACAGAGATATTTGTGTACATAAAAGCTTATTCTTTTCGCGGGAATTATTTCTGTCTTCGAGATAAGCGAAGTTTCGACGTAAGCGGTTTTCAGTTATAACGAGCTTTCACTGTAAGTACAATTTCAACTAAAAACATGTCATACATTCTACATTTATATTGTGGCACAGGTCACGATCGTGCAATAAGTTATTCATGGTAAAAATGCCAACTGCAGTTTCTGATGTCAAGGTTGGAAGGCAATACACCACAGGCACAAGCTCTGAACAATTGTCATAATAGCCTTGACACTTGATATCAACCAGTGCATCGTCACACATCAAACAAAATTAAGGTGAGCAAGAATGACTTGCAAAGTGAATGGGCCACGGAATTGTGAGAAAAGGCCTTTTCACACGATGCTAAAAATAAAAACTTCGCAAGGCTTTGGATTTTAGATAACTTTAAGTTCATGCTTGAGAAATCTGACGGAAGTGTTATCGTGTGAAAGGACATTATAATGCTTGAGACTGACCGACGTCCCTGGTGAATCCTTGAGAAATTTCTCAAGCATGAGAAAAACTCGCAAGGTTTTTTAAATCGTGTGAAAAAGTTGAAAAAGTGACGAAAAGCCGCGAGGCAAATGAAAGTCTATTAGGCCTATACAACGAGTTAACTATACTATTGTGACACACCACAACAGCCACTTTGGTAAGAAACCAAATCAAAAATGTTCACAGATTTACCTATAACTTACAGGGTATGAACTTGAAGATGGTAGTAGTAGAAACACACCGTTAAAGTTTTCCCGCCTGAAATTGTGTAAGTTATCCAGAACTTAGTAAAACAACGACCGAAAATCTTTTTGATCTTTTAAAAGATCAAAAATAAAAGAGAAAAGACTTAAGAAATACTGTGGCCATTTTTCACTGTTTTCTCAAAAAGTGGGAAGCGTATGGGACTGAAATTTTCACAAATGACTGTTATTGTATCTTCCTTGATATTTTTGCCCACGAATCTTTGATAAAAACCAAAGTATGATATTACCTTTAAGAAATGGTCAGCGTGGCAAATGGTGACTTCGGCCAAAGTTTGGCCAGATTAACGATTTTATTTCAGTCGTTTTCATTTCTTTCTGGCAATTGGTATATATACACACTGACAAACAAAGATTATGTCCAAGGAGTTGGTGCGATCACAGAAACCAAATAAACAATTTTAAACAAAAGAATAATGAGAAATGGGTCATGTACGTGTTGCACGCAATGTAAGCTAAACTTCCTGAGTGCAAGGCTAATGCGTGTTCATTGCTTAAAAGTACAGGGGTCGATTTCACCAAACTCATCGTAACTTACTATCAATCGTAGGACTTGTGATGTATTGCAGCCCTACGTAGGATACGATGGGCTATCCCTCGTAACTCGAGTTACGATCGATCGTAGGGCTTCGTGAAATCGACCCCAGGATTGGTAACATACCCAAACAGAAACCTACACAGATTTACCTATATAACTTTCAGGGTATGAAGATGGTGCTGGTAGGAACATACCGTTAACATATTTCCACCTGAAGCGGTGTATCATAATTTTTTTTTATAGTAAAACAAGGACCGAAAACAGTTTTGATCTCGGGGTAAGATCAAAACCATGCATTCATTATGTTTTATAAGGAAAATTGAGTCGGGTTTTCGTTATTTTCCTGTGACTCCGATTGAGCTCAAATTTCCACAGGTTTATGATTTCATGTACTGTGACCTTTACCAATCATGAGAGTTGTTGCCGGATTCTAACGGGTCTCGAAGTAAGCACGGACCCATTATTTGAAAAACAGAAACATGGAGAAATTCATCCTTATTGGCCTGAGAAGCTAGAAACAAAACTTTTCCTAAAACATGACATTAAAGGACGTTAGTTATTCTATAATAAATATGTGATACATAGGAACTAATTATATAATTCAATTTTTAAGCACATTTCAACTTCCAGTTACTGTTTCTGTTACTGGTTCTTCCTTGATTTTTTGGCCCACGGATCTGCATTTCTTTGACAAAAACCAATGTATGATAATTATTACCTTTAACAAAAATCCAATAAACTGCTGCAAACTGCTCATCAGGTCAAAAGGTAATGACCTGAAATTGATAGAATGCTTAAGCAGGAGCTTTCTCAAAGGCTAGCCTTTCTAAAAGCCTTTGAGAAAGATTCTGCTAGGATCTAGACGATTCAGGCCCTCCTAACTCCAAGCATTAACAAAAAATGAATGAAAACATTTCTATACAAATGAAGATGGTTATACGTTTTGAACACAATTCTTATATATACACGGCTTGAATCCGGTGGAACTTTATGAAAGCCACAGGTATCGATACGTTACGAATTTAAAAATGTCCTTTTAGCCCTTGAGACGGATCCTGCTTTAGGATCGAAACGTCTGGCCCTGCTTACTCTAAGCATTTTATACTTTAGGTCCTCTTAGTCGATGAGCAGTATGCAGCAGTTTATTAGGCCTACTTTAATTAAACATTTTCACAGAATTAAAAACAAAATCTGACAAACTTCAAACTTTCAAAACCATTACCCAGGGAATGCTTTCTGCATTTTTGTGGTATGGTTGAAAGAATAAAAGGGAAAACAATTCTAGCATTTTCTTATTAAATTTAGAGCTTTGTGTCTGATTCACCCTAAAAACTCGCCAAAAATGAAGTGAACGCCTTGTCTGGCAAAATGTACTTGGAAAAACCACGTGGATCGAGTATTACTCTTTCTCTTAATCTTTTGACGACCATGACAAAAAAACACGCTTCGTTTGGTCCCGTGGCTTGGCTTTAGAAATCATATTCCTTTGTTGGGCGTGCTTGAAAGTGAAATGGTATGCGGCTGCATACGTCACAGTCCACAAAAGAACACAATAGTAAGGCTTTTATTTTTTCTAAAGCCAGGAATTTCGCTTAGATTGAAGTAAAAGCAGTCTTTTGCTCGGTGACCGCGAGCACGGGGTTGCTGTATAAAACAAGTAGACAGCTCTCGCTGTGGCTTAGTTCTCATTGAAGTTTAGTTTACAGGAGTGGTTATAACTGAGCAGCTGTCGGGCGTACTGTACACTAGACGTTGTATACACAGTGAACACGATTTCTGGCAAGGCACTTCGACAAAAGGTACTAGGCTATACCTGCACACTTTTTGCCGGCTGAAGTGGCAATTTGTTGTCAACCAATACCAACCACCACAGGTAAGAGTGTGTTTTCCATTATTTTTCCAGCTTGAAAGTCTTATTTTTCATGCTTAATGTCGAAAATTTTCCAACCTTTAGCCCAGAAAAGTATGCAAAATAGGCAGAGTCGAAAGAATATGGAAGGATACTGGCTTTATAGTTTGTATACTGAGTTGAAAACTCCAATCACAGCACCTGGTGCCCTTTTTTCTCTCTTTTTTTTGGTAGCATATTGAACGAAATTTTGTGGGCTTTCTACAAAACGCGGACAACAACGAATATAATGCCGTTTTTTAAATAGTATTTTATACTACATAGATAAACATTTATTTGGTAATTAAAGGGATGGTACAGAACTGGTTTTTGCGACAAAACCGTTGCTGACAGTGAAAGTACATTATGTAATCCATCATAGGCCTATACCTTAACTGATAAACCTGTAGAAGTTTGAGGTCAATCAGCCATCTGGGTCACGAGAAAATAGTGAAAACCCGTGTACAGAGAACTGTACACATTTCAACGAATGAATAAAACGCTTCGAGGCGATTTATTCCGATCGGAAAATAGTTTCATTTATTTCTCAACGAATATGGCATTTCAGACAAAAACATTTCATGGGATGTTTTCTCCTATCATCACCATTATACTGTGTAAGTTTTATGTGAATCTGTGATAATGAAGTGTGTTTTGTCTTACCAATTCTGTACCATCCCTTTAAGCAACCCGTAAGATTTGAATATGCAAAATAGGCCAGTGGTATGCCACAATTAGGTCTGCAATTTGCTGCTGCGGTTATGGTTTTGTTTCGTTGTTAATGACGCTGTTATTAATGATGTTGCTGTTCGCAATCGTGGATATTGTATAGTGTTTAAATAAAATAAAGACGTTTTGCTATAATGTTGAATGGCCTGTCATATAATTTATGCGATATTTATTTAGCCTACATGCCAAGTTCACTAATGGTATTATTTTTAATACCAATATCATACTTTGTTTTTTTATCATTGAAATACAGATTCATGGGCAAAAATATCAAGACATAGGCCTATACAGTAACAGTCATCTGTGTAAATTTCAGTCCCATGCATACGGTGCCCACTTTAGTTGAGAACTTAACAGTTTAAAAACAGCCACAGTATTTCTTAGGTCTCTTTTATTTTTGATCTTTTAACAGATTAAAAAGATTTTCGGTCATTGTTTTATTTCTGCATGGATAAATACGTCATTTCAGGCGGAAACATTTTAACGGTATTTTTCTACCACCACCATCTTCATACCCTGTAAGTTTTACGTAAATCTGTGAACATTTCTGTTTTGGTTTCTTACCAAAGTATGATATACTACCTTTAAACAAAACAAAAACGAGTAAATAGCAAAATATACAAAGTAGAAGAAAATTACTTATTCCTAAAAGGTGCATTCGTTTAGCTCCCCCGGGTCGACACCAGACAACCTCGTCCCCATTCTCTCGCTTGTTTTGTGCAGTATACCACGACCATTCCCAGTAAGGGCTGACCCGTGTTAGCTAAACGAATGCACCCAAAGAAAGTGTGGAAATCCGTGACGTAATTTCCAATACATTCTCTATAATGTCGCAATCTGTGACCGTCACGCAATTTTATCATCGCCATTTTCAACCCAAACTTATTGAATGCTTCTATTTCCTATTTCCGCCGATTCGTGTAATGTTTGACTTCACATTCCAGTCTGTTATTGTAAATCACACTGCATTAAGCCCATGCATATTTTTTTTTTTTTTTCATTTTTTTTTTCCGTATCCAAAATTTGTTCCATTTTTCACATACCCCAAAACCACTCATGCGCGAGCTCCTGAAAAAAAAAACCTGACACGCACACAGCCGCATTTTCTCCTCCAATGCTATTTTAATGCGAGCCTTGTAATACAAAGGATTTGAGTACAAATCAAAAACAGTCCGACTCAATCGTTAGATCGAAACGTCGTCACACCCTAGCACATGAATAGTGGGTGGTTTAGTGACATCATTTGTGTCGTCACGGAAGTTTACAATAATCCAGTGTAAGACCCTGATCGTTCGTCATGGGTTGTTACCGGTGGGTCAGGATGGGGGACACGGTGCGTGATCCGTGTCTATAATTACATGTATTAGGTGATTTGTCTTTTTTTTTTACAAACAAATATTGCAAACAAAATGAAAAGACAAGAAGACTAGGTCATTTTGGGGATGAAGTATGCATGGTCAAACCGTAGCTCCGTGCATGCATGGTCAAGCGAGTCGTGTTTATCACCCAAGAATTATTTTTGTTCACACGATCAAACTTTTGCGATGGACCTTGTTTGTGTGCCTTGGTCGGTCGCTTTTGCTTGAAAGCTATGCCCCCTGGCAGAAGCACAGAACTATACATTGAAATGGCACGACCATAGCACCACGGTCGGCCTATACATGCCACGGGGAAAAAAACCCAAATTCATCGGTTGCCGGTTGTCAACCGATCACCGCCGCCGAGGCCCGGCCAAACACACCTGACGTTGTTTGCGTCGGATGTCATTCGGGGGCCGTTCTCAAAGCTCGGCTCCGGCTCTGGCTCCGGCTCCATTTCGTGAATCCATTCTTAAATTGCGGGTATCAAAAAAGAGGCTTTTCCTGGCTGGTGCGGTTCGATTTGAAAAGGAAAACAGAGCTTCAGCTTCAATGAAAAGAAAAACCCAACCACAACCTATATTTTTAGCAATAGGCCTACTGGGACGAAGCCGGAGCCTGAGCCGGAGCCAAGCTTTGAGAAAGGCCCCAGGTACTGACTCTGTTCCTCCCGTTCCCAATCCACAAACATGTTCGCTTCAATATACAAAATCACTGGGCAAAATCGAACCCGTGACCATTATCAGCAAAAGTGGGGTTTTGATATTTTTGGGGGGACAAAACAAACAAACAAACATACAAGACTTTTTTCCCCATTCTAAGTATAGCGAGACTGGGCATGTTTGTACATTATATTTGGCTAATAAAAGCAAAAAATAACTTAGCAAGAGCAAACTATACTTGTAGAATTGATTGGTCCTCTAGTTTTGTTTGCTGAAGTAAGGAACTTGTTTGCTTTATGTCGATGTTTTTCTTAGCAGAGATCTATGTCTATATGTTGGTTGGCGGTTCTCTCAAAGAAAAGTGTATACTATACACTAGGTGTCCCAGACAGATGTGTTGGGAGCCATTATGTTCAAATTAAGCTGTTAATTACTTCAAGATTCAAATATGTGATACAACCATGTCTTGGCTATCACCATGTAGAATTTAAGCACAATCGACTTGAAATTGGCGCAAATATGACCAATTGAAAGAGTACTCTTTAAAAACAAATTTGCAGTTTTCCAGAATAAGCGGTCAACACAGCACAATATGCATTGAACGAAAGATGAAAATAGGGTTTTGAGTTTTGGTAATTCAGTCTTAGTTTTTCCCCCTTAAATTCAGTCCAATTTTGCTCAAAATCTACATGGTTATAGCCAAGACATGGCTGTATCACATATCTGAATCTTGAAGTGGTAAACAGTTAAATTTTCATATTATAGTTCTCGACACCAAGTGTTGCGTTTTTGGGGACACCATGTATATACTGTGCCACGCCCTATAGTTGCAAATTGACTGGAAATTTCAGGTAGATCATTTTTTTGTATGTCTGCATGATAACTTGTGCCGTATGCTGCATTATGTCTTTTTTGTCTCATCTTTGTCATGGCAAAAAAAACATCGAATTTCAGTCTCAGCACAAGGAAGTATTTTCACTGGTTCACGCGCGTCTCCGAGCTTTCTATCTAACAACCAAAGAGACTGGTATTGGTGCAGTACTTTCGCTGGTAAGCACAGTAAAGTTATCAGCATCAGTAGTCCTCCTCCATAGCTGCTATAAATTCATCTCGACATTTTAAATCCACAATTGCCTCTCATGGCTGTGAATATTTTATTCACTTCTGCTTAAATCCTGTTCAAGTACTCTCCTGTATAGATACACACATGTACATTCAGCCAGGACGATTGCAAATCCAAAGAAAACGATCTTTGGATAACAGATGACCAACTCAATTTTTTAACATGTCCTGCCGCTGACAATTCAAACTTGTCGGATTTGATAGATCCAGAGTATCAAATATGCAAAGCAGAAAGACGATAAAAACATTGTTAAAATAATCTCCATTCTTTTTTGGTCAGATCTTTTGTTATCAGGCATATAAAAGAGTTTCTTTAAGACATAGCACAAACATGTTCCCGAGACAAGCTAAATCAAATGTTGGGTCTAATTTTGCAAAATTGTGTTTGGTTTCTTGCATGTGTGACAGGCAAACGACTATGCTTGACCTGTACATTTGAGACATCCTTTTGAGACATAGGTATATGTCTCGTCAAAGCAAATATAAGAATAGGGGCAAAATAAATCAATTGAGAGTTTCTTTTTTTGTTACTGGTCATCGGCTTTCAAAATCATGTTTGGCATTTCTTTGCTCTTTCTTAAGTTTTGCGCCAAACAAGCAAGAACTATCCTACGCTTTTTTGCACGCACTTTGCTTTGGTGAAATTGCCCGGGTTGGCGGTTGGATTGTGTCATATCTATATCGCTTATTAGGTATAATACATGATTTTGTAAACTAGGTATAATCTTATCTCGACTTACGAAAGATAAACCCATCGTATCACACGAATGGCTGCAATGCACCATAAGCCCTACGATTGGTAGTAAGTTACGATGAGTTTGGTGAAATCGATCACAGGTCACGGAACTCTGTTGAAAAAAAAAGGCCCTCTTAAAAAAATAACTTTCACTGCCGCCTACGTATACTGAATGCAAATGTAAACCAGTGTATAACACGAAAAAAAAATCCTTGGAAAATGACAAATCTACTTTGGTTGTATCCTCTGGTTTCGATACGGTCCAGCATGCAAAACACAACAAGCCCAAGGCCGGACTCCCTTTATGATATTTTCCTTTTCATCGAAAAGGGCAGAAAAATCCAGGACATTCTTGTGTACCAGCTTATGGGGTTCGGGTTTAACAAAAAAACAGCCTTTTGTTGAGAAAATTGTGTATTTCTTTCCAGATGACAGATTCGTAGTGCTGGTTGTCTCTTGAGGTCGCTGGGACTTATGGTGGTATTACTCAAAATGTCAATCCTGGATTAAGCGGCCACAGGGTTGATAAAATAACTACAAAAACCCTACCAGTTTAAAGGCCTTTTCTTAATATTGATTATAACAAAAATTGCCAGTGACCCAAATAAACTAGCACGCTATAGGTAAATCTTCGCAAGCAAAATAAATCAAATTCCTAAAAAGGAAAATAAGTATGATTTATGAAATGAGCTTAGCAAGCATTTAGAGGAAAACCAAGTAAGTGTTCGGTCGGCCGGAAAACAGCAATACTTGATCAGGTGATAGACGCCTTAGTACATCGCATTGTGTGCTAGATTTTGCTTTTGCCTCCTGTACACGAAATCCTACCAGTTTGCCTGGTGAATGACACAAACCTATTTTTGCTGTTCGTATAGGCGAACAATACTCCTGCAATGACCGGCACAGTACATGATTGGTAAAATACCCAAACAGAAATGTTCAAAGATTTACGTATAACTTTAAGGGTATGAATTAAGATGGTGGTGGTAGAAACATACCGTTAAAACATTTTCGAAAAATCATCATTCAAAACCATTCTTTATGTTTTATAAGGAATATTGAGTCGGGTTTTCGTTAATTTCTCGTGACTCAGATGTCCGATTGAGCTCAAATATTCACAGGTGTGTCATTTTATGTACATGTTGGATTAGACAAAGTGTGGGTGCTGTTCTGTGACCTTGACCAATTATGTATTATACTTTTAATAAGCATGCTACATGGGAATATAAAAAAAATAATGATTAGTGTTTTGGTGGATGTTGCTGTGGCGGTGGGTAAACACTTAGTTGTTTGTTCCCATATTCGTCAATGATGAGTCACAAACTAGCCTTGACAAAAACCTCCTGATCAAAGTAGACAAACAAATGTGTAGGCTTTGGATTGTATGTAGAATCATTTTAAGCTCCAACGAAACAGTAACCGGTCCCTCTTCCGCTAAGTCAAGGCTTTGTGAGGCTGCTCAGCTTCCTAAAGTCAAGGTTTGAGAGATAACTAGTAAAAAACAAAACAAATAATGGTTGTTTGTTTTGGACCGAAGGACAATATCGTGAGAACTGGATGTGTCGTGCCCTCATATTAAAAAATGGCAATGCACTTGATATTACGGCTTAATTGATATTAACTGGAGTAATAAATGAATGATGGAAAAGGCTTGGGATGTTTTTGGTTTTGCTTTTCACAATTTCATGCGTCGTTGACCCTTTTCATTTTGTGTCCATTCCTGAACGGTATCACGCTTGGGCGAACTGAAGGAATTACAACCGAGCGA
The DNA here is from genome assembly GCA_963971285.1 of Astropecten irregularis. NCBI lineage: Eukaryota > Metazoa > Echinodermata > Asteroidea > Paxillosida > Astropectinidae > Astropecten > Astropecten irregularis. The sequence goes on from OZ020254.1 coordinate 10,997,331, forward strand.
GGGGGGGGGGGGGGGGATGTTAAAGCGACTTAATTAAATAACTATTGTCAGTCGTTGTTGTTGTTTTTAGATTTGTTGTCCCACACGTTTCGCTCATTTCCTGTTTACGGGATGATTGCTTTTGTCTTGGGAAACAAAGGAAATGGAATGTTGTACACGCTTTCAATATTATTTTGAAAGTCAAGTGACGGGCTGGTGGAAACTAAAAAAACAATATCTTCAAGCGTTGATATCATTTAATTCATTCATCGATCATTTGCCAACTGATAATCAATCGATAATCGATAATCGATTCGTGGATCATCTGCTAACATTGAGTAGGGAAAGAAAGACATAAAGAATTGGTAAACGCCGGAAGGATTCGCATCGAATTTGGAAGTATACTGAGGGAACTCGAACGGTATCATGCAAGCAATCCGTTTCTGGCTGAGGTTGACGCATGACGCTCAGTGTTCAAAAGTAGAGAAATAATTTGTTGATAATGACGGTAAGGGGCTTCGCTTGAATACACTTAATACTGATTCCATGGGTCTTTCTCAATGCTCGACTCCGGCTCAGGCTCGACTCCGGCTCAGGCTCCGGCTCCGGCTCCGGCTCCGGCTCCGGCTCCGGCTCCGGCTCCGGCTCCATTTTGTGAATCTATTCTAAAATAACAGATATAAAAATAGAGGCTTTTCGGGCTGCGGTTCGGAAGTAGATTCTCTGGTTTGAAAAAAAACAAAAAAACAGTGCTTCATCTTCAATGGAAACCACAACCTAAAAAATTGCTGTGTTGCCCTCAGCGACCGACCGTAAAATGCCAAAACTTTGGGTCGGGATTTTTTTCCCTCCGAGTCCTAAAGTATAAAAACTCACCATTTTTGACAGAAAATGTAAGATTTAGCAGCAAAAAAGCGTGTCTCCTAAAAACGACTCAAGACCGTTGATTTAAAAGCCCTTGTGACCATACATCCTGTATTTATTCTTAAATGTTTGAAAGTCGGCAAAAAAACCCCCCAAAACAAAAAACCAAAAAAATCGACCGACCGACCCAAAATTTTAATTTTTCCACTTGAGGGCAACACAAAAATTTGTTTTCGGCCTAATTATTGATGACAAAGACGAAGCCGGAGCCTGAGCCGTAGCCGAGCTTTGAGAAAGGCTCCATAATACCGGTGGTTGTTCTTGCGATCTTGCAGTAAACCAATGAGAGAAGCCAGTGCGAGAGCACAATTTAAATATAAACTGCTATACAGAATTACAGATTGCCCTCGGCCAACCTCCAAATGTGAAATTTCGACATTTTAACCTTCGAGAAACATCCTTCCAGAGTCCAAAATGTCAAGGCCCATCGTACTCTGTATAAGGACGGTATAGCCTACGCTTACATAGGCCCGGATGCAATATATAGCATTTCCGGACAGCCGGAACTTTGTCCTTATTTGTTGCATTTCTATCTTCTACTAGAAATTATCAGAAGTAATGACGGTTCCAGATGAGCGATCGAGCGCATAAGTCACGTGGTCCTCGAGTTCCACCAACGTGTTGGATTGTTTAGTGTATGCCGATCTGTAGGAGCGAGAACGTCATTATTTAAAGGCTAGCCCATCTATAATACTCTGACCATTCTGTGTTTTTCACCCGCTTTATACAGGGTTACTTGATTCGTCTCTCAGCTAGCGTATACTGCAACATCAGCACACGATGAGGCTGCCGTTGGTTTTAGTGATTGCACTCGCTGCTCTCTGTCAATGTGCACGTAAGTAGATTGTATGTGATTACAGTTGTTTATTTTCGCGAAAGATTTTGTGTGATTGCCAGTCTCGCGTGCGAGTAGCTGTCCTCGCTTTGCGAGCTGTCTTCGGTTTGCAAGGTGTCCACGGTTTGCAAGGCTGACCTAGGATTGAGAGATGTCCTCGGTTTGCAAACTGCACTCGGTTGGCAAGCTGGTCTCAGTTTGCAAACTGTCCTCGGTTTGCAAACTGTCCTCGGTTTGCAAACAGTCCTCGCTTTGAAAACTGTCCTCAGTTTGCAAACTGTCCTCGGTTTGGAAACTGTCCTCAGTTTGGGAGCTGTCCTTGGTTCGCAAACTGCACTCGGTTTGCAAGCTGGTCTCAGTTTGCAAACTGTCCTCGGTTCAAAACTGTCCTCAGTTTGGGAGCTGCCCTCGGTTTGCAAGCTTCCCTGTCTGCTAGCTGTTCTCGGTTTGCTTATTGTCACCGGTATTGCGAGTTGTCCTCACCTGGTCGGTTTCGGGGAGCTGTCCTCGGTCTGCGAGGTGTCCTCTTTGAAGTTATGTGCAGACCTTAAGCTGTCAGAAGAAAAGTGAACACAATTTGAGAACATATGGGGGTTTTCTCGACCATCACATGCAAAAGTCACATTGGCATTCGGATAAATTTGACATTTTCTTAGTGATTTACAGACTGCCCATGCTCACTGGTGGCTCAAATATGTATTCCTGCTTGATGAAATAAATCCATTGGGATGATGATCGAGAAGCTAATGGGAGACTTTGGAGACGTTGGCGGCAGCAGACTGATGTCTCTTTTTTGCTATAGTTCTGAGCATGAGCATCAAATTGAAGACCCAGCTCCAAAGTCTCCCATTGTTTCAGTAATAGGGTGGTATCACCAAATTGTCAGATATCCTCTGATTGTCTGTCTCTGTTTTACAAGCCATAAGTTGCTTGCGATGTTTCATGAGGATTGCTAGTCCTATATGTTTGTGTGTATGATTTTTTTTTCTGCAGCCCAAGGAAATGACCCATGCCAGTCTAACCCGTGCGGTAACGGGGGCTCATGCTATCTTCGCTATGCCACGTCCGGCGACACCTACCTGTGTGTCTGCCCCGACGGATTCCACGGAGCCCAATGCCAACTCACAGGTAAAATAATGACACCAAAAAAATCAAAATAATTCTGTGTTTTTTTCTTCCTTGCTTCTTCATGGGAGGGGTACATAGGGGGTGACGAAACGGAGACTCGGGCTCCGGTTTTGTCATCCCTATGTTGAAAAGATAGGTTCAGAAATTTTTCATTGAAGCTGAAGCTCTGCTTTCCTTTTCAAACCAGAGAATCTACTTCCGAACCGCAGCCAAAAGTCTCTATTTTGATACCTGTTATTTTATAATGGATTCACGAAATGGAGACGGAGCCTGAGCCTCCGTATCGTACACCTCAATTTTTTTTCTTGTAGTTCAGCCTTTGCCAAATGCTGTAAATGAACAGATCTGCTTTTTGAGCATACCACATTGAAACAGGACAGGAAAGAAGTCATGTCTACAAAGCTCTATATAATTGTTGATTCACGTTTTAGTTGTTTTAGTTTGTGTGTGTGTCTTAGTCCTTTATTTATATCTCTGTCTTTAATTTTTTTCAGTGACGGCATGTGCGCCAGTTGATCCTTGTCAAAATGGAGCCACGTGTATGCTGAGTGCCCAAGACGACCAGCAGAACATATGCATCTGTCCCTCTGGTTTCATCGGGGACAATTGTGAAAGCGGTAAGTCAGTTCCACTCAAATCAAATCAATCATGTCAAATCACACTGAAGATGATTTGAAGAGTTCATTTGCAAAAACAGATAACTCCACTTATGAAAAATTTACTTAATCATGCTTTACATTTGATTATTCATGTAAACAGCGTACATTTGGACATATCAAACTTATTGATTTATTGCAAATTTAACAAAATACAAAAATATTGTAAAAAAAATTATAATAATGTATTTGTGTATCCTTCAATAAAAAAATTGAAGCATCCGTGATAATAATGTAATTTTTTTCAACAAAGGAGTTATCTGTTTTTGCAAATGAACTCTTCATTTGTAGGCAATCCGTTCCTGGTCGTACAAGGAACATTTCTTGTGGGATACTGGCTAACAATTTCTTTTGATAGCTTACAGGATGCGCAAATTTTGAAATAACTTTTCGGAAAGTAGTCTAAATCTGAAACTCCGGCTCTCCGGGACCTTTCTCAAAGCTCGTGCTCCGGCTCCGGCTTCAGCTCCAGCTCCGGCTCCGGCTCCATTTCGTGAATCCATTACTAAATTTACAGGGACCAAAACAGATATTTTTGGCTGCGGTTCGGAAGTAGATTCTCTGGTTTGAAAAAGAAAACAGAGCTTCAGCTTCAATGGAAAACCGGAACCTATTTTTCAGAATTTGGATTACAGAGACGAAGCTGGAGCCTGAGCTCTGGAGCCTTGAGAAAGACCCGGCCAGAAATCTTGGAAACAATAGCACAGACTCCCCCGTGACAAAACTGGTGCATTCCTGAGAGTGCCACGGTGATAGAGGGCGCACTTTGGGGGCTTGGTGGAAATGCAGCCACAGACATAAATTTTTATTTTTAATTTGCATTTTTTGGGGGGGAGGCGTTATCAGTTTTCGAGCTGAACATGTAATTTTACTTCTTCTTTTTTTGTAGCGGTAATACCATTGGTGAACGGGTGCAACTCGAACCCGTGTATTAATGACGCAACGTGCATGGTTTCAAACACTAATGTTACACTGTTCAAGTGCTTCTGTAAAGAAGGATACATGGGAGGATCGTGTGAGATACAGGGTAAGTTAGCTGCCGGGTGGGGTGAGGTGGGATGGGATGGGATGGGCTGGGGTGGGATGGGATGGGATGGGGTGGGATGGGATGAGATGGGATGGGATGGGATGGGGGTGGGATGGGGTGGGATGGGCTGGGGTGGGATGGGATGGGATCGGATGGGATGGGATGGGGTGGGATGGGATGGGATGGGATGGGATGGGATGGGATGGGATGGGATCGGATGGGATGGGATGGGGTGGGATGGGATGGGATGGGGTGGGATGGGGTGGGATGGGATGGGATGGGATGGGGGTGGGATGGGGTGGGATGGGCTGGGGTGGGATGGGATGGGATCGGATGGGATGGGATGGGGTGGGATGGGATGGGATGGGATGGGATGGGATGGGATGGGATGGGATGGGATGGGATGGGATGGGATGGGATGGGATGGGATGGGACGGGATGGGATGGGATGGGATATAATTCTAGGTGTATGTTAATAATATCAGTCTTCTTTCCCCTTAGATCCCTGTCTCAGCAACCCTTGTGGCAGCAATCGCCTGTGCCTACCAGGTATTAACGGCTCCTATCAGTGCGTGTGTACTTGTAGCGCTGATGGCTCATGTGGAAGCCAAGGTGAGCCTACTACATCACATGTAGACAGTTCCTTAAAGGGTGCATTCGTTTAGCTCCCCTGGGTCAACACCAGTCAACCTCGTCTCCCTTCTCTCGCTTGTTTAGTGCAGTACAGCACGACCATTCCCAGTAAGGGCTGACCCGTGTTAGCTAAACGAATGCACCCAATTATAATGCTTCAAGTTTGTCCATATTTGCAGTTCGGTGCACGTTGTGTTACCTAATACCATGCAGTCTCGCCTGCTCAGAAAACAATCGTCAAATTTTGACCAGGTGCTGAGGTTTGCCAATATGAGGGCGACACAAAATTGACCATCGACAAACATTTTATATATTGCGTTTGTAGATGTGGTAGTATAGAGTATCAACTTGATGATACACTTCCAAATAATTATAAAAAGATGATTCTTTTTGATGTATAGTGTGTTTTTCTTTCCACTTAAAGGTGGCTGTACCAGTTCGCCGTGTCAGAACGGCGGCTCCTGTATCGCTGATGACGGTAGCGATTACAGTTGCCAGTGCCGGCCAGAATACACCGGGAACAACTGCGAGAGCTATGTCACGAATCACTGCACTCAGAACCCATGCCTGAACGGGGCCTCGTGCTTATCTGCCGGTCAAGGTTTCTGGCTGTGTGCTTGTGCAGCCGGATACTCCGGACCATTGTGCGAGAATGAAAGTAAGTTACCATACACTGAAATTATTTGTTCGAATTGATTACAGTGTTTGGGAAATGTGGGATTTTCAATGAGCAAGTCAGAAAAAACAAATCCAAATGTGAGATTTTGTTGACCTAGGGTCAATTTCATAAAACTGTTAAGCACAACAATTTGTTAAGCATGACATTTCTGTCTTAATAAAAACAGGGTTAACAACCAAATTTCCACGTGTTGTTTATCACATGTGATTGTTCTATGGCTGTTGTTTGCTGACCATGAATATCAAATAGAATTTTCAATGGTGGTTTGTTTTATTGGGCGAGACATTTTTGTGCTAAGCACATTTTTGTGCTTAACAGTTTTATGAAATTGGCCCCTGGAGATGCATGCTGGTGAAACCGTAAATGTGCCAGTTGAGATTTGGAATAAAGTCACCAAGAATATTGCCATAGAATAACGGGGACAAGCTAAACGGAGAACAGGAATAGCACTTATGCCACCCCGCTCTATCACTTTGGTAAGAAACCAAAACAGAAATGTTCACAGATTTACGTATAACTTACAGGGGTATGAATATGGTGTTGGTAGACACATACCGTTAAAAGTTTTCCGCCTGAAATGATGCATTTATCCAGAAATTGGTAAAACAATGACCGGAATTCTTTTTGATCTTTTAAAAGATCAAAAATTAAAGAGAAAAGACTTGAGAAATACTTTGGCCGTTTTTCTATGTTTTCTAAAAAAAAAGTGGGCACGGTATGGGACTGAAATGTTCACACATGACTGTTACTGTATCTTCCTTGATATTTGTGCCCATGAATCTTTATTTCGCTGATGAAAACCAAAGTATGATATTACCTTTAAAACAAGATCTTAAGCCTTGAACAGAATTGCACACAGAACACCAGTTTGCACAGCGATAGGTAACCGCCGAACCAAAACAATTCTTAAAGGTATTTATACAATGTACATGATTGGTAAAGGTCACAGAGCAGCTTTCACACTTCGGTCCAATATGCGCATGAAAATGCTAACACTTTGAAAGTTTGAGCTCAATCAGACATCTGAATCGCGAAAGAATAGCGAAAAACCGACTCAATACGGGTTGGCCAATCACAATGCGCGGAATTAAGTTTGTCGACAAATTGGGCAACTCATGGTGGCGCACTATAGTAAAACGCCCGTATTAATGAACGGTTTTAACCTTACCCTATTTCGGACGTAAGTATTTGTTTCTACCAGCACCAGCTTCATGCGCTGAAAGTTATACGTAAATCTGTGAACATTTCTGTTTGGGTATGTTACCAATCCTGTACTGTACCAGTTTAAACTACAAACCTAAAGTCAATGTGTTGTTCCCAGATACTTGTTTGAATCGATATGGCGACTTTATTTCTATCCGATAGTTGCTGCCTGTAGCAGTTCGCCGTGTCAAAATGGCGGCTCCTGTATCGTCGACGGAAGCGGTTACCGATGCCAGTGCCCGTCAGGATTTAACGGTACCAACTGCGAGAGTACTTCGGGTGGCTGCGGTCCAGATCGATGCCTCAACGGGGCCACGTGTTTCGATTTCGGCCAAGTTTTCTGCATTTGCGCAACAGGGTACTCTGGCGTCAGGTGCGAGATTTCAAGTAAGTAACTCTCACTGTATTCTGGAAGAGGCGAATAGCTTAAAATAATTTACAGCAGGGTTTATACTGGAAATGAAAATATAGTTGGTGAGTTGGTGTTGCATTAAAAAGCACAGAGCTCCAGTATATACAGCGAAGGATACAGCCTTAGCAAAACGTCTTAAACCAAATTATTACACGCCAGTGGATTAAAACCAAAATGAAAGGTTTACTGTAATCAAATTTGGGAAAGGGGTGAAAGTGCATAACAATTATTGCTTAAAGGTTACAGATTTACGTATAACTTACAGGGTATAAAGATGGTGGGGGTAGAAACATACCATTAAAATTTGTCCGCCTGAAATGGTGTATTTATCCAGAAATTAGTAAAACAACGACCGAAAATCTTTTTGATCTTTTAAAAGATCAAAATAAAAGAGAAAAGACTTAAGAAATACTGTGGCTGTTTTCCACTGTTTTCTCAAAAAGTGGGCAACGTATGGGACTGATTTTTTTTTTACAGATGACTGGTACGGTATCTGTCTTGGTATTTTTGCCCATGAATCTGTATTTCTTTGATAAAAACCAAAGTATGATACTTCCTTTAATGGAGAAGGAAAAAATGTTTGAAACTAAAGCGGTGACTTTTCTTTATCCTGATAGATGATGCCTGTAGCAGTTCACCGTGTCAAAATGGCGGTAGCTGTACTGTCGACGGTAGCGAGTACCAATGTCAGTGCCAGACGGGATACACTGGTAGCAACTGCGAGAATAGTCCATGCAGCCAGATCCAATGCCTCAACGGGGGCACGTGTCTTCCTTATGGCCAAGGTATCTGCGTCTGTACAAACGGGTACACCGGTAACAGGTGCCAGAATGCAAGTAAGTTACACTCACCATACCGTCTAGAAGAGGCGATTGACCTAAATTGACAACAAGATTTTACTTGAAACGAAAACATAGCTGGCGATTCATCCAAGTTATAATACATGATTGGTAAAGGTCACAGAAAAGCACTCACACTTTGTCTAACGCAACATGTGCATCACATTACACACCTGTGAAAATGTGAGCTCAATCGGACATCAGAGTCACTTGAAAATAGTGAAAACCTCACTCAAAAGAATGGTTTTATCTTTCCTCGAGGTCAAAATTGTTTTCGGTCTATGTTTCACTAATTGTCTCGATAAACACACCATTTCAGGCGGAATTATTTTAACGGATAGTTTCTACCAGCACCATCTTCATATCCTGAAAGTTGTACTTAAATCTGTGAACATTTATGTTGAATGGGTATATTACCAATTCTGTACTGTACCTTAAAACGGCACAGAACTGTTTGTATACAGCGAAGAATAATCCAAAATTCTTTGATTAAATGCGTCGTTTGTAAATACCTATTCGAATAAAATAAAACAAAACAAAACAAAGAAGAACATGCATTGTTTGAATTAATTTCGGGCATCAGTGACCAAAGGAAATTCTTAATCACAGAATTATTAACAAAAATGGAGTTTCTCAATAACTGCTGATGCGACCAGCAGATGCTGGTTATTAACTGCAAACGTGTCAGTTGAGAATTGCAATTTTAAAATAGGGCGTTTACGAAACGGAGGCTCAGGCTCAGGCTCCGTCTCCGTCTCAGGCTCCGGCTCCATTTCATGAATCCATTCTGCAATACACGGGTTTACACTTCGAAAGGTGCGCATACGTGGAAGTGCCTCGTTTTGAAGTTGCGATCAAAATCTAAGATGGTCGCCAAGGTGTAAACCCGTGTATAACGGGTACCAAAATAGAGGCTTTTTGGCTGCGGTTCAGAAGTAGATTTTCTGGTTTGAAAAAGGGAAACAGAGTTTCAGCTTCAATGCAATACCACAACCTATATTTTCAGCACATGGATGTCAGTGCTGGCGCCTGAGCTTATGCCCGAGTCTCCGTTTCGTAAGCGCACATAGGCCTAGTTGGTGAGTTGGTTTTGCATTAAAAAGCACAGAAGTTCAGTTCGTGTCAGTATACAGCGAATGATACCGCAGCCTTACCAAAATATCTAAAAGTATTACACGTGGCGTTTGTCGATGCCAGTGGAGAAGAAATGGAGAAGAAAAAATGTTTGAACTATGGGTTGATTTGGCTGGCAGCTAAGGGCGCCCATGAACGCCTGCAACTCGATCACGTTGTATAGCCGCATCCTTTGCAATTTTGCACCCCAGCAGCCAGTAAGGATGATTAGCCTTCCCAAATCGTTATTATTATTAAAGCGTTGACTTTTCTTTATCCTGATAGATGGAATCTGTAGCAGTTCACCGTGTCAAAATGGCGGTAGCTGTACTGTCGACGGTAGCGAGTACCAATGTCAGTGCCAGACGGGATACACTGGTAGCAACTGCGAGAATAGTCCATGCAGCCAGATCCAATGCCTCAACGGGGGCACGTGTCTTCCTTATGGCCAAGGTATCTGCGCCTGTACAAACGGGTACACCGGTAACAGGTGCCAGGATGCAAGTAAGTTACACTCACCATACCGTCTAGAAGAGGCTATTGACCTAAATTGACAACATGCAGGATTTTACTTGAAACGAAAACATAGCTGGCGATTCATCCAAGTTATAATACAAGTCATGATTGGTGAAGGTCACAGAAAAGCACTCACACTTTGTCAAAATTTGAGTTCAATCGGACATCCGAGTCACTTGAAAACTCACAAGAATGGTTTTGATCTTACCCCGAGATCAAAACTGTTTTCGATCTTTGTTTTACAAATTTCTGGATAAATACACCATTTCAGGCGGAAATATTCTAACGATATGTTTCTACCACCACCATCTTCATACCCTGAGAGTTAAACGTAAATCTGCGAACATGTCTCAGTGTTTGGGTATGTTACCAATCATGTACTGTACCTTAAAACCGCACAGAACTCCAGTTTGTGTACAGCAAATTTGTAGATACCCGTTTTCGAAATAAAATATACCAAAACAAAGGAGAACATGTTTGAATTAATTTTTAATTCAATTTCTTTTCTCTGAAAGTTATCTGTAGCAGTAATTCCCCTTGTCAAAATGGCGGCTCCTGTGTCGGAGACGGTAGTGGCGGATACCAATGCGATTGTGTATCTGGGTACTTTGGACTACGGTGCCAGAGTGCAAGTAAGTGACCATAATACTCTGTATTACCTGCTGAAATGACACTTTGAAGAGTGTTTAGAGGGAATGTGGGATTTCATATCAGTGACCAAAGGAAATTCTTAATCATAGATTTATTGACAAAAAATGGAGCTTCTCAATAACTGCTGATGCGACCAGCTGGTGTTGCTGCAAACGTGTCATTTGAATTTTGCGATTTTTAAATAGACTTGTATGAGATCGTGACCCGGACACTCCAGAGTCGGGTGCGAGGATGCAAAGTAACACTCATCGTGCCGTATAGAAGATGCGAATAGCTATGATTAATATGCTGTACGTTGCATTTATTAAATCGCATAGAACTCAAGTTTCTGTAAACCGATGGCAACATATTGGTCGTTTCGTAGGTCTGATACATGATATTTTTGGGAAAACTCGTTTTAAACCAACTTGGCAATTTTTGTTTTCTACTTTGAAAGGTGTCTGTGCCAGTTCGCCATGTTTAAACAACGGTACCTGTACTGTTGAGACGAGCGGTTACCGTTGCACGTGCCCGCAAGGATACACTGGTAATACCTGTGAGAATGGTAAGTCGCTTCTTACAAAATGATGTGAATATTCAGACGTGCTCCATGACGAGTCTGGTATTTCTTAATTTTCTGTTTCTGATGTCCTTTAGCCCATGGTTACTGATACTAAAAAAAGCCAAGGCAAGCCAAGGCAAGCCAAGGCAAGCCAAGGCAAGCCAAGGCAAGCCAAGGCAAGCCAAGGCAAGCCAAGGCAAGCCAAGGCAAGCCAAGGCAAGCCAAGGCAAGCCAAGGCAAGCCAAGGCAAGCCAAGGCAAGCCAAGGCAAACAAAACCAGGCCAGGCCACTGCCAAGCCATGTCAATTGATCCAAGAGTCAGTCTTGATCGGGCAAGTGTCTTATAACCGAAGCTAGTAAACCGAATACTGGAGACTTTGGAGAACCGGTCTTCAAGTCAACAGCGCACGCGCATGCACGCGCAAAACAACGCGCGCATGCTCACATTTGCGCAAGCATGGTTTGCGCGTGCGCTGTTGACTCAAGACCGATTCTCCAAAGTCTCCCATAATTTCTTGTTAAAGCGCTTATGTATTTAGTACATACTTATACGGCATAATGACACTGCCGAGGACACTGTAATGTGATGGCTCTCTGATTTGGCCTCTACTGTTTCATTTATAAGGTAACTTTTAATATCTTGCCAAGTCAGGAATAGTAAACCATTTCGGAACTTTTCTGGCGTCATTCACAGCTAAGATCCCCCAAGTGGACGGCGGTGACAACAATTTAGCAGAACATTATTGTGACCAGAGCCTGGGTGGATCCACGGTCCATTGCATGCCGGTCTTAACGGAAACCAACAACTGCAGTTCCCACGGCTGCTGTGGCATATCCCTGTATAACCCAGACGTGTTCGCGTGCATATGCGATGATGGGTACGGGGGAAACGACTGCAGTCAACTCTACAACCTGTGAGCGGACAAGGACAAGGACAAGGACACGCACGCCAAGCAGTCCACATGACACCACATCGCGGTGCCAGTTTCCCTTCTCAGACTAAAAGCAGCCCAATATCCGGACAGTTGTCATCCTCTTTGACACGTCACACAAAAATCTGCATCATGACCACATGGGAGCCCTTCTCTTCACGGATAGAAGGCAGCCCAGGCCAGTATCTGGATAGATTTCATCCTCTTGAATTGAATGTATATAAACCAGCCACTTCACAGTTTTTGAAGAGTTGTGTTTGTTTCTTCTAAATCGAACAAATCCATTCTGAGGGAATTTTATCGATTTGTAAATAATTTGAAATCATACAAAGGGAATTAATTCGTTATCAGTTATCAGTTTCGTTAACAGTTATAGTTCAAAAAGTTAAGTTATGTACGGGCATTAACATTGATAACAGGGGCCAATTTAACGGCCCTGCTTAGCACAAACATTTGCTAACTATTACATTTCTGTCTTCATAAAAACAGGATTAACATCCATGCGTTTTGTATCACTTGTGATTGTTCTTTGGCTGTTGTTCACTGACTACGAGTATCAAAATGGAATTTGTAATGGTCGTTTGTTTTATTGGGCGAGACATTTTTGTGCTGAGCAATGTTTTTGTGCTATAGCAGCTCCATGAAATTGGCCGCATATCTGAAGCCATTTTTATGGAGAAACATATTTCTTGTGTATACGTTTATTTAGTTCGAAAACAAATATTTGATATTAATTTATATAATTCAATATGCTTATGAACCCTATGATTGCTTTCTTTTATTTTTAAAACGGTTTCCTCCTCGGAATATATGTTTTCTTACTATAAGCTCATTATGTGTAATCACATGTTCACCTCTGAAATCTTATTATAATCTTAAAATGTAAAATGTATCTCTTTTTTGTTAATTCTTTTAGGCCGTCGGAGTTGTAAAAATTAAGAAATATATCTGCAAATGCATATAGTCATATAATGTTATTTCTTTAGGTGAGGCCAGCAGTGGCCGGAAGATTGTATGAACGAGAAACAAACACAAAGTTTGACCGCAAGTTGGCAAGTAACTCATTCCACAGACACGGACCCATCAAATTAGTTAAATGTATAATACATGATTGGAAAATGTCACAGAACAGCATTCACACTTTGTCTGATCCAGCATGTACATGAAATGATAAACCTGTGGAACTTTGAGCCCAAGCGAAACCCTGACTATTTTTCTTTTTATAAAACATAAAGAATGGTTTTGATCCTACCCTGAGATCAAACTGTTTTCGGTTTTAGTTTTACTAACTTCTGGATAAATACACCATTTCTGGGGGAATTATTTTAACGGTATGTTTCTACCAGCACCATCTTTATACCCTGTAAGTTATAGGTTAATCTGTGAACATTTCTGTTTGGGTAGGTTACCAATCCTGTACTGTACATTTAATGGTCCTAGCTTTCATATAGAACTCGCTTTGCTATAATTATATAAACAGGCTCGCTTGATCTGCAGAAACTTTGAGAGAATAATGACTACCTTTATATAAACACTTTCCTTCGGTGACATGTAAAAACAAAAATAAGGGGATAATCTTATAATTGCGATAACCATGAACTTTTATTAACGGTGTATTATTAAGATGCTTGTATGATGTAATGTAGGCCCTTATATGCTTGGGCTTTTACATTTTTTGCACGAAATATATGTTAAATGCAATCCAGTTGAATTGGATTTTGCATTGTTCTTTCATTTAATATCTATTGTTCTGTACCCAGTAGCCCCAATTCGCAATGACACACGGAGTAATTGATCTTTTTTTTCGGGGAGAGAAAAGACACTTCATAATAATTTATGGGCGATTACGAAACGGTGGCTCAGGCTCCGTCTCACGCTCCGGCTCGATCTCAAGAATTTCAAAACCACTGTAAAAAGATTGAAAAATACCGTGAGCGTTTTTTTTTTCACTGGTTTCTCAAAAAGTGGGCAACGTATGGGACCGGGAATTTCACAGATAAGTGTTACTGTATCCGTCTTGATATTTGTATGAATCTGCATTTCCTTTCTTTAAATGACTTTTAACCTTGGCCGAGTATTAACAAAAATAAAAAGAATAATAGGTACACAGTTAACATAAAGTAGTCAATTGACAAAAAAAAATTAGTCAATGTCATGGTCTAATTTGACAAATATTCAATTAGTCAACCAGTCAAAAGATTAGTCAATACACGCGGTGAAATGACTAATAATTATTAGTCTTCAAAAAACGTCTAATTTGACCAATTGTTGGAAGGATTAGTATCTAATTAGTAATCCCTCAAAAATAATTAGTATTCCCTAAAAAATAATTAGTAATCCCTAAAAAATAATTAGTCATTCACTCAAATTAATTGGTCTTTGGATTAGTTTTTCGACACAAATAATTAGTCTGCAACACAAAAAATGTTGATTAGTAAATTCTAGAATTGTGCCCATACAGTTGATTGGTGACTTGCAGTCGTGCTTGTTAACTCATGATTACCTTCAGACTCGTCCAGGTTTACCGATACCGACTTTAAGTTGTAACGTGTAATTGCATACCGGTACTTAAGGTAATTACAAATGATTTGTACATACACTCAGGTCAATGTCAATAGTGGAGCCCAACTGAACTCTCACTCAGGCCAGATAGACGAGCCTATGCCCATGCAGGATAGGCCTGGGCCATTCTAGACCCAGTATGGCACGGACACTTCCATACTATAGCGTACACATTGATATAAGGGCAAGGCCATCTATGAATATGACGCGACATAACAGACAGACTCAGTACTCACCGTAGGCTGTACTTTCTTCATTCAAAAGCAATGACAGTTAGGCCTTACTTATCGTGTCTATTTTGATACAAAGACCTACCTTAATAAGACTTCGTATCTTCACACATCTTTGCTCAATTCGCGACGTGCACAACGATACATGTCAGTTTCCTTGTCGTCGACGAGTACTATGAGCCAGTACATTATATTGTATACAGATATGTACGCGTCGTTTAAAAAAACAAAAAACAAAATGGGCGCCAAAATGGACTAATCGTAGTCAATTAGTATTTCAGGAAATAATTAGTCATTCAATTCGTCTTTCACATATGAATTAGTCTTTCGACAATATACTGACAAATCAGATTAGTAATTATGATCTGCACTAATTAGTCTGACGGCAAAATTTGTCTCAACAAAATTGTCATTAGTCTTCACAAAAATTAGATTAGTATTTCAACAGATTAAATTAGTCAAACTATACATTCGATTAGTCTTTGAATTTGAAAATTAGTCAATTCTTAAAAGACTAAGTTGTTTCCTCCATTTGACAAATTTTTAGTGCAACATGACTAACTTATGTTTAGTGTGTACACTCTTCAATACGCGTGCGTATAATTATGTAGGCCTATACAGTTTTCTGCCAAGTTTAAGTCTTAGGCCTATATAATCATTTCTTACTTACAATGGACATTATCGAAAAAAGGGCCTTTGCGAATTAATGCTTGAGGCTAGGCTTGGGATTTATTTTTCCACCGCCATTTTGTGTCTTAAAAAATGAAACGAAGGGCTTGAAAAACACGGAAAAGCTGGAGCCTTTCTTAAGGCCTCTTGGTCCAATTTTCTTTCCTTTCGTTGTGTGGGCCTAAAAAAAAAAGCAATATAAGTCCCCCTAGCTTATAGCCTCAAGCCTAATTAATTCGTAAAGGTAATAATGAATATTTAATAGCCTGTCTTCGGCATTACGCATGCGCACGCAAAGTACATTGGGTAATCTTATGGTAAACACACTGCCCCATTCACTGATGATTTAGCAGTGAATTGTACATGATTTGCGGCATATTAATTATGTGTGGCGAAGGGTTTGGCAATTTTGATCATGGGATGTGCTACGTGCTACAAGATGTTTATTGCAGCCGTGGTGCACCGCTCTTCGGCTACCTGGCCGCGATTTGTTTTCCCCTTACCGTTCCGGCATGCCAATAGAGGGCGCCCTTTATAGAGTTTTCGCCACGCCCACACGCGCTATACACAGCATGTAATGTACATGTACTGTACAGTAAATGTGTATGTAGTGTATTGAGAGTTTTGAGACAGAGGGAAAATTAAAAGGGACTGGTCCAGGGAACTGAAGATCGTGATGCACACTCGCTGCCTGTCTGTATTTAGTGCGGTCTGACAGTGTGCTTATGAAGCATGATTGTGCATGCATGGTCAACCATCAAGAAACCCGGAATTGCTAGAAGTGCGAGCGAAATAGAAGTGCGACCGTCTTCAGCCAACCTGGAGACCGGCCACAGCGAGCTTGAGGCCGGTAGGTGCTGGAGGGCTCGTCCGCTAAGACCACGGACATGGAAGTGTTGTGGACAAGCTGTTACTAAGCTGAGCATGCGACCGGAGTGGACATGGGGCAGGATGCAAGCCGTGAAGAGCAAGCGAGCCTGGAGTTTCCCTAGCTGATCCTGTTCTGCTTAACCACTACCGGTATCACAACCATAGGTGAGTCTGTATTTACGTCTACGCACTTAGTCGAAATAAAAATTTAAAAAGCCTGCGTGTAGCTAGGAGTGTGTAGGATGAGTGTCACTGGTGGCAATTGTTACCTCATAGTCTTATTTCAAATCTCATCTCATAGAAACCTCGAAGATCCCGGACGATAGCATGAGGCCCCTACTTTCAGAAAGTAAGACACTGTTACTCAAGGCATTCCTAAGACATCACTCCAACAATAAAACAACAGTAGAGACAATTCCTAATAAATTGGCAGCTAAAGAAAAGAAGGATTTTGGTCTGATCTTTTTTTCCAATTCCCAGGCCTTTTTTTCCTAATCTTCTGATCTGCTGTCCAACCAAACATTGATGACAAACACGTTAAAGATTAAACAAAGCTTTTGTAATAGGAGACTTTTGGAGCGGGCTGTCGATAGAGGGCAGCACACAATCGCTCTCCTGAAAACTTTTGTTCATGCTTTAAGTACGGCGATTGTCAAAAAACTCTCCAAAAGACACAGGAAAATGCTGTGAACATTAAATTTATGACATTTACAATTAACCTTTACCTTCACATTGCCACCCAACCCAATTATAATGCCCGAAAATACAAAGTTAGGTGATATTCTTAAGAGTGGCGAGGAATAATGTGCTAGCTCTCGCTTGCCAAAGTTAAAACTTTGTGCACAAAACAATATGCTGTTTGCAGTGGGCCACGATGATCGTTTGTAACTCGCCCTTTTGATGGCCAATCTCCACAGATTCTGCATTTGTTTGTTCTTGGTGAACCCATGTCCTCCCCTGGCCCACAACCGGGCACTGCACAGTATGTACTAGGCATTTTCATGCACTTATTTTACGCCGGTTGTGTTTATGACGAACATTCGTCGTGCACAAAAGCAATGACAACAAAATCAACACACTTTTCCCGAGACTGATGAAGCGCGCCCTCTTGAGATTAACAATGGTTTGTCAAAAGACACCTTTGAGACGTTGGAGGAAGCAGACTGAAGTTTATTTTTCCTATGGGTGCACCTACTTAATAGCTCCCAAATCAATGCGCCGAGCTGATTATCATAATGTGTGTACCCTCAAATGTTTTTTAAATATGCAATTTGGGGGGTCGTGCAATTAATATATTGTGTAATTTTGACTGATTATGACAACCTGGGGGTTCAGTTCTTCAGCCTGTTGTGGAGACTTGAGATATTTTGGTTTAAAATCCGGTCCTACATTGTCTTGAACGTGGAGGGTTGCTTCATGAAAACTCATAGCAAGTCGGTTACGGAAAAAGGACATTTCGGGTGTTTTTTATTTCTTGGGGCAATTAGCAAAAAATCCAATCGGTTACCCAACCAAAAATTGAAAAGAATTGGGTAGATGAGAGTTCACACTACCATTTACACTGTTGCACCAACAACTGAGAAACTTCTAGATGGGGTTTTTTGAACTGTGAAGTTGAGGGATTTTACACTAAGGTCAATGGGACACTATTTAGTGTGGTGCACCCCTATAATCCTATAGCTCTGAGTATGAGCGTTCGTGCGTGCGTGCGTTGTTTTGCGCTTGCGCATTGCGTGCGCTATCAAGATGAAAACCCATCTCCAAAGTCTCCCATAGGCGCTCAGTGTTCCAAACTAGGGAAACAAAATAATTTGGATTATGTACGACCGATGGGCTTCTCTCGAAGACACTTCATACTGATTCCACGGTGGTGATCCGTGTGATCATACCCAGTAAACCATTCGAAGAAGCCATGATCAGACCACAGTAAACATATTTTTTACAGAGTATACAAACTGCCCATCGACCTACATTGCACCCGGCGGCAAATATCAAATCTCCGGGTGAGAAAATTCCGCTGTGTCGACCTTTTTACCTCCGTCCAAGAATCATCCTTCTAAAATCCAAATGTCAATGACCACAGTACTCTATATAGCCTACACATTTTTGGCCATGACCTATAAGGTCGGATGCTATATGCATCATACTGACGACAAGAGCGCAAAACCTTTGGCCTTGTTTGTTGCGTTTCTTCTTTTACTGGGAATTGCCAGAAGTAATGACGGTTCCAGATGAGCGATTGAACGCATATAAATCAGTGTACACTGTCAACAATATCGGTAACAATCTCCGTAACATGTTGCCCAGGTCACGTACTTGTTGCTGAAACTGTTGACAGTGTATACACAGAGCAAAACGAGTTGGGTATTAAACATGTCGCCCAACTGTCGCTCAGATCTGTTGACGAACTTGAATGGAAATGCATTTATTTCGGCAACATTTTACCCACATCGACCAATCAGGAGTGGAATCACGTAAATTGGACAAAATGGCGGCTACTGAGTGGTCTAAAGACAGCGACAAAACCCAAATGGAGTTGGGTCTGTCCACACTAATGCATACATTTGATAACTTTTGGGGGGTAGCGTGGGAGGTGGATTTAAAATCAGTTTTTATGCTAAATTTTGTTTCCTAAACATTCCTGTATTCATTGGTAGTTAAACTGAAAAATGAATAGGCTGATTCATTGGATAAGTAGGAAATTATAAAAGGGCATCTTAAAGATGAAATGAATGATAACGTTTGTTACACTGCAAATCTTGTTGGTTAAAGTTTATACAACTTTCTTAACCAACGTTGGGTCAAATATCAACTGTTCCGAAAATTGGTCAAACATTTCACCAACAGGCGTTGGTCAAAATGACTGCCCAATTATTGGGCAAATATTTTACCAAATTTATTGGTAAAAACTTTGCCCAATAAATGGGTAATAACATTGACCAATTGTTGGGCGAGTTTTTCAGCACAACGTTGGTTAAACATTGACCAAGACCTAGCCAGCTGTTGGGTAATAGTTGGTTAAAGGCTCTTTCTTAAACATGCAGCAAAATCTGTCACAAGTAAACACTTTTACACGTTTTCGTCAATTTTAACATCTATTTTATTCAGGAATTCGACAACTCTTCTGTCATTTTAACATACAATGTAACTTAGTCATCCAAATTCTGCTGCTTCAAATACACTATCAAATTGAAAAACGTTTTTTTTTTTCAACATAAAAACGTTTTTCCACGTTTTGACAGGCACTGGTTATACAAGTCATGTACAAGGCAGCAATCACAGCGATTTAAGGTCATGGGTGAAAATCCAGTGGGTCATCCAGTCAAAATAAATCCTAACGCCTTGAGGGATGGAACATCTGCTGAGAGTAGACATGTCATTCTGGGAGCATGACTTTAAAAGTGTCCATCATGTTGCAAATTTCTTGAATGGTAGTTCATGTCAAGAACATATAATTTGTAGCATCAGCTTGTAGCATGTCCTGCACTGGAATGGCTTACTTCTCCACTATGATGAAAGACTGTGATGGACGGAGCTTGGATTCCCTCCACAGACTGAGAATAAATGGCTGCAGACGTTTGCCCTGGCTTTATGTCAGCTAGAAAGGTTGGCATAATATGTGTCATCTCCTGAAATTGAAAAACCAAAAATTGATCGATAAGTTGATGTGACCATTATAATAATCCTGAAAGTGCACATTTATGTTTAGAAATTATTTTCAGCAATAATGTAATTGAGTCAGGAAAAATGTAGACCTCTGTCAGTTTCCTTGTGACTATAATAATTTGAAACCAAAAGTAATGTAGTAGTACATGTATGATGTAGTAGGCCTAGTACGTAACATAGGCCCACCATGGAGGTAGAACCCATGGTATGCCTAATTGTAGGTGGCCTGTAACAATAGGGCCTAATTACTGCATACATGTACGCACAACACTGGCATGATCCTGACAAAATTACCAAATGACTGATGTCAGCTATAATGTTTAGTGATGATAGTTCTACAGTATGCTAAACCAAACTTCATTACCTGAGAACGTTTGAGTGAGGCTTTCAAGGCCCCATTCCCGCAGGAGATCTTCAATTTTAACCTCGACGTCTCCCATGATGTTTCACGTTACGCGTTGGGTCCGATCCTCAATGCACACTGCATGCATACGTACATGTACATTACATGTAGTGTATAATGTATTAATATTGCGCGCGGCTGGCCCGGCAACTTTGCCCATGGCGTTGGTTAAAAAGTTATGGTGTAATAAACTTGATCCAAGTCCGCTACATAAGATTTTAAGTGATTAACAATAATAATTATTACCTAAATGCTTAAAAGCAAGGCAAACTATTTATACAAACAAAAGATTGAAATGCACTTTATAAAAGATGTTGGTATTACGCACACGTAACATGCCAATTTCATGCAATAACGATACCAATGATACATTCGAGCATGGGCAAGTTTATTCTCACGCCGCGACTCCGACGCCCTTACCATGATGAACAGTAACCAATAGTTGGTAAACGACGCACAAAAATATTGGGCAAAAACAAATTTTAACCAACATACATCAAGTTTAACCAACAGATGTTTGCCCAAAATTAAAATTGACCAATATTTTGTTGGGCGAACAACACATTTAACCAACATACATGATTTTTAACCAACAGACGCTTGCCCAACATTTAAATTGACCAATAAATTTGCAGTGTACATGGACAGACATTCTTGTATTGTACATGTATATTCTTGTCATAATTCAATGCAGACTTGTTCCATTTATATTACTTTAGTGATGTGCAAATGATAAGCATCCTATGTGTTAAAATAAAAGAGAAAAGACTTCAGAAATACTGTGGCCGTTTTTCACGATTTTCTCAAAAAGTGGACACCGTATGGAACTGAAATTTTCACAGATGACTGTGACCGTATCTTCCTTGATATTTTTGCCCATGAATCTGTATTTCTTTAACAAAACCCAAAGTATGATACTACCTTCAAAGGTAGTATCATACTTTGGTAAGAAACCAAAACAGAATTGTTCACAGATTTACGTATAAATTTCAAGGTATGAAGATGGCGGTGGTAGAAACCTACCGTTAGAATATTTCCGCCTGAAATGGTGTATTTATCCAGAAATTAGTAAAACAACGACCGAAAATCTTTTTGATCTTTTAAAAGATCGAAAATAAAAGAGAAAAGACTTAAGAAATACTGCGGCCGTTTTTCACGATTTCCCCCAAAAGTCCCGTATGGGACTGAAATTTTTCACAGATGACTGTTACTGTATCTGTCTTGATATTTTTGCCCATGAATCTGTACTTCTTTGACAAAAACCTAAGTATGATACTACCTTTAATACACTATTTCAGGCGGAAACATTTTAACGGTATGTTCGTTTCTACCAGCACCATCTTCAAACACTCAAAGTTATAAGCAAATCTGTTAACTTGTCTGTTTTGGCTTATTACCAATGTTGTACATGCCATTTTAAGGAGTTGTATTAGATCCTCTTGAATGGTATATACATTATACCGGATACATGCATGTATATTAACTATTGTGTTTGATCACTAGTCGATGGAGGGGGGGGGGGGGGGGGTTGCAAATTACTCTTCCAAGTACGTATTCCCAATGACAATGGCTATTATACACATCTTCTTGGGAAACAGGACTGTGTGTACGTCACGGTCATACACCTGGGGCGACCTCCACATTTCAAAAGGCATTGTAAACATAAAACCAGCTCATTGTGTTGTTAGCATAAAAGTAACGTCAGGTAATTTGTTGTTTTGCCTGCGGGGACACCCAAGCAATCGTGGTTCAAATTAATCGCGCTTTTTCAACGTGTTTGAATGTACCTCACTAATGGAAAAGATGTGTTTTCCATTATAATAGGATAATCATTGTGTGTTTGGTGGGCAGTGCACTTTCGGATAGAAAACATTCAATTGCTTGGTACTTATTACCGTGCTGTAAGGTTTTGTGTCATAATGGCGGAAAGACTGATGGTATACAGCACCTGCTGGCCACTGATGTTTTTTTGAACAATGAAGGTCGTCGCCAGCTAGGTCATGGCCATGACGTACGTACGTATACACAGCCCTATTTCCAAGAAGGTAGGGCCATGTATTATCCTAGTGCGGAGAACTAACCTTGGATGTATGTAATTTACATATTGTTCCAACCCACATCAAGCAGTGACCAATCATATTGCATATGCTGTAATTATTCACTACGTATTCAAGATGGTCCAATACAACGCCTGTATATGGTACGGTAAATGATTGTATGAACTTTCAACGAAAGTGTATAAAAACCTGTTGATCATTGTGAGAAGTCAGAACCGTCGTCCCTCAGCGTATACCGTAATCGGGGTGAGGTCCACTCGTACCTTCGCCAACTCATACCTTCGCCAACTCGTACCTTCGCCAACTCGTACCTTTACCAACTCGTACCTTCAGTTAAGACGAACTAAGCCAACTCGTAATCATCACAGAATGAGGCTACCATTGGGTTCACTGATTGCACTCGCTGCTCTCTGTCTATGCGCACGTAAGTAGATTGTATTACAGTTTTTTTTCGGAGCGTGTGTGATCATGGAGGAAAGGAAAATTGCTCCATGGTGTGATAAAGAGAGCCACCAGAATCCGTTCATTTAATGGACTCTGGTGCAATGTGGTGGTCGCTGCCTGCTTAGAAAAATTGTAGTCCGATAAATTTGACTTTTTTCCCCAAAGGCCTGTTGGTTTGTGGCACAAAAGGTTATATATTCCTACTTAATTATATAAATCTATTGGGATGAAGATGGAGATCAAAGGTATCAGTTAGGGTGGTATCGCCAAATTGCCAGACGTACGTCCTTCCACGACGTTTCTTTAAAGGTACTATTATACAGACATCTTCACAGATTTACCTATAACGTACAGGGTATAAAGATGGTGATGGTAGAAACATACCGTTTAATTAATTTTTCACTGAAATGTTGTATTTATCTAGAAAAGATTTAAACCGGTGACCAAATTGATTTTTGATCTTTTAAATATCAAGAATAAAAGAGAAAAAGACATAAATAAGAAATACTTTGGCCGTTTTCGCTGTTTTCTCGACAAGTGGGCACCGTGTGGGATTGAAATGTTCACAGATGACTGTTATTGTATCTTCCTTGATATTTTTGCCCATTAATCTGTATTTTTTTGACAAAAACCAAAGTATGATACTACCTTCAAAGGTAGTATCATACTTTGGTAAGAAACCAAAACAGAATTGTTCACCGTAATTTCAGGGTATGAAGATGGCGGTGGTAGAAACCTACCGTTAGAATATTTCCGCCTGAAATGGTGTATTTATCCAGAAATTAGTAAAACAACGACCGAAAATAAAAGAGAAAAGACTTAAGAAATACTGCGGCCGTTTTTCACGATTTCCCCCAAAAGTGGGCACCGTATGGGACTGAAATTTTCACAGATGACTGTTACTGTATCTGTCTTGATATTTTTGCCCATGAATCTGTACTTCTTTGACAAAAACCTAAGTATGATACTACCTTTAATACACTATTTCAGGCGGAAACATTTTAACGGTATGTTTGTTTCTACCAGCACCATCTTCAAACACTCAAAGTAATAATCAAATCTGTTAACTTGTCTGTTTTGGTTTATTACCAATGTTGTACATGCCATTTTAAGGAGTTGTATTAGATCCTCTTGAATGGTATATACATTATACCGGATACATGCATGTATATTAACTATTGTGTTTGATCACTAGTCGATGGAGGGGGGGGGGGGGGTTGCAAATTACTCTTCCAAGTACGTATTCCCAATGACAATGGCTATTATACACATCTTCTTGGGAAACAGGACTGTGTGTACGTCACGATCATACACCTGGGGCGACCTCCACATTTCAAAAGGCATTGTAAACATAAAACCAGCTCATTGTGTTGTTAGCATAAAACTAACGTCAGGTAAAAGCCAAGTCGGGGCTCATTTTGGGTCTCAATATTTGTTGTTTTGCCTGCGGGGACACCCAAGCAATCATGGTTCAAATTAATCGCGCTTTTTCAACGTGTTTGAATGTACCTCACTAATGGAAAAGATGTGTTTTCCATTATAATAGGATAATCATTGTGTGTTTGGTGGGCAGTGCACTTTCGGATAGAAAACATTCAATTGCTTGGTACTTATTACCGTGCTGTAAGGTTTTGTGTAACTACTTGGGATAATGGCTGAAAGACTGATGGTATACAGCACCTGCTGGCCACTGATGTTTTTTTAAACAATGAAGGTCGTCGCCAGCTAGGTCAGTCAGGAAACAGTCAGGATAAGCAAAAGATTACAGTCACTCCAAAACAGTCTTAAAAATATACCTCAATTCAAATGTCAAAATAATAAAGTTCTGTACATAAATAGCCGTAAAAATACATATTTTTGACGCAGTAAACGTTGTGCTTCATATCCGACTCCATGTTGGCCAAACACTGCCATTTTAAATGGGTTTCCCGCTCAATTTTCAGGCCACTCCTGAACTCTTGTGAAAGTTCGCGAACTCTCGAAGGGTCCGAGAGCGTCTGAACGCTGCAAATAAATGTCGCTGTGTGCCTAATTATCGCGTACGCTGCGCACTGACTGTGAGTTCCCTGTATCCGGTATTGGTGCATAGTGGGAGCTAAGTTCCCTGTCAAGATAAAGTATTTCATTATTAAGGTTCTGGAGTGAATTCTGGCACTGCTGGGAGAGAATATTAATGAGTTTAAGGGAGGTCTGGTTGAGGACTCGGTTCCACTTCTTCTGTAGAGTGGGGGAGAGGGTACCTAAAGACGGGGTGGATGACACTTTGAGTTATAAAGGTGATGGGAATACCGGAGTGCTTTCTCCTTGGTCTTCCTGAGCTGCTGAAAAAAAAAATCAATGGCGTTAGTCATACCTGTAGAGAGAAGAGACAAGGTGACAGCATGGAACTAAACAAAGACTAAACAGACCATGTATGAAAACATGAAAACAACTTACAAGATGAGGAGGATCACCACGAAGGTATACAACAGCAGAAGGAATATTAGGAATAAGGTCAATACAAGTAATGAACTGCTATAACTGCTCATCAGCCAAAATGACCTAAAATGACCTGAAACTTAAATGTCTAGTTTATGTTCATCTTGGTGTTAGCTGTTATGGAACTCAGTATCAAAATAATGTGACGTATTTCTTTATGACGTAGATACAAATCCCGTGATCGAGAATGCGTGCGATGGTGAACCATGTCTTAATGGCGCAACGTGCATGATTCCAAGCACTGATGCTGCATTCTTCAAGTGCTTTTGTCAAGAAGGATACATGGGAATATTTTGTGAGATACAGGGTAAGTTAGCTGCCGGGTGGGGTGGGGTGGGGTGGGGTGGGATGTGATGGGATGGGATGGGATGGGATGACATGGGATGGGATGGGGTGGGGTGGGGTGGGAAGGGATGTGATGGGGTGGGATGGCATGACATGGGATGGGATGGGGTGGGGTGGGGTGGGATGGGATGGGATGGGATGTGATGTGATGTGATTGGATGGGATGGGATGGCGTGGGGTGGGATGGCATGGGATGGGATTGGATGGGATGGGATGGCATAGGATCGGGTGGGATCATGGGATGGGACGGGATGGCATGGCATGGGATGGTATGGGGTGGGGTGGGATGAGATAGTCTGGGATGGGATGGGATGGCATGGGGTGAGGTGTGTTGCGATGGGATGGGATATAATTCTAGGTGTATGTTAATAATATCATTCATCTGTACCCTTAGATCCCTGTCTCAGCAACCCTTGTGGCAACAACCGCAAGTGCCTCCCAGATAAAGACGGCCTCTATGAGTGTTTGTGTTCGTGTAGCGATGATGGCACATGTACACTACAAGGTGAGTCTACTACCTCAATTTAATCATAGAGCTACAAACATTGTAGACAGCTCCATGCTTCAAGTATGTCTGTATAATATACATGTACTTAATTACCAGTGCACTTTTGGTATATTTCTCCTATATAGCCAGATTAGCCACTTTGAGACATGAGGTCGCATTACCTAATACCGGTCACCATTATGCCGTCTATACTCACACATATACATGTATTGTCAACATTTGGTCAGTTGAGGTTTTCCAATATTGGGCCTAAAACACGTCTAACAATTTATATTTCGCGTTGGCCGCATCGGTGGTACCAAGGGCCAATTGCTTGCAGATTCTGGTCCAAAAGAGGATTGTTGCTGAGTGATGTGGTATTTTTTTCTTTTCTCGTGAAGATGCCTGTAGCAGTTCACCGTGTCAGAACGGCGGCTCCTGTATCGTCGACGGTAGCGATTACCAATGCCAGTGCCCACAGGGATTTTATGGTAACAACTGTCAGAATTCCAGTAAGTGACACTCACTGTACCGTAGCAAAAGGCGAATAGCCTTGGTTTTTCATGTGGGAATTAAATTGTGTCCACCCAAGTGCAATTGAAAAAAATAAAAACCTGCTGGAAAATATTGGATCTTTCAGTGTTTCCGCGCCAATTACTTGAAAAACACGCTGGTTATGTATAGATTGTATTTCTACTCCTAATAAAACATAGAACACAATTATAGCAGGAGCGAATTTTACAAGATGACGTCACGTGCGAAGGGTTTAGCCCTCCCCACGCCTTCCCCACCGTACGTCCCCTGACTCTTTTTATCCCTCGTCACTCTCTCCCCCATCAAAAGAAATATTGGCTCTTCTAACCCCCGCAAATATTGGCTCTAGAACCGGCCCTGGCTAAAGCTCAATGCATTGATATTAAAAATATGGTGTCCTAAAAAAGGTCATTTGTAATGCATGTGTACCGCCACTGCGTGACATGCACATCAAGCTGTGACAGATACACATCGCCCAGTGAAATACATACTTCGCGCTGAGTGACAGATACACATCGCGCAGTGAAAGACATAGGCCTACACTTCGTGCAGTGACAGATACATACATGTACACATATATCACGCAGTGACACACACACATCGCCCAGTGACAGATACACTTCGCGCAGTGAAAGACATACACTTCGCGCAATTACAGATACACATCGGACAGTGACACACACACGTCGCCCGGTGACAGATACACTTCGCGCAGTGAAAGATATACACTTCGCGCAATTACAGATACACATCGGACAGTGACACACACACATCACGCAGTGATAGACACACATCACACAGCGATATACACATACATTACAAGTGACCTTTTTGTGACACCATGTCGAAAATATAGGTGTTGTTGCATCAAAGCGCACAGAACTTATGGCGATGGATAACCGTCAAACTGAAACAATTCCTATTATACGTATTCGTGTCGTTTGTAGATATCTTTTCGAAAAAAAAAAAAAAACCAGAAGGAAACAAAATGTTTAAACTAATTTGTGTGCGTTCTGTTTTCTGTGATAGCTGGTGTCTGTGACAGTTCGCCTTGTCAAAATGGCGGTACCTGTTCACCCTTCCTTACCGATTACATTTGCATTTGTGATACGGGATACACTGGTATCAACTGCGAGAGCACTTACCAAGATCCATGCAGTCAGGTTCAATGCCTCAACGGGGGCACGTGCGTCAACCTCTTAGACAGCGCGTACTGCAATTGTGCACCCGGGTATACTGGACAGGCTTGCGAAACAGGTAAGTTACACTTATACCGTTCAGTGGAAGAAGCGAATAGCATAAACCAACAACAGGATTTTACTTGGAACAAAATGATAGGCGTTGTTGTTGAATGTTATTGTTTATATCAGCAGCATGGAGAACAATGACATACTAAATGGTTGCCATTTTATTTTCAGCTATTTTTTTCACCTGCAAATCGCTAATGGCACATGTACACTACAAGGTGAGCCTACTGCGTCAATTTAATGTAGACCGCTCCATATGCTTCACGTATGTCTGTATTAGGCACAATAGTTCATTACTGGTGCGCCTCTGGTATATTTGTCCTCGATTTCAGGAACGGCTAAGACAGATCGTAACATGCTTATCAATCTTAATTGCTAAGCGAAGTGTGATGTCAAACAATACTAGTTACCATGGGAACGTGAACAACTCATCTAAAAGATAAATCGCAAATCGACCATAAATTAATTTGAAACTTTGAGGAATGAAGTCGTATTACATAATACCGAAACGATAGGCATTGTTGCATCGGATCTGGGTTTGGGGGGGGGGGGGGGGGGGGGGAGGGGTCACCCAAACCTATTAAAGCGGCAGAGCAATTGTTTATAATTATCAGCAGTATGGAGAACAATAACATACTCAATAGGTGCCATTTTATTTGCAGCTATTTTTCAACTGCAAATCGTCCGCGGGTTTCAAGATTCAACTCCGATTCCGATTGCAGACTTTGAGACTTGATTTCATCGAAATTCGGGCTCTTTTTTATTTTCAGCCCCCTACCTTTTTTCCCGAAAGCTAGCAACCAAAATAATTCTTAAACCAGATTATTGAACGTGGTGTTTGTAGATATCAACCTTTTGAATGAAGAAAACAAAAACCAAGAAAATGTGCCTTTTTTATATTATTTTTGTTTGTATAGTTGATCCCTGTACCAGTTCGCCGTGTCAACATGGCGGGTTCTGTATTTCCAACGATAGCGGTTACGTTTGCAATTGCCAGCTGGGATTCATTGGTACCAACTGCGAGGGCGCTCCGTGCGGCGCAGGGTACTGCTATCACGGGGCCACGTGTTTGGTAGACGCATATGGCGAGCCTTGGCAATGCCTTTGTTCACAGGGTTACATCGGGCAAATGTGTGACATTCCAGGTAAGTTTAACTCACTAATCACTGCGTACGCCATGCGTACAGAGGGGGAGGGGGTAAAAATTTCGTGCGTTCGTACTTTATGGACGGCCCCTTACACAGGGGGTGCATTCGTTTAGCTCCCCCGGGTCGACCCCAGTCAACCTCGTCCCCATTCTCTGGCTTGTTGTGTGCAGTTAAACACGACCATTCCCAGTAAGGGCTGACTCGTGTTAGCTAAAGGAACGCACCCAGTATTTCGGTCAGAAACGAATAAACTCTATGTTTATACCATCACCATCTTTATTCCCTGTACGTTTTAGGCAAATATGTGAGGATTACTGTTTTGGTTCCTACCAATGATTGCAGTACCTTTTAAAGGTAGTATCATACTTTGGTAAGAGACCAAAACAGAAATGTTCACAGATTTACGTATAACTTTCAGGGTATGGAGATGATGTAAGTAGAAACCTACCGTTAAAATGTTTCCGCCTGAAATGGTGTATTTATCCAGGAATTAATAAAACAACGACCGAAAATCTTTTTGATCTTTTAAAAGATCAAAAATAAAAGAGAAAAGACTTAAGAAATACTGTGGCAATTTTTCAATGTTTTCTCAAAAAGTGAGCACCGTATGGGACTGAAATTTCCACAGATGACTGTTACTGTATCTGTCTTGATATTTTTGCACATGAATGGGTATTTATTTGACAAAAACCAAAGTATGATATTACCTTTAAGTCAACAAAGTTTGACCAGTTTGTGTGAACCGATGGATAACCTTCTAGCCAGCACAATTCTTAAAAGAAATGATTGCACGTGTTGTTAGTAAATACTTTTTCGGATAAAAAAGGGGACAATTTTTTGCACCAATGTGGTTTTCTTTTCTCTTCTATATAGGTCATATCTGTGACACTTCGCCGTGTCAAAATGGCGGCATCTGTTGGCAAACTGCCATCTATTCCGAATACTCTTGCCAATGCCCGTCGGAATTCACTGGTACCAACTGCGAGAGTAGTACAGACCCCTGCATCATCAGTGATATCCAATGCATCAACGGGGGTGCGTGTGAGAGTTCCCTCGGTGTGGCGTACTGCAATTGTGTACACGGGTACACTGGACAATTCTGCGAGGATAAAGGTAAGTAAGCAGAGTATATACTGTCATCGATTTCGGTAACATGTTGCCTAGTTAGGGCAACACACCTGGGCAACATGGCTTTGGGCCCTGTGTACACTAGCAACATTTGTCCACGTGTTTACCCAGCTCGTTTTGCTCTGTGTACACTGACAGCATTTTCAGCTATACAAGGTACCTGGGCAACACGTAACCGAGATTGTTACCGAAAATGTTGACAGTGTACACTCTGCTATATTGTCATCGTGTCGTAGAAGGAGAGGCGAACTTAGCGTAAAGTAACACGATTTTACTCGAAACAAAGATAGATTAACATGTGGTGTGCTTCAATTTCTGTACAGAGATGGCAAACTGCCTAGACAATATTTAAAAACCAAATTATCATATTTTGTCGTCTGTAGGTCAGGTACAGGATTTTGTTTGTGGCTGGGGAAAATGCTTTAACCAACATGACTTTGCTTTTACTTTGACAGGTATCTGTGCCAGTTCGCCATGTTTAAACAACGGTACCTGTACTGCTTTGCATTATGACACTTATATCTGCTTTTGCGAGCAAGGATACGATGGTGCTAACTGTGAGAATGGTAAGTTGCTTGTAGAAAATTAATTGGATATTCTGATTTAGTGCGCAAATTAGGCTTGCCCTTCACCGACGTGGATGAGCACTGTATACTCAGTGCTTGTGAGAGCACGTGAGAAAAAATCACATGCCTTCCCAGGCGGGACCCGAACCCACGACCTTCCGCTCACCAGCGCAGATGCCCCACCCGCCAGGCCACCGAGCCAGCTGGGGTCTGCAGGGTGATAATAATCACAATCAATATTCATGATTTACTGCGGTACCCGCCGCGATATTGGATTCGATTCACCCTGCAGACCCCAGCTGGCTCGGTGGCCTGGCCAAGCCAATACAAAAAAACCAAGCTAAGCCGAGTCAAGCCAAACCAAACAAAACAAAACCAAACCAAGCCAAGCCAAGCCAAACCAAGGCAAGCCAAGGTAACTCAAGTCAAGCCAAACGTAACAATCCAAGCCAAACCAAGCCAATTAAGCCAAGATTCCTTACAGCTTTGTATAAGCCTTATTCGGCCAACAAGTTTTCTTTGCTTGCAACCAGTAACCTGAATAATTTGTTGGTAAAGAGCACATGTAGGCATATGGGTATGGGCTCGTTCTCTTATGAATGGTGATGATGATAATAAATACTTTTTGTGTGGCGCAAATTCCGCCAAATGACGCCCAATGCGCTCTACTGAGTACCGTATTACTGTATTGCGATGGCTCTCTGATTTGACTTCCTCTGTTTCATTACAGTGCCTTTTAATATCTTGCCATGTCGGAAATGAAAGTAATTCGGAATTTTTTTGGTGTACTTGTAGATATCGCGAGAAGCCGGATCTGTTACGATGGATCCGAGGAGCATTGTTCCGATGTCTTTAGGGACAACAACAACTGCAGTCTCCACGGTTGCTGCGGCTTGTCCTCGGATAGTTCCAGTGTTTATGAGTGCAGATGTGATCCGGGCTACGAAGGAGACGACTGCAGCACCCCAGCACCGCTAGACTTCGATCCGTCTGTCTACATTGCGGCCCTTACCCCGGGCGAACGTGTACACATCACCCCATAAACCGCATGACCACATTAGTGCCTTTCCCTTCTCAGACTGAAGGCAGCAGTATCACTATCAGGACAGTTTTTCATCCTCTTTGACACGTCACACAACAATCTGCTTGACCACATCGGTGCCCTTCTCTTCACAGACTGAAGGCAGCCCAGTATCCGGACAGTTTGCATTCTCTTTGACACGTCACGCAACAATCTGCTTGACCACATCGGTGCCCTTCTCTTCACAGACTGAAGGCAGCCCAGTATCCGGACAGTTTTCATCCTCTTAGACACATCACACAGACGTGCCTTTCCCTTACCAGACTGAAGGCAGCAGTATCACTATCAGGACAGTTTTCATCCTCTTTGACACGTCACGCAACAATCTTCATGACCTCAATGGTGCCCTTCTCTTCTCAAACTGAAGGCAGCCCAGTATCCGGACAGGTTGCATCCTCTTATTCACGTCACACAACAATCTTCATGACCTCAATAGTGCCCTTCTCTTCTCAAACTGAAGGCAGCCCAGTATCCGGACAGGTTGCATCCTCTTGAACTGAATTTATGCACAGAAGCCACGTCATTGAAATTTGTGAAATAAATTAGTTTTATTTCTACATCGAATGGAACGTAAACGCTTAGTGTATATTTTAACAAATCTATTCTCATGGAAGTTAGAGATTTGTTGCACCTTTTTGTACAGATGGAATTCATCCTATAATACTTGTGTGTTGCTAATAGCTAGATCGGAAGGTAATTTCAGTGGATGATATTAGTTTCTATCCGAAAAAAATTTGATATCAATTATGTGATACTTCTATGCAGCCTATTGCTTTAGTTTACAATTTTGATTAATATTTTCCTTGTCGAAAGCTGTTTTTATTCATGTGCTTATTATATTTAATCACATTCCCACCTTTGAAATCTTAATTAAATATCTTAGATTATTCTTGCTCAAAGTCTTAGGGCCTGTTTGTTTCGGACGAATCCTCGGATCCGGATCCCATTTTAGCGTACCCTGCATAGGAGGTGGATCCGAAAAAAGGGGGATCCGGATCCGCAAGATTCGTCCAAAAGAAACAGGCCCTAGAGCGCTAGCTCCGTGTACAAAGTGAAGCCTGCTGGGCGCATCCATGTTTGTGCACAAACCTATGGGAACACAACATTTTGTGCGTTTTTGTGTACGTTCATTTGCATATCTGCACTATCGGAACCGCTCGCACATACTTGCGCGTTGCATAAAGAGTACACTCTTCGAAAGGCATTCCAGTCAAAGTGTTCTTGTTCCACAGACATGCACTCAAATTCAAAATGACTGCACCCAGGGCGGCTTCAAAGCGTCTACGCGCGGAGAACGCGGAGCTAGTGCTCTAGTAATTTTAGGGCCTGTTTGTTTCATGAAAAGGATCATGAATCCTTCGGATCCGGATCCCATTTTAGCGTACCCTGCATAGGAGGTGGATCCGAAAAATGGGATCCGGATCCGAGGATTCGTCCGAAACAAACAGGCCCCTAATATATCTTTATGGTTTGAAGTCATCAGTTAATCGATTATTGAGCACACCGTTCTGTCCATAATTATGAGGAAATTGTTAAGTAAGGCGTTATTCCACAGACATTGAACCATCAAATTCATTAATGCTCCTTATAGAACTCGCTTTGAATACAAGCCGCCTTTTATAGCTCGCTCGATCTGCAGAAACTTTGAGAGAATAATGACTGCAGCTTTTAGTCAGTTGTACACGTACACGCAGATTGCCATTATACCCTCTACACTTTGGTTAATTCGAAGGTTTAATAAACACAAATTGGCATTGGTGCAGAAGATTAATTGTATAATCACTAGCCTCTAGTGAATTCTTTGTTTTAGAATCACTCAAGTTTAATAAAACGACACAGAATCTACACTAGCGCAGAATGTTCGGTTTGTAAGTGGATTTGCTTTTAACCGCTTGCTCTGTAGTCATTTGGACGATCTCGGGCCAATTTTATAGTATATATAGGTTTTCCCGCACATTTACCAAACTTTTTCATTCAATTTCCTAAGCACTTCACTTCAATTTCGTCCCAAGAAGACTGGAATGTGCAAATGCTACATTAAATTTAGTCGTTGGTCATTCAAATTGATCAACGGTCAATCGGTTTCGTCAGTTTTCATTCGTTTCCGTCATATATCACTGTAATTCGTCTCACTTGATCATCATCTGTATAATGAATGATCAAATTCGTCTTTTGCCAAACGATTTCAAGAATTTGTCGTTCAAATTAAACTGAAAATCTAACTGTAAACAGCTTCGTAAAAAAAACTTGTTTTGGTATGTTCTGTATAAGCCCCCTTTTTAGGCTACATGTAGTTTCTTTCACTTGCTCTCATGATTCCGAACCGTCTCACACCACTTTATACATGTACTTCGAACATCAGAGATCTTCGTAACGTAGGCAAATGGATCCAAATGGAAACTGGTCCAGAGGGCAATACAATCAAGTGATGGTGTCGACTATTCCGGAAAAGATGTGAAATAACGAATACATCTTCTTTTACTTTGATGAAGTATAGGCCTGCTTATTTCTTGTATGCATATTTTAAAGACCATCTTTCCTCAACTGAGGTTTTTCCGGCAAAACAAAAATACCGATCTGAATGTATACACATTACAAATAGGCTAACAATATTTTCGAAAAGCACATCATACATTCTCAGTTTGGGCATGTTTCTGCGTCAGACAAGTATTCTTCCGACAGTATTAAGTAACGTTTAAAGTAAAAATGAAACGATGAAACGGAAAAAAAATAAAGAGCGGCATAATCATGTGAGGAATTTAAATGAATGTTAGACGAATTTGATTGCAAAACGACGAAATTGATTCGTCTATCGTTCGTTTGGCAACTGCAGTCGACGAAATTGAATTGTCTTTGATCAAAATGTTTGGCAAATATATCAAATTGGTTGGCAAAGTGTCAAAATGGGTGACCAAAAACGAAATTGAACATGGGATATGCAAGGTTAGGAATCTCCGAGACGAAATTGAAGTTACTCGCTTTGGAAATTGAATGAAAAAAGTTTTAAAATGTGCGGGAAAACCAAAGAGGCATTTTAGACCCATAATTTAGCACCCCACGATCTTCGTGACGAAAAACCTTGCTACCGGCAGAACGCCACGCAGTTTTCAAGTCGCAAACCTGCCGACCCCGCGTTTTTGTTCAAATCTAAGAGCAAAATCCTACATACAATGTGCGCGAGCCAATATTAGCTACGGGGCATATGAGTACTGATTTTTAACTTTGGGGTCAAATTAAGGACTTGCATAAAATTAATTATGCATTAAGCAATAATTTTAAAGCACTTTCAAATGTTGGAATACACTCCCTCCTACTACCTTCTATGATCTGTCCAATCTAACCGCGTCTGTCTGTTGATTAGTAACATGGCAAGCCTATCCCTATGGGGATGGTGGACAGCTTGATGTCAACTTCGTGTACTCGAGAGAGGGAGGGGGGGGGGGAGGGAGAGTGGCAGGGAAGAAACAAGGATCACAAGAACGAATTCCAATCACCTTTGTAGAGGTGATTTTATGGGCGCAGTTCCTGGCCATGCATGGAATGGCAGGTTGATCTCCGGATCTTATAGAGGAGGACCTTCCAACTTCCAAGCTGGCGATTCTGATCCCTAAGCTCCACCAGTAAACTCGCTACATCGATGGCGTATGTTACCCTGCAAACCTTCTACCGGCGTTGAATACAAATACAAAGATTTGCCGTGTAAGATTAAAAGAAAATCATCTTTAAAAACCCCAAAACACAGGTGCCGATGAACTTGGAAATGATGAAAAGGAAAACTGCAAACTAAACTGTTCTGATCAATAGAGGGCGATAGTCAACTCAATGTTGACTGGAAAGGTGAACAAAGTCACGCGATGTCGTTTTGGCTGTAGCGACGTTTCTGCTGCCGCAACTGCTAGAATTTGACTGTTGCTATGCTTACTGCTAAATTGACTGTTCCTACATTAGACTGTTCACGAAATGGAGGTTCGGGCTCAGGCTCAGACTCCGGCTCTGTCATCCATATGCTGAAAATATATAGGTTGTGATTTTTCATTGAAGCTGAAGCTCTGTTTTCTTTTTCAAAACAAGAGAATCTACTTTTGAACCGCAGCCAAAAGCCTCTTTTTTGATACCCGTAATTACAGAATGGATTCACGAAATAACCGGAGCCAGAGCCAGAGCCAGAGCCAGAGCCAGAGCCAGAGCCAGAGCCAGAGCCAGAGCCTGAGCCTCCGTTTCGTAGTGACCCCATAGATATATAGTTGCTATGTTCAAAAGGATGACGCGCCATTTTTAAAATTCTCCAAAATGTTTTGGACGAGTGTCATGTTTTCTTCTAAACTACACAAGAAAGAGCTACAAAATCGCAGCCTCATCGGTAAGAATATAGAATCAGTAAGCGTATCGAAGTTGGCATTTACAACCACGCCTAACCCCATTTATGTCTTTTCCTTCAAAAATCGAAGCAATTAAAAAACCAAGACGATTTTACTTTTATTGAAAAAAAAATAAAAAGATGAATATGGATGAGTCTAAAAGCATCCATCCATCTTGCCTAATAGTATAACCACAACAAATCCCTCTGGGCGGATAATGTCTTGTCTCTCACGGCCAAATAATATAATTTTGATGAGGTCGTGTCAAATTACAAATAATCTCCTCTGGTAACTGTATTTTGGTGTCCAGCCATAATAATCCCTTTACAGATAGTACGGACGCCTTTTTTGAATAATTTAGAATGCAGCCATAGAAAGCACAGAGCCCTACGCAACTATTTCACTCATTTTCTGACAGCCACAGAGCGTGTCTCATGCTGCACGGCCAGCTCCATGGCCAGTCATAATCATATCATTTCTCTCACCTCCCTCCCAGATCATAGCTCCGTCAACCGTGACAGGCGGACCTGCAGCATGTTATTTCGTACTCATTATTTTTTTTTTTTGTCCGTGGGCCGTCGATAAAGCGAGCAGGCGCGTAGATGAGTTTACCGAGCGATCCTGCTAGCTTTGGACGGCTCGGGATCGGTAGCGAATCCCTATCGGTGGTATAGAGGCTTCTCATCATATCATACATTTGGTACGACGAGCTTGCGTGACACACGCACTCATCTCGCCTTCACTGAAGCTGCTCCTCCGAATAAATGACATCGTTTCTCTCTGACTAGTTCACTTCGCCGACGGGAACTGCAAGAGAGTAGTGGGAAGAAAAAAGAGATGCTGTTGTTTGATCAGCTGACTCGAGACAGATTGACGGGAAGGCAGCCCTGCTTCTGCTCCCGGTAGAAGTGCTTTCAACTTCGACACGCCTGACGGTACGGTACGCTGATAGTCTGTGCCGCGAGACCCACGCTGGGATTACCCGGGGGTAGTCGCGATATCTGGTGTCAACTATAGACAATCGTCAGACCGTGTCTCAGCTCTTTATTCTTCCACCAAGTTGCCTGGAGAATAATAACGCCTTGACATTTTTTAATTGTTAGTCAAGTGAGAGATTAATTTGCAGATGATTCCATTTTTTTTTTTTGCTCCTGGCATGCGGTGTGGTTTATAGCTTCGGTGGAGATTCAGCTGTATATAGAATGTGATTGCCCGACACACACGGGCACAGACATTCCTTGATAATTCCTATACCATTCAGTTTGTGTGTGTTGCGGTTTGGAGATGAATATTGAGTAATTAAACAAGGCTGTAATCAGTCGTCCGTATTCTGCGAGCTGGAGATGGTGAACGCACGTGCTTATGTTGTGTATTGAGAGTGGTCATAGGGCGATTTTGCACTGAATTGTATCGTTTTCATATATAATACGTACGGTCAAGCACGGTGGAGGATTGGTTATTTTTATCATGGGATGTGCTACGTGCTTCAAGAGGTTTATTCGAGCCGTGGTGCCCCACATAATCGTCATTTCGGCCCTCTTTGGCTACCTGATCCTAGGGGCGGCCGTCTTCAGCTACCTCGAGACCGGCCACAGCGACGTGGAGGTGGTCTACTCCGAGGTGGGAGAGTTCTTGGATAAGGTCCGGAACACCACGGCAGACCGGGAGGTGCTGGTGGGTGTTCCAGGGGAGTACGACGTTAACGGCACGGCTGATGTACCGGGGGTCGTGATGGCCTCGGCGGCCCGGCCGCCGGACGTGGGCTCGACCGCTAAGACCACGGACATGGATGAGGTGGTGGACGAAGTGTAACTGAGGAGCATATGCGACCGGAGTGGACATGGGGCAGGATGCAAGCCGTGAAGAGCAAGCGAGCCTGGAGTTTCTCTAGCTCCATGCTGTTCTGCTTAACCACTATCACAACCATAGGTGAGTCTGTATATTTATGTCTACGCAATTGGTCGAAATAAATGAATAAACACGTATCATAGAATGAGTGTCACTTAATGGTAATTAGCCTTATTTAAAATATCATATCATAGGAACCGATAGCTCAAACACCTAGGCCAATTACTTATTTAAAACGTATAAGATCCCTTACACATGTCATTCCCACAAACTCACTACAAAAGTACAATAAAAAAAATAGTGAGGATAGAGGAAATTCCCTTGAAATATTGGTCACTAAAGAAAAAAAAATCTCACATTTTTCACGCAGATCTCCCCTTTCCCCAATTTCCCGTCCTCTTTTCCACTTTTCCTATGTCCAACCAAACATTGACGACACTATAAACACGTCTGACCACCAAAAGATCAAAAATTCCAAAACTTGTGACTGTCCAACTGATGAATTCTGAAAACTGCATGTCTGTCTATGCTGTCTATATAACTACACGTGTCTCCATGTACTGTGGTATGTGCAAAGCTTCTATAATAGGCCACGTAATAGTCAATTTGTCATAAATAATTGAACGTATAATGGCGGCAGTCTTTAATAGCCCCTTGAAAATACAATGAAGAGGCAATTGGCTATAAGTAGGCCTTTAAAATTATGTTATGAACAAGAACTTGAATTATGCCTCAAGTGTTTTCGACTGACAGGAAAAAGAGATATTCTAATGTCTAGCCGGCGGTTACTGTACGTAGGGGTGTGTGCGTGGCCGGTCGTGTGGGTGCATGCACGGTACATCCGTGCATCTCAGCTAGCTCGGTACGTACCGGGTGCCCCGTACTGATCGCTCGCCGGGAACAGCTTCTTAGCCTTGGTCAAGGCTGGGGGGGGGGGGTGCAAATTATTCTTCCAAGTACGTGCTCCAAGGGACAATGGGTATTCACCTTCGTGGGAACTGGACTGTGTGACTGTGTGTACGTCACAATCATACACCTGGGGGTCGGACTTTCACATTTCAAAAGGCATTGTAAACATAAAACGAGCACGTCAGGTCAGAGTCAGGTCAGGCATCAATTTGGATCTCAACTTTTTGGCTGCGGGGACACCCAATCAATCGTGGTTCAAAATTATTAATCGCGCTTTTGTCAGCGTGTTTGAATGGACCTACTAATGGAAAATATGTTTCATCAATCACCATTATGATCATTGTGTGTTTGGCAGTGCACTTTCGGATAGAAAGGTTTTGTGAAGCTCGGGCTGTTCTCCCTTGGGAAAAATGGCCGAAAGACTCCAGTATATAGCAGCTGCCGGCCACTGATGATTTTTTGAATCATTGAGGTCGTCACCAGCTAGGTCATGGTCATGACGTACGTATACACAGCCCTGTTTCCAAGAAGGTTGGGCTATGCATTATCCTAGTTAGGAGAACTACTTTGGATGTATACAATTTACATTGTTCCAACCCACATCAAGCAGTGACCAATCAGTATCGCATATGCTGTAATTATTCACTACGTATTCGAAATGGCCCATGTTAGGTAAAATTATTGTATGACCTTCCAACGAAAGTGTATAAAAACCGGTTGATCATTGTGAGTGAGCGTATACCGTAAT
The DNA here is from genome assembly GCA_963971285.1 of Astropecten irregularis. Lineage (NCBI taxonomy): Eukaryota > Metazoa > Echinodermata > Asteroidea > Paxillosida > Astropectinidae > Astropecten > Astropecten irregularis. The sequence goes on from OZ020254.1 coordinate 11,037,177, forward strand.
CAACATAGAATGAAGGTACTGGTGTGTTTACTGATTGCACTCGCTGCTCTCTGCCTATGCGCACGTAAGTAGATTGTATTACAGTTGTTGTTGTTTCGGGTGTGTGTGATCATGGAGCAAAGGAACTTGACTTTGCTCCAAGGTAGTATCATACTTTGGTAAGAGACCAAAACAGAAATGTTCACATATTTACATATAACTTTCAGGGTATGAAGATGGTGCTAGTAGAAACATACCGTTCAAATTTTTCCACCTGAAATGGTGTATTTATCCAGAAATTAGTCAAACAACGACCGAAAATCTGTTTGATCCTTTAAAAGATCAAAAATAAAAGAGAAAAGACTTAAGAAATACCGTGGCCGTTTTTTTACAATTTTCTCAAAAGTGGGCACCGTATGGATCTGAAATTTTCACAGATGACTGTGACTGTATCTTCCTTGATATTTTTGCCCATGAATCTGTTCTTATATGTCTTATAAACAAGAATTGTATTTGTTTCATTTTTTTTTTACCAATCGTTATTCTCCATCTTTAAAGAGGGCCACTAGAACCCGTTACTTTTATGGACTGTGGTGTTCGTACAGATACCGCGGGCGGGAAACAACACAAACAACAGGCCAGTCCGGGGAGCTCGCTGCAGCTTGATTAGTAGTAAACTTGTGGTCCGATAAATTTTTTAAAGGCCTGTTGGTAATTATGTGGCACAAAAGGTTATATATTCCTACTTAATTATATAAATCTATTGGGATGAAGATGGAGATCAAAGGTATCAGCCTTAGGGTGGTATTGCCAAATTGTCAGACGTCCTTCCGTCTCTGATTCGACTTGACGACGTCTGTTTAAAGGTAATATCATACTTTGGTTTTTGTCAAAGAAATGCAGATTCATGGACAACAATTAGGAAGATGTGCAGTAACACCAACAACCATCTGTAAAAATTCCAGTCCCATACGGTGCCTACCTTTTGAGAAAACAGTGAAAAACGACCACAGTATTTCTTCAGTCTTTTCTGTTTCATTGTTGATCTTTAAAAGATCAGAAATAATTTTGGTCACAGACTGGTTGTACTCCTTTTTGGAGGATAAAATCAGCATTTCAGGCAAACATTTGTTAACGGTATGTTATAGGTAAATATGTGAAGATTTCTGTTTCGGTATGCTACCAAAGTATGATACTACCTTTAATAAGCACTGGTGTCGATTTCTTTTCATGATTGGGGGGGATGATTGGTTATTAATTTTGGTGTCCCCGGCGAGGGAGCGAAGCGACCGAGCGGGGGAGGCTGTGGGAGGTGGGATACCCCCTCCCAAAACAGGGACTTTTTGATAAAAACAGAGTCGAAAAGTCATTTAGAGCATTTAAAAATGATATTCAGAAGAATTAAACAGTATAAATTCACTGCGATGACTCAAAGAACAACAAGGATCATGCAATATTTCTATACAATAAACTTGAATGACATTCAACCTCAAAAGATTGGGGGGATGATAATACACGCCATACCCCCACCTCAAATATTGGGGGGGGGGGGAATATATTCCCCATCACCCCCCAGGATCGACACCCATGTTAATAAGTCATATGTTGCTCGATAGGTTTCATCATCTGAAATAGCTGAAAGAATGCTCATTCTCTAACACATTTCTTTTTGGTCAAGTGAGCAAGTGTCGGTACAGTCTTAGTTTACTTCCATTTTTCAATTATCAGGTTTTCAATCCGACATCCGAAATGTCGCAACGGGTTAAATTTTTTTCCTGATAGTGATTAGCACTTCGAATATTCCGAGTAGGAACAGCTTTTGTTAAAGGGTATAATACATGATCGGTAAAGGTCACAGAACATTATGTGCATGAAATAATAAATCTGTGAAATTTTGAGCTCAATTGGACATCTGATTCACAAAAAAAAAAACGAAAACCTGACTCAAGTTTTCTTATAGAACATAAAGAATGGTTTTGATCTTAGCCCGAGATCAAAATTTATTTCAATCTTTGTTTGACTTATTTCAGGATAAATTAGGATAAATTTGGGAAGAATGAATAGAGCCCATAAAGCACACTGTTTATCTTGGTGTTAGCTGTTACGGAACTCAGCATCGATATAATGTGACGTATTTCTTTATGATGTAGAACAATATAAAAACAATTTAAAAATTGCAAGTAGCGCTTTATTGACTAAGTAGAGTTTAAAATGTGCATGGGCTTTCGTAGCAACTACTTCTCCATCAGATGTCAAATTTTGGTCAGTTGAGGTTTCCCAGTATTGGGTCTAAAATACGTCTAACAATTTATATTTCGCGTTTGCCGCTTTGGAGGTACCAAGGGCCAACTGCTTGCAGATTCTGGTCCAAAAGAGGATTGTTGCTGAGTGATGTGGTATTTTTTTTTCTTTTCTCGGAAAGATGCCTGTAGCAGTTCGCCGTGTCAGAACGGCGGCTCCTGTATCGTCGACGGTAGCGATTACCAATGCCAGTGCCCACAGGGATTTTATGGTAACAACTGTCAGAATTCCAGTAAGTGACACTCACTGTACCGTAGCAAAAGGCGAATAGCCTTGGTTTTTCACGTGGGAATTAAATTGTGTCCACCTAAATGCAATTGAAAAAATTAAAAAGCTGCAGGAAAATATTGGATCTTTCCGTGTTTACGCGCCAATTCCTTGAAAAACACGCTGGTTATGTATAGATTGCATTTCTACTCCTAATAAAACATAGAACATAATTATAGCAGGAGCGAATTTTAGAAGATGACGTGACGTGCGAAGGGTTAAGCCCTCCCCTACCCTCCCCCACTGAAAAACTGGATAACCGTCAAACAATTCCTATTATACGTATTCGTGTCGTTTGTAGATATCTTTTCGAAAATATAAAAAAAAACACAGAAGGAAACAAAATGTTTCAACTAATTTTTGTGAGTTCTGTTTTCTGTGATAGCTGGTGTCTGTGACAGTTCGCCTTGTCAAAATGGCGGTACCTGTTCACCCTTCCTTACCGATTACATTTGCATTTGTGATACGGGATACACTGGTAGCAACTGCGAGAGTACTTACCAAGATCCATGCAGTCAGGTTCAATGCCTCAACGGGGGCACGTGCGTCAACCTCTTAGACACCGCGTACTGCAATTGTGCACCCGGGTATACTGGACAGGCTTGCGAAACAGGTAAGTTACACTTATACCGTTCAGTGGAAGAAGCGAATAGCATAAACCAACAACAGGATTTTACTTGGAACAAAATGATAGGCGTTGTTGTTGAATGTTATTGCTTAATAATAATAATAATAATAAACAGTTCTTATATAGCGCATATCCCAAAAAGTAAATTTAAGTCTCTATGCGCTTAGGGAAAATAAGAGAGTAAATGAAACAAAAGAGTATAGACAATGGAAAATGACATACATTGCCATACAACAATTACTGTAATAGGTTACTAAAGTAATGAGTTTTTAAATGACTCTTGAATGTGTTAATGTGATCGACTTCCTTGATAGTTTCTGGTAAGTTATTCCATAATTCTGCGGCTGTCATTTGGAAAGATCTTGCACCATAAAAATTAGTTGATATTGAAGGAGTAAGCAAAAGAGATTTGGATTTGGAACAAAGATTTCTAACTGGAGTATATTTTATCAGTTGTTGTATATAAGCCGGGCCCAATTCTTGCATGCAAATAAAAAAACTAATGTTAAGATCTTAAAGTTAATGCGACAACTAACTGGGAGCCAATGTAATTGTTGCAAAACTGGAGTGATGTGATCATTGGGCCGAGTTCGAGTTTCCAACCTAGCCGCAGAATTTTGGATTCGTTGTAATTTCTTTATATGATTATCTGGAAGGCCATATAAAAATAGCATTACAGATGGCACATGTACACTACAAGGTGAGCCTACTACGCCAATTTAATCATTCTATACATGTAAGCAGTTGTGTAGACAGCTCCATGCTTCAAGTATGTCTGTAGAATAATTACCGGTGCACTTTGGGTATATTTCTCCTATATAGCCAGATAAGCCACTTTGAGACATGCTCGGGCCGATTTCATAAAACTTACAAGGAGTCACAGAGTCAAGTCGTACCTTCACCAATAAAAAACAAAACAAATGCAATTAGCACTTTATTGCAGACTAACTAGAGTTTAAAATGTGCATGGGCTTTCGTAGCAACAACTTCTCCATCAGATGTCAAATAATGGTCAGTTGAGGTTTTCCAATATTGGGCCTAAAATACGTCTAACAATTTATATTTCGCGTTTGCCGCATCGGTGGAACCAAGGGCCAACTGCTTGCAGATTCTGGTCCAAAAGAGGATTGTTGCTGAGTGATGTGGTATTTTTTTCTTTTCTCGGAAAGATGCCTGTAGCAGTTCGCCGTGTCAGAACGGCGGCTCCTGTATCGTCGACGGTAGCAATTACCAATGCCAGTGCCCACAGGAGTTTTATGGTGACAACTGTCAGAATTCCAGTAAGTGACACTCACTGTACCGTAGCAAAAGGCGAATATAGCCTTGGTTTTTCACGTGGGAACAAATTGTGTCCACCCAAATGCAATTGAAAAAAATAAAAACCTGCTGGAAAATATCGGATCTTTCAGTGTTTACGCGCCAATTCCTTGAAAAACACGCTGGTTATGTATAGATTGCATTTCTACTCCTAATAAAACATAGAACATAATTATAGCAGGAGCGAATTTTAGAAGATGACGTCACGTGCGAAGGGTTAAGCCATCCCCACCCCCTCCCCCACTGAAAAACTGGATAACCGTCAAACTGTTCATATTATACGTATTCGTGTCGTTTGTAGATATCTTTTCGAAAATAGAAAAAAAAAAAACAGAAGGAAACAAAATGTTTCAACTAATTTTTGTGAGTTCTGTTTTCTGTGATAGCTGGTGTCTGTGACAGTTCGCCTTGTCAAAATGGCGGTACCTGTTCACCCTTCTTTACCGATTACACTTGCATTTGTGATACGGGATACACTGGTAGCAACTGCGAGAGTATTTACCAAGATCCATGCAGTCAGGTTCAATGCCTCAACGGGGGCACGTGCGTCATTTTCTTAGGCAGCTTAGCGGACTGCAATTGTGCACCCGGGTATACTGGACAGGCTTGCGAAAGTACAGGTAAGTTACACTTATACCGTTCAGTGGAAGAAGCGAATAGCATAAACCAACAACAGGATTTTACTTGGAACGAAATGATAGGCGTTGTTGTTGAATGTTATTGTTTATATCAGCAGCATGAAGAACAATAACATACTAAATGGTTGCCATTTTATGTTCAGCTATTTTTCACCTGCAAATCGCTAATGGCACATGTACACTACAAGGTAAGCCTACTACGTCAATTTAATGTAGACCGCTCCATATGCTTCACGTATGTCTGCATTATACACATGTATAGGTGCACCTTTGGTAAAGTTGTCCTTTATAGCCAGGGCTCGATTTCAGAGTCATACAAAGTCGCAAATCGACCATAGATTTGAAACTTTGAGGAATAAAGTCCTACTTGATAATACCTGTCACCATAATGCCCTCTGTACTCATACAACTACATATATCGTCACATTTTGGTAAGTTAGTGAGGTTTTCCAATATAGGGCTTAAAGGTAGTATCATACTTAGGTAAGAAACCAAAACAGAAATGTGCACAGATTTACGTATAACTTTCAGGGTATGAAGATGGTGCTGATAGAAACCTACCGATAACATTTTCCCGCCTGAAATGGTGTATTCATCCAGAAATTTGTAAAACAACGACCGAAAATCTTTTTGATCTTTTATAAAAAGATCAAAAATAAAAGAGAAAAGACTTAAGAAATACTGTGGCCGTTTTTCACGATTTTCTCAAAAAGTGGGCACCGTATGGGACTGAAATTTTCACAGATGACTGTGACTGTATCTTCCTTGATATTTTTGCCCATGAATCTGTATTTCTTTGACAAAAACCAAAGTATGATACTACCTTTAAAACACGTCTAACAATTTATGTTTCGCGTTTGCAACTTTGGTGGTACCAAGAGTCAGCTTGCAGATACTCGTCTAATGATTTACACAAAAAGAGGATTCTTGCTGATTGTGATGTGTTTCTTTTCTTTTCTCTAGAAGATGCCTGTATGAGTTCGCCGTGTCAACATGGCGGCTCCTGTTTTGCAGACGGTAGCAATTACCAATGCCAGTGCCAGCCGGGAATAAATGGTACCAACTGCGAGAATATTGTAGATCCCTGTATTAACTACATATGCCTCAACGGGGGGACATGTTCCTCTGATTTCAACTTACACGGAGATCCATCTTCTTGGCAATGCGAATGTGCATACGGATTCTATGGATATACGTGCGAAGTTGCAAGTAAGTTACCACAAAGACTGTCGCCTGGAATTACAGTTTGAAGTGTTTTTGGGGGAAGTTAGGTTTTGAGTGACCAAGGCTCGATTTCAAGTCCTACGATTGATAGTTAGTTACGATGAGTTTGGTGAAATCCACACAATGTCAGACAAATCCGAATCTGAGAATTATTTACCCAAATAGAGCTTCTAAATAACTAGTGATGCGACCTGCCGATGCTGATGAAACCGTTAATGTGACAGTTTTTGACGAATCCCTTATGATCGATGGTTACTCGAAGGATAACCAGTCGTATCGTATAGGGATGTATTAAATGTACCATAAGTCCTACACGATTGGTTGTAAGTTACGATGAGTTTGGTGAAATTGACCACGGGTTAGATTGACAAAGGAATCTTAACTGAAACGAGAACTCCACAGAACACAAGTAATTAATGTCCAGAAATGGAAAACCGCCAAATTAAAATAATTATTGAATCAAATTATTATGATATAGGCATATAGATATCTTTGTTTTGAACCAATGTGCTGACTTCACTTTCCTCTGACAGCTTACAATTGTAGCCTTAATTCGCCTTGTGAAAATGGCGGCTCCTGTATCAGCAGCGGTAACGTTTACTATTGCCTATGCACGATGGGATTCAATGGTACCCACTGCGAGACTACCGATGAAAGGCCATGCAATCTAAACCCATGCCTCAACGGGGGCACCTGTCACTTAACCTATTCTCAAAGTGAATACTGTGAATGTGCCACCGGGTACTACGGAGACACCTGCCAGAATACATGTAAGTTACACTCACTGTACCGTATAGCAAAAGGCAAATAGCTTAAACCAGGCGTGGTTTTTCACATGGGCACAAATGGGAGACTTTTGGAGAACCGGTCTTGAGTCAACAGCGCAAGCGCAAACCATGCTTGCGCAATTGTGAGCATGCGCGCGTTGTTTTGCGCGTGCGTGCGCTTATGCTGTTGACTTTAGACCGGTTCTCCAAAAGTCTCCCATTGTGTCCACCAAAATGCAAAATGGGTGCCATTTTATTTTCAGCTTTTGTTCAACTGCAAATCGTTCGCAGGTTTTAACTCCGATTCCGCGGACAAAGTGTTGCAGACTTTGGGACTTGATTTCATCGAAATTCGGGCTCTTTTTTATTTTTAGCCCCCTTCCTCTTTCCTGAAAGCTAAAAACCAAAACATTTCTTAAACCAGATTATTGAACGTGGTGTTCTTTAGATATCAACTTTTTGAATTAAGAAAACAAAAACCAAGAAAATGTGCCTTTTTTAAATATTATTTCTGTTTTTATAGTTGATCCCTGTCCAAATTCGCCGTGTCAACATGGCGGGTTCTGTATTTCCAACGATAGCGGTTACGTTTGCAATTGCCAGCTGGGATTCATTGGTACCAACTGCGAGGGCGCTCCGTGCGGCGCAGGGTACTGCCACAACGGGGCCACTTGTTTGGTAGACGCATATGGCGAGCCTTGGCAATGTATTTGTACACAGGGTTACATCGGGCAAATGTGTGATATTCCAGGTAAGTTTAACTCACTGTTCAATAGAAGAGGCGAAAAGCTTCAACTTTACAACATGATTAAAACGAAAGGATAGTAGGTGCCGCTTTAAATGTTAACTTTATACTTTGGGTGTTTTCACATGCTGATTCGTGGGCATAAATATTAAGAAAGATACATTAACAATCATCTATGAACATTTCAGTCCAATATACGGTACCCTCTTTTTTGAGAAAACGTTCATATTGTTTTTTTTTTTTAGAAATCTATTCACGGGAGTGTTGACCTCACCCCGAGATCATAAAGTTTTTGGCTTTTGTTGAACACCTTTCTGTATTACACAGTGGGTGCATTCGTTTAGCTCACTCGGGTCGACCCCAGTCAACCTCGTCCCCCATTCTCTCGCTTGTTTTGTGCAGTTAAACACAACCATTCCCAGTAAGGGCTGACTCGTGTTAGCTAAAGGAACGCACCCAGTATTTCGATCAGAAACGAATAAACTCTATGTTAATACCATCACCATCTTTATTCCCTGTACGTTTTAGGCAAATATGTGAGGATTACTGTTTTGGTTCCTACCAATGATTGCAGTACCTTTTAAAGGTACATGTAGTATCAAACTTTAGTAAGAGACCAAAACAGAAATGTTCACAGTTTTACGTATAACTTTCAGGGTATGAAGATGATGCTAGTAGAAACCTACCGTTAAAACGTTTCCGCCTGAAATGGTGTATTTATCCAGGAATTAATAAAACAACGACCGAAAATCTTTTTGATCTTTTAAAAGATCAAAAATAAAAGAGAAAAGACTTAAGAAATACTGTGGCCATTTTTCACTGTTTTCTCAAAAAGTGGGCACCGTATGGGACTGACATTTTCACAGATGACTGTTACTGTATCTGTCTTGATATTTTTGCCCATGAATGTGTATTTATTTGACAAAAACCAAAGTATGATATTACCTTTAAGTCAACAAAGTTTGACCAGTTTGTGTGAACCGATGGATAACCTTCTAGCCAGAACAATTCTTAAAAGAAATGATTGCACGTGTCTTTAGTAAATACCTTTTCGGATAAAAAAGGGGAATTTTTTTTGCACCAATGTGGTTTTCTTTTCTCTTCTATAGGTCATATCTGTGACACTTCGCCGTGTCAAAATGGCGGCCAATGTTGGCACACTGCCATCTATTCCGAATACTCTTGCCTATGCCCGTCGGAATTCACTGGTACCAACTGCGAGAGTAGTACAGATCACTGCAGTGATATCCAATGCATCAACGGAGGCACGTGTAATAGTGATTCCGATTTCTGCAATTGTGTACACGGGTACATTGGACAATTCTGCGAGGATAAAGGTAAGTAAGCAGAGTATATACTGCCATCGATTTCGGTAACATGTTGCCTAGTTAGGGCAACACACCTGGGCAACATGACTTTGGGCCCTGTGTACACTAGCAACATTTGTCCACGTGTTTACCCAGCTCGTTTTGATCTGTGTGTACACTGACAGCATTTTCAGCTATACAAGGTACCTCGGCAACATGTTACCGAGATTGATTACCGAAAATGCTGACAGTGTACACTCTGCTTTACTCTCATCGTGTCGTAGAAGAAGAGTCGAATAGCGAAAATTAACACACGATTTTACTCGAAACAAAGATAGGTTAATGTGGTGTGCTTCAGTTTCTGTAAGCGATGGCAAACTACCTAGACAACGTTTAAAACCCACATTATCACATGTTGTCGTCTTTTTTCGCGGGGGGGGGGGGGGGGGGCGGAAATAACGATTTAACCAACATGATTTGTTTCTACTTTGACAGGTATCTGTGCCAGTTCGCCGTGTTTAAACAACGGTACCTGTATTGTTTCGTTTGACACTTATCGTTGCTCTTGCGAGGTAGGATACGCTGGTGCTAACTGTGAGAATGGTAAGTTGCTTTAAGAAAATTAATTGAATATTCGGATGTGGTACGTCATATATTACGAATCTGGGATTGAAAACAAATTATGATGACCTTGAGCTCGTATTGATACTAAACTGAGCCGAGTTTAGCCGAGCCAAGCCAAGTCAAGCTAACTCAAGCCAAGCCAAGCCAAACAAAGCCAAGCCAAGCCAAGCTAAAACAAGCCAAGCCAAGCCAAGCCAAAACAAGCCAAGCCAAGCCAAGCCAAGCCAAGCCAAGTCAAGCTAACTCAAGCCAAATCAAGCTAACTCAAGCCAAGTCAAGCTAACTCAAGCCAAGTCAAGCTAACTCAAACCAAATCAAGCTAACTCAAGCCAAATCAAGCTAACTCAAGCCAAGTCAAGCTAACTCAAGCCAAATCAAGCTAACTCAAGCCAAGTCAAGCTAACTCAAGCCAAATCAAGCAAACTCAAGCCAAATCAAGCTAACCCAAGCCAAGTCAAGCTATTAACTCAAGCCACATCAAGCTAACTCAAGCAAAATCAAGCTAACTCAAGCAAAATCAAGCTAACTCAAGCCAAATCAAGCTAACTCAAGCAAAATCAAGCTAACTCAAGCAAAATCAACCTAACTCAAGCCAAGCCAAGACAAACCAAGCGAAGCCAAGTCAAAACAAGCCAAGCAAAGCCAAGCTAAAACAAGCCAAACCAAACCAAACCAAGCCAAGCCAAACCAATTAAGCCTAGATTCCTTAAAGCTACATTTACATGTATAAGCCTTATTCGGCCAATTGTCTTTGGTTGAAACCAGTAACCCGAATAATTTGTTTGTAAAGAGCACATGTAAGTACAGTGTATATAGGGCTATGGGCTTGTTTTCCCATCTATGGTGATAATAGTAAATAGTTTTTGTATATTGCAAATTCCGCCAAATGACGTCCAATGCGCTGTACTGAGTACTACTGTATTGTGATGGCTCTCTGATTTGGCCTTCTCTGTTTCATTACAGTACCTTTTAATATCTTGGCAAGTCGGAAATTAAACTAATTTGGGACTTTTCTGGCGTACTTGCAGATATCTCGGGAGATCTCCGGATCTGTGATACCACCCAAGATGGATCCGAGGAGCATTGTGCCGATGTCTTTAGGGAGAACAACCACTGCAGTCTCCAAGGTTGCTGCGGCCGCGGCTTGAACTGGCATGATTCCAATGTTTATATGTGCATATGTGATCCGGGCTACGAAGGAGACGACTGCAGCTTCCCAGTACCCATACAGATGTCAGATTCTGACTTGCTACGACTCGGCGAAATCACGCCCGGTAGACTTGGCGACCAAGTCCCGCCCGGTGAATTTAGCCCGTAAACGGATGAAGCTAAAGGCAGCCAAGTATCCGGACCGTTTTTCTTCCTCTTTGACACGTCACACAACAATCTGAATGACCTCAATGGTGCCTTTCCCTTCTCAGACTGAAGGCAGCCCAGTATCCGGACAGTTTGCATCCTCTTGAACTGAGTTTATGCATAGAAGCCCCCATATTGAACTTTGTGAAATAAATTTGTTTTGTATCTACATCGGATGAAATGAAATGCTTTGTTAATATTGTGAAAAATCTATTCTTATGGAAATTAGAGATTTGTTGCACCTTTTTGTACAGATGGAATTAATCCATAATACTTGTGTTGCTAATAGCTAGATCGGAAGGTAATTTCAGTGGATGATATTAGTTCTATTCGAAAACAAATGTTTGATATCAATAATGGAATACTCCTATGCAGCCTATTGCTTTAGTTTATAATTATGATTAATAATTTTCCTTGGCGAAAGTTGTTTTAAGGTGCTCATCATAACACATTCTTACCTTTGAGATCTTAATAAAATATCTTAGATTTTATGGGTTATTCTTGTTTAAACCTTTAGATTAGAAATAGGCCTACTGTATATATCTTAAAATGTCGTAGGTTTCTTTGGGTGTAGCCAGTAGTTAAGCGATCAGTGAACACACAGTCTGTCCGCGTAAGGAAAATGGCAATTTAACACATTTTTTTCCTAAGACAATGGAATCATCGAATAAGTTAATAATTTATGCTTTTGGGTTGAACTCGCTTTGGTCTAACCCGCCTATACATGTATATAGCTTGCTCGACCTGTAGAAACGTTGAAAGAATTAACTGTACCTGGAATTAACTGTACCTGGAATTAACTGTACCTGGAATTAACTGTACCTTATAACTGTACAACGAGCATGGACCATGACAAAATTATTGTTCTAAACTCCGACCACATCTGATATCTGACTTTAGAAATTGATGGAGCAGACCTAAGGGAACATTTCTAGGTACTATGTGGCCTAAAATTGTGATAGCACTTTTGTGTAATATCCCAAAAATTATTGTAATATTTCCCTCCGAAAATTTTGAAAAACAAAAGAAATTTCAACAAATGGGATTAAGCTCTTGCTTCTGACTTTTTTTTTTTAAATGTTATTTCTCTGTGAATGGATTATGAATTAAATAAGCACGTAATAATTCACCAAAATACATATCAAGAACTTGAGGGGGGGGGGGGGGCAGAAAATACGACCACGCCGATACTATCAAGACTACGCCGATACTGGCAATTACCATGAGTTTGCAACGCGGAATAAATTTTGTCGACAAACTGCACATGTGGAAAGATGCTCAGTTTGTCGACGAAATCTAGGCCTATTCCCAGACGCGTTTCAAAAACATGGAGGCACACCGTTGCGTATCGCCCGTATTTAGCACATTGCTTAGCTTAAAGTGTTTTGCTCAATAAAACAAACCACAATACATGTATAAATAATTCCAATTTGATATTCATGGTCAGCGAGCCAATGAACAATCACAAGTGATATGCGAATGCTGTTGTTAACCTTTTATATTAAGACAGAAATTTATAATTCACCACGCCTTGGTTAATTCGAGGTTTTAATAAACACTTGGCATTGGTGCACGGAATTAATCGATATCACTAGCCTCGAGTGTTATCCCTGTTTTAAAATCCCTCAAGCATCGGTTTCGATATCTTTTCATGATTGGGGGAGGGGATGATTGGTAATTTGATGTCCTATGCGAGGGAACGAAACGCCGAGCGGGAGGAGGGTGTGGGAGAAGGAGACCCCCCTCCCGCACCAGGGACTTTAAAAACACAGATAGATTTGAAAAGTCACAATTTAGAGTATTTAAAAACCAATACATGTATTGCTATTTTTTCATTATTTTGTTGGTACTTCTGATATTTTGTGGATATTAAATTGCATTTAACCTAAAAACAATCGGGGGGGGGGGGGGGGGGGATGATAATACACGGCACCCCCCCCCCCCCACCTCAATTAAGAACGACAACCAACACAGAATCTGCACATGGGCAGAATGTTTGGTTTTTATGTGCATTCTCTTTTGACTTGATAAATGTAATGCGTCTTGGGCTCGGACGACCGGGTCATTTTCATAGAGCTGCTTAAGCCCCCAAATTAGCTTAAGCACCAAAAGCCGCGGTAAATAAAATCAGTATACCAGCCAAAACTCATTGCAAATGTAATGCTCAGCAAACAATGGCCGAATACCGTACAAGTCAAAAGCAGTAAACATCACATGGAATTTAAGTTGGTAATCCTGCTTGATCAAGGGAGACTTTTTATGCTTAAAGGGGGTATCATACTTTTGGTGGCATGCCGAAATAGAAATCGTCACAGATGTACCTTTAACATAGTGTATAGAGATGGCGATGGTAGAGACATACCGTTCAAACTGTTCTGCCTGAAATGCCGTATTTATCATGAAAAGAGTAAAAACCAATGACCAAAAATCTACTTTGATCTTTTAAAGGTAATATCATACTTTGGTAAGAAACCAAAACAGAAATGTTCACAGATTTACGTATTCACAGATTTACAGATTTTCCGCCTGAAATGATGCATCCAGAAATTTGTAAAACAACGACCGAAAATCTTTTTGATCTTTTAAAAGATGAAAAAAAAAGAGAAAAGACTTAAGAAATACTGTGGCCGTTTTTCACGATTTTCTCAAAAAGTGGGCACCGTATGGGACTGAAATTTTCACAGATGACTGTGACCGTATCATCCTTAGTTGATGTTTTTGCCCATGAATCTGCATTTCTTTGATAAAAACCAAAGTATGATATAACCTTTAAAGACCAAAAATAGCAGGCGAAAAGGGTGCGGTCGTTCGCACTGTTTTCTCTGAAAGTGGGCACCATAATAGGGCCTGAAAATTTCACAGATGACTGTGACTGTATCCACCTTGAAACTTTTGCCGTTGAATCTGCACATCTTTGACAAAAATCAAAGTATGATACTACCTTTATCCTTGGTTGAGTATTTCAATGGATTGGTAGGTTGCTCTCCGGATGAAAAGGGGAAGGCCTTCCAATACCCGAGGCCTCCAAAGCTGGCTATTAACTCGCTACATCGATGACGAGTGTTATCCTGCAAACCTTCTATACCGGCGTTGAATACAATTACAAAGATTTGCAGTGTGAGATTAAAAGAAACACATGTTTATTTGCGTTTTAAAGCGAATTTGTTTATTCTGAAAGCATAAAATGGGGGAAAGAACGAAAAGAAAAGAAAAGACGGAAACACAAAAGAAAAGAGAACCATTAAAAAAAAACCTAGAGTATATGGCTGTTGAAAACAGCACATAAGGCTTTTCCGCATATGATATAAAATATTTCTCAAATTAATACACATCACTTATTTTGTTTGATTGAGTAATAGGCCTATGGTTAAAAAGGGACCGTATTTCGATGTAGAAAACTTAAGTTAAACCAATTATACACACAAAGACATTTGATTAAGACCTTAATATGTTATATACTTTTGAAGTGTACACTTTTACTCTTACGTCACGTGACTTGGTTGTGTTTTTGTCACCACATAAAGTGGATTTATAAAACTATATTTGTGGCTGTGTGCCATATACATTAGATGCAAACGGGTAAAAACTGCTGTCTGACTACAAAGCACCTTGGCATGGCCTGGCGAATAACCGAGCAGACGGTATCCGAGCAGACGGTTTTGAATGGCGCCCTCTTTCGATTAAAAGAAGCAACTGCGGCGGTATTTATCAGTCTAAATGCATTACAACTTCGGCGTGGTACGTTCCTGAAAGGAACTCGGAGTTGAAAGAATATTCGACATGAACAACATGTCCGGGATTTCCCCACCTGTCTTTTGCTCATTATTAGCTTTCCGTTTTTCTAGATAAGTTCAATAAAAGATGATTGGCTGTGTACACAATAATATACTGTCACCACCGCAGATTCTCGTTTTAATCCGAAAGAGGGCGCCATTCAAAACCGTGTGCTCGGAATTGGGATTCATAGGGCCTTTTCGAAACGGAGGCTTATGCTCAGGCTCAGGCTCCAGCTCTGTTGTGGTTTTTCATTGAAGCTGAAGCTCTGTTTTCCTTTTCACACCAGAGCCTCTATTTTGGTACCCGCTATTTAAGAATGGATTCACGAAGTTGAACCGGAGCCTGGGCTCGAGCCTGAGCCTCCGTTTCGTAGTGACCCCCATGGATATATAGTTGCTATATTCAAAAGTATGACGCGCCATTTTAGAAACGCCCATAATTTCAGGACGAGTGTCTTGTTTTCTTCCAAACTACACAAGAAAGAGCTACAAAATCGGACAGAACCTTTACGCATCCTCATCGGTAACAATAGAATCAGTAGCATATCGAAGTTGGCATTTACAACCACGCCTAACCCCATTTATGTTTTTTCCTTCAAAAATTGAAGCAAAACCAAGACATTTTTACTTTTATTGAAAAACAGATAAAAAGATGAATATGGATGAGTCTATGCATCCATTTTGCCTATTAGGTACTACCGTCCAGCACAAATCCCTCTGGGCAGATAATGTCTTGTCTCTCATGACCAAATAATGTAATTTTGATGAGGTCGTGTCAAATTACAAATAATCTCCTCTGGTAACTGTATTTTGTTGTCCAGCCATAATAATCCCTTTACAGATAGTACGGACGCCTTTTTTGAATAATTGAGAATGCAGCCATAGAAAGCACAGAGCCCTATGCGACTATTTCACTCATTTTCTGACAGCCACAGAGCGTATCTCATGCACGGCCATGCCACAGCTCCATGGCCAGTCATAATCATATCATTTCTCTCACCTCCCTCCCAGATCATAGCTCCGTCAACCGTGACAGGCGGACCTGCAGCATGTTATTTCGTACTCATTATTTTTTTTTGTCCGTGGGCCGTCGATAAAGCGAGCAGGCGCGTAGATGAGTTTACCGAGCGATCCTGCTAGCTTTGGACGGCTCGGGATCGGTAGCGAATCCCTATCGGTGGTATAGAGGCTTCTCATCATATCATACATTTGGTACGACGAGCTTGCGTGACGCATGCAGTCATCTCGCCTTCTCCGAAGCTGCTCCTCCGAATAAATGACATCGTTTCTCTCTGACTAGTTCACTTCGCCGACGGGAACTGCAAGAGAGTAGTGGGAAGAAAAAAAAAGATGCCAGTGTTTGATCAGCTGACTCGAGACAGATTGACGGGAAGGCAGCCCTGCTTCTGCTCCCGGTAGAAGTGCTTTCAACTTCGACACGCCTGACGGTACGGTACGCTGATAGTCTGTGCCGCGAGACCCACGCTGGGATTACCCGGGGGTAGTCGCGATATCTGGTGTCAACTATAGACAATCGTCAGACCGTGTCTCAGCTCTTTATTCTTCCACCAAGTTACCTGGAGAATAATAACGCTTTGACATTTTTTAATTGTTTCATAGTCAAGTGAGAGATTAATTTGCAAATGATTCAATTTTTTTTTTGGCTGGCATGCGGTGTGGTTGATAGCTTCGGTGGAGATTCAGCTGTATATAGAATGTGATTGCTCAACACACACGGGCACAGACATTCCTTGACAATTCCTATACCATTCAGTTTGTGTGTGTTGCGGTTTGGATAGGAATATTGAGTAATTAAACAAGGCTGTAATCAGTCGTCCGTATTCTGCGAGCTGGAGATGGTGAACGCACGTGCTTATGTTGTGTATTGAGAGTGGTTATAGGGCGATTTTGCACTGAATTGTATCGTTTTCATATATAATACGTACGGTCAAGCACGGTGGAGGATTGGTTATTTTTATCATGGGATGTGCTACGTGCTTCAAGAGGTTTATTCGAGCCGTGGTGCCCCACATAATCGTCATTTCGGCCCTCTTTGGCTACCTGATCCTAGGGGCGGCCGTCTTCAGCTACCTCGAGACCGGCCACAGCGACGTGGAGGTGGTCTACTCCGAGGTGGGCGAGTTCTTGGATAAGGTCCGGAACAACACGACAGACCGGGGGTTGCTGGTGGGTGTTCCAGGGGAGTACGACGTTAATGGCACGGCTGATGTACCGGGGGTCGTGATGGCCTCGGCAGCCCGGCCGCCGGACGTGGGCTCGACCGCTAAGACCGCGGACATGGCTGAGGTGGTGGACGAAGAGTTACTGAGGAGCATTCGACCGGAGTGGACATGGGGCAGGATGCAAGCCGTGAAGAGCAAGCGAGCCTGGAGTTTCTCTAGCTCCATGCTGTTCTGCTTAACCACTATCACAACCATAGGTGAGTCTGTGTTTACGTCTACGCACTTATATAAACCTGTATCATAGGATGAGTGTCACTAATGTCAATTAGGCTTAATTAGTCTTATTTCAAATCTTATATCATAGAAATCTTATATCAAATAAATCACTACAGCAACAAACAATAACGATATAGAGGAATTTCCCATGACAAATTTTCCCAATTCCCCGTCCTCTTTACCCCTTTCTCCTTAAAGGTAATATCATACTTTGGTTTTTGTCAAATAAATACAGATTCATGGGCAAAAATATCAAGGGAGATACAGTAAAAGTAATCTGTGAAAATTTCAGTCCCACACGGTGCCCACTTTTTGAGAAAACAGTGAAAAACGGCCACAGTATTTCTTAAGTCTTTTCTCTTTTATAATTGATCTTTTAAAAGATCAAAAAGATTTTCGGTCGTTGTTTGATGAATTTCTGGATAATTACACCATTTCAGGCAGAACTTTTTTAACGGTAGGTTTCTACCAGCATCATCTTCATACCCTGAAAGTTATAATGTAAATCTGTGAACATTTCTGTTTTGGTCTCTTACCAAAGTATGATACTACCTTTAAGTCCTGTCAAACCAAGCATTGACGACATGAAACACATCTGGGGCCAGTTTCTTAGAGCTGCTTAAGCATAACATTTCCTATTGCATAAAAAGTCTTACCTTGATCAAAAGGGATTACCAATCAAATTTCCATGTGGAGTTTACTGCTTATGACTAATTGTACTCGACCATGAGCATTCACAAGGAGTTTTGGCAGGCATACTGATTTTTATATACATGTACCACGGTTGTTTTTGCTAAAGCAAACTTCGGTCCTTAAAGGGAGCATATAACATTCGCAAGACCTCCCAAAAACATATTGAGTTTGAGACAGAAAATGGACTCAACAGTTCGTAAACAGTGCAAACAGTCACCATGGGAAATCTAGGTTCATGAGATGCTGGGTTTTTCAAGGAAATCAAGATTTAGTGTCTTTTCCAAAGATCGTTCGTCCGAAACGATTTCTGGAACAAACATAAAGGACACCCTCACTTGAATTGTTTTAGCTATGAAGGTATGAAGGTATGAAGATGGAGATGGTAGAAACATAACGGTAAAATATATCCACCTGAAATGCTGTATTTATCAAGAAATTAGGAAAACAAAGACCGAAAACAGTTTCGATCTCGGGGTAAGATCAAAACCATTCTTCATGTTTTATAAGAAAAATTGAGTCGGGTTTTCGCTATTTTCTCGTGACTCAGATGTCCGATTGAGTTCAAAATTTCACAGCTTTGTTATGGTACTGTAAATGCTGGATCAAACAAAGTATGAGTGCTGTCCTGTGACCTTTACCAATCATGTATTGTACCTTTAACCAGCTCTATGGAGTTGGACCCAAATCGCATTGACAAAATGTACCCAAACTTGCGACTGTCCAACTTACTGATAAATTCTAAAAACAAACAAAAACAAATTGGTGCTGATGCGTTAGTGAGAAACTAGCAATTGCACCCAACGGACTATAACTGCACATGCCTCCACGTACTGGGGCGTCTATCTGCAAATATTCTATAATAGGCCACGTAATAGCCAATTTGTCATAAATAAATTGAACGTATAATGGCGGCAGTTTTTAATAGCCCCTTGAAAATACACTGGATAGACAAAGCTTGAAGTAGGCCTATTATAATTATGTTATGAAGAAGGACTTATGCCTCATAACTGTTTTTGACTAACAGGAAAAATGAGATATTCCAATGTCTCGCGGAGTACAGAATATTATGATAATGATAAATCTACTCATTATGAAAACAACTGGACAGTAAAGTGTGTATTTGAGCAGTGATGTTATATGCGGTAAAACAGTATTAAGGAATCCACGCAGTAAACTAATGTAATGGTGCTAGTTGACGTTTGACGTGTAATGAAACAAGGATAGTTCTGTAATTATATTCGTTGATAATGTAATGCTTACAAGGAGCTATGATATATGATTAGCATTGCCGTTGTGGTACATATGATTTTGGCCTTCGTGTCTCTCCGGGGAGTGTGCAACAACCAGCACGATCACGGCCGGTCGTCTCCTCACTCCGCTCGGCAGTGACAAGCCGAGCTCCCGGTGAATTAAAAACGACCAAAGACCTCAACGTGCCCGATATCACGGAATACTGAGTTTCATGAAAAGCAATTTGCCCTGATCAATAATCTATCTTTGAAATTTAGTATCAAACTTTGGTAATAAACAAAAACAGAAATGTTCACAGTTTACGTATATAACTTACAGGATATGAAGACGGTGGTGGTAGAAACATACCGTTAAAATGTTTCCTCCTTAAATGGTGTATTTATCCAGAAATTAGTAAAACAACGACCGAAAACTTTTTTGATCTTTTAAAAGATCAAAAATAAAAGAGAAAAAGACTTAAGAGATACTGTGACCGTTTTTCACGGTTTTCTCAAAAAGTGGGCACTGTATGGGACTGAATTTTTCACGGATGACTATGACTGTATCTGTCGTGATATTTTTGCCCAAATTTGACAAAAACCAAAGTATGATAATGATTACCTTGAACCACACACACCCTACCCCACGGCACCCAAACAACGTGCAACGCGTCCACAATACGCGACAGCATTATTTTGTTATTGTTGATAACAATATCTTCATTAAAAATTAATAATTGAAATAAAATCATTGAAGGGAATCGTGGTTATATTTTATCCGGATGTCAGGGAATGTTGATTTATGATTGTATAGCGAATCATGCCTCTACATCAGGATGAAATCCCATCCATATCTTTTATGTTGGAACATATTTTGTCGTAAACGATATCCCAGTTTATCATAGTTCTCTACGGTAAGAGGATTTTTTATCGTATAAATATTTTATTGTAAAAATAAAAGACCGAAATATTATAATTTGTTGAAAATAGAAACAATAATTAT
The DNA here is from genome assembly GCA_963971285.1 of Astropecten irregularis. Taxonomy (NCBI): domain Eukaryota; kingdom Metazoa; phylum Echinodermata; class Asteroidea; order Paxillosida; family Astropectinidae; genus Astropecten; species Astropecten irregularis. Next base: position 11,057,490 of record OZ020254.1, read on the forward strand.
GTAAACTACAGGTCCTCAAAATACCTAAAACCATGGCACAACATCACTGTTTCCAGCATGCATATAGGCCTATTTGCCCCATTTTCTCATGACCACGCGGCTACTTAGAGACGGAGCTGGAATTTTCATCCGAAGTGATCTTGCTTATGTCGGATCTGTAAAGTGTCACTGCGTTAAAAGTATACTATCATACTGTAGCAGCATACCGATACAGAAATCTTCACACAGTTTTGCTTAGAACTTATAGGGTAAAAAGATTATGTTGGTAGAAACATATCGTTAACATATTTTTTTGCCTGAAATGCTGAATTTATCCAGAAAAGAGTAAAACCGATGACCAAAAACAATTTTGATCTTCGGAAGATCAAAAATCCTGTGAGCAGATAAAAAAAAAAAAAAAGTTTATTGGCGCTTTTCACTTTTTTCTCAAAAAGTGGGCATCGTATGGTACTGGGCATTTTACAGATGACTGTTACTGTATATTTCTTGAAACTTTGCTCATGAATCTGCATTTCTTTGACAAAAAACAAAGTATGAAATTACCTTTTAAGCATAGCATGCCCCACGGCTGATATGTCCGCTTGTTGAGCAAGATAAATAACCGACTATGATGTAAATTGGCTGTCACACGCATGGTTTCTTATCAAAACCGAAGAAGCAAATCAAGCAATTAAACTTGAACTAAATTCTCTTAATTGCTTTGTGCATTTCACGATCTAGAGCTTGTCTCTCTCTTTTTTTTTTCACTCGACCACTCCGGAAGATTCCGGATTGGACGGAAGCTAGGGTTATACCGTATAGGTGGACCGCTGACTTGGAAAGTCCATGTGTTCCACTCCACTTATATGGGCGAGGGCTGGTGTAATTAAAAAACAACAAACTATATAGAAAACTATTAAGAACAACAACAAAGCAATCAAGATATAACACGATAAGGATAAGGACCCGGAACAAATGAGGAGGAACCCGGATACCCGGATAGCAATCTTCGCTATGCATTTAGGGGCGACATTTCCATAGGTTTCTGCACAAAACTTTACTTACCTATTTCTAAAAACTCTCCAAACCAATGAACTTGAAATTGACATAATGTTAATGGAGAGCATTCTCTGTCTTAAATAAAAATTTGGATTGTAACAATTATGTCTTTAAAAGGTAGCTAGGACGTTAAGGCGACCTCCAAATGTCGCCTTAAGTACCATGGTCACCAAATGAAAACAGGGGCCAATTTCATAGAGCTGCTTAAGCACAAAAATTGCTTAAGCATGAAAAGTCTTCCTTGATCAAACTTGATTACCAACCCAAATGCTCCGTGTGATGTTTACTGCTTTTGTCTTGTATTCGGTAATTGTTTGCTGAGTATAACATTCACAAGACGTTTTGGCTGGCCTTCTAATTTTATTGACCAAGGTTTTTGGTGCTTAAGCAAATTTTGGTGCAAGCAGCTCTATGAAATCGGCACCGCTGGTCTCCAGGTCAAATAACCTATATTTTATTGAAACGCATGTCACTGAAACTAAGTTTGCAGTCTTTTGTGCATTTTGTCATAACTGAACTTTGTTGAAATAATAGATATTGAAAGTTTGAATATAGGATTTATAGATATGATCTCTTTGACAAGAGTCCCAAGCACAATAGCAATATTATCTTTTCACGTGTGTGTATAAATTATCGTTTGTCTTATATTCAGTCGGCACAGGCCTCGAGAAGGGCGTGTCTGTGGGTAACTATTTTGTACTAGCAATTTGCGATTAGCTAATGCGAGATTAAACATCCCGTTGCCCTTTAAATAGCCTCTTTAGGGTAACACCCAATTCATTCCAAGTTCCATATAAGACTCTGCTTTGAAATTGCACCCAGATCCACGGGAATAAGGACAGGTGCAGCTAATAAATGCAGACGGTAAATTCAGGCCTGAGCGCCGGTGCACTGTCCGCCAGCTAGCCGCGGTGCCTCGATTATAAACGCGGGTCGTCGGCAGGTCAACTCCAAGTTTTCAACATCTTCTGCATTTTTAAAGGTGTCCCTGTGGTACGTCGGCTTGAAGCTGCCTTTGCTATACTAAACCAATAAACTGCAATTGAACGTGTGAGGGTGTGTGCGCGCGTGCCTAGCCTGTCAACGCTACAGATTTTTAAGGACCCGCAAAACAGCAATCATAAGTTGGTGTTTCCCTGCGTCGGTTTTTTGTTATCTTTCTCACACCTCATCCCATTTCTAGTCCGTTTCCCCCCTCTCTCTCTGATTCTCAATTGCAGACCGAGCTCCCAATTAACCTTCGTTATGCCCCTATCGGTATCATAGGCAGTAGTTTCCTTTAGGGTCTAAACTTGACACCTCCACGTTTCCCGGTCAACAAAGCCAGACCGAATTGCTCTTACCCGGGCGAAGAAGCGGCAAATTGGCAATCACCAAGGGAAAAAGCGCGCCCGCGCGCCGGACACATGCATCCATCCTCCGGTGTGGTCAGTGTATAACCATACTCTTCCTTAATATATGGTATAACTAAGCGAGATGAACCATTAGCATATATTCTAGCTAGGTCAAGCCACGAGACTCAGCTGTACTGTCAGTCTGGGTATATGGTATCAGTTTCCACAGTGGTCAGCACCCGTTGATGTTTTCATGACACTTTTTTTTTTTATCCCGATTGATATTGAGCTTGATTTCAATTAAGATTTGTCTATATGCCAAAGTATTGTCTTTCACCGTTCCAGTATGCCGTGTGTATACACAATGTTAATCGAAAGTATCCCCTTGGCTTGGAACAAATTATTGATCTGAACATTGTTTTTTTTGACATTTCAATTTCATATATACGTACCGTCCATGATCCAATGTTTTCAAAAAGAAATTTTATCAAGCGCGCCTTTGATGTCATTAAAATTTAATGCAGCGTACAGGATTTGCAAGGCCTCAAAAATTTGTTGAATTTGAGACAGAAAATGGACTCAACCGTTCGTAAACGGTGCAAACAGTCACCATGGGAAATCTTGGTTCATCAGGTGCTGGGGTTTTCAAGGAAATCAAGATTTAGTTGTCTTTTAAGAAGATCGTTCGTCCGTTAACGATTCAGTAACATTTCGAAAGCGTGGTGTAACCGTGAAGGATTCGGAGGGGCAAGATTATTTCGAACAAAGCGTAAAAGAGTAGTGAAACAACGTCTGTAAGGAAGTTAAAAACCTTCACTTCTGTTTAAGTACCAAATTCGGCCAAAACGAACATCTTTGCAAATAAGAATACACTCCCTTTCAAAGGCTACTTTAACACGGGTATAGAGCAGCCGAATTCTGGCTACTGTAAGTAGCTTCGTACGCATATAGAAGACGAATGACAGATTGGATCCATCCAATACACTCAAGAACATTTGAGACAAACCGGAAACCTATCAAACACTTTCGGTTTGTCTGTAGAACTAGGAGTAGGAGGTCTGTTTTTTTTATACCTGACACCGCCCTATGCCACCAATGGTATGAAAGATTTACGTTACGGTTGGCTGTGAATTCCTACGCTGTTTCTCATTCAATGGGAGAAGAGAACAATCTTGAAATAATTATGATGCGTTCCGGAATCTCATGACTCCTAAACCTTTCGACTACGTAGGCTTACTACCGTACATACTTCGGCATGTACGTGTCAGCTATGTATGTAGTCACTATTTTGTATAGGCGGATGCTGTTTATCAGAAACTGGGGAAATGTCATATCTCTCCCATTGCAATGAGTTAAAGGTAATAGCATGCTTTGGTTTTTGTCAAAGAAATACAGATTCATGAACAAAAATATCAAGGAAGATACAGTAACAATCATCTGTGAAAATTTCAGTCCCATACGGTGCCCACTTTTTGAGAAAACAGTAAAAAACGGCCACGGTATTTCTTAAGTCTTTTCTCTTTTGTGTTTGATCTTTTTAAAGATCAAAAAGATTTTCGGTCGTTGTTTTACTAATTTCTGGATAAATAAACCATTTCAGGTGGAAACATTTCAAAGGTATGTTTATACCGCCACCATCTTCATACCCTGTAAGTTATACGTAAATCTGTGAAGATTTCTGTTTTGGTTTCTTACCAAAGTATGACACTACCTTTAAGAGTGAGCGCAAATAGTATATAATGGGCCCGTATAGCAGCATATTGCTTTAATTTACCGCCAAAAACTATCCACGTATGTACTATTTGATTTTGACAAGCATTTTCTAATTCCTCGCAACGACAAGCGTCTTCCCCTCCTCCAAGTTTCCGATCTGAGCATAATGACAGGCATGGGGTTTAATGAGAAGAGCAGGCACGAGTCCTTCACCTCACAGCCACAGGCATCACGCAATCCAGAGAGAGAGAGAGAGGATAGAGGGGGAGCCATGCGCTGAGTTTGTACTCCCCACACGCCGCGACGAAAGAAAAGATCTCCCATGGGAGCTTGTATCAGATGAACAGGGGAAAAGAAGACAAGACTCCCCCTAGCTGATGCTATCATTTCGGTCGGTGCTGCCGCTCTTCATCAGCGATAATGTATTTGAACAATGCGCCGGCATTCGTGGTCAAATATAAACCCAAATCACCAAGTTTCCGAGCGTCTTTCATCTCTCGCTCGTTTGTTGTACAGATGCCGGGACATTCGTCTACATGCATTCGGCAAGCAATTTCAGCATGATTTGTGTACAATGTATATAGGCAACGTCCGCGCGCGAATACGCACGTGTATTAATTGCTCTGGGCTTTTCGTCTCGGATCATGTCATTCCTTAGGAGTCAGGCAGGGTTCCCAAGGCAGTCCCAGCGGGGTGTTATGAGAGCGCATCTCGCATGCATCAAAGATGCATCGCTTGCTCGGTGTCGTCTTGGCTTTTTAGTTTTCCTGGGAATGTTGGGATGAGGGGAGGGATAGGGGTCCTTGAGAAACATACCGAGCAGGTGTTAAGCGCATATCGCCTTGCCAATAGTGTCATGAATTATTAATTGTTCATGTCACGTGACGGGCTGTAGGTGCGACTGCCGTGGTGAGAGCAACAAACCTAAAGCGGAGGCCCTTTTTTAGTTCTCTTAAAGGGTCTATGCAATGGGAATATTATAGCTTGAACATGCGCCAATAAACAAAAAGGAACATGGGGACTGTGATTTTACCCACTTCCACACACTGATTCAGGGTTAAAAACAGGTTTTTTGGTTTGTATGCTAATAAGCATTTCCATATTCATGAGCAAAACTGTGATGTCATCTGGGGAACTGAGAGCAGTAACCCTATTGATTTGTGCACAAAAAGTTGCGGTTGTTTTACAGGTTTTCTGACAGGCCTTTTCCTCCTCAATGGGTTTTATTTGGCCAAATATGTTCCTTTCACTCAACTGGTGGTGTAATTTTTTGTTACCAAGCCATTTCTGTAGGTCAAGTTTGCCTCTTCATTTTTTATGTTTTTTCATTACAGTATATTTTTGCTGTTGGTTCCTACATGAATATGCGTGAAAATCCCCCGTTTTACAAAGCCATTCAAAGGAAAACCAAATGCTGATTTGACTGACCAAAATAAGACTTGCGAACCATTATTTGTCAGTATATTCTCTGTATGAAGGCAATAAAATAACCGGACTGAAAAAAGCACTGCAGCAACCCTTTAACAAGGGAGCAGTACAGGGGCCTTTCTCAAAGCTCGGCTCCGGCTCCGGCTCTGGCACCATTTCGTGAATCCATTCTGGAATAACGAGTATCAAAATAGGGGCTTTTGGCTGAGGTTCGGAAGTAGATTCCCCGGTCTGAAAAAGAACACTGAGCTTCAGCTTCAATAAAAAACACGACCTATATTGTCAGCATTATGGATTACAGAGACGGAGCCTGAGCTGGAGCCGAGCTTTGAGAAAAACCCCAGACTTTGTTTTTGTTACAGTCGCTATTTTTTCTGTATGCAACGCAGGACATCAGCCAATCAGATCTGTTTTGAGAACATTTCCGTCAGGATCGTGACGGAGGATGTTGATTGGTCAATTTCGCGCGTCCGCGCGGCAACAGCTTACGTAATAGACGCGCTTGCCAAACGGTACGACAAATGCCCCCTGATTGGTCAAAACTTAGAGCGGTCAGTGCTGGGTTGGATTGTATAATTAATCAGGAAATCTGCACACATGTGATAGACGCTTGCTCGCTGTACGGCGAGTGGGTCTATCACATAGACTTTGTTGAACACTGGTACGATAATGGAGTAAAACGTGTAGTGCTCAAGATGCTTTAAAGGCATAAGTATTTGTTTCTCAAGTTCATGTTAGATAGATTGATATATTTTATCCATCATGGACTCATTAAAACAAATAAATGAAATTTGTTTTCCTGATGTACAAGCTTAAAACATAGCAACCGAAGACTTAAAATGATGATGTTACTTGGCATTATGTCATAAGGAGGTTTAATGACCAGGCCGCGGCTTCATGGTATTGTCGTACATGGGTAACACATGGAGAAAGCAGCCATTTGCATTGAAACTTTACCTCTGGCAATAGAACACTTTAATATAGGTAATACTCGAAGGAGGAAACCAGCCAACAGGCAATGCATGCCTCCAACACTATATTGCATCATTCCCTATATAGGCATTGCACTACATACTTAAGACGATATAGACTAAGTATTTACTGCACGGGCTTGTTGTAACGCTTATGAACCGAGGTCTCAGGGGCCGTCCATAAAGTACGCATCCACGAAAGGGGGGTGGGGGTGTTAGCGATGCGTACGCCATGCGTACGGGGGGGAGGTATTTACTGCACGGGCTTGTTGTAACGCTTATGAACCGAGGTCTCAGGGGCCGTCCATAAAGTACGCATCCACGAAAGGGGGGGGGGGGTGTTAGCGATGCGTACGCCATGCGTACGGGGGAGGAGGTTCAGGCCAATGCGTACCGTACGCAAATGAAAAAATTGCATAGCCATATCGTGCGAAAAGAGAAGTAAAAAACGTGAAAAAGGCACCGGGATTGTTTTGGTTTTTCCTGGTTTTCTTATTCAACATAATAAAAAAGTACGGTAGTAAAATACATCTGTAAATGTATAAAAACTTGTTATACTTTAGTCATTCATTTCAGAATTTGAAAGTGACGTCCCAATAACGGTACCGGCCCGAATTACTGTGACATTTTGATGATGCTAAAGCAAGGTACCACGAGAAGTGAACAACCTAATGTGGAATGCGTATGCGTACGGGGGGGGGGAACCACTGTGTAGGCCTACGCCATGCGTACAGAAGGGGGCCGGGGGGGGGGGGAGTTAAAACAGTCGGCATTTCGTGCGTACGTACGTACGTTATGGACGGCCCCTCACCAACTCTTCTCCCTACTCAGCGATTTCCACACAATATGAATATACCTAGACATGAGAAACACGAGGACCAAATAATTGGATTCTGTTTAACCTTCTCAGAATTTTTCTCGCGCGATTTGACAAGAGTCCCATATTAAAATGTATAATATATGCATACGAGGCTGTCGGCTCGACTCAACTAAAAGCATCTGCCGACAAAATAAATTGCCCCCAAAATAACACGATTTAGTACTGGTAATCTCATCAGATTATATACAACTTATTATACTCACGCCATAATTGTGCATGGTACCTAATTGCCAACTTGTAGTGATGCATCATTTAAGTGTATAACTGCGGTTTAACTTAAATGACCGTCGTAGGCCTACTTGTCTGAATTTCCTTGGGGAAAAGAACGAGAAAAAAAAAAACTCGAACATTACAAGATGATAAATGTGAAATAATCTGGAATATCCCTCAACGCTCTTTAATAATGTTTGGATTGTTTCAGAACATTGCCGACGTCACTGGACCGTCGCTGGTTAGATAGACGAAACATGCCTCATAATACGCGGCGAGGACCAGCGAAGCGCAAAGTATGTTATTAGAAAGAAACGGCAATCTTGTTCGGAGAGAGGACGACTGACTCCTTATCAGCTTCCGTTTTTGTAGGTCGATTCTAGAGGCAGGATGCGTTTGGTATAAATAGAGCTAGCCTCCGTCTCCCTATCCCGAGGGGTGGGGGGAAATCGGACGTAACGATCCGTGAAATCAGAAAGGATTGCGGACGAGAGTGCGGTGTATATACACAGTCACAAATATCATCCATGTGGCATAATTTAAGAGCATTGATTATATTTATTTTTTCAATAGCAACGTCTGGGCTCCAGCAGTGGATGGTATCGAATACACGCTATTTGGAAACTGTTTGTATGGCGTTCTGCAGAGCTGACTTGTTTAGGTCTGTTTGTAGCTCTATGGTTGCATGGTTCAGCTAGGCAGCGGTTGTGCATTCCGATGGGACCACTCCAGCTTTCCCTTGAATACCAAAAGGGGGTTTGTTTCATCGGTGGCCGGGGGTGTGGGCAACCATGGAGCCATTGAACAGATCTATTTTGATATAGCTCCATGGTGCAACCCGCTGCCTCCCGCCCGTGCAGCAGCTCGCGTTGTTGTTGTTGTTTCTGTCGATGATGCTTCTTCGCAAAAGGTAGAAAGCCTGTTCTGATGAGTTTCACAAGTCTGGACAAGCTTGCTGCGTCTTCAAAAAGCGGTCGCACGCAAACCATCAGTCTCTTCGAAGTTCCCCTCACCAACAGAGCCTCCCTGTCCCTCAGAAATAATATTCCCCCCTGGCCGGTTTCCGTCGTAATAATGATAATCTAATCTAGCTGCCAGCCCAATCAGACCCATCTCCTGAGGCAAAGCTCCACACAAACAGACCCTTAAGGCCTGAACTTATAAGGTCTGCGATGTTCTTTTTTTTTTGGCAATCAAAGGCCGTGCCTGAAACGCTCTGAACCCAGCTGAACCTAGTTGCCTGCAGCTATACCATTTACGATTTGATGGTATCTGGAGGGTATTTCATCACCTAGTGCTAATAGCATTTTGAGAGAGGGTTGCTTGAGATGAGTGGCGTATAAGATGCCGCTCATCCTGCGTGGTCACCATTTCTATGCCCCCCACATCCAGTTACCGTTTACAGGTAGGCCTATACAGTGAGATTAAACGGGTCAAGCATAGTGTGCCACTACCCCCACCCCCTTCCCCCACCCCAGGGGAAACACCTTTAGGTGTGATTGTCGAGTTGGTAAACCGGTCGAGCAGATGCCAACTCTTCAGAGATGCCAGTGCAAGTTTTGTGCTATAACGCTCGTGCACCGTGTATGCACTCTTTATAGATGGCGCGCACCCAATTGAAATTTCAGGCTGATATAGCTTTTAACAGTAATGCCTTTACCAGTAGACCTATGTGTAATTGTTTGCATTTTCAAAATCTCTATTTCAACAAAGGAAATCGTTGTGATATCTGTTTTAGTTTTTTGTCTATAGCGGTATGCGAGTGGATTCATGGCTTCTGACTGCCAAACGATCAAAGATAATTGACTATTACTATTAGGGACACCACCAACATAGGGCTGGATAGCTCAGTTGGTAAGATCACCGGTACGGTATTCTGGAGGTCGCTGGTTCAAATCTCGTTTCAGTCATTTGACTTTTGATTATCCAGAGTTTCCCTTGTGGTTATGTGAAAGGAAGTATCATACTTTGGTAAGAGACCAGAACAGATATATTCACAGATTTACGTATAACGTACAGGGTATGAAGATGGTGGTGGTAGAAACATACCGTTAAAAATGTTCCGCCTGAAATGGTGTATTTATCCAGAAATTAGTAATACAATGACTTAAAATCTTTTTGATCTTTTAAAAGATCAAAAATAAAAGAGAAAAGACTTAAGAAATACTGTGGCTGTTTTTCAAAAATTGGGCACCGTATGGGACTGAAATCATGTCACAGATGACTGTTACTTTATCTGTCTTGATATTTTTGCCCATTAATCTGTATTTTTTTTGTTAAAAACCAAAGTATGATATTACCTTTAAACTGTAATACGTCAGTCTTTAGATTAGCATTACACGTGGACAGGATTATCGTACTTCGTGTTGAATGATACACAGATCTCTATATCAATATCCGTCTTGATTAATTATGTCCTTGAAACAATGGAAGAAATGCTAACCAGTTTGCACTTTAGAGATACGTTTATTTCCTGACAGCGGAATAACCTTGCCGTTAACGGCAGACAAGCCATCGGTCACGCACGACATCGGTCAGGCCAAGCGGTCAGACCAGACCGAGATTGCTGGCTGTCATTTTATAGAAGCTTGTTCGGGGAGATGCGAAATCAATTAGAGCTCCCTTGAGCTATGCACCAGAAAGGATTCCTCTAATCTGGCGCGGCTAATATTGGTCGACCGTGACCCAGGGTCTAATATATCAAGGGGTCGATTTCACCAGTCACTCATCGTAACTTACTATCAATCGTATGACTTTTGGTGCATTGCAGCCCACGTGGGATAGGTCTTCTACGATGGGTTCATCCTTCGTAACTGGAGTTACGATCGATCGTAGGGCTTCGTGAAATTGACCCTAGGAAGAGGGCTTGTGCACTCTAAGTAGACCATAAGACGCCTTAGTCCCGCCCGTGATATTGCAGATAATCCTGGCGTCATCTTCGTATGGCCAACCAGAGCCTGACCAATTACCGTCCTTGGCAATTAAGGGTGACCTCTTAAAAGAGTTACTGTGTTTGTGGCCGTCTGCAATAATCGATCGTTGCTGCAATCACGTCTCAAGTCGCTAAATTATATTCCATTGCTTTGGTTATAGAGGTCAAATCGGAATTTCGTAAATGGGAATAAAGTGTTACCATTTTTTTTTGCTCAGAGCGTTAGACCTGACTAGCTTGCTTTTCATGCGGTCGTTAGAGTATCTCATTTGCAGTCAGTTTGTCTTCAATACGTCAATAGCACTACAATTTGGCATACGTGTGATGCTCATTATAAATCTGACGTTTGACGTGAGGTAGACAATTAAAGGTACACGGTCGTCATGTTTTGTTTTTGTCAAAATTGTCAAACAATTAAGATTGTCCATGGAAACATAATGTCTTATGTTATTCTAAAGGACATTCACAGTTTGTTGGTTATGAAATGTCCATCCTGGGGTGCTGTGGCCTAGTGGTCTGGTTGTACTCAAGATCTTGTGATCAATCTACAGATTATTGGCTCGAATCAAGCCATGGGTTAACGGTACATGTACTTGCGTCCTTGGGCAAGACGCTTTGTCACATATTGCTCCTCTTCGCCCAGGTGTAAATGGGTACCTGAGAGGGAAGAGATGGCTTTGTGGTTTGATTAGCCTCTGTGCACTGAATACGGCAGCCCGGGGCTGTATACTCCCCAGGGAGTTGAGATGGTTTCAGGAATGTAAATTATGGGCCGATGACCAAGGATAATGCTAAATTTGTCATTTAAATGCGGCAGTGAACGTAGATGCCAAATAATTAGCATTTATCGTTTAGAATGATCATGTCCAAATGATGGCCGTCGCGGTGGCTCTTCAAAAGCGCTTGGATCTGCTGGCTCGGAAGCCTAAGGCACGGAGAAGATGAGGTGGATATTGTGCTGTCTGATTGGGAGACGGGAGGTATAATTATTACAAATCCCAGTCGGCCAATTTTCATGGGAAATAGAACACTTTAATATCACGTAGCCTATATCGAAACCGAACGGGAATTGGTAGTACTATATCTCTGCCTCGGGACACTGAACTTGTCTGGCCCGGTAGGGAAGAACCGTCGCCGAAGTAGCAGATTTTTCGAGTTCAACCAACAATTATTGATATACATAAGATATTATAATCCGTCGCCAATTCTAGGAGCTGATTTCAGTTTGCAGCAAGTGCAAGGCGGCGGTATACGGTTAGTCTGAGTATCACCCGTTCTACTCCGTGTCACTACGTATATACGAACGTCAGATACATTTGTGCATGCAAATTTTATGCAACGCAGCACATCAGCCAATCAGATCTGTTTTGAGAACATTTCCGTCAGGATCGTGACGGAGAATGTTGATTGGTCAATTTCGCGCGTCCTCGCGGCAGCAGCTCGCTCGCCAAACGGTATGATAGTAGATGCCCCCTGATTGGTCAAAACTTAGAGAGGTTAGTGCTAGGTTGGCTTGCATAACTAATCAGGAAATATGCACGCATGTGATGGACGCTTGCTCGCTATATAACGAGTGCGTCTATCAAATAGACTATTTACAGTACGGTACGCTCTTGTACCCAGTCATTCATCAGAGGGCTCGTTTCGCAGTCCCGGGTATAATCTCAGCATCCTTAATTACAGCAGCTCTCTCCATCCCATCCATCCCTTACACCCCTTTTATGACACAGCGCCAACTTTCTTCCACCCTGGTTCGCACCACCATCACCAGTCATCATCATTATCATCACCCGGGCGAGCTTTGCGCCTTCATGGCGTGTCAACGCCGAGGCTCGGATCCGTCGATCGGTCCAACATTTTTCCCGGGCAAAAAAATCACTCCGATGGAAACTAGACCAATTGTGGCTAAGACGAAGAAGTCGTCGTCTGAAGGCTCTCGCGTCATCACCAACTCCCAAGAGATGCGCCCCAATCCCCTCGGCCGATGATAGACTAATTAAACAATGAGTATACGTAGGCTTGTCGTGCAGTCCAATTTGAGAATATCGAAATCCTTGACTTTGAAAGTCTACCATTACTCACACTTCACTGTTTGTGATGGAAAATTAGGCCACCCGGGACATGCACTATGCCCAAGAAAGTTGGCTGCGTAGTATAATGGGAGACTTTGGATGGAGAACCGGTCTTCAAGTCAACAGCGCACGATGTGCACACCACGCAATTGTGAGCACGCACGTGGTGTTTTGCGCATGAGCGCGTTGTTTTGCGCATGCGTAATCGTCTGTGCGCGTGCGCTGTTGACTTGTTCTCCAAAGTCTTTCATTGCCTGAACACACAAAATTGACCATTTTGATAAATTACACAAAACCCGTGCCAAAACCTGCCAATTATTCCTGGCCAATTTGACCACGATTGGTCAAAATGGGATTGAAATACTGAGATCATGTGGCCAGTGAAAGCTCTTGTCTACCCCCCCCCCCCTCCCGTCCCTCCTCCAGCCAGCCAATTGGTCGCTCGAAAGCACGGTCCAAATATTAGCCCATAAGATCAGATATCTTATCGTACATCCTTATAGCGACCGTGAAATGAAGTTAACGTATGATTGTGGAGATAGGAGTTGACGGCTTGGCAGTTTCCAAGCGTAAATCATTTCCCTCGTAGAAGGCCGCGACCCACATATCTAAATTGCACATAAAACACTTCAGCTGTTAAAGGTTGTATCATACTTTTTTTTTGTCAAAGCAATACAGATTCATGGGCAAAAATATCAAGACAGATACAGTAAAAGTCATCTGTAAAAATATCAGTCTCACACGGTGCCCACTTAATTTTTTTAGAAAACAGTGAAAAGATCAAAACGATTTTCGGTCGTTGTTTTATTAATTTCTGGATAAATACACCATTTCAGGCGGGAAAATGTTAACGGTATAGGTTTCTACCACCACCATCTTCATACCCTGTAAGTTATACGCCAATCTGTGAACATTTCTGTTTTGGTTTCTTACCAAAGTATGATAATACCTTTAACTTCCCTCTAAAAAGCTGCTTGTAGTGTTTTCCTTTTCAAGATGGAGGGACCTTTTCCTCTGGTGCAATAAAAACATCATGGCGTAATTTGTGATCATCAGCTTGGCTGGTTGACTGCTGGTCAGGTTACCCTCCCCGTTAGATCGTCCACCTCAATGTTCTAGTTCGAATCCCACCACGGAGTTACATTGATCAAGGACTTCCTCCCCTAGTACCCAATCCTGCACCTTCCTTTTCAAACCCCCCTAAATCCCTGCGCCCGTCATCACACTGTGCACACCTCATATCCTGGGAGGGGGTTTGAAGTGTTGATGGCCCGCTCGAGGTGACCGCTGCATAAGGATGAAAAAGACATCACGGTACACGTGAAAGCAATCTTCACGATTACTTCGCTCTCAGCAATAAAGCTCCTTAAATGTTGCATCATACTTTGGTAAGATTCCAAAACAGAAATGTTCACAAATTTACCTATAACTTTCAGGGCATGAAGATAGTGCTGGTAGAAACATACCGTTAAAGTTTTTCCGCCTGAAATGTTGTATTTATCCAGAAATTAGTCCAACAACGACCGGAAAACGTTTTGATCTTTGAAAAGATCCAAAATAAAGAGAAAAGACTTAAGGAATACTGTGGCTGTTTTTCAATGTTTTCTCAAAAAGTGGGCACCGTATGAGACTGAAATTTTAACAGATTACTGTTACTGTATCTGTCTTGATATCTGTGCCCATGAATATGTATATCTGTGATAAAAACCAAAGTATTATACTACCTTTAAACACCTCACCCCATCCCATCCCATCCAAACAAATCCACCAAACTCGCTCTAAATCTCCGGATCCTTTCGACTTGTGCAGATTGCACCATCGAGTTTATCTTTTCACCATCAAATTGTATCGTGTTCGCCTTCTTATCTTTGTGCTACATTTTGGTTTAGGTTTTAGCCAATTTCGGGATACATTTGCCAATATGACCGCATTAACCTAAAAATACAGTTTGGTAACAACCACTTTTGAATCCATTTCACGAAATGCTAAGACAGATCGTAACATGCGTATCAATCTTAATTGCTAATCAAAGTGTCATGTCACACAATATTGTTTACACCAGAAACAGGAACAACTCATGTAAAACATGACTCTTTGTAAATCTTTGTGAAATCGACTGCAGCATGCACTTCCAAATTAGGTTGGATCAACTTGTTTCCAGATGCTACTCAAAACTCCTCTTCTGCCATAAAAAAAACCCAAGCCTCCTTTTTGTTTTATCTCGCCTAGCCTACAGGTGTAAATCTGGGCCATTGCGTGCTAATACTAATAGGCTAATTGCATTTGTCTCTTAAACCGTGCCCTTGTTATTAAGCTAAAAGCCACTCAAGGTTTAAAGGGAACTGAAAGTAGTAAGGAGGTGCCCAACGGAGCTTAAAGTTGGAATCTAGGTCCGTCTTAAAGGGAAAATAGGTCAAGAGACTTAGGGATTGGTCCTGTCACGCGGGGCAAATGTTTTTATTTATAGGCAATTGCAGTGTGGGCAGAAGGAACCGTACACGGGCAGCGTAAAACATAATTTATATGACTTCTGCATGAACATTGCCGTGAATTGATTGCCTGTTAAATTGTCTTGTATGACACACGGCCCAATAAGAAGCTGCTCCCATTATTTTTTTGTTAAAGGTGAAATGCATGATTGGTAAAGGTCACAGAACAACACCCACACTTCGTCTGATTCAGCATGTACATGAATTGAAAAACCTGTGAAAATTTGAGCTCAGTCAGACATCTGAGTCACTAGAAAATAGCAAAACCCGACTAAATGTTTCCTATTAAACATGAAGAATGGTTTTGATCTTACCCCGAGATCAAAACTGTTTTCGGTCTTTGTTGGACTAATTTCTGGATAAATATACCATTCCAGGCAGAAATATTTTATCGGTATGTTTCTACCAGCACCATCTTCATATCCTGAAAGTTATACGTAAATCAGTGAACATTTCTGTTTGGGTATGTTACCAATCCTGTACTGTACCTATAAGAGCAGGTTTCGAATGAAATGTCTGATATTATCTTGGGAAGTCTCACCCAATTTAGATGCAGACCACCAACTCAAATTAAAACGTTGTTGCATGCGTTCTCCCACGAGAATGACCAGGGCTTCGCGGTCGATAGACGACTTGTATAAACCTCTGATTTTCGGTCTGTCCCAGCTCTATAATCCGCTTTACACGAAGCACCGTGAACATCAATTATTTTTCTATCAAATGATATGAACAGTATTTGGTTAAAGTTGTCGAAATGTGCCCTGTTATAGTTATTATCATACTTTGTTTTTTGTCAAAGAAATGCAGATTTATATGTCAACGAAGATTCAGTAACGGTCATCTGTGAAATTTGCAGTCCCATACGGCGCCCACTTTATTAGAAAATAGTGAAAATGGGCCATGTTTAAAAAATATTTTCACCGTTATTATTTATCTTTAAAAGATACAAAATTGTTTTAGATCATTGGTGTTTACTCATTTCTGGATAAATACAGCATTTCAGGCAAACAATATTTAACGGTACGTTTCTACCATGACCACCTTTATACCCTATACGTTACATAAATCTGTGAAGATTTCTCTTTCAGTATCAAAGTATGATTGTATATTGTACTCATATCTTTCTGGGAAAAAGAATATAGCCAAACTCAAACATCTTTAAAGCGAGCATAATTATAGGATTTCCAAAGATATGCGTTTTGGCTGAATTTGGTACTTAAACAGATGTTATACTTCCTTACAAACGTTGTTTCATGTACCCCTTTAACGCTTTGTTCATCTGGATAGCAAAAATACGGCCGAAATGATCTTGCTCCCCTCCGAATCCTTCACGGTCACACCACACTTTCGAAATGCTACTAAATCGTTCGGACGAACGATCTTTTGAAAAAGACACTAAATCTTGATTTCCTTGAAAAAACCAGCATCTGATGAACCAAGATTTCCCATGGTGACCGATGTTTGCACTGTTTACGAACTGTTGAGTATGATATAGGCCTACTCTCAAATAAACTCAATCATTTTTATTTTTGGAGGCCTTGTAAATCCTGTACGCTGCCTTTAAGTATTGCAATAAACCAAAAGAGAGATATTGGCTTCGATGTGATGATTTAATTTACACGGAGTCTTTTAACACGAACCAAAGTCTGGCTGTGAATATTAATAAGTCACTGTATAACTGTAGGAACAACACTCGACTACTCTGGCTCTATTTTTCTAAGCTAAAGCAATCTCGTTACGATGTTTGTCCGTTCCCCGCTTCGATGGCATCTATAACTTTTGGTTGATTGATGCGACGCTGGGGATTTCTTTTTATTTCAGTCAATTTGTCTTTTTCAAATCTTTCCTCGACCGGCTTATGCTTTGTAAAAGGCTTGCTTTATCATCCCTACTGTTTCATAACCAACGAACCTTTTTGCTATAATTCCCGTGTCGAACGCGTGTCATTCTCAGTCTGCCATAAACAGTGACAACTAGGACAAATGATTATACCCACGAGTGTGTAGGCCTATACAGGGTGCCCCCCAAAAAATATCCAGAACACTTTTTTCGTGGACAACTATTAGATGAAAATTAAACTGTTTATTACCTCTAGATTCAGATATGTGATACAACCATGTCTTGGCTATCACCATGTAGAATTTGAGCAGAATTGGACTGAAATTGAGAGCAAAAACTAAGACTGAATTTCCCAACCTCAAAACCCAATTTTCACCGTCCTCTCTTTTAAATCACATTATGTATGTATTGACCACTCATTCTGGAATACTGAAAATTTGTTTTTAAAGAGTACTCTTTCAATTGGTAATATTTTCGTCAATTTCAGCCAGATTTTGCTTAAATTCTACATGGTGATAGCGAAGACATAATTGTATCATATAGCTGAATCTTGAAGTGATTAAACATTTTAATTTTAACATAATGGTTCCCGAAATAAAGTGTTGCGTTTTTCGGGACACACTGTATTGTATATACATGTACTTATTACATGTATTCTAAATAGCCTTTAAAGAATATTGGACTTCATCTATCCTTCGATACTTAAGAGGCATGTCTATACATATTCCTTAACGGTCATGAACATAATTGATAATAATTTCATTAATTATCGTGTAGTTGGATCTATTCTCCGTCCATGCGGTTTGTAACAGGGTATAATTAGATTGCGCCATGATATGTTTTGGGCATGCAGTCGGTGTGTTTTTGTCGTTCATATGACAAGGAATGTAACTAAAATATGCTTAGACAAGATAGTGCAGTCAGTGACGTTAGAGCTGCAAGAAAAAATGGTACACCATTTAAGAGTTGCGATCTTTCTACGAGCTGCATGAGAATCTGGCACAACCCATAACATCCTGTAGGGAACATCTGGGGTTACATTTCAGTATTGAGGGAGTAATTAAAAACTCTTTTTACTCTAACGTAAAAAGTGTCTAATACTTTAACAGTTTAAGGTGTCCTTGACGTCTGCTCGGCACCTTTCTCCAATTGTCATGCTATACTTTGAATTTCGGCCATGAAGATCGATTTGAAACTTGGCCCAACCCATACCATTCTGTAGGGAACATGTGCGGCTACATTTTCGTACAGGTTTCAGCTCGATAGCCTCAGTATTGAGGAAGTATTTTCCAACTCTAGCGTAAAAAAAGTGTCTCATACTCTTTTAGTCCAGACCTTGTGCTGTCTACTTTGCAACTTTCTCCCATTGCGTGTCATGCTATACTTGGATTTTCGGCTACGAACATGGATTTGAAATTTGGTCCAACCCATCCCATCCTGTAGGGAACATCTGCGGCTACATTTTAGGACACTGGTTTCAGCTCGATAGCCTCAGTATTGAGGGAGTAGTGTCGAAAAAAAGTGTCTCATACAGTTCTAGTGCATGCCATATCAGGGACACTTAGACAATGATTTCTTTGAGATCGTATGCATGAGTATCGTGAGTTGATTAATTAGATTAAGATGGTATCTACACACAGTATGACTGAAGACGTGAGCATGAGATGCCTATTCAGCTGGTCTTAGGTTTTTTTTTTCAAGGCCGGGCCTTCTCAGCGCGACTCGCGGTCGTCGTTACCAAAGTAACCTGCAAATGGACGGCTGTGTCAATTTGCCCAGACACGGTGCCCGATTCGATGAACGTGATGTTGCAATTGTTATTCAAGACGTCAATTGCCTGATGGATTACGATGGTCGGACAAGGGTACGTCTTCCATCTAAGAAATGCACACACAATTCTCTCTGTCACGGCATAATATCCACGCTTCGCGGACTGTCTTTTGTGGTACAAGTTCGCCTTTTGTAAACATTTTGTATGAAGGAGCACTCAGAAAGATGAAATCTTGGAATCTGTGCGAACGATTTGAGGCTGTAATTGAGGACAGGTAATGTTTAGACAGTAGTGACTGTCCTTGCGATTGCTGCTTCTATAAGAGCTTCGTGATGCTCGCATTAACTGGCTGAGAAACTTCATGTTTTTCTCGTGGCTCTTGCAGTTAATTGCAAAGTTTATGGTTCACATAAAGGGCGACCATTAAGACGTCCTGTGCTGCTGCGGACGCGCGTTGTTTACAATCTCCACTGAGTCTCAAGATGGTTGCGATATCAAACGTCTCGCTAGTCAAGAATTCGTCCACGTTCAAAACGATCGGATTCGTACTTGGTGTGCGGTGACCGAGTCGGGGATTTTCATTCCACATCAGTTATAGTCGAGTCAATTTTCCTGGAACGACCATCAGTGGCCTATAGGCAATCGAGCCAAAGTATAGGAAAACATGAATGGGTCAGTGATGGAGAACGTCTGGTTCTGTAATTGGGAATTTGACAGACAGGATATAACATGAACATCAGACATGCCAATTTAAGCGCCATACAATATCATTATTGGAAATAATTTGACTAATCTTAATCACAGCAGCCGTTTTTAGACGTGGTATTTTTGTCATCCATCTTGTATAGCAATGATGAAGAATTTCACATGGTCACATGGTCACTGAAACCACAAGTATCCATCTTGGAGGGCCAAATACAAAGGTGATACATACATTGTAAATCCGTCTGGCAACAATAATTTACCGCTTTGTATCTGGCACGGTAAGATGGCCACCGGTGGCGTCAGTCGATACAAAAGCATTCTCGATGGTTGAGAGCTTTTTAGCATCATGACATGTGAAAAGGCCCTTTCAACGAGTGTTTTTTAAACCAGTGAGGAATGCGGTGTATTCCATCTGTATGATTCTAAATTGGCTGTTGTACTATTTGTAATCGCCAAGAAGACACGATCGTGCTTTTCGTTTCATTGTTAAAGGTAGTATCATACTTTGGTAAGAGATGAAAACAGAAATGTTCCCATATTTACGTATAACTTACAGGGTATGAAGATGGTGGTGGTAGAAACATACCGTTAAATTTCTTCCGCGTGAAATGGTGTATTTATCCAGAAATTAGTCAAACAACGACCGAAAATCTTTTTGATTTTTTAAAAGATCAAACATGAAAGAGAAAAGACTTAAGAAATACTGTGGCTGTTTTTCAATGTTTTCTCAAAAAGTGGGCAACGTAAGGGACTGAAATCTTCACAGATGACTGTTACTGTACCTGTCTTGGTATTTTTTCCCATGAATCTGTATTTCTTTGATAAAAATCAAAGTATGATATTACCTTTAAAGTCTTTTAGTTCAAAGCAGTTCCGAAAACTTGAAATCAGACAATTCCGAGACAAAACTGCAAAAAGAAAAACGTCTGCACTTTAAGTTTTAGTACCCTTTTCAATGTGACATTGAACAAGAAATTGAGAGCGGATGCCGAATCAAATCTTCAACCGGATGAAAAATAAACCGGTAGCCGTAATTAATATGCCGATTAGGAGCTTGTTTGATGAGTCAGTGCAGTATAACCGTGCTGCAGACGACAATTATTTATTGGCGGGAACCTAATAAGAAATTGCCATTTTGTGAGTAATCCCGCGATGTAAATTACATGTCTCGGTTACCATAGCAACAACAGTCGTTATATACTATCCTCGGCATTTGTTTATTATTCCATGGAGTGGAAACGGATGCCTTCCCAGTTGCTATGGTAACGAGAGGCAATAATGTGTAATTTCATCTTATTAGGAGAAGACCGACTCGGGGGAAAATATCAATCATGGCCTATTTGTGTAAAATGCTATTAGATTATAGTTTTTCTTTGTTGCAATAAATATAACTCATTAGAATTTTATTACACACTTGTGTCCATTTGTCATTTGTGATAAATCGATGTCCCCTGGCAGACACCGTGATTTTTATTATTAAGGTTTGCAAAAACTGGAGGGGTGTTCGATATCGATTCATTTAACTGAATTTCCTTTTTGCTAATTACAAAGAACCGAATTGCTGCCTGGAAAATAAGGCAAAATTATTTCACTAATTCGGGCGATTCACAATAGTGCGCCACTATGAGTATGCAACGCGTTGACCAATCACAATGCTCGGAATTTTGTCGACAAGCTGCGCATGTGGAAAGTTGCGCATTTTGTCGACAAATTGGCCAACGCATTGCAAACTCATGGTGACGCACTATTGTGAAACGCGCGTATTAATTGTTGTTAATTAGTAATGAGCTTTGTTTTCTCCACGTTTTTGCCATTAACACAGAACGCAGGAAAATTGAAATTTACAATCACAGGATTTTCGCCGCGAAAATGCACTACTAGACAGTGGCGTCGCCAAGGGGGGGGGGCCAGGGGGGGCACGTGCCCCCCCCCCCCCCCTGGAAAACCTTGTGCCCCCCCCTCGTGCCCCCCCCCCCCCATTTGAAATTTGGGTTGGTGAAAAAAAAATATAGTATATAAAACGTTTGCCCCCCCCAACAATTGCTAGTGCCCCCCTTGTGCCCCCCAGACTCAAAAGTCTGGTGACGCCACTGCTACTAGACTAAGGATAATATGCAAATTAGGCTTGCCCTTCACCGACGTGGATGAGCACTGTATACTCAGTGCTAAAGAGTTAATAAGGTAATAAAGGTATAATACCAGTGCATTTGCGCGGTGAAAGTTTGCCATTTCACCAGGATGGGGCACGCAATGCATATGTGACGATGTCAAATGTTACGTCTGCACACTTGTCACTTGCAAAGCCACTATCCTTTACTGTGACTCGAAATTACATTGATGTATTCATCAATCTTATTTGCCAAAATGATTTCAAATCAGATGATTATGCCTATTTATCGATGGGTGCAGGCGTTATATTTGTCACCGTCACAAATCATGCCCCAACCCGATGAAATGACCCATATAGAAACCGGACATTTGGGTTTGCTTGCATGTCTGTTGTTGGCAAACATGAAATTGAGAATAAAACTACGCCTTCCCGAATTGAAAGGGGATTTTTCTCAATCCATTAATTTGAATATCTCAGTTTTGATTGTTGTTTTCTCTGTATTGATGTTTTATTTCAGGTTATGGCGATGTAGTACCAGTGACTGTCTGGGGTAAGATATTCTGTGTCATATACTCCGTGTTTGGCATTCCCTTGGTCATGCTTTACATGGCCGGAGTGGGCACATTCCTAGCTCATCTTATCCTGACGCTCATCAAGATCGTCCGGCTGGGCAAGCCCCTCAGGCGAGCTCTCTGCAGCTGCTGCTCCGGCCGGAACGAGGAGGAAGGTTCCAATTCCTCCTTCGATGAGAACGGCAGCGCGGCCAGCAAGAAGAACGGACGGTCGCGCAAGGGGAAGAAGGCCGGTGGCGGTAGCAGTGGTAGCATGGACAGCAAAGTCAACGGCACCGAGCTGGAAGAGATCGTGACGAAGCAGCACGGGGTGGATTCGTCCGTCGGCGAGGGGTCGGGTGGTGGTGGAAACGGTCAAGTCCAAGACATCGAGATGGAAGCCCCAGTCCTGCTGGTGGTTGCCATCATGACCGGCTACATGTGCGCCGGAGCCTTCATGATGTCGGGCATCGAGGAATGGACATACGGCGAGGCCCTTTACTTCACCTTTATCACGCTGACCACCATCGGCTTCGGTGACTACGTCCCTACCATGTTGTACAAAGAAGACGCCTACTTCGTCTGTATCATCTATGCCCTGTTCGGCTTGGCCGTCATGTCCATGTGCATCGCCTTGGTTCAAGCAAAGGTCAGACGACTTGGCGATCGGGTCTGGGAGTGCATTGGCTGTTAGTGTGAAGCACACCCTCATTCCCAACACACGAAGCTTTCAATTCAATTTAAAAAAATAAAATAAGCCGCGCTATATCGTACCTTGAAACATTAATCATTTCAAATGTTGCTTTCTTAGATAGCTATAATAGTCAGCAATTATAAATAGCCTTTTGTGCAGGAGAACATGTAGTATCGAGCATAATATTCTCTTGCTTACATTTATAGGTTTTCCCGCTTATTTTCGGCAAATGAGCGGCTAATTTCATTTTCACGCATTCGTGTTGACGTGATTTTGCCTCCTCGGTTTCACTCGATTTCACTTTGAAGTATCCCTATTTATTGAGCATTGCATTCAGTTAAATTCAACAGTCGTTCAATTTAGCCATGCAAAATAGGCATTCAATTTAGCACGCTACCGTGCCAAAAGCCGTTGCGAATTTGAACGCTGTTCGAATGGAATTATAAATTGAAAGGTGATTCTTTTTATTTGCCTAATGCTTGTTAACAATAATTTGCTTGCACATGAAGTAAAATCGAATGACTATTTTTGAGGTGCATTGCAGTTTCACGCGAAATGGAATGACGTAGCTTTTACATTGTCAGCTCATTTGCCGAAAATGACCGAGGAAAACCAATTCTAATTTTATATTCATTTCAATCTATGAAATGAATGTTTTCTTATAATGAGACTGTATCAGTTGACTTGGAACCAGTCTAATGTCAAGGTTAAACCGATAAGTGATGTATATAATAGGCCTATAGATTGTACGAGTATAAAATGTCTAATAAGACCGGATCTTCTATTTTCTATAGTATGAGTTTGGATGTCAGGGTTATCAATGCTGCACCTACATGTATAACAGTTTGTCACCGACACAACGAAGTAGCACGCAACGTACAAGAAAATGTATTTATACTATGAGATAAAGCCGTTTGAAATTCACGACTCTTAAAAATCGGCTTATTTCAAATCAAATTTAAATATTACGACTTTTGTACTTCCTTCTGGAAAACAATATATTAGTTCATTGTACTAGTCGACTTGTTTCAAGTTGTTCACTGGTATTGATTAACTAGTAATTAATCCTTGAAGATACGTTTTACTTCGTGAAAACCGTGGAAAAGGTATATTTCGGTTTCACGTAGTAACGCACACGCATAAAAACATAGGCGCACAACTCATATAAAATGAATAGAATCGGTTTTTAAGAATTAGTATCACAGAAATTCACTGTGGGAAAATGATCTGCGTGCTAGTTCGTGAAACTCGAAAAAAATATGCACTCGATTATTCTAATTTATAGCCAGGTTGCGATATAACTTGGTATATGGGCAGGTATATATAGAAATAGTCAAAATCAGTAAAAAAAAAAAAAAAAGCCAACCTGATGGGGAGCACGTATATCTCAGCTTCTTGATATAACATCCCTAGGCTGAAATTCGATTTATGTTCTTGGTAAAAAAAACTGAAATCTGCCATTCTGCGATAGTATATTTCTGTCTAGACGCTTTGCTTTCCAAATTTATTCTTAAGCAAGATTTCTAAGCGGATTTTCGGCCAGAGTGACTCGGCCGTATTTGCCTGATATATTTTGCAGTTTTTAAGCAGCGAATTCTCACGGCCGAGTAGCATTATCAGTTCACCACCAATTTCTATGCTTATAACAAAATACCTCATTATTGACTTGTAAGCTGTAAACCTTGCACATCACTGTTTTAACTTCTATAAATACTTTGCAATTTTTAGCATTATGCTTACAGACAAAACCTAAAAAAAAAAAAATTGAAGTTGACAGTCATAGCAATATTACACACAAACTCTTTTAAAGTTTTTAAATGATATTATGTAAGCCTATTAACGTTTGTTGTAATTTTTACCTGTCTTTCAATGAAAATCGTCGCACAATACAAACAATTCAGTGACAGAATTATTCTGTCGGAAAGATAATGTTAAAATTTGAGAAGGTGTCGCCACGGCACTTGACAATTGGTGGCGCTTTGAAACTGGCTGCAATTTTTTATCTGTTTGTATGAACGTTATATTTTTACATTCCCATTATTATGTTCGCGCTGTGCATTTTAATACCGATCACGCAGTGCAGCATCCTTATTTCATGCAAGATTTCTGATGTTGCTGTCAGACAAAAGAGGGCGCTATAACCAACGAGTTGGAGAAGGTTGGCTTGTGAAACACGATTTGCCATAGTTGGACTAAGATGAACCTGGCACGCCTCGATCGTACATTGAGTAAAATCACAGAGCCAGGGATGGGAAAGTCGACTATTCTGGAGGCAAATTGCAAGGCCTAAAATAATGGATCACCGTTAAGCTGTTGTCAGCGTGCAAATTGCTGCAAACTGCGCCGGCCACCGCGGCCATCATGACTGAATCGCAACGTGGCGAGCCTATACCGTGGTTAGATCATGGTAACTCTGTTTGATCGAAAGCAACTGGCGAGCCGGTCATGGGAAGCCGCTGCACTCGCCTGGGAAGAAGTCAGTACCGACAGCAATCATGTCGGTGTCTATTGTATTAAGACATTATATGAGTAACTGCAAGTAGGCCTACATGACAGCCATGGCAGAAGTGACTCGGAAGGATTTTTAGTTTAGTCTCTATATAGATGTTTAGTTATCTGTATATAAAATCATGTGTACGAAATGTTCTGTAAAATTTGTTCAAATCATTGTCTTCAGTTCAGAATGTTTCAGGTATTTGTTTCGTTTGAAGGAATTACACAATTGAGCTGGTCATAGTGCTAAATGTTTGGTCCCACTAAAAGTGTTCGTTTTTTTCTCGAAATCTCATTGTCCTCGCGTCTTGTTTTTCGCAATTAATTCTTAGTTAAATTATAGTGTATAATTAGAAATGGGTTTGGAGTTTTAATTCAGGTCCATTTCCCTTAAAAATGGGTGCGTTCGTTTAGGTTCCACGAGTCGACATCAGTAAATTTTTTTCCCCAACCCTCTCACTTGTTTTGTGCAGTATACACGACCATTCCCAGGTCAGGGCTGCCCCGTGGAAGCTAAACGAACGCACCATTACTATTATGATCACGTGATCCTCGTGATTTTGTTTTAAATCTGGTTTTGCACCCTTTTCCAAAATTTCAAATTCACTTGCAGAAAATGCTGCGATAAAAGTGGACAATAAAATATCATTAAAGTTATGATAAATAAAAGCACACTATTCGGTGAGTTTACAACTTAAATTTTGAGAAATTATGTGATGACAAAACAAAATGCACCGTGCACAGCGCCATCTAGTGACGGAAACTGCTGATTTCCCAGATATACAATGTCATTAATTGTCAATTATTTGTTTTCATGCAATGAAATTAGAAATAAGAGATGAAGATATAATATTGCTGGTTCTATATTGAGCCTAAGCTTTGCACGTAATGCCTGCACATTTAAACCATTTTGTATAATTTGATAAAAATAAATGTTCAAAGCGTATGTATTTGAATTTCATGTAACTATATTTTGTTTTCATCATATTCATATTTTCCTTTGAGTCATTCCCTTGATTTTGGCTTGTTCAATAATTAGAAATTCTCGTTGCTGAGTTTGATTTTCATATTATGCGGATACCAACTCGAAGGACCATGGTTGCAACACTGCTCTCTTTACCAAAGCAACGAATATATTTTGGCAGACACACATCAAACAAACAGACAAGCTAACAGACAAGCTAACATACAAACAAAAACGAGTGCACACATCAACAAACAAACAAACAAACGATAACATCGAATTACAACAAAATAAAAAAACTTTGGTGAATTATATTTTGTTGCATCCCAAGCCCTAGCGAGTGTAGCGTAATCCTTGGCGCCGCAAAACATCTTATTCTCGTTACAAGTTCTATATTTTAAACCAAACCCAAATACAAACCAAACTTATCCGAACTCAAAATCAAAATCAAACCAAGTCCCAAACCCAAACTCAAACTCAAACCCAAACTCAAACCCAAAACCAAAATCCAAACCCAAACCCAAACTCAAACACACCAAAAACAAACCCAAAACCAAAACTATACCCAAACCCAAACTAGCTCAACTCCAACCCCAAAACCAAGCCCAAACAAAAAAACCCAAAACCAAACTAAAAACTATACCCAAACTCAAACCCGAGCCCAAACCCAAAACCAAAATGCAAACCTCGGAAACCCATATCCAAACTCCTAGACCCACACCAAATTCAATCCCCCCCCCCAAAAAAAAAATAACAAGCTCAAACGCAAACCAAAATTAAACTTGAACTCAAACCACAACCAACTCAAACCAAAACCAAACTGAACTTACCAAAACCAAAACTCAAACTCAAAACCAAAACTCCAAGACCAAAACAAAAACCACGGCCGACTCTAACTACCAAAAATACACCTGCTCTCACTCATACATTCAGCTTCACAGAGCTATATCAGTCAACGACCAACAAATGTAATATAAATATTGAATAATTATTATAATACTGAAGCATTAATTAACAAACAACCCTGAACCTGACCAGGGAGCAGCCGATCAAGCACGAAATATGATGTCATCTCATAATCATTTTTAAGCATGACCGCGCCATTAGTGAATTGGAGATTTTAATTTTTTTCATCAAGCAATGAGGAGAATTGCGAATATTTTAGTGTACATGTAACAACCTCGTTAGGATGGCCAAACCACACTTGGGGTCGATTTCACCAAACTCATCGTAACTTACTATCAATCGTAGGACGTATGATGCATTGTAGCCCTACGCACTACGATGGGTTATCATTCGTAACTCAATTGAGTTACGATCGATCGTAGCGCTTTGTGAAATAGACCCCAGTATAGGCCTATGTAATTATGCACTATTGTTTGCATAGGTCCTGTTCGTTTGTGTGTTTCATACATCTATGTGTTTGTCCGTGTCATTATATTAAGGTGTGTCAGGATCCAAATAGCCCTCCTCCCATCATAACATCCACCAAACAGACAAACAGACATCCCGACTAACAAATAAACGGTTGAATGGTTAGCTAGCCGTAGACTATAATACCCGGGCAATATGCAAATTTGCTAGCATGTTTTATTATGATGCGGGTCCATTCCACAGCGCAAAGTCCACACACAATATGCTCCATCTTATGTACATGTACATGGCGGTATAATATGTACAGTTATATTACAAATGCGCCTATACGCATGGTGGTGCAACGTATTGTAAGAACTTATTGTTCGTGAATAGGTGGTGCGATGCAGTATATGGAGCGCCGGTTAAAGATTAAATTTAAACCTCGCCCAAAAATCGAAATCCCACATTGGTAGCCTTAATTAGTCATGCATAAAATTAAAGTTCGTGCTGAAAAAAGCAGTGTATTTTATAGTTTTAAAACCAACAAAACTGGCTACACTCCGAATTCTAAAACCTGGTCTCATGCCTTTGCAAGTTGAAAGAATACGATTTATTTTGCTATAAATTTATTTTGCTATATAGGAGACATAAGTAGGCCTACATCAATGGGTTTAGTAATATTTTGAAATAATTATAAACGATAATGTCTTATTAATATTCACCTCAACACAAAACCAAAGATACACCTTGATACACGTTGCCCTATCGGCGTGCCATCAAACAGTTGTTAGGGAACAATAGCTCCAAAGACCTCTGTATGTTGACATGGAATTATTTCAGCTCGGTCGATGCTTTCTGCATCCCAGTACGTGCAGCGTCATGCTAATGAGTGTATACGGGTACTGCATGCAGGTTGTACTGTACATGGTAGAGGCGCGGTAATTCATTGCATGTTGACCTTCACTGACGGCGGTTCCTGCTGTGTTGTAGTCTGGGTAAACTGGCTAGCTATGATAGGGTGTGGATACATTTTGCTCAGTAAAGGAAATTGATGAGTAGGGAGACAGGAGGTACTTCAGGCGAATAGTGAGATAATCTGGGCTGCTGACATCCTTAAGAGCATCTGGTAGACTGTACTTGGTAGCATCACCGAGAGTGGTATCACCAACCCTTGCTGACTACCCTATCGTTTACAAACTCGTACTATAAACCTGTTCCTCTTATCCGGGTGAAAAAACAACATGGCTGGCCGCGATAACTCGCCGCCGGGTGCTGGACCGGATTCCTCGCTGGCCTACTCCGTTCTGGAAAACGACAAGGATACGGACGTGTCTTTTGAACCTCGCGGCGCAGCCGGCGGCGGTGGTGGAAGCTCCAGGTTTGATGGGCGAGGCAGCAGCCGTGGACCCACCGCCTCCGGGAGCGGCACGTTGACCAGGGGCCTACGATGCTGCTGTCCACACTTCATCCTCATCACGGTCTACATCGCCTTCCTCCTGGCTGGAGGCGGGCTCTTCGTGCTGCTGGAGAACCAGATACGAGACGCCCAAGACGCCGACCTGCATCTGGAGGCCGCGGAATACGAGCACCTGAAGGAAATGGTCGGCGGGGCGGTCGTGGAGCTGGCCATGAGCTCTGGAGACGGGAACCTGACGGAGGATTGGAACAACTTCATCACACTGGTTCAGAATCCATTCTACACTAGGCACATACACCGTGTATTTGGCAGCCAGGATTTGTCTTTCACCCGAAGCGTCATGTTCTGTTTGACAACCGTCACCACGATAGGTAAGTATAACGTCATATCATAAATTAAAACGAACAAACAAACAAACAACCCGACCGACCAACATACAGACAAACCGCTACCCAGACAGACAACAAGACAACAAACCAACACACCATAATGACGTGGTTATTCTTGTAAGGTCATCCAATGAAAATATCTTTTTGTTTTGAAAAAAAAAATATGTTTGGCATTGGTCGTACGAGGCATATTTGTCCCAGGATAAAATTATAATAATAATCATATCGGTAATTGTGGACAAGTGGTTACCAAAATTACAAAGGAAAGGACAAGCGGTTTCTAAAACTATGAAGTTATAGGAAAGGAAAGCAACTTGTTTACCTTCTACATGTGTGCTTCTTCCAAACGACATGTTTGACTTTCAGCAAATGTTCCCGACTGTCCCAGTAGTGTAGACACGTCCTCAGACCTGGGGGGGGGGGGGGGGAGGATTGATCTTGTAGCTTGGTCGTAACCCTAACCCCTGACCCTTTTTGTAACCCCCCCCCCCAAAAAAAAAAAAAAAAAAAACCACGTGATCTACGCCCATGCTGAGTCCATTCCTAGATTGAAGAAGTTTCTCCAATATTTCAGTGACAAAAGTACAATATTTTCTTGCCTTCTTGTTGCTATAGTCTTAGGGGAAAGAATTCCACTGATGACCATAACGAAAAAATGATTTAATCCTCCAAGAGTTAACTTACAAATTATGATGAACTTCAATCTCAGGTGTGGAAGGTTTTTTTACCTACAAATTGTACACTTCCAATACAGCGGCAGCCATTTTGCTCAAAACGCCCTCTGTTGGTTCTATAGAGTAGTGCACAAAAAACTAATTATGGTCATATTCAGTGGAATTCTTTCCGTTTTAGGAACCACTTGTCCACTATTACCATAATATCCACCGTTGCAGTCTTGTGTGAATATTTTAGATCTAAAGTTGATGTTCATTATTAGAAACTCAATTATCAACATTTTAATACATGTTTTGGTAATACTTCACTGACTGAGCAACCATTTTTCTCCACCATACGAAACGGAGGCTTAGGCTCAGGCTCTGACATTATGCTGAAAATAATTCTGGTTATTCACTGAAGCTGATGAAACTCTTGTTTTCCCTTTCAAACTAGAGAATCTACTTTAGACCCGCAGCCAAAAGCCTCTATTTTGAAACCAGTTATTTTGGAATGGATTCATGCAAATGGAGCCGGAGCATGAGACGGAGCCTGAGCCTCCGTTTCGAAAACGCCCTTTGTTTTCAGCCCGCCTGAGGGCCTCACTTAACTTTAAACCTGTACATTATATCATGTTGTATTCTCATTTCTTGTTCTGTCTTCCTCTTTTTCTCCCTGTTTGTTTTTTTGTATTTCACTATACAATTATTAACACCTTTCAATTTCAATGACTCATCATGAGACCACCATGTTGGCTCAGTGAATACAAAGTGCGCCCTCTGTAAACATGAGCTTCGTAAAATATGCCGACGCACAAGTTGAATTGGTCAGTCTTTTATCCATTGGTTGTCTCTTGATATCTCGCAGGTTACGGCGACTCCGTGCCGAACACCGCCGGTGGCAAAACGCTGGTCTTCTTCCTGGTCCTGTTGGGCATCCCGCTGACCTTGATCGTCCTGGCCGACGTGGGTAAGCTCCTGGCCCGCGGCGTGGCCTCCCTGGTCAACATGTGGCGCTACCGTCGAGGGGCCAAGAGGACCGCCGACTCGGCCGACGACTACGGCGACGACACGGCCGGCGACCCGGAGACCCCAGCCGTCATCCCCGTGATACTCTTCATTCTGTACTTCATCCTGGGCGCCTGCGTGATATCGCTGATCGAGGGATGGTCCTACGGGGACGGCCTGTACTTCACCATGGTCACCCTGTCTACCGTAGGCTACGGTGACATCACACCTATCAACCACTTCGGTAACGTCCCCTCCTTCATTGTGATCTTGCTGTACAATCTCCTTGGCTTCTCAATCCTCGCTATGTGCTTCTTCCTCCTGCGTGCTAAGGTGTACTGGCTCGTTTCAAAAGTGGCCGAGAAGGTTGGTTTCTAAACAGAAAGTTTCTGAAGATTTTTCGTTTACACTGCATTTTCACTATAAAATTCTTTACTTTTTTCTTCGAATTAACACCAAAAGAAAACACTTATGTTATAATATTCTTATACGTTCAAGATGAAAGCATATTTGGTTGTGTACATAATTCTGTAGTGTCTTTGTAAGTATTTGCTTAAAATTTAGCGTAAACATTCATTAATTATGTTGTATTCATGATTTCGCTTCACCCGTATAAAACAAATTGTACATATTCAAATGGTCACTGTATTACGGCAGAGATAATCTTTGGAGACTTGATTCGAAAACAAAATATCTGAAATGAGTTCTTTTTTCATAGTTTGTTTGTACATTTCTTCTGAACATGAAAAAAATGGTGGGAAAATTAGTCAAACACTAGTATATGGCAAGGTATTGATACTATTTTGAGTGGATAAAGTTTTGGCGTATTTGGCATTTTGGCTATCCATTTTGTTTTCTTATAGTCATTCAATTCTGGTGATTAAATGTTGGATTATAACCCAGGGGCCAATTTCATAGAGCTTCATATGCACACAATTTGCTTACGCATGGAAAGTCTTCCTTGATCAAACAGGATTACCAACCAAATGTTTGGGTGATGTTTACATTCCTCGATTTGTATTCAGCCATTGTTTGCTGAGCACATAACATTCACAAGGAGATGTGGCTGGCATACTGATTTTATTTACTAAGGTGTTTTGGTGCTTAAAATCAATATTATACTTTGGTTTTTATCAAAGAAATACAGGTTCATAGGCAAAAATATAAAGGAAGTCCCATACGGTGCCCACCTTTTGAGAAAACGGTGAAAAACGGCCACAGTGTTTTTTTTTTTTTAAGTCTTTTCTCTTTTTTCCTTGATCTTTTAAAAGATAAAAATAATTTTGTTCACTGGTTTTACTTTTTTGAGGGATAAGTACAGGCATAAAAACTTAAACGTTACGTTTCTGCCATCATCATCTTTATACCTTGTAAGTTATAGGTAAACCATTCTGTGAAGATTTCTGTTTCGGTATGTTATCAAAGAATGATACTACCTTTAAGCAGCTCTATGAAATTGGCCCCAGTATACTCCATCTCTCACTGAATTTGGGATCACTCGAGAGTGTCTTCATATTAAATTGTACAGATATTCCATCAACAAAAAGTGTACGTAAATTAAAAAAACAACACAACGAAATTACATACATACATTGTAACATAGAGATAAAATTGTTTGGCAAAGACCATTGAGAAGAATGCAATATTTGAGGGCAGGTACGCATGATTATTTTCGGATTGATGATGCAGATGTCAGCTTATTAAAGGTTTTGTGTTTACTACAGTGTCTTCAAGTGCCATTTGTTTATTTTGTTTTTTACTTTTTGTCTGTACATACTTGTTAAATAAGTGGATATCACGTTAGATTAGAA
The DNA here is from genome assembly GCA_963971285.1 of Astropecten irregularis. Classification (NCBI taxonomy): domain Eukaryota; kingdom Metazoa; phylum Echinodermata; class Asteroidea; order Paxillosida; family Astropectinidae; genus Astropecten; species Astropecten irregularis. Next base: position 11,090,318 of record OZ020254.1, read on the forward strand.
TAATTGTTTTGCGTTTGAGAACAATATTGTGAATAGCGCCGCCTATTGGCCTGATATCACGAGTCGAATAAAACCATGTGCCTTCGGTCCCGTTTGTTTCAGGCGCACGACATTTTAACATGTGTTCTGAACAATGTTAGACGTCACTTAAAACTATTGAAATATAACTTTGCTTGGAGTTAGGAAGGTCTGATATGTTTCGGTCCTAGCAGGATCTTTATCGAAAGCTAAATGACAAGAGGACACGAACTTGCAGTTTCTTGTCCTCTTGTTATTTAGCTCGATAAAGATTGTGCTGGGATCTTAACGCGTTGCGTTAGGCCCTCCAAACTACAACCATTTTATAAATTTCATTTCCATTCATTTTGGCTGATGATCAGTTTGAAGCAGCTTATTAATTGTGTTGAAATTATTGAAATATAACTGTCTTTCTTTTTCTTTTAAGTAACACACTTGACCTCTTTCGTGGTCCGACAGATTGAATCATTAAACTGTCTTGCATATTCTATACTGTGTAAGCACGTTTCACTTTACAGTAAAATAATAAAGTAAATCATAACGCGTAATCCTTGGAGTGTTTGTCAGTGATTTTAAGTGTGACCATAATGCCGTTTGTTCTTTCTTTGTGAAATTTCTTTTCAGTATCCTCTTCAAAGTGGTTAATACCACGGGACTAGCCGAATTTCAGTGCTCAGTTATGTACAATTTTTGAAAGTAGGGTTGTGGATGGGCTTGCGGAAACGCCATGTAAGAATCGTTCGTAAATATACTTTCGCACTTCTATTTCGTTAGCACTTCTCGTAAGGTCTCAACGTTTTGACTAGCCTGCTCTAGTTCTCATCAGAACACCTAGAGCAGGCTAGTCGAAACGTTGAGACCTTACGAGAAGTGCGAAAGTACGAACGATTCTTACATGGTGTTTCCGCAAACCGATCCACATACCAATTGTCACCATGCAAAGCCTCACATCCTTCTTAAAAGTAGGGTTGTCATTTTAGCCAACATTTTGGTAATCTTATAACTGGTCCAAAGTGTGAGGGATATAAAGCTACTCAAACAAAATAGTATTTCTTGCTGAATGTTGCAACTGATCATACTAACTGACTAGGAAGGAAATAAGTTTGATAGAATTGAAAGTGACAAGGTTTTGACTTGATGTAACATCGAGACGGTCACATAAAACATTGGTTTCTTTTACACCTTGGCGGCCATCTTAGTATTAGTAAACCGCCGGCGCCTTTATAAGAGTTTGCAATGTGTTGACCAATCACAATGCGCGGTCCACCCCATGCGCATTGTGATTGGCCAACACATGGCAAACATTTGGTGGCGCACCATATTGTGAATCGCCCGTATTGCCCTTTGTTTTTGAAAAGGGTGATGTTGCCAACTCAGTTCTCTGCATCTATACATAGAGGTTTAATTCAAATGTTGCATTGGAAACGTGCACGGATTTCCGTATTCTTTTTCTCACACATTTGAATATATTAAGCGGTACTTTTCAAGTTTCTTTTGAATTGCATAATGTGCCACAATTATGACTTACATTACTCGTCCACCGTTTGGACGTATGAGGGCGCTATTGATGATATACGACGTGTGAGGGGGGGGGGGGGCAAAAGTAGAAAGAAAACGGGAATTAAGTGGGGAAAAAGCCGGAAGCGGGAACATAAAACCACAAAGTCAACCCTATCATAATATGATTCCTACTTGCTGTAGGAATGTTTAGAAGGAAAACAACTGCGAGAAAGTGAAAGCTCTCTCTCTAAAAAAAGAAAAAAAAACACATAGGCCTACATGAAAGTTGAAACCAGGCAAACTTTTCAAGTCGCACACGAATCAATTTACTAACTATACTTCATTAAGTTTTACTGATGAATAATGCAAATTGGAATTTGCATGAAAACAAAAGGCTTGGAAACACGTGATCATGAATTCAAAAGTCAGTCCAACGAATGATATCAATATTGGCGGCATGGAATTACAGGGAGATTATATCATTTAGTAGGTCGACCATGGTTACATTATTACGGCTATGTCCTTACGGCTATATGACTGCAAATAACACACAAGTCTATTGAAACGGCTGCAGTCACTGGCTTGTGGCTACCATAGGTGCATGTGTAATCTGCAGCCGCGGCCAGAGATTTGGGACACGGCTTAACAAACCCCATTTCATCATGACCCCTTTTAACAAGGAAATACCAAACACACCAAATGTGCTGACATAATATGCTTGGCGATTTTTGGTTTAATGTTTCAACACAAGTTCTTTCATCTGTTGACTTTTGGCATACTGATGTAAACAGAGAAGTCATGTTTTGTGGAGCAACCGCACACGAAAATTGCTTCAACTTCCTCATTCTCAAAATACACAAATCGAGACCCACTATACATATCCGGGAAGGTTTCTTCGTCGAAAAAAACAAACAGAGGAAATATTGTCCTCTCATGTTAGCCGAACAAAACAAAAAAATGGTCTCCATATGCCATATTTTATTCCCTGGTGTATTTTGATCACTCAACTTACCCTGCAGGCGCGATATATATACCATTCGGTGCGGCATTGTAATTTAAATGCGAATGCCCTTGAACGTTACGCTTGGCTGATTTCGAATACCCCAAACCAAGATCTTTTAAAGATCACTGAAAAATGGAAGAGAAAGGACTAAAGAAATACTGTGGCCGTTTTTCACTATTTTCTCAAAAGGTGGGCACCGTATGGGGCTGAAATTTTCACAGATGAATGTTATTGTATCTTCCTTGATATTTTTACCCATGAATCTGTATTTCTTTGACAAAAAGTATGATATTACCTTTAAACACAGTGTTGGGATCATTGTTTTGGGGTTATATTCCCTTGACTTTCCAGCATTGTGGCCCCTGTTCGAACCTAAGCTTTTGTATACAGGTGGTTATATGAGCTAGTAGTCTCTGTTTGGTTTATTGCGTTTTCTTCTGGGTTTTCCCACCAACCATATGACTAGAAAAACCCCGTCTATTCTACACAAGTAATCTTCAGGTTGTACGGTTTCGTCAGCTCTAAAGCCCTGAAGTGCTCTTGACAAATTATTCATTTGATAACCACGCACAATTTTATTTTTCGTCAAAAAGTTACATTGCAATAGTCATCATTTTAGTAAAGGACAATAATGTACAGCCGGTACTCCCTAAAACGCAACTTTTTGTCGGGGACCATTAGGTTAAAATTAAACTGTTTATCACTTCAAGATTCAGCTGTATAATACAACAATGTCTTGGCTATCACCATGTAGAATTTAATCGGGCTGAAATTGGAGAAAATATGACCAATTTAAAGAGTACTCTTTAAAAACAAATTTGCAGTATTCCAGAATAAATGGTCAATACACACATGATGTGTATTGAAAGAAAGATGAAAATTGGGTTTTGAGGTTGGGTGATTCAGTTTTAGTTATTTCTCCCAATTTGAGACAAATTTTGCTCAAATTCTACATGGTGATAGCCAAGACATGGCTGTATCATATAGCTAAATCTTGAAGTGATAAACAGTTAAATTGCGGGTGTTTTTTGGGGGGTGGGGTGAGGTGGGGCTTATACACCCTGTATAGTATACCAAGACCGTTGACGCAAATGTTAACCTCCAGAACTAATGAACCGATGGATATTGAAATAAATAATAATACAAAGTATTGAATAGACATGTACAATTCAATGACCTTACATGGAAAATCTATGGGCCTATGGGCCATACGAAAATTAGATTACGTTTCCTGGGCGTGCTGTCTGACTGTCTTTTCTTTCCATGAAATAAGGGAGTATCGAGACCCTTTATTGTTACTTGTTTATTTTATTTTCATCTTGATTGCTGACTACTGATATAGTTTGGAAAAAAATGGGCGAAAATATGAAAACTGGGAACCGAAAAAAAAAGCGAATTCGAAAAACAAAACAAATGCGGGAGAGGGAGATAAACTGTTTTTTCTTTCAAACTTGGCACATTTAGTTTGGAGTTTCATGGTGTAAGGAATGATTGATGATGTTTTAAGGTCAACATTGACTCGGGAAGTTCTGAACATTATAACGAGGACCCGATCACTTGACAGTTTTGTGTTCCAACGTGTTCAACAAACAACTTCAAAGTGTCACGGTGTAGGCCCTACTACTCAAAAGACAAGGAAGTTGTAGAACTTGTACCGGACGGTATCATACATGTAGGCTGGTTTTATCACAATGTGTTTGTAAATTATTAGGATCGCTTTTAAAGAGATGGTACAGAATTGGTAAGACAAAATGAACTTCATGATCACAGATTCACATAAAACTTACACAGTATAATGGCGATGATAGGAGAAAACAACCCATAAAATGTTTTTTTCTGAAATGCCATATTTGTTGAGAAATAAATGAAACCATTTTCCGATCGGAATAAATCGCTTCGAAGCGTTTTATTCATTCATTGAAATGTGTACAGTTCTCTGTACACGGGTTTTCACTATTTTCTCGTGACCAAGATGGCTGATTGAGCTCAAACTTCTACAGGTTTGTCAGTTAAGGTATATGATGGATTACATAATGTGAGTTCACTGTCAGCAACGGTTTTGTCGCAAAAACCAATTCTGCACCGTCCCTTTAAGCCATTAAACCTCGTTATTGTGTGCCGGAAGTTCACAGGGTCTGCAGAGCGTGTACGTGCGATTTGCCGTATTTTGCTTCATTGACTCGGGAAATCATTATTAGAACTTAACAAGGAGAAGCTTAAGTGACCACGGCACGATGACCTAACGTCAACAGTGACTGACAACACAAAAGAAGCTCCTTGTTATTCTAATAATTATTCAACATGCACTCCATGACTGAGCAACAACCTTGGGTAGGTGTGTGCGCAGAATACCAGCACAGTACTGTTATAACTGTTTACGTTTGGTGTATTCGTGGAGTGATGAAATTCGCATGCTGTTGATGTCGTTCTGGAGAGCAGACGTACACGGTTTTGTATGCGGATTACCAAGATACATCATCAACGTATTGACCAGATGAACTACTGGAGTAATTGGCTTGCTTGAATGTACATGTACATGTAGTTGTGTTTTCATGTCTTCAAACGTTTAGTGGATTGATAATGTACCGAGAACTACCTTCCTGTGATATGGTCAGTATTATGTAACGTTTAGTACACTGTTGTCATATTCATCATATAGCTGGCCACATGGGACTCAACCCGTATAATTATATACACAGCTAACGTCATTATCGATATACAAGTCACCGTGACGCCCTCCCGTGGTTATTATTAGTCCTGGACTAATTCATTTTGTGTATACCGACTATATAAGACTAGTGACTTAATGATGGATTGATTGGCCCTTCTTGTGCTGCTGCTGCATTCGACGTCGGAGATGTTGCCAACAAGAACACACGGTGATGATGATTCACAAACTCGTACTGCGTGTTTTCTCCCTCGTACGGTATTAGCCACCTGCATTGTATTTGATGAACTCTAACTGTATCGAGTGTGTGATGATCCCCAGGCTGATAGCATTGTGATTGGACGGTGTCAATGTCAAACTCACATCGATCACGATAATTATATAAATATCAATTTGACTACTGCCCTCACAATTTAAACTGCTGTTATCCTGATGTGATGGCTTAACCCAGGCTCCTGCTGCTTTTGTGTGTGAGCGTGAATTTCCAATGACACCCGGTAAAGACTGTGATGATGGAGGTGCTGCTGCAGCCTCGACTACGACCGCCACGCCGTCACCGGGCCGTGAAGGTCTCCTGGCCCGGGTCGTTCGCGTTTCCTGGCCCCACCTCGCCCTTCTCGTCGTCTACTTCATCTACCTTGCTCTGGGAGGCTGGGTCTTCCTAACCATCGAAGGGGGCAGCGGCCAGGAGCAGGCCGACTTGGACGCCCAGCTGGCCGAGTACAAGACGCTGAAGGACCGCCTGGACGAGGCGGTGCGAAACCTGACCGAGGGCCGTGAGGTGGTGTTGGAGGGGAATCTGACGGCCACATGGGAGAAGTACACCTACCTCGTGGAAGATGCATACCTGATCCCACTCCAGTTCGCCCGCCGAACCGATTGGACGTTCACGGGCAGTGTCCTATTCTGCGCGACAACTATTGCAACAATAGGTAAGCGCATCATATATTCACTCTAGTACTTTAATTAATTGATTTATCGGATCACAAGGTCCCGGTGACATTTTAAAAATAATTTGACCCCAAATAGTGACTGCGCTGTTTTATTTTAATTTACGCTGTAGCATACATACCCTACATTCCCCTTTCAGTTTATATTTCATGACGAATATTTATTTCATACTTTCCAAAATGACCCTTTCAAATCAGGGCTGGATTTTACCAAACACCAAGAAGATTAATCTTAAGATGAGTCAGTTTTAGTATTGCCATGGTGATTCGTATTGTGACATCACACATTGCTTAGCAATTAGGATTAACTAAGATCAGTCTTAGTGCTTCGTGAAATCGATCGGGCCCAAATAACTTTTGATGAAAAAAATGATAAAATAATAATGAGGACTAATGTAAAAAAAAATGGAAGTTTAGGGAATTAGGAGTCATGTAAGATGGTGCTCTTTAAATCTGACCCGCCTCCATACCACAGTTTACCACACATGGCTTTTCATGTGGTAAGTGTTGCATCCTGAATACCACAATACACCACAGTGTTGCTTGTTTCCTAATTCAAGGTATATGATCTGGTCCCCCTGTGGAAACTGCGGTAATGTGTGGTAAACAGCTCTTGTCTTGTGTGGTATAAAATTATGTGCAGAGGGTTAGGGTTAATAACCCCCGCTGTGGAGACTGGTAATGTGTGGTAAGCAGCTCTTGTCTTGTGCGGTAGGTGCAGAGGGTTAGGATTAATAACCAGTCCCGCTGTGGAGACTGTGGTAATGTGTGGTAAGCAGCTCTTGTCTTGTGTGGTATATGCAGAGGGTTAGGGTTAATATCCAGTCCCGCTGTGGAGACTGTGGTAATGTGTGGTAAACAGCTCATCTTGTGTGGTAGGTCCAGAGGGTTAGGGTTAATAACCAGTCCCGCTGTGGAGACTGTGGTAATGTGTGGTAAGCAGCTCTTGTCTTGTGTGGTAGATGCAGAGGGTTAGGGTTAATATCCAGTCCCGCTGTGGAGACTGTGGTAATGTGTGGTAAACATCTCATCTTGTGTGGTAGGTCCAGAGGGTTAGGGTTAATAACCAGTCCCCCTTTGGAGACTGTGGTAATGTGTGGTATACAGCTCATCTTGTGTGGTAGGTCCAGAGGGTTAGGGTTAATAACCAGTCCCCCTTTGAAGACTGTGGTGATTTGTGGTAAGCAGCTCTTGTCTTGTTTTGTATAAGTGCAGAAGGTTAGGGTTCAAAGATAGCATTCAGTACAAATATCATTTACACTCGCTTTCAAATGCCTTTTTCAATCAAGCTCCAAGCTACCTATATATCCAATCTCCTTACTGTCCTCCAGTCCACACACAACACTATCCCCTGGAATTACCTATCCCCTGGAAAATTCACTCTCCATGTATTTGTCTTTGTAAGTCTCTCGGTTTTGAAGTTGCATACTGTCTATAAGCGAACATGTTTGGATATTTTGCATAATTATTGTTTTATTATTCATGTGCGTGTTATTCTGTGTATAAAATGTAAAACCGCTTTGCAATTCTATTGAAAAGGCGCTATATAAATGAAATTGTATTGAACATGAATTATATTCTGTTTTGAAAAGGAACCTTGAAATAAAGCTTTTGGTTTTGAATGCAGTCTAAAAATAAAAGTGTCGGTGGCTTATTTCATACAACTGAATGCTTAGGCACCAACAATTATTATTTAGCTTTAATAAGCACACAAAAATTGCTAGATAAAATCACGCTGCCAGCCCAACTTTTCCCGTGAATGTAGGCCTAATGCAGAGCTACAACGACCTAAGAACACATTCTCGTTAAAAGTCGCGAAGATCACATTGTGCTTTGGCTTGCAATCCTACTTAGGAATTAAAAGAATACCTTTCCATAGTAGCTATATTTATAGAATCGGTCCCTGCTTGGTTACTTATTTCTGTCTCCAAATTGACAACTATAAATAGATGGCCGATTTAAGGTGTCATAATTTGTTTTCTCTCCTTGAAAGTGGCGCGAGCATCCTTATTAAAGGTAGTATCATACTTTGGTAGCATACCGAAACAGAAATCTTTACAGATTTACCTATAACTTACATAGGTATAAAGATGTTGGTGGTAGAAACATACCGTTCAAATATTTCTGCCTGAAATGCTGTATTTCTCCAGAAAAGAGTAAAAACCAGTGACCAAAATTATTTTTGATCTTTTAAATGTGGCCATTTTTTCACTGTCAAAAAGTGGTCACCGTATGGGACTGAAATTTTCACAGATGACTGTTACTGTATCTGTCTTGATATGTTTTGCCTTACATTTCTTTGACAAAAACCAAAGTATGATATTATCTTTAAACGGTTGCTGAAACCTCGAGATTAAAGTTTCCTATCTTTTTTTTTAGAGCCACGATTTTTGCTTCAAAGTAAGCCTTATAATACCCGTTCGGAACATCGCCCTTCTATATTATAGCTGTACCGTACTTCAGTTTTTGATCGATTTTTCGTGCGTTTTTGTGGAAAACAAATCCATACGTATAGCGCCTGTGTTTCATTTCAATTTTAATTACTTTCCCTCAATTTTCCACGGACGAGACCCTGAGCGAGATATAAATTATTTTTTTACGAATCAATAAATTATGTTAATCGACCTGTCCACCGAGTTACCCTGTGTTTTACACCGTGTCAATCATCTGGTGACAAGGTCAGAATACGATGGACATAACTGGAAAGAGATTTTTTGTTAAAATAATGCGTATAATGTGTAAGTGTTCTTTGTAGGTTAACTTTATCGGTGACTGTCATGTCTGTCTGCCAAATCTGAAAAATGACAATTCTGACAAATTGCCTACTCTCTTCCGGTTTCAGTCAAGCCTGTTGCTGCAGTAGGCCATTACACCCTAAAAACATACATGGTCATTTACTGCCCATATATTATGCATGTTTGAAAATATGCAGACTTGAAAATTGTTAATGTATGGCCATATGGTGCAGCAGAACAGTACATAATGTACATTTGATAATAGCCCCCGTGTGTGCAAAATAGCCATTTAAAAAACAAACAAATTATTTTAAAAAACTGGCAAGTTTCTCAGGCAATCAAGCCATACAACAACATAAAGCTGAAATCTTCAATTTCCATTTTCGTTTCAATTTTCTATAGATTAACGGTTTAACCGATGGCTTTTTGAGAAAAGTCCATCCAAATAAATATACCCCTAAAACTGCCAAATTGACTGTTGCCAGACTAAAAAAAAGTACCCCCGCTACATGATGGCAACAGTAGAGCGACATATTAGGAGCCTGATTTCATCCAAACAGCTCAAAGGTGAAAGTCCAAACTCGGGTGACCGTGTTCCATCCATTTGTCATTTTTACAAGACATCCAACATAATTTTCAGCAAATGCTTTTACAAAAAAAATGACTTTCAGTATACAAACAAAATCAAACAAAATCATGAGCTCCGTGGACTGATTTGGACCTATTTACTGCATGGTCTGCGCCAAAGTAAAATTTAGCGGCCATCGCACTGCAAGTGGAAAACGAACAAGGTTATTTGCATTTCAAAGTGTAATTCATATCTGCCGCCCTGCATGGCAGTTGATATGTGTACTTAAGCAGCACTCGTCCGTATAGCAAACTTGCATTTTGATCCCAATCTGACACGCTGTCAAATGAGCGATCGGTACATAAGTCGATCATGACATGGTTGATGGAGTATTCCATTTTCCAGAGGAGCTCAGTTTTAATAATTAAATATTGACTTAAAGGTAGTATCATACTTTGGTAAGTAACCAAAACAGAAATGTTCACAGATTTTACGTATAACTTTCAGGGTATGAAGATGATGGTGGTAGAAACATACCGTTAAAAATGTTCCGCCTGAAATGGTGTATATATCCAGAAATTAGTAAAACAACGACGGAAAATCTTTTTGATCTTTTAAAAGAAAATAAAAGAGAAAAAACGTAAGAAATACTGTGATTGTTTTTCACTGTTTTCCCCAAAAGTGGGCAACGTACGGGACTGAAATTTTCACAGATGACTGTTATTGTATAGATCTTCCTTGATATATTTGCCCAAGAATCTGTATTTCCTTGATAAAAATCAAAGTATGATACTACCTTTAACGGTTTAGTTTGTTTCTACTATCACCATCTGTATACCCTATCAGTTTTAGGTAAATCTGTGAACATGTCTGTTTCGATATGCTACCAAAGTATGATAATACTTTTAAATTTATAGCCCTGTTCTGTACTTCAGTGATTTATGTGATCATTCATTCATTTTTCTGTCCTTTGTACAATATTGAAATTTTCACAAATGGAAATTATTACAGTCAAATTTAATGCTTGAGTGGCCTACAATAATTTCACATGATGTGGTTTTGCATATTCCAGTATTGGCATGTTTGTATGTTTAAAAAAATGCTTACATTTTTTTGTAAACGCTAGACCCGTTAACGATACGACATGATGACGATGCTAAGGTCACTATCTCGCTTTGCAGATTGAAGAAATAGTAATGAAACCATCCGTTGTCATGGCAATCAAATAAAGGCCCATCATTATGAATACGAACGCGTGTGTATATAATATTGTTACCGTTCAATGTTTATATATAGAAATATGCAGGTGCGTGCATATAGTTCATAATGTGTTCATGATGTGTACACCAAGTACAGTGTTGAAGTCGAAAATAATAATATACATGTACCTTAAAAATACGGAAGCAGTAATATGCCAAGTCAGGGCCTGTATTGTTTTAATAACACTCGCGGTAGAATTTGTGTACACTGTGCACCATGCATTTTGTTTGCGGTTGTCACATTTAACTTCCGAATTTCGTGGAATTTTTCCCGTCTCCCTTGTTTAGCCTTTGGGAAAGATCCTGTTCGGATCGAAACGTCAATATAATAAGTGTATTTCATGTCGTGTTTAATTACCACTTAATTCCATCACGAGAGCTTTTGTCAAAAGGGAAATAGCAGCATAATCTATAGCAGCGTTTCATAAAAAAAAAATGGAACTGCGTCTGCAATGTATTTAAGGCCACAATGGGTGTTTTTGCTTACATATTAATTGATGGAATAAAGTCTTTAAAATGCAGTTGTGTGGCTGTCGTAGTTTTAGCCTCCCTTGTGTTGGTGCTAAAATCATTTTTAGGAGGGTGTAACGTCGTGACGTGATCTCGGGAACTCGGTAGCTGGTTCACAAGCCATCGATTAATGCTAAGCTGGTTCCCGCGTCACTGATGGCAATCAAAATCCCGTACTAAGGGGTGGGGGTGTGGACACAAAATGCTAGTGGGGTGCAAAAAAGAACCAAAACAACTTTAATCTAATTGAAAATATTTTTAAAAAGTTAGTTAAATTATTTTGATGGATTTTATTAAATATCATTGTAGCCACCCTTTAAGTCTTAAAGGTATAGTATCATACTTTGTTTTTTATCAAAGAAATACAGATCCATGGGCACAAAATAATATCAAGACAGATACGGTAACAGTCATCTGTGAAAATTTCAGTTCCATACGGTGCCCACTTTTTGAGAAAACAGTGAAAAACAGCAACAGTATTTCTTAAGTCTTTTTTCTTTTATTTTTTTTATCTTTTAAATGATCAAAAGATCGGTCGTTGTTTTACTAATGTTTCTACCATCACCATCTTCATACCCTGTAAGTTATTCGTAAATCTATGAACATTTCTGTTTTGGTTTCTTACCAAAGTATGATACTACCTTTAAGAGGTCGATAAAAAATATACATATGACTGTGGTCATGCTTGAAATTGACTGTTACTGATCTTCCTTGCTATTTTTGCCCATGAATCATGTATTTCTTTGACAAAAACCAAAGTATGATATTACCTTTAGGATGTAAATTGAAATGTCTCCCTAATTCCCAATGTCTCCCAAAAACTTTCAGACGCTAACCTGTCTCCCCAATACCCTATTTCTAAACATAATAATTATCATACTGCTAGTAATATTTGACCGAAGGACTATGACCTCCGCGTTACACTGTTAATATACTGGATTGGACATCGCGTGGAACATATTCGTCTTTATTCCTTCGAAATTACATAACCATCCCATAAAATCCCCGACACAGCTAACGAACTGCCATGTTTCTATAGCAACATACTGATGAACACATAAAAACCAATCGTAGCGTCTGTGATGATGAAGATAGCATGAGAAGCGAGCTCATTATCATTTTTTTTTAGCTTGTCTCTCTGCTACCTGCACTTTCTCGTAAATTCTGAAAACAAATTTTGTGATACAGTTGTAATGGCCTTGTTTAAAGTTGTAGTGTTTGCGAGTGTGGCGGTGTACCTTTTTTCACGTTTTGTCACGTTCGCCATGCCGTAATTGGTTATTATCTTTTTATTTTAGCTCATATTTTTCATAAAAAAATGGGGTTAGCTACAAGTTGGTTTTAGTGTTGAACCATTAATTTTCCCTCATGAATATTAAATGATATTGGTCGGGAAATAGATAATATGCAAATTAGGCTTGCCCTTCACCGACGTTATTGAGCACTGTATGCTCAGTGCTCGTGAGTGCATGTGAAAACCGCACTGAGTATACAGTACTCATCCACGTCGGTGAAGGGCAAGCCTAATTTGCCTATCATTATTTTTTTTAATGGGATTTGATGGGCAACGCTGGTTGAATTTCTAATGATTCTGTCAAATATAAACCTAGATATCATCCACCTTTTCGATGTGTCCTACAATTTTCTTTTACCGTGAACGGGATTAAAACCAGCGACCTCCCGTATTTTGAGGTCACTGGTTCGAATCCCACTCCACTCAATTTTTCTTTGTTCACATTGCAATGACTTAAAATTCAGCCAGTTTCCCTTGTGGTTATTTGATGATGATGATGTTTATTTTTTTTAAAGAGACAAGGAATTATTTCTTGGACTTTTCTTCGTTACTTCGTCAACCGCGAACTTCATTTCAAATCGAGAAATTATTATTATTTGTTGGTATAAACACTATAGATCGAGAAAAGACAGGCTAAAATCTAAAGCAAAAATATTATGGAACAATCTCGTAGAAAATATTGGAATGGAAGTACAACCATACATAATGAATGGTTGAGTTAGTGTATATTACCGAGTACCGACTCAGCATGTTGAATCCATGCTATGTCATATAACTTAATTCCTCGTACTGTCTGTTGAGTCCCCCGGGACGGTCTGTCTCCCGCCTCCCCGCTCCCTCACCCAGTATGTCATATTAGTCAGAAGCACCGAGCTGCCCGAGTCGCATTCCCAGTGCAACCTGCATCTTTGTGTATACTGTCCATTATTGCATTTTCGGTTTCAGAGTCGCCAACGTTATTCCTAGAAAATCCCTGTTGTAGCTGGACCGTATTAAATGTCTGCTGTTATAGGGACATTGTCATGCGAGTTAATTCCTTGTACGATATGGATCTTGACCTGCCTCGTATTATCACAGTGGGCAATACGTTAAAGGTAGTATCATACTTTGGTAGCATATCGACACAGAAATCTCCACAGATTTACCTTATTATAACTTACAGGGTATTAAAGATGGTGATGACAGAAACATACCGTTCAAGTTTTTATGCCTGAAATGCTGTATTTATCCAGAAAAAGAGTAAAACCAATAACCAAAAGCAATTTTCATCTTTTGTAACGGTGAAAATATTTTTAAAATACTGTGGGCGTTTTCTTTTTTACCGTTTTCTCAAAAAGTGGGAACCGTATGGGACTGGGAATTTCACAGATTACTTTTATTGTATCTTCCTTGATATTTTGCGCCCATGAATCTGAATTTCTTTCTCAATGAACCAAAGTATGATATTACCTTTAAGTGAAGGATTTTGTTCAACTAAACGACCAGCGTCAGTAAGTGTCAGTATTTATTTACGGTTGCATCAGAAACACGAGGAAAACAAAATGTCATAAGTTGTCTTTCCTTTCCCCAACCTTTACTCCCCATGCACCAACCCTAATTCCAACCTCCCCCACAATCACACACACTCGCCCCGCCCATAACCTGGTGCCCCGCAGGCCTTATTTTCCAAACAATTATGATCAGTAGGCCCTATATTAAATTGAGCAATTATTTTGTTCACGCCTTCGCGGTAAATAAATACCCGCAAATGTATTTTTTTTTAACTGCCACTTGATGAAGTTGATGCATTTAAAAAAATAAATGTTGGATTGCTCGCTGAATTTTTTGCTCCGCTCTTATATCAGTACTGCTGGCACGGTATAGGAAAAGTCATATTGTTATTAAAAGGTACTATCATACTTTGGTAGAAACCAAAACAAATATTCACAGATTTACCTGTAACTTTCATGGTATAAATATGGTGATGATAGAAACACACTGTTAATATTGTTTCTCTCTAAAATGGTGTATTTATCGAGAAATTTGTCAAACAAGGACCGAAAATGTTATTGATCAAATCTCAAATAAATGTGAACAGATTTTACAAATACCGTGGGCGTTTTTCACTGTTTTCTCAAAACGTTGGTATACCGCATGGGACTGAAAATGTCACAGATGACTGTTACTGTATCTGTTGATATTTTTGCCCATGAATCTGTATTTCTTTGATAAAAAACAAATTATGGTATTACCTTTAATTTAAAAATATGAATATACCGTTTATTTATTATTGTTTTTTTTTGCATTGGGTTATAGAGGCTCATATCTTTGGTCGCTTGTTGACATCGACAACTCCTGTTATTCTGTTTTCATGGTTCATCCAGTGAATGAAACTAAAAAATATGAACGAATAAAAACCAACACTTCAAAAAAAAAGAGCGAACTAGCAATTGTATTTTGATGAGCTGCCCCAAAGTCCATTAGCCTTGGGAATGATTAGAAAATATGAAACCGAATGCAGCTGACTTTCTCATTTTAATGCAGGTAGTTGTGTCCCTACTCTAACCTACCACATGGCGCAGACTTTTTTCCCGCCAAAATGCATTACTTCAGAATTGTTGGCATTAATTCAGAAACCATAAAAAAGAAGATATGGGAGTACTTTGCTCTTTTTTTCTTTTACTATAAAGTGCGTTCTGTTTGGCCCATAATTCCTCCCTCTTTCTCGGTGGATTTTTTCTGAATAAATGCCAAACATTCTGATGTAATGCATTTTGGCGGGAAAAATGTTTGTCATTCAAGCATTATATTCAAAGTGAACATTTATTATGGATTTATGAGCACATTTTGATGAGGGTAAAACACAACATTGTTAAAGGTACAGTACGGGATTGTTAACAAACCAGAATAGAAATGTTCACAGATTCAACTACATTGTATAACTTACACGGTATAAAGATGGCGATGGTAGAAAACCCATGCTGAAATATATCTGCATGAAATGCTATATTTTGTTTAGAAAAGTGTAAACAATCAATCTACGTTTCGGCGATCGCGAGATCAAAAACATTCTTTGTGTTTTATGAGAAAAAGGGGTCGATTTTTATATTTCCTCGGGACTCGGATGTCCGATTTAGCTACAATTTTACAGGTTTGATATTTCATGACGGATTAGACAAAGTGTGAGTGCTGTTCTGTGACCTTTACCAATCATGTATTATACCTTTAAATGTCGGTCTGATAGCAGTTTTTATCTATACAATTAACTGGAAACATTTCTGTGGCACATCTTCCACTTTTAATGCTCTCATGCTGGTATAAACCTGCATTTGAATACATTATCTCACTAAGCGCATAGGGACCGTGCAAAATGTGGCGCGTAAAAAAAACGAACGTGTATTTTTGTCGATTTCACGAAGACAGGAACATATACATTGATGACATTTCCACAGGTTAGTCCTATAATATGCAATTTGCAAACCAAATCATTACAATATAATGATCTTTTAAGAAAAGGATGAAATGGCCAATGATGTATTTTACATATGATTTTCAAACGAATAGTTTATTACAGGCCTACTACGTAAGTTCGCCAGCCGGATTGCTTGTCGACTGTTGATTTCAGAGGGCGCCCTCTGCTGGTCAGGGAAAATAGTTTCACACTCGCCTCTCCATCTTTAATGCTGCTATTATATTCAGAACATTTTTCTGTTTCGGTGGTTAATTATCATAAATGTTGGTGCTTGAAACAATGTGTATAGCTGCGAGTGCGTCAAAAATGTCATGTGATGTTTGCAGGGGGCGTGCTTGTCTTGTCTTCCTTTTCTATTATTTTTGTTCGTGTTCGAACCCAATCGTCTGCAGCCTGTCAATTATAGTCATTTTTATAGGGCCTTTACGAAAAGCTCGGCTCCGGCTCCGGCTCCTGCTTCGTCTCTGTTTCCATACGCTGAAAATGTAGGTTGTAGTTTTCTATCGAAGCCGAAGCTCTGTTGTCCTTTTCAAAACCAGAGAATCCTTACTTCCTAACTGCAGCCAAAAGCCTCTATTTTGATACCTGTAATTTTGAAATGGATTCACGAAATGGAGCAGGAGCCTGAGCCGGAGCCGAGCTTTGAGAACGGCCCCTGGTTAGACTTGGAACTTATTTCGCTACCGCCATTTTCTTGAGGCCCACACAACGAAAACGTAAGGATTTGGCCACATGATGAAGCTGAAGAAAGGCTCCAGCTTCGCCATGTATCTCAAGCCCTTCATTTAATTTAGGACACAAAATGGCGGTCGCAAAATAAAATTCCAAGCCTAGCCTCAAGCCTCATTTCGTAATAAAGTCCAATATCGTGCCAATAGCAATACAGCGCCCTCTATTGGTCACTACCTTACCTGCGTTTATTATGTAAAACGTTCGCCGTTCTCTATGCGATGTGCGTCTTTAGGGATGCTGTTGGTCAATACTTTCTCATTATACTCATTCTTATCCTAAAGTAAAGATAAAACAAGAACCAGGATACAGTAGGTTAGATTACTGTTATTGTTGGTTTTCTCGGTCATTTTCGGCAAATGAGCGGCCAATTTCATGTTCACACATTCGTGTCGACGTGATTTTGCCTCCTCGGTTGAAACCGTCACTCGATTTCACTTTGATGCATTCGTATTTATTGCATTGCATTAAATTCAATTCAACAGTCGTTCAGTTTAGCCACGCAAAATCGGCATTCAACTTAGCACGCTGCCAAAACCCGTTGCGAATTTGAATGGAATTTTAAATTGAAAGGCGATTCCTCTTATTCGCCTGACGCTTGTTTACATTTTGCTTGCACATGAAGTGAAATCGAATGACTATGTTGAGATATCTTGCAGTTCCACGCGAAATGGAATGACGCAGCTAGCGTTTAAAATGTCCGCTCAATTGCCAAAAAAGACCAGGGGAAACCTATTATTGAAGCCTTGATGTTGTTTTTAATTTTGCTGATAGTCCTCTTGTTGTTGTTTTTTGTCCGTCCTAGGTTATGGCGACGCCGTTCCTGTGACGGACTTGGGTCGAGTGCTCATCGTCATTTATTCCTTGGTGGGAATTCCCCTCACGCTGACTTTCCTGGCTGATATCGGGGGCCTACTGGCCCGTCTGGTCATCGTCATATCCAGGGCGTGTTCCTGTAGGCGAAAGAAGTCTGGATCATACCCAAGGTCCGTACGGAATAATACTCAGCATGTGGCTAGCAGCGGAGAGCCCGGGGCGCATCACCTGCAGAACGGCGGCACGACGGGACCCGAGGAGCGCGAGTCCGAGGACGACATCCGAGACGTGCGGCTGACGCTGGGCATCTTCAGGGACTCATCCGCGGAGCCCGTTTGCAGCAGCCAGCGGAGCTCGAGGCGGAACTCGACGGTTGACGATTCTGAGATCGCCTTGCGAGCCGCTCAGGCCGTCAACGCCCCATCGGGCACCGACGCGTTCGGCGGTGGCACCGGCCTCTGGACCGGCGAGACCAACCTCGGATTCCTCCCCGAAGCCACCGTCGTCCCGGACGAGGAAAAGAAGAGTCCGAACGGGCACGGCGCGTGCGGCGGGGAGCGCACGGACGACCGCACCGATGGAAATGAGGAAGACACGGACAGAGTAACAGGACACGTCCCCGTGGCCATAGTCGTGGTCATCCTCCTGGTCTACACCTTCCTGGGTGCTCTCATGATAGCTTATGTAGAAGAATGGTACTACGGCGAAGCTTTGTACTTTACATTCGTCACGCTGACCACCATAGGATTCGGTGACTTCGTGCCGGTCAAACACTACATGGACATACCTTCTTTCTTCGGCTGCCTGATCTACACCATCGTTGGCCTGTCAGTGATGTCCATGTGCATTGCTCTCGTGCAAGCAAAGGTCGTGAAACTCATGTCAAAAGTTGCCGGTAAAGTTGGGTTTTAAAAGGGTATTTTTTTATGGACAATGACATTGCCTTTTATTCGATTTGCAGCTCACGAATATTGTCTATGGAACGGTTATATACATGTATGGACTATGGACATAATGACATGAACTGACTTATTATTATGACAACAAGAGCACCGACTTCAACAGTGATAACAGCAATAGCAGCAGCAGCAGCAACAGCACCAACTGCATGCCAACAGCAACAGCTACAAAATCATCAGCAACAGAAACAACAATGGTTGTTGCAGAAACAACAACAATATAAAAAGGAATAAGACAACAACATCATCAATAGCAACATTAGCATCAAAAGTAACAGCAGCAACAGGATCAACTGCAGCAGTTGACCATACCATATACGACAAATAAATTTGGTTACATTATTATTGCCTCCAAGGCGCGTTACGGCCTGTTATGCACTGTTAATACAATATTCAAGAAAGATAATTTATGCACCTAGATATAAATTTGTAGCTAAAATAAATGTCGACAATCATCTTTTATTATACCGTGCACGATGTTAATATTATACAATTCTTTTAAACTGCTTCAAGGAGGTAGAATTACCGTTCAACGAAATTAGTACTAAAACTGCTAGAATGAAAAATAGCAGAAAACAATCTGAAATTTCAAAATAGTATAGCGTATTTTTAAGAGGGGTGGTTTTGCCCAGAAAACCATAGCTTTATTTATTCTTTTTTATAATTACATGTATTATTAAGAATATAAGTATTATTGTTTGTTTATAATTATCATTGAACAAAATGGATAAACATGCATCTGTAGTTGATGGGAGGCACCCCGTAAGCTTTTGTGGCCAGCCACCGCAAAGTGAATGAAAAATCACCACAAAGTACTTCCATTTCTTGTTGTATCGCGATTTTTATCAATGGCTTGAATGTAACTAGCGCCCTCTAGGTCTCAGAAATGCTTTTGTTTTGGGACGCCCTCTTCAAGCTATTGGCGACCACCCATAAGCTGGAAGGAGAAAGGAGAACGTATTGCGTTTTAAAGTTAGGGCTTAAAATAATGTACCAGCCAGACTGAACAAAAAAAAAAAAAAGGAGAAAAGAAATGGTAGAAAAAAATTACGAGAACAAGCTACATGTATTTCTGGTACTGTCCCTTTTGGCGTCGTGACTATTCCATGTTGTGCGACTTATATTAGGCAAAGGCGCCAATCCCACTCAAAACATGGTGACGTGACACTAATGGGAGACTTTTGGAGCGGACTGTCGATAGAGGGCAGCAAACTATCGTTCTCCTTAAAACTTTTGTACACGCTTAAAGTGCGGTGATTGTCCAAAAACGTTCCAAAAGTCGCAGAAAAAAGCTGTAAACTTTAAATTCAGGCAATTAACAATTAATTTTTAGCTTCACATTGCCACCCACCCAAATTCAAATGCCCGAAAACACAAAGTGAGGTGAAATTATTACGTTTGGCGAGGAATAATGTGCTAGGTCTCGCTTGCCAAAGTAAAAAAAAACCCCAAAAAACTAAATACTATGCTGTTTGCTGTCATCCAACATGTAGTGGCGTCACCAGACTTTTGAGCCGTCTGGGGGGGGGGGGGGGGGCACAAGGGGGGCACTAGCAATTGTTGGGGGGGCACTACAATAATATATATTATATTTTTTTTCACCAACCCAAATCTCAAATGGGGGGCACGCGGGGGGGGGGGGGGGCACGAGGTTTTCCCGGGGGGGGGGGGGCACGTGCCCCCCTGGCCCCCCTTGGCGACGCCACTGCCAACATGATCGTTTGTAACTCGCCCTTTTGATGGCCAATCTCCACAGATTCTGCATTTGTTTGTTCTCGGGGAACTCATGTCCTCCCTTGGCAACAAAACCGGTCACTGCACAGCATGTACGAAGCATTTTCATGGGATTATTTACGCCGCTGGTATTTACGACGAATACTCGTGCACAAAAGCAATGGCAACACAATTGACACACTTTTCCCGAGATTGATGAAGCGCCCCCTCTTTAGATAAACAATGGTCAGTCAAAATTCTCCCATTAGTCTTACCAAGGCTTAATAGTGTTGTAACGTACTGTACTTTTGTTCTCTTTAAGGCATTGTACATTCTAATTCCGGAGGAGCACTTTTAAAGCGTATTTCTGAGGCACCAACTCAAGTATGACAAGAAGGGGCTAATACTAACGATTATCCAGTATGCGGATTAGGTATTTGGCCATGTTTTGTTTTTAGACCAGATTTTCATGATTCAAATCGATTTTTATTTATAAAAAAAACCCAACAGATTCTTATTAATTCTGTACATAATCAAGGAAAACAGTGATGTAATTAATTAAGCTGGATTCTAACAAGAATAAAGATTTTCAAAGAATGTTAAACAAGAAAATCTAAAATGTTTTATTTAAATCAAATATTTTATTCTAACAATTAAGAAGGGACACTTTTTAGCCTGAGCACACGGTTTTGAATGGCGCCCTCTTTTGATTTAAACGAGAATCGGCTTTGGTGTTTATCGATTTAAAATCACTCCTGCTCGGTGCGTGATGCGCGTTTTATTCCTGAAAGGAAAACGGACTTAGACGAATATACGGCATGGACAACATGTCCCGGATTTCCCCACCGTTTTTTTTGCTCATGATTACCTTTCCGGCTTCCCAGATTTCAGTAAAAGATGATTAGCGGTGTACAAAATAATATACCGACACCACCGCAGCTTTCTTTTTAATCAAAAGAGGGCGCCCTTCAAAAACGTTTCTTCGGATTACTGTATAATCGTGGGGTGGTGGGGGACGTGTTCCCTGTCTCCCCCATGGGTTTGACGCCCGTGATATCAGGATTACGCAGAATTTACATCTCTAGCGACACAAGGCTTGAGGTTTCCATCACGTTTTTGTGCCTTATTTTGTGATTTTGTTTTGTTATCAATTTGATAATTAATACATAAATAATTTGGTCGATGTGAATTTCAAAATTACAAGGATACAATCAGTGTATTTTACAGGTCTGAAAAATAAAACGATCCCAACTGAAAATGTGAGAGCATCATGATCATCTGTCGGTAGGCATAACCATAGACTTCAATAACTGCTTAAAGGTAATCTCATATTTGGGTTTTTGTCAAAGAAATTCAGATTCATAAGCAGCAATTTCAAGAAAGATATAGTAACAGCATAGAGATACATACTAATAAACTAGAGGGCGGGCTCGGCGAAATTTCTGTGACAACATGGGGATCGATCCGCCATTACTGAAAAAGGCTCTGCGCCGGCGCTTTACTTTCCTTGATGTGTACGTACGGCGTAGGCCTTTGTACTGTAATTTATGCAAGTGCTCCGTCAGCATATCATTCCCTGGTACGCATGCGTATACGTAATTCGTGCCTTTAATAGTAATGGCGGCACGGGCCCATGCGATCACAGCACCACAGTACAGGGGAGTATTGTGCGTCCGCCCTCTAGTTTATTAGTGTGTATCTCTATGAGTAACAGTCATCTGTGAAATTACCAGTCCCATACGGTGCCCAGTATTTGAGAAAATGGTGAAAAACGCTCAAGGTCTCCTGATGATGACTAGAGCATACTAGTCGAAACGTTGAGACCTTGAATTGCGAGAAGTGCGAACGAAATAAGAAGTGCGAAAGTACGGAACGATTCTAACATGGTGTTTCCGCAAACCGATCCACGTAACGCTCACGGTCTTTTAAAATCTATCCACAGGATTTTTGATCTCACCCCGAGATCAAAACTGTGTATTGGTCCTTGATTGTACTCTCTTTTTCTGGAAAATACAACTGTCTGTTTGGCATTTCAGGAAGAAAAATTACAATGATGTTTTTCTACCATGGCATATTTATAACCTGTAAGTAACTCTGTCAAAATTTCTGCTTCGGCATGCTACTAAAAAGAATGATAGTACCTCTAAGTCACAAAGAAACGCTGTCCGATATTTCATGCAAGTTTGACCATAGAATTAGAATACAGAAACTGATGGAGTTATGAAAATTAATGTGGACATGTCTGACTATGTTCGAGACTGAAATATAAGACTAGTTGTATTTTACAAATGTGACGCTTCGTTCATGTTCTTATTGCGAGGTCTTTTTAGCCTTGTCAAGACCATTCCCAAAAATCAAAGTATATAGCATACCTTGTACATGTACTAGGAAAACGCAGCCGTGTTTCCATTACAATGGCGACCGGGAAACAGGACTTGGGTTAATTTTTGTGCTAGAGTTGAAAATTACTCTCTGAATATTGAGGCAATCGATGTGAAACTTGTACAGATTGTATAGCCGTGGATGTTCCATACAGGATTATACCAGATTTGCCCCAGTTCAAAATCATTTTCATTATGGGAGGGGACTGAGTAATAATAATAACAATGATAAAAATATTTTTTTATAAAGCACAGACAATTCCACAAAGTGATCAAAGGCACTAATTACATAACAAAATGAGACCAATAAAAATAACAATTAAGATTAAGATAAAGAGATATAAATACCAAAATAATCATCGTGACTTGAATATTTCTGAAACGATGACATTGATACAAATGATAAAGGTTACAAAATAATAATTAAATCAGTAATAAATTCATAAAATATGATTAGAAAAAGAGCCGCAGGCAATTCTTAATTCAGTAATTACAATGAAATTGTCATTACAGATAATAACAGTGTAAAACATGTAAAATGTATTAAGGATTAACAGTCCTACAGGGTGTAGGCAGTAGTTTCCAATGACGTGCCTTCGCGGGGGATATGTTGTTTGGTGCAAGAAGGATGAAACTATAAAATTCAAACATCAAAACAAAATAATCTTGTTTTCCTACTGATTTGCAAAACCATACATTCCACCGACGCTGGGCGTGGTAAACATAATCCTAGGCAGCTGATGTCATGCATAGCGCGAGGTACAATTCCTGTTTCACGAATGGCTTCTGAGCTACCGAAGACTCGTCAACAATTCGCGCAGAGTGGGAAAGAAAAATGGCACAATTTGAAGGCTTGGTGAGGGTCTGAACCCCCGTTATACAGAAAGACAATACATGTATTGTTTTATTTTAATGATTCACTTTAAACGTAAAGTGGACTGCAGTGGTAGTATATGTCTGTATTGTTCACCTTTGATTTGATTCAGTTACCCTTTTCAGTGAGTCAGGTGTAATAACTTATTGATAAGTTGACATTAAGTTATTAATACGTGTTTACGTCCGTATTTTCTTGACCATTATGAAAAACCGTCTGCACTTCCAGGGCGCGCATATTCTCCCATGAATGATTAAACATGTCGATGAAAACCGTTATACCGGACAAAGCGAATCGTTTCAAAAGGTGCATTACAGTATTGGTTACATACCCAAACAGAAATGATGTATAACTTTCAGGGTATGAAGATAAGACTGGTAGAAACATATTGTTAAAATATTTCCACCCGCATAGTGCATATTTATCCAGAAATGAGTTAAACAAAGACTGAAAACTGTTTTGATCTCGGGGTAGGCCTAACATTCTCTATGTTTTATACGAACAATTGAGTCCCCACTTGGGTTTTTCGCTATTTCTACGTGGCTCAGATGTCCGATTGAGCTCAAAATTTCACAGGTCTATCATTTCATGTACCTGTTTCATCAGACAAAGTGATGACCTTTACCAATATTGTATAATATCTTTCGTGGTGAAGATAGATTTTGAGGTGAGAAAAACCAGTCGTGATATCTTCTGATCTTCTCGAACCTCCTGGAGAAGATTGTTGTCTTTTTTTAAGAAGTTGAAGATATTTGAAACTTAGAGGACCGTGATCGTTTTGTGGAGCCACGGTCCACACGTGCCTCTTCGCCAGTCCAATCAAACCAACTCCGCACCGGGCACGAACGCTCCATCTCCCATGAACATCACCGGCACCGGGCCGGTGCCGTCACGCCGATGACAAATGCTGATTTAAAGCGCGAAACTTCAGGTTCAGACTTCAAAATGTCAAGCCCACCCCCTCAACTCTCAGACAATCTCGAGGGATCATTAGACAAAGTAGATGTTCCTTGTTGTTATCAGGATTCCTTGCGAATGCCCTAATAGGACTACCTCTTAAGCAAGAAGAGCAGCTTCGATGTCTCCCACGTGTCGGTCTGGGCGTCATTTATCAGAGTTCCTGTTGCTATACGGCAACAGTGTCATTTTCCTCACGGGAAAGTCCACAGCGGTAGTTGGTAATGAAGCTAAAACCTAACGACATATCTGTTTAGTACATTACATTTTGTTTGTGGTTAATTTCCAGTGATCTGGCGTGTCGAACTCAAGATTATGTGGTCAGTCTGCAGATTGTGGGTTCGAATCCAGCCATGGGCTTGTGGTGATTGCGTCCTTGGGCAAGATGCTTTTTCACGTATTGCTCCTCTTCACCCAGGTGTAAATGGGTACCTGTGAGGGTATAGAGATGGCTCTGTGGTTTGATTAGCCTCTATGCGCCCTAGGATTGCCGGGGCTGTATATACTCCCCAGGGAGTTGATATTGTTTCAGGAATGTATATTATGGCCCGATGACCAGGGATAATAATAATGTACAGCGCTTTGATCTTCTTGGAAATGCGCTTTATAAATGCCCGTTATTATTACTATTATTATTATTATTATTCCCTGTTAGACTTGTGATCAAGGGCCAATTTCATGCAGCTATTAAGCACACAAAAATTGCTTAGCCCAAAATGTTTTTCTCAATTAAACCACCCACCATTGAATATTTCATTTGATATTCATGGTCAGCGAACAACAGCCAAATAACAATCACATTTGATAGACAACACATTGACATTTCGTTGTTGGGGTGATTTGAGTAGAACAGAAGTTTCATGGTTAGCAAAATAATTGCCATGCTAAGCAGGGTCATGTAATTAGATCCATATCAGCTGATCTATACGTAATGCAATGTCATGATATAATGTATTCCGAGGATTGGACGTAAAGTTTGAATATCATAATTGTTTAGTTACTTATGAGTCTTTTAATATTTGTTTTTTAATTAGTTTTTAAGTTTCCTCTTTTTTTTGTCATGAGATAAATAAGATAGAAGCAGGCATTTTATTCAGGCTCCACATAGCTGCGGTCTTCACCGAATGAGGGCGCCCCGCATTTCAAATCAGATATTAAATTACAACATGAGGAAAAAAAATGCTTCTCTAATATCACGTTCTGTGTACATACAGTTCTTTTTCACTGTGTGACTGTAGATGTAAAATTTCAAAGCCTTGTATGCATGGCGTTACAGTACAATGTAGTTCATGATGTCAAAAAGACGTAAACACATGAAATTCTCCTAATCAAAATCGAATGAAATGAAATAGCAAGCTACATGTACCTTATCAGGGAAATGTACATGTGATCGATGTCACATGCACATGGTACATGTTCCTTGTTTTGTCCTGTTTTGTTTTACGAGGACTTCATTAGTTTGTTTGATTAATCCCGAGCACAAACCCAAACATATTTAAAAACGAACGTTGTCCCAGCAATAATTAAAACTTGCCACAAAATTCACGATGTTGTATGTACAGATTACACAATGAAAGCTCTAAAGTAAGCCTGTTAATTTCGTCATATAATAACGGCTTTGTAGAACGTCCTGTTCGGCTATTTACTTTAGACGTATTCTCGTGATATTGACACCACGGATGTATACATGTAATGCAGTTCTATTACCATCATTCTGAACAGTTATGTTATACATTTTCCAAAGATTCCAAAAGGCTTTTTCACGCGACGCTCTCGGCCATTGAGAAATTCTCTCATGGGTCTGGACCTCGGTCAAAATCTCTCAAGGATTCACTAGGGACGTGGGTCACTCTCAAGCATTGGTGTCCTTTCGATGACATTTTTTTTTTTTAAAGATTCCGCAACCATGAGAAAATTTCTCGAGTTTTCTCGACAAATTCCGTCCTTATAGACCGAAATAAAGGGTCAACGATATCCGACGAGAATCTTTCAAAGCAATTATCATGTTAACATTTAATTTTTTGTTATCAATACAATTAATAAATGGCTGCAAAAAGCATCATCATCAGCTAACACCTGAATAATGCATTGAGTTAGGAGGGCCTATAACGTTTCGATATTTTTTAAAGCCTTTGATAAAGATCCTGCTAAATGATCGAAACGTCTGGCCCTCCTAACGCCTGACATTGTAGTTTTGATTATGTTGTTTTCAATTGCTTCTCCTTAATAAACAAACAAATAGACCAACAAACGAGCAAACCGATTTTGAGTACAAGGAGCACATACCGAGTGACACTTTCACTACTAACCAATGGGAGACTTTTGGAGAGTCGGTCTTGAGTCAACAGCGCACGCGCACGCACGCGCAATACAACGCGCGCATGCTCACAATTGCGCAAGTATGGTTTGCGCGTGCGCTGTTGACTCAAGACCGACTCTCCAAAAGTCTCCCATTATTTTGTGAAATAAGATCCTAATTGGTGAACATGTTCTTCTTCAAATTCTATTGTATTACTTGATATAACAAGCCAACGAAAATCCGTATTACTTTTTGGCTGATTTATGCCTAGCTCACGAAATGAGCTTGAACTTATTCATCTGTGGTTCGATCCAGTTCCCCTTTAAAGCTAAAAATTTTCAGGATTAAACATTGACCACAAAGTGCCTGCACATTGTTGTCAGATCGGAAATGCATGACACGTAAAAAAAAAACGTATGTGTCTCATGGAAATAAATACCGTACTTTGTATAATTATTTGAATGTGACTTAATTAAAGGGCATGTACAATATTTTTGATCTTGGGAAGATCAAAATTCCTTCTTTATCTTTTATAAGAAATATTGAGTCGGGTTTTTGACTATTATCTCGTGACTCAGATGTCCGATTGAGCTCAAGTTTTGACAGGTTTATTATTTCATGTACATGCTGGATCAGACAAAGTGTGAGTGCTGTTCTGTGACCTTTACCAATAATACCTTCACCGTCATAGATTTGAAATGGCTGGGACCAACACGGTATGTCATGTTGTTATAGAATGGCGAGATTGTAATAATTAATGTACCTAGCATAATTATAAGCACACTCTATCGTCTCCTGCTTGTCTCGTAGTGTTAGTCGAATTTCATGGCCGTGAGCTGAAGACGCATTAAAAACAAACCGGACAGCACACACGGTGTTTTAAACAAATACATTAATCTTTGAGAACATATTCTGCTAGCTGGAGCCGTGTGGACGCCGTTATTCAAGAGCCGCGAGATAGCATGTTTTCAGTGTGAAGGAGGAGTCATTACATATAGCCGTGTTCATATTGGTCAGTCAGAGTAGCTAGTATATACTTGTAGTAAAAGAGAAATGCCGTTTTATGGCCTCCAATGAATCTGCATTGTCACTTTAATTCCCTTTAATTCATATTGTGTACAAAATTCATCTTAAAGGTATAATACATGATTTGTAAAGGTCATAGAACAACACTCACACTTTGTCTGATCCAGCATGTACATGAAGTAATAATACCTGTGAAAAATTTGAGCTCAATCGGACATCTAAGTCACGAGAAAATAGCGAAAACCGACACAATTTTTCTTATAAAACATGAATGGTTTTGATCTTACCCCGAGATCAAAACTGTTCTTGGTCTTTGTATGAATGATTTCTGGATAAATACTCCTTTTCAGGTGGAAATATTTTCACGGTATGTTTCTATCAGCACCATCTTCATACCCTGAAAGTTACACGTAAATCTGTGAACATTTCTGTTTGGATATGTTACCA
This sequence comes from Astropecten irregularis, assembly GCA_963971285.1. Lineage (NCBI taxonomy): Eukaryota > Metazoa > Echinodermata > Asteroidea > Paxillosida > Astropectinidae > Astropecten > Astropecten irregularis. Next base: position 11,118,475 of record OZ020254.1, read on the forward strand.
GTCTTGTACTGTACCTTTAAGAGCCACAAGATTTCAGTGTGGATGTGTCGTTATAGTTGTGTTAGTACAGGAGCAGCTATTTGTATAGTAAATCAGAAATGCCGTTTTAGGACATTCAATGACTATGCATTGTCACTTTCATTCCCTCTTATTTTATATTGTGTACATAATTATCTCAAATGTATTATATAACACCTTAGTAGATCCTTGTCATTTGATTGGAGGATTGTATGTCACGTGATATTGGATAAATACACCAATTCATGGCTTACGTCACAACCGTTGAAATTTGTACCATTCACCGTGCATTTTTGGTGCCATCCGATTTGTACCATTGCACGCCAGGGACTCTAATACGTGATTGATCAAGCGGCGTTCCATTTAGTCACTGCGTGCGCGCGTACGCGTTGGCGTGCAACGCGCGTTACTGTTATAAGAGCATACATTTTGGCAAGATTTTAAGTTTTTTTTTGTCTCGCTAGCTCTTAAAATGTTATCCTCCAATCAAATGACAAAGATCTACTTAGGTGTTATATAAAACAAATAATGAATGTTTCACATTCGTAGAATGGAAAACATAATTTCATTCGGTGACAGATGGACTGTTCCATTCCACTCGGCTTCGCCTCGTGAAATGGAACAGTCCATCTGTCACCTCATGAAATTATATTTACCATTCCACTCATAAACATTCATTATTTGTATAATATCATACTTTGCTTTTTATCAAAGAAATACAGATTCATGGGCAAAAATATCAAGACAGATATAGTAACAGTCATCTGTGAAAAATTCAGTCCCATACGGTGCCCACTTTGTGAGAAAATGGTGAAAAACAGCCACTGTATTTCTTAAGTCTTTTCTCTTTTATTTTTGATCTTTTAAAAGATCAAAAAGATTTTCGGTCGTTGTTTTACTAATTTCTTGATAAATACAGCATTTCAGGCGGGAAAATGTAAAACGGTATGTTTCTACACCACCATCTTCATACCATGTAAGTTATACGTAAATCTGTGAACATTTCTGTTTTGGTGTCTTACCAAAGTATGATACTACCTTTAAACAAAAATTATAGTATACACTGTCACTACGAGCTGAGTTCATATAGTTTTTAATAGGTCGTTAACGAAGTTAGGTTTATTATCACTGCACGCAGTGCCCGGTAAAAATCACGAAACGAACACACGGCATAAACACGCGTCGTGGCTTACAATAATCATAATAGGCCTAAAAATACAACGTGTATGTGTATAATCAAATTTAAAGGCCTATGTTTTTTTATGTGGATGAAATCGAAATAAGATGAACATCACGGCGGAGAAGATGTAGCTGTATTATGGAAATAATTACAGGAAAGAGCAGAGAGCTTGTTTGTGGGAAATACTCAAACGCAACACTCAGTCGAGTGTTGCATTTGTAGCTATTTTGTATTTCGCTTTCTAACATTTTCTTTTGTAGTTGTGCATATTTCACGTGTGCTTATTTGTATTCAAATTCTTAATTCCGATAAATACCTGGTCCTCACTAAAAAAAAAAAATCTCACAAAAACACATAAAAATTATTAGCAAACAAAAAGAAACTGTAAAAAAAACACAGAAAAAAACACGTTTTTTTCTAGTCACCAGTGGTTAATTTCACAAAACTCATCGTAACTTACTATCAATCGTAGGACTTTTCGGTTCTACATAGTAAAGGTCCTCTACGATGGGTTATCCTTCGTAACTCAAGTTACGATCCATCGTAGGGCTGCATGACATCGATCCTAGGTGTCGTCGGTTTTACCCGCCCACAGTTGTGCAAAGATTCCAATTTATGGACTAACCTTGTACTTTAGAATCGCATACAAATTTTATCCTCCGCATTCTCCTTAACACTGTTTTTTCTTTTTTTTTATTCACCACGGTTCCGCGCAAAATAAGATGTACAAATACCCACTATAGGTCACGTGATGGCATATAAATATCGGTTACGTAATCGCTCTATCGTCTTGGGGTTTTAGGCCTACACAAGCCGTCTTTGTATAGTCTTGCATACATTAATTAAGAACCCTTCCAACCGGCGTTTTTGGCGATGATTTGGTGGGACTCTGCATTCATTGCCTTTAACGGCTCGTAATTAACAACAACGAGGATGACTTATGAATAAATATCCCAGACTTCAAGAGATAAAAGTAATTTGACAGTTTTTGGTAAGTTAAACCAGTGTCCTTTTTTGTAAAAGCCGTAATCCCCACCCCCCTCAATAGCAATAGTTAGGCCTACAATGATATGAAATATTTTACTTTCGTATGCATTTTGTTACTCATTTGATTTATTTTGTGGAAACCAATCAGCAATTAAATTGTATACAATATAAATAAAGACTTAAAACGGTCGGTTAAAATGGTTAAACACAACATTAAACATAATTTGTTGAGTTTTTTCTCTTTTCCTTCACAAATTACAGAGAATTAATAAGACTTTGGTGGGATTGGTTGAGCAGTAGCGACTCTGACAGAGTAGTCTCTTTGGGGGACGAGTCTACATGATCTGACTCGAGTGGAGACTACAGGGTACGTACGTGCCATACGTTATTACTGCATCGTCGTGTGCATTGAGTCGGCGAAACATCAGCTCAGCACGTGGTGGGTTTATATGTACCATGTGACATCGGTCGCTCAACGTCACATGCATGACGGTCCGTGATCAGACAGGCAGCTAAACATTGGGTCGTCGGTGCGGCTGGTACACGACCAGCTGATGGAAGATCGAAGCTGCCAGTAACGTCCTCGACCCAATGTGGAACTCCCTCTAATTGATTTCCTGCAAGTTTCCATCTGTCCTCTACAAAAATACAATTACTGAATAACTGTCGGAGAAGAACGAAAACGACAGGAGGAAGATTGAACAAGAAAGGACTTCGTGTGGGGATTTGTGATCACTGGTGATGATGTACCCTTGTCAGTGAGGTAGCGTGCTGTGCGTGAGACGCACGGCTTGTTCATTTTTTTCAGGATTGTAGGTCAGTGGAGAGCAGAGCCCTGAGCCCAGGTTCCGGGTAGTGAACTTGAAACTTAGGAACACATGGCGAACAGTGCCGCCGTCTGTGAGGACACCGTGGCCACTAGGCGCGGCAGCCACCATCTCCATCTCCTTGCCCGCTGGCTCAGGGCCTCCCTGCCCGTCCTTCTGTGGACCGGTTACCTCCTAGCCGGCGCGGCCGTCTTCCACGCCGTGGAAGGACCGTCTGCCGCCCGTCACCTGGAACTCCAGGCCAACCTGACCCAGGAGACCAACCGTACCATCGTGGCCCTGTTCGAGAAGCTGCTGAATAACATGAACGATACGGTCAACTCGACCGGGGTCATGGCCGAGTTGGCCCATCAGCTACAACTCATGGCCAACGACAGCAACAAGATCTCGGTCAAGTGGAACTTCATGAACTCAGCGCTGTTCTGCATGACAGTCGTTTCAACTATCGGTAAGTGAAGTCTTTAGTTCTGAATACCCTTATGAATAATTATAACAATAATAATAACCGAGGATGGGACCTTAGGGAGATTTTCCCATAGAGTCGTGCACAAACTTTACTTATCTATTTCTAAACATCCTCCAAACCAATGAACTTGAAATTGACATATGTTCATATTGAGAGCATTCTCCGTCTTCTATTAAAATATGATCAGCAAAAATATGTCTTTAAAGGGTAGCTGGTACGTTAGGGAGACATCGAAATGGCTCCCTAATGTCCCAATGTCTCCCTAATGTCCACTTTTAGATGCAAACGTGTCTCCCTAATACCCCATTTGTAATTACAAGAGGAACTGTTATGATTGTCAAAAAGTCTACAATCTTCGTATAACCTCTCTTCTATACCTCTTGCACGGTTTGGGGCGGGCAACCTTAGTGTTTAGGGAAAGGGTGCTAGATGTAATGTAAATGATACGTTACCTTTTCACTTCAATGATGCGTTTTTATATCAATGACCTCATGATGTGCTACAAATTCACCACTTGCAGTGTTAAAGGTATACAGTACATTGATTGGTAACATACCCAAACAGAAATGTTCACATATATACCTATAACTTTCAGTGTATGAAGATTGTGCTGGTAGAAACATACAGATAAAAATGTTTCCGCCTGAAATTGTCCATAAATTAGTAAAACAAAGACCGAAGACAGTTTTGATCTCTGGGTAAGATCAAAACCATTCTCGTGACTCAGATGTCCGATTGAGCCCAAATTTTCACAGGTGTGTTACTTTATTTACATGTTGCATTAGACAAAATGCGCTGTTCTGTAACCTTTACCAATCATGTATTATACCTTTAAGTATGTTTTTCTCTCTCCGTGGTCCGCCACGTACTTGCAAGAACAGCGCGACGGTCCCACTGTTAAATGCACGATAACAATTAAAGGTAATATCATACTTTGGTTTTTGTCAAAGAAATACAGATTCATGGGCAAACAATTATATCAAGACAGATACAGTAACAGTCATCTGTGAAAATTTCAGTCCCATACGTTGCCCACTTTTTGAGAAAACAGTGAAAAAGGCCACAGTATTTCTTAAGTCTTTTCTCTTTTTTTTTCTCTTTCTTATAGCCTTTGAGAAAGATCCTGCTAGGATTGAAACGCGTCAGGCCCTCCTAACTTAAAGCTCTTTTATTTTTGATATTTTAAAGGATCAAAAAGATTTTCGGTCGTTGTTTTACTAATATCTTGATAAAGACACCATTTCAGGTGGAAATATTTCAACGGTATGTTTCTACCATTACCATCTTTATACCCTGTAAGTTATCTGTAAATCGGTGAACAATTTCTGTTTCGGCATGCTACCAAAGTATGATGGTACCTTTAAAGTAAGAAGTCAAATCGACATCAATGGCCATCGCGAAAAAAAAACTCGACGCGTATAAAAATAAGTGTTTTAATAATAATATTTGGCCGTGTTTTTCTACCGTGTTTGACTGCCGTGTTATACCGCCGCCGAGCCTAGCCACGCAACACGGGCACCGGAGCCTTATAGAGTCAGGGTGGGTCTCAGGGAAACTGCAGGCTGTACAAATACTGATGCTTTTTAGCTGTCAGCTGAGCGGATGCCGTACCGGATAACTAAATACCATGCCCCGGCATTCCTCTTGTTTTTAGGCCAGTGGTGATCGAGTCGCCATGGTGCCCGACCCGTTGAAAATGAAACCCGAAATAAATTTTTTCATTCTAGTATTTTATTTTTGTTGGGGGGCACCGTTCGTGTCAATATTCTAATTTCTGTATCTATTTGCATCATCAACACAAGTAACAATATGCTGCAAACTGTTCATCAGCCAAAATGACCTGAAATATATCAAATGCTTGGAGTTAGGATTTTAGACTTTGAGAACGATCCTGCTAGGATCGGAACGCGTCAGGTCCTCCTAACTCCAAGTATTTTTATAATTTTTTTTTTATTTCTTATAAAAACCCTTTGTTTAAGAATTCTCTGAGCTTTCGCTGAAGGATTGTTAATTAATCAATTGTTCTTGGCCTTGTTGATCATTTCATTACGATTAATAATTATAGCATATTGACAAAAATATGGCATCTGCACTATAGTAAGCAGGAGGTCGTGGGATCGAATCCCACCTGAGCCAGCATGTGATATTTTTTAACGTACTCTCACTAGCACTGAGTATACAGTGCTCATCCCAGTCGGTGAAGGGCAAGCCTAATTTGCATAGAACAGAACTGTTTAAACAATTACAACATTTGAATTTAAAACTGAACATGACAAAGTTATAACAAGCAAAACAAACTTTAGATCAAAATGGATAACACAAAATAGTACGAAAATGAGTAAGTAAAAAACAAAACAAGTAAAACAATTACAAAATATACCAACAAATAAATCAAGAAAAAATAGGGAAAAAAATCAACAACAAAAAACAAGAATGACTGCATTAAAAGAAATCAACAACAACTAAATACCAACTATCCTTTTGGAACGGTAGCGATATCATTGTTTATCAGTGACAGGTATTTAAAACGAACCGGTTAACCGTATCAATCAACCTCAATGTACTTGAAACAAATCCGTATAGGCCTAATGGTAAACGTTTTACTATTTCTGGCACGAGATGGAATGACTAATTCCTTCAATAAACCGTTCTTCCGTTCTGTCTGTTGAAACCGGAAACCGGATTATTTCCTTTTTTTTATTGGAAGGTTAAACGTATGTTCATTTTCCACTAACAGGTTTTGAAAATTTCTATTTCGATGTCACAACATGTTGCTGTTGGACAGGCTAGCAGGCTGATGACACCTGGTGACTTTCCGTCTCCAGTTAGTCCGTTCCCATTGTGACAATCATAAAACAACCCCGTCACACGAACTGCTCTTTTCTATCAAAAAGCACAATAAACAAAACTGATAAACTTGTATAACTTATAGCCATATGTTAGAATATTACTCACCAACCGAAATTATGTTATCATGCGGTTTGCGGCCTTCGTGTTTTGCTCTTTTTTTACCATTATGAGCAGCACTCATACTTTGTCTGATCCAACATGTACATGAAATGGTAAACCTGTGAAAATTTGAGCTCAATGGGACATTTGAGTCACGAGGAAATAGCGAAAACCCGACTCAACTTTTCTAATAAAACATACAGAAGGATTTTTGATCTTGCCAATATCGGAACTATTTTTGGTGTTTGGTTTTACTCTTTCTGGATAAGTACACCATTTCAGACGAAAATATTTCAACAATATATTCCTATACCAGTATCATCTTCATACCCTGAAAGTTATACGAAAATCTGTCAACATTTCTGTTTTGGTTCGTTACTACCGGTAACGTTGTACATTACTTTTAAGAGAGAAACAACAACAACAGCAAGATGTACACAGTTAAAGCAAAATGAATTAACCCCCTAAAAATGAGATGAAAAAATAATGTTGGCACGTACTAAACATCTTCTGTTTACGAGCCTATAGGCTTGTGGCGAATTGCCTTGGACGGACAAAGAAACAACAAAGCAAAAACGAACACGCACACAAACACACGGACGGTTAGACCAAGACAGAACCTAAACAATAAGCTTATACACACATGTGACCTAGAAATGCAAGTATTACAATGGAGAATAAAAAACACACACAATACACAATTTGTTCACAAAATGCATGACGATATGAAACAAAACAGATTATACTACAACTTCACTTTAAAAAAAATAGACGATAGGCAAATCTGAAGTGATATTAGCCCATGGGAGCCATTTCTTCTTGTCAGTAAATGCTGCGCCTGGCCATGAATTTCTCAATTTCAGGTATTAATTTGAGAGTAATTCTCGTGCGATCCGCTGACCAGATTAAACACACGGTCTCAAGGCATCTGTCAGTTCTTAAAGGATGTATCATACTTTGGTAAGAGACCAAAACAGAAATGTTCACAGATTTACATATAAATTTCAGGGTATGAAGATGATGCTGGTAGAAACCTACCGTTAAAATATTTCCGCCTGAAATGGTATATTTATCCAGAAATTAATAAAACAACGACCGAAAATCTGTTTGATCTTTTAAAAGATCAAAAATAAAAGAGAAAAGACTTAAGAAATACTGTGGCCGTTTTTCACTGATTTCTCAAAAAGTTGGCACCGTATGGGACTGAAATTTTCACAGATTACTTTTACTGTATCTACCTTCATATTTATGCCCATGAATCTGTATTTCTTTGACAAACACCAAAGTATGATACTACATTTAATGTTCCAATTTAGTCGTCAAAAATGTGCTTGTCAAAAAAACACTGATATCTGAACGTGACAGTCCGAAAGGAATATGAAACCGCCCCAGATAGGAAAAGGCAGTAACAACGCTTAAAGGTACAGTACATGATCAGCAACATACCCCAACAGAAATGTTTACATATTTACCTATAAATTTCAGGGTATGAAGATGGTGCTTGTTGAAACATACAGTTCAGCAAGAAATGCTGTACTTAACCAGAGTAGTAAAAACAAAGACCGAAAACGGTTTTTATCTCGGGGTAATTTCAAAATCACTCGTTATGTTTTGTAAGAATATTGAGTCTGTTTTTCGCTATGTCTTGTGACTCAGATGTCCTGTGCAGCTCAAATTGTCACAGACTTATTATTTCATGTACATGCTGGATCAGACAAAGTGTGAGTGCTGTTCTGTGACATTTACCAATCATGTATTATACCTTTAATACATTAGGAGCATATTTCGCATGAAACTATAACTGTCCTATTCTATTCACTTCGACATCAGCCTGTGTGATGCTCGTGTGGTTAAGCATTTCCCATTGTTATTGGGCACGTTCTGTACATTATGCAGAAACATACGGCCTGTTCTATTTTTTTTTATTTAAAGGGATGGTACAAAATTGGTAAGACAAAATACACTTCAAGATCACAAATTCACATAAAACTTACACAGTATAATGGTGATGATAGGAGAAAACATCCCATGAAATGTTTTTGTCTGAAATGCCATATTCGTTGAGAAATAGATGAAAGTATTTTCATATTGGAATAAATCGCTTCGAAGCGTTTTATTCATTCGTTGAAATGTGTAAACGGGTTTTTACTATTTTCTCGTGACCCAGATGGCTGATTGACCTCAAACTTCTACAGGTTTGTCAGTTAAGGTATATGGCGGATTAAATAATGTGCTTTCACTGCCAGCAACGGTTTTGTCGCAAAACTGCTAGTTCTGTACCATCCCTTTAATCAAGCCGCTTCATGTATGCATTATACCTTGTATTTGTGTTAGCTCCGTCTGATCTCTTCAATGTACATTACTTATACTCTCCCATTTTCTGCCCTATATTTGTGCATTAAGCATCAAGGTCAATTACATTTCCGAGCTTTGATCCACCGTCATGGTGTTTTGTTTTAAAGGTTCCGTACAGTGTTTTTGTTTTTCAGTCAGGTAGTTTTTTTGTCTTCAAGTTCATACAGAGAATTCACCGACAGATAATGAATGGCAAGTCTTATTTTGTTTTCAAACAAGCATTTGGTTTTCCTTTGAATGGCTTTGTAAACTATGGGATTTTCATGCATGCTCATGTAGGGACCAAAAAACATCTAATAAAAAAAAAAACATTTTAAAGGCACAGAACTTGACGCACAGAAATGGTTTGGCAAAACAAAACATTACACCACCGGTTGAGTGAAAGGAACATAGGCCTATTCGATATTCAAAAACCTATTCAGGAGGAAAAGGTCTGTCAGAAAACCTGTATAACACAACCCAGTCTTTGTGTGCACAAATCAATTGGGTTACTGCTCTAAGTTACCCAGATGACATCACAGTTTTGCTCATGAATATGGAAATTCTAATTAGTATACTAAAACTTTTCCTAACCCTTAAAAAGTTGTGGAAGTGGGTAAAATTACAGGCCCTGTATAAAACAGCTGCTTTTCTGCACACGTTCAATCGACACTATTCCTATTGCAGAGACACTTTAAGTTTCATCTTCCATTAATTTTTCCTTTTGCCTGGCTTCATCTATGGTTTTTAATAGGTCAAATTATGTATGCTTCTGTGTCATTAAGGTGAAGATTCAATATTGGTATCGAAGAGTCACATTTGCCTTCTCTAAATAATAGCTTGTCACACTCGCATATTATATTATAATACTAGCATCACACAATTTGAATATCATTCTGATGATCGTTTGACCTATAAAATGCGCCCCAAAAGACGGCACACCTTTGAAAGATAGGCTGTTATTGATTTAGACATCACATTCATGCGACTGACGATCAAGGTTAGGTCCTAGATTTCTGTATTAAAGACACCGCTGAAGCCAGCTTCGGACAGCTGCACTGGTTCGTTTATATTCATAATTCTGCTTCGACCACATCAGTTCTGTTGCCATTGAAGGGAGGCTTGAGCTTCCTAAAGTCAACATTTTCTACTCTTTGCCTCGTCGGTAAAATCAATCTTAATCGGCGTCGGTTTCTTGGAGAAGTTGTTCAAGCAGTGTGCCGATTCGATTGCCAGACTGTTTGGTATTGTCGCAGGTGAAAAGTAAGAAGCTGTTTGACATGTCGCGCTGGTTTATGCCTCAGTCCAGACATGATTCTAAAATAAAAGTTAAGGCTGTATGTTTACAATTCTGTGGAACTTTTGTGAAAGTTTCTCTAGAGTTACATTCATACTTTGGAGACATTGCTCCGTCTCGTTTGATGTCCTGCGGCCAATTTTACAAAACTCGTCTTATTTTAGGATCGATCTTAGGACTTAGAGTCCCGCCTGTTGGATTGATCTTTCCTATGGCGCATTCTGGGGCCGATTTGACCAAACGCGATTAGGCAAGATCCTAAGCTTTTTTTTTTACTGGAAATGAACATTTCGTTGAGATGTGTTGAACGCGTCTTAACTTTGGTGAAATCGATCCTAGGACGCGTCCTGACATAGACGCGTCTTAGCGTTTCGTAAAATCGGCCGCTGCCCCAGGATTCATTCTAGTGCTGGGCAAAATCGGATTGTTTCATATCAGGTTACTGATTGGGAAAACAGGTTAACGGTTAACCTGTTTAATTACGTGCAACGTATGCCATTTATGGTATATTTACGTCTTCTTCACTATGATCGTTGCTTTCAGAATGCTTTTTACGATGCTATTCACTAGATCAAGCATTTAGATCATACGCAATGTTTCTTTTACATCACGTATGTGAAAAGTATGTTTCTACTTGGCAAAATGGACAAAATAACTGACTGAAATTCAACAGTTTACACTTTTTTGGTTGTTGAGCATGAGCCAAACGTTCGTCCCTCTTGTTTTCTTTCAGTTTCGGTTAACGGTTAGTGGAAATTTGTACCGGGTAATTAAATCCGGATCGGTTAACCTCTAGCCGGATCAAAACATTCCCCGGCACTACTCCATTCTCTATAGGTTATCATGTAATCACGACAGTAAAACATGTTTCAGTCTCTACAGGATATACTCATACACAATTGAAGCGTGAGCATAAGTTTGATATTAAATGTGTACCCTTCCCACTTTATTATAAGATTCACGTTTCTTGGTTAATATTTCTGGCTTTAAACCGCATGAGATGCGACTCTCTAGTGATCGTCAGGGTGTCTTTTAGCGAATTAAGGAATAAGGAAGATCGCATCAAAAAAGCATGTCCCTTGCGCTACGGTCCAAGTAAGCATTCTCAGAAAGACAACTGGTCGCCTCGACCAAATGAAAAAGCTTCTTAATTCCTCCTTCAACCCAATTTGAAGTACAGTACTTTACATCACATGAACAACGCTTATAACGAACCCTACCATTAAACACTTACCACACACACACACGCATTACCCTGATGACCGAATACCCTAGAACTCTACAAACACTCTCTCTGCACTTAAGTCTTTTCCCCCTCATTTCCTGGCCTTGCAAAAAAAAATCTCATCAATTAACGATATTCAGACTTCATGGACGGAGTTCGGGATATAATTACTGATCAAATAAAAATAAGAATCCCGCGTTAATTTCTGAAAAGCAGATCACGCAGAAAGATCGCCGGATGCATGACTGAGCCATTTGGGAAGAATTTTATAAAGAGGTTTTTTTTTAACATTCCGCGTTTTGCAATTAGTGGGTGAGGGGCGGGGCGTGTTTATAAGAGGGATTTTACGGGGATATAGATTAAACATGAGAACCACCATGCATGAAAAGCATGTCGATTATTAGTGAGTATGATAATGGGTACTTAGGGAGACATTCCCATAGGGACGTGCACACGACTTTACTTACCTTTTTCTTAACATCCTCCAAACTAATGAACTTGAAATTGAAATATGTTCATATTGAGAGCATTCTCTGTCTTCTATCAAAATATGGACGGTAAAAATATGTCTTTAAGATGTAGAAATATTTTTGGGAGACAACAAAATGTCTCCCTATTGACCGGTGTCTCCCAAATGTTAACCTTCAGATGCTAACCTGTCTCCCTATTATGCAATTTAGAAAAATAATGGTTATCAATATAGCGCAATAAAATAAAAAATTTAAAATGTGACTTTAAAATAAAATGTATCAATATTATGAGTTTCCCGAATGTCTAATGGCAATTTATTCCAAAATAATGAACACGCGTGAACAAAAGGTATACAGGGTGTTCCAGAAAAAAGCCCGAGATTTATCAATGTTTGATCATATTCTAATATCACTTTTGAATATTAAATGACACATAATATTATATGAAAAGCTTAGTTCCTCAGCTTTCATTTGATACCATTTGTATGATACATACTTCACACATGGATGAATAAAGACAATATGAAGCAAGGCAATCAAAAAGTCGCAGGGGCAGTCAAAAGGGCATGCAGGAAATGTACCTTCTAGAAATGTGATTATTTCTTTGAATCTCAACTATCGTTGTACAAACGACTTTTTGATAGCCTTGCTTGGTAAAGGTCACAGAACAGCACTCAAACTTTGTCTCATCCAGCATGTACATAAAGATGATAAACCTGTGAAAATTTGAGCTCAATCGGACATTTGAGTCACAAGAAAACGGCAAAAAACTCGACTCGATTTTTTCGGATCACATTTTTTGTTTGGCTGCCATAACCTGCTGCCAAACTGGCCCCGTCCTTGGGAGCCGAATGCCCCGATGGTCATTGGCTGACATCCGCCCCACGTCACCGATCAGATGTGCCAAAACGCACGTATACCGTTTACGTCATTCTTTCAAGTGAAGACCGTGACATTACTCTAAACAGGGGTGTTTTTTTGTACCCCCACCCCTCATTCTCAGTCTCCCCTTTCTCTCTTTCGCTTGTGGAAGCTCCCATCCGCGCATCATCAATTAGGGAAACGTAGACTGTTTGTCCTTTGATTAAAGAACGGAGCAAATTTGACTGTTGTCTTCGCAAAAAGCCCTCAATTAGCTTTTAGAACTCTACTATAAGAAAGCCTCAAAGAATGTGCGATGTGTAAGGGCAGCAATGCATCATAAGGCTTACGATTGATAGTAAGTTACGATAAGTTTGGTGATATCGACCCATGATCCGTCTTGTTTCTGATCTATTATATTTGTTATGTCTGTGTTGTTTATCCTAGGATACGGTGTCCTGTCCCCCAAGACGCAGTTAGGACGAGGCATCTGCATCATCTACGCCCTCATCGGGATACCTCTTAATATCATCGTCATGGCATCGGCGGGGAAGGCCCTGACCCGGGGCATCAGGGCCGCACAGCGCTGTCTGGGACGCTGCAAGAAGCACGCCCTGACGGGGCTTGCCCTCTGGAAGACCCGGGTCGGCCCGCAGACGGACATCAGTTCAGGCACCGCTGCGACATCCCCGAAGGTGCTCGAACTGGAAGGCGGTATGAAGAGCGTCGCGTTCCTGCGTTCGCTGTCTCCGATCAGCGAAGTGGATTGGAATAATTGGGACACCAGCAACGCAGAGTCACCGGCGGGGGCGGCTGCTGGAGCACACCCTCGTGAAGCAGATGCCGTCACCAATCACACCAGGGATGACAGGACAACGACGGCGGCGGTTGCGGCGTCGGTTGACAACGGCGACCACGACACTCGGGACGGCGATCAAGACCAGGACGTCTCATCCTGTGCCTTCGTTCTCCTGGTGCTCGCCTACACCTGCGTCTTCGCCTTGGCCATGTACGTCAGCGAGAGAGACTGGACGGTCCTAGACAGCTTCTACTACATCATCATAACCATCACGACCATCGGCTTCGGTGACCTGGTCACCGGCTCTGCCTTGAGCGAGGACACCGGCTACCCCGGGTACGTCTTCCTCAGCTGCCTGGCCATCGCCATCCCGGTCATCGGTATGATCATCCTGTCGGCCGGCATCGGCATCGTGGTTAACCAGTGCGGGAAGAAGACCAGAGCAATCGAGAGGTTGATCTGCGGAAGCTCCGAAGCGCGGGGATAAATCAAGAAGTACCGGGGGAGAAAACAAGACATTAGGCCCGTCCAGCCCCGTCGGAAGCTCCGAGGTGCGGGGATAAATCAAGAAGTACTGGTGGAGAAAACAAGACATTTGGCCCGTCCGGCCCCGTCGGAAGCTCCGAGGCGCGGGGATAAATCAAGAAGTACCGGGGGAGAAAACAAGACATTTGGCCCGTCCTGCCCTGTCGGATCTTGATATGAATCTTGTTCAAGGCTTGGCAACCACGTAAAGGTGCAGCGCACTGACTAATTACAATGACCGTGATTTGTGAGGCCCAATTATAATTGCCGAATGATTTAGGGCTTCTTCGCCAAGATTATACTGTTTCGGTCTCATAACTGCGTTATATATCTTAGATACCTCCCTGCTGCGTGTTACTCGAGCACGCCAAAGGGAACTAACAACCACTTGCATCTTTTGTACAATCGAAGAGGAAAATGAGTTGTTGTCCCTTACACACATGGAATCCCCTTCTACCCTATAATTGTCCCGAGATGTTTGACTTTGGGAGTCGACGCTGCTGGTAAAACCACTCAAAGCAATTTCTCGCTCCCAATCAATCATTCCTGCCGACCCATGTTGAGTAAATAGAGCTCCAGCTACCGATAGCAGCAACCACGGAGTCGAGATGGGAAGAAATTGACATGTTATACAACTATCATAGTATATCCCATGACACACAGTGTAAATAAACTTTTATTAACAACATCTACAAATGTGCCATTTAAAAATAAACGTATTATAGCAGTATTTTCTTAGATTCTTGTGCAAAAAAAATACCTCACATTCTTATGTTAAACATCTAAAATTGACATACTCAATGGAAATCATTGTTATAAATGAATTTCATATTATAAATATTTTGAATATTATGAATTTCTTATCGAGGAGATAGAATAATGTAACTTAAGGCTTGCCCTTATTTCTCTTACGCAAAAGCGTATTGGCTTTTGTGTGGTCTTGAGTATCCATTAACGTTATTGTCTATTTATAATTATACGGTGTTTCATTATAAAACTCTCAACTTCTTAAGTCTTTTGAAAACATAACGCGTGTAAAATTCAGCCTACATCATGAATGTCGACGGTTTATTTTAACAATCAAAACAGAACAGCTACAAAAATAGGTAGCACTCACAAAATAATTTTAATTTTTGTACACATTTCACTTGTTACATTATACAGGGTGTCCCAGAAAAAAACGCAACACTGTGTCGGAACCCATTATGTTAAAATTAAACTGTTTATCACTTCACGATTCAGATATGTGATACAACCATGTCTTGGCTATCACCATGTAGAATTTTAGCATATTGGGGCTGAAATTGGCGAAAATATTTATCAATTGAAAGAGTACTCCTTAAAAACAAATTGGAAAGGATAACACGCAAAGTGCTCAATACACACATAATGTGTATGAAAGAAAGATGAAAATCGGGTTTTGAGGTTGAGTAGTTAAGTCTTTGTTTTTTCCACTTAATTTCAGTCCAATTTTGCTCAAATTCTACATGGTGATAGCTAAGACATAGTTGTATCACATATATGAATCTTGAAGTGATAAACAGTTTTATTTTCATATAATAATTCTCGACACAAGTGTTGCGTTTTTGGGGGCCGGGACACCCTGTAGAGCTAGAGGTTTGTGAGTGAACCTTGATTGTTTATTGAGTACATAGACGAAATGTAACAAAAAGGTGAACAAAGACAAATTAACTGGAGTGGGATTCTGACTGACAAACGAACAAAGATAATTGACTATTAGGAACACCACCAACGTATAGGGCTTGATTGCTCAGTTGGTAGAGTGCCTGTACGGTATCCAGGAGGTCGCCGGTTCGAATCTCGCTCCCTTAAATTCCCTTGTTCACTTTTCAATGACCTTTAATTCAGTCAGTCTCCCTTGTGGTAATTTGATGATTAAAAAGGTAAGTATAAATACATGTTTTGTGGGACAACTCTCGATCGAAGTTAAACATTTTTTGTTATAATTATTTACACCAAAAAATGATGAGCCCCAGGAGCCCCCGAGTGTACGGAAGCCCACAACGACCCTCTGAAACTAAATCGTCGCATATTGTAAACGTATTGGCTGATTATAAGATTCTTGTCATATTTTGTCAGTTAGACGCTTCCGTCTGATTTCAAAGACAATTGATGGAATGGACTGATATAAATATGAACATGTTATAGGGAAATCTTACAGAATACGATACAATTTCATATCGGACCTTGCGATATCGTAACAATCATACAGTAGACAAACAAGACAAAAAAACATACATTTCGCAATATATTTTAGTCTATACAGAGAGAATTATAGCCTCGATACCTCCCATGGTTAACTCTTGACAATAACAACCAGAAACAAAATTAATATTAATTGTGTTCATAAATAGGCACCGTAGTCCTATTCCAACCCACTTTAGTCAACAAACACGAGATTAATGGGATTGTGCTTAGCCATTTTATCATGTAAAATTAGACCATAATTAATTGAACACGAATCCCTCAGTCAGGCTCTCTCTTTCTAAAGAGCCACCAACGGGCAGAATTGTCCTATGTAGCTGGGTCACCCAACGTGCATTCATTGATCACAGCTTTGTCATATCCATTTATTTCCATCGGCCAACTGTTCTCTGGCCTATCTAACCATTAACCAGACGAACTGATGTTTAAAGGGGAAAATGCATACTTAATATTAATACCTATTATGTGTATTAAAAATGCTATAAGGAGTCACGCCATGTTGCCATGTAAATATATGGGATATTTTGATTTCACGTATCTTCTGATTTTGCTTCAAACGTGTAGTTGGTCACTGTAATTTTCGACGCCAGCGTAACATTGTTTTAATCAAACAGAGGTTAAAGGTAATATCATGCTTTGATTTTTGGCAAAGAAATGCAGATTCATGGCCACAAATATCAAGGCAGATACAGTAACAGTCATCTGTGAAATGTCCAGTCCCATACGGTGCCCACTTTTTGAGCAATCAGTGAAAAAAAAAGCGTCACACGACGCTAAAAAATCTCAACCATTGAGGAATTCTCTCATGGTTGCAAAATGTTACCAAAGTGTCATCGTGTGAAACGACACCAATGCTTGAGAGTGACCCACGCCCCTGGTGAATCCTTGAGAGATTTTGACCAAGGTCCATATCCATGAGACAATTTCTCAATGGTTGAGATGTTTTTTTTTTTTTTAGCGTCGTGTGAAAAGGCCTTTGGTGTACAACTGTACATCCATGTGTACCACCTTACATGTATGTACACAAACATGGTGACTGACGGAGGATGCATGGACGGGGTTGTGCGTTCTCATGGGTGTTTAAGCTTCAGATTCACTGGCTCCGATTCGCACATATTCAGCGCCGGTGGATCTGTGGTCGATAGGTCATCGCGAGGAGAGTCCGTGGACATCGTGCTAGACGTCTGGCTGGTCACGGTAGACGAGCGCGTTGCTGGGTCGCCCAGAGTACCTGCCATCCCGATCATTATCTTGCTCGAGGTTGCTCCCGCCGCGGCTGAATCGCGGTGAGAAGAATCGCAAACCCCGGACGCTGCTGGTCCAATCTTGCCACGGATGTTGCCCGTGGACGCTCTGAGCAGACGGGAGCCCTCTACGGCGGAGTTACGCCTGGGCGGGTCGTTGTACTTGTGGAATTTGTAGCTCTCGTCAGATCTGTACCTTGAGATGGACACGGCTTTCTTGGGTGAGAAGTACGGCAGGGAGGCGCGCTTCAAGGTGCGGCTGGCGGCGGTAGATGACACCCGGCGCAGCGGGAAGCATGTCCCTTCCTCCAGGGCAAGTCCGACGTCAGAGAAGGGGAAAGCGGAGCTGCTGCTCGGCGGCTGCTGGCCTGCTTCCTTCATCTCGAACTTGATCTTGGGATGGGACTTGCTCCTGACGGCTTTGCCTTGTTGTAGGACGTCGTGGAGAATGCCCATGCTGTGACTTTGGCCGGTGGGCATCGGCGAGGCCGATGCGGTCAGTCTCCTAGTGGCGTCGTAGCCGGTGACCGGCTGGGGAAGGTAGTGGGGATGTCCCCCTCGCACAGCGGCTGCATCGACCTGAAAGTCCACGCCGTAAGGCTGGTGCGCGACTGACGAGCAAGACGGGGTTATTTTGTCGAAGCTCCAACGGGTGTCGGGGAACTCCGGCGGCGCTGCCGGCCTTCCGTACCGGCGTAGATGTGTGTCGCTCCACCTACGCGTAAGAATCAGATCGTCGGGAGACTCGCTCTCCGAATGACTCTGTCGGAGCGAGGCTGGATTTTGCCAAGTCATCGATGGAGGCGGATAGCCCGGATGCAGATGTGACGTCAAACCTATATTGAGGCAGATTTTGAAAAATTATTAAACAAAATGAAATCATGTTTGGGTTCGATTTCACGACTGAACCCTATGATCGATCATGTCTCGAGTTACGAAGGATAACATATCGTATATTCTGCGTAAGGCTACATTGCATCTTAAGTCCTACGATTGAAAATAAGTCACGATGGTCTCCTGATAATGACTAGAGCAGGCTAGTCGAAACGTTGGCACCCCTAACGAGAAGTGCGAACGAAATAGAAGTGCGGAAGTATACGAACGATTCTTACATGGTGTTTCCGCAAACCGATCCACATACCAATTGTAACCATGCAGAGCCTCAAATCTTTCAAGTTACGATGAGTTTGATGAAATCGACCCCCTGGTGTCCGATTAGAAAAAACTGAAGTACATTTTCACCCCACCCACTTCACGATGGGAAACAATCCTTGTACTGCGACCAACCATTGACTCCACCCCGTCATTCCCGAAGGTAAAACCATAGTTGCAACTTACCACTGTTGTGTGGCTGTGTGAACATTGGATCACTGTGTTCTGGAAATGTGCAGGCGCCTTGCAGGATTCTGTAATGTTGCAAAGAATAAAAAATCACATCGGGGTGACGAAACAAAATGAACGTTTTTAGGAGTACCAAGTAAACTCGATATGCCATTTTGCTCATACTACATGTAAGTCTATACGTGTTGTCTCGTTCGTGTTCATTTTAGTTGATTGCTTGATTGCTCCCTTAAAGGGAGCATAGGATTTGGAAAGATATGCGTTTTGGATAATTTGGTACTTAAACAGAAGTGAAGGTCTTAAACTTCCTTACAGACGTTGTTTCATGTACCTTTTTACGCTTTGCTCATCTGGATAGCAGGACGAAATAATCTTGCCCCCCCCCTCCGAATCCTTCACGGTTACACCACGCTTTCGAAATGCTACTTAATTGTTCGGACGAACGATCTTTTTGAAAGACACTAAATCTTGATTTCCAGGGTTTTCAACCCAGCATCTGATGAACCAGGATTTGCCATGGTGACTGTTTGCACTGTTTACTAACTGTTGAGTCCATTTTCTGTCTCAAACTCAATAATTGGTTTTTTTTAGGCCTTGCAAATTCTGTACGCTGCCTCTAAAGTACAGACTGGAAAGATAGAAATTCACACTCACGCAGTGACGTCAGCATCACGGAAGGCCTTGGCAAACGGGTTGTTCTGGATCTTCAGTTGCGTGATTTGCTGGCTGTGGTAGGCGGTGACGGCAATGAAAGCCGTCTCCGGGAACTCGAAGCAATGAGGCTGGTACTTCCCGGCGAGATGGCCGTGGTGGAGACCGCCCTCTGTCGGTAGGCCGAGGCAGCGGGCACCAGCCACCCCTCGTCCGTCGGCCGGTGAGGACAGCATTGTGACGATGATGCGTGGGGTGTACTTATGCATCGAATGGAGGACCGTCTGAAACGGAAAGTAAAGGCAAAATGCTTATTTATCTGCGACAGTGAAAGTGTGGTGATGTCGCAGCCCTAACTTGCTGCAATCCTTCGCTGTCATTTGATATTTCTGCAGGCCTCAACTTAACTCGACCTAGACTTGCAGGCAAATAGTCGTTCGAAGTTGCGGTGATCGTCTCTTCTTTCACGCAACTCTCGCGAAACCGCTCTACTTTCACCGCGACTTCGAACTACAAGCCTGCAAGTCTAAACTCGACCCAATGTCGGCTTTGAATATCTGTGCGGTCTGTCTATGAAACGTGGTGACTCTCTTTCCGATGTCAGTGGCGCACGAGAAATAAGGATCTTAATCAACATAGCCTAACATTAAACTCTCCAGAGTGACCCTGTCATGTCTTGCTGTTGGAGAGAGGGAAAGAATCATCCCTTAAGAAGCCACTTACATTGGTCTTGCCCGTGTCTTTGTTGTTGGTGATCTTGAGTTTGGCGAAGGAGACCTTCTCCTGCATCCAGTGGGCTCCTAGACTCGGCGAGTCCGGGTGCTCGAAGGATTCGTTGGGATACTCCGGGTCGGCCTTCCCCACCGGCAGCCAAGTGTCGTTGATGAACTTGTACCGTCGCCTGTCTGTCGAGACCAGCTCCATCTGGATACGGTACAGGGCGGCTCGCTCCATGCCCTTGATGGTCGTCACCACGCAAGGGAACATTCGTCTGCAAGGGAGATGTGTAAACAAGTTGATTGTAAGATTCCGTCTGGTGCTAAAGAATGGCATTGATTATGAAGGCAGAAACACAGTGAATTCAAAACAGTCTAGTTCCTGCCTCGTACAAAATGTAGAACAGAGACAAGGGGCGTCTCCAGTCGGCGACGTGGTCAGGTGGGCAGGCAAAATCTCCGACAGCTGATGATTATCATGAATATTGGAAACAATACAAGTATAATAAACTGCTGCAAACTGCTCATCAGCCAAAATGACCTGAACTTAAATATATGAAATGCTTAGAGTTGGGAGGGCCTGACGCGTTTCGATCCTAGCAGGATCGAAACGTGTCAGGCCCTTCGATCATAGCAGTTTCGATCCTAGCAGGATCGAAACGAGTCAGGCCCTCCCAATATTGGAAACACTCTGTTACAGAAATCATTTTTAATTTAAAAGGGGCGTCTTGAGTCAGTGACGTGGCCATGACGGGCAGGCAAAATGTCCCACAGCTGTCATTTATGAATAGGCCTATTTGAAGCATCTGTTATACAGATGATCTGTGGTTTTCTGTTGAGTGTGCCTTCAGCAGACCTCTGTGTGTGGCTGTATACCAACCTCAATCACTCACTGCCTCGACCGGCAGACATTTTGTCATGAATATCAGTCGGCGTTGATGATTTGGTAACTACAGTGGTCGCTCATCTTGTTCAAGTTATAATTGCAAAACTGTACAGTTTGTGTGGGAGCCACATGGTTTCATAGGCATGTACAAGGAAGTGTTACACATGCACAGCTGAGTTCTAATGCTGAAAGGCCAGTGAAGAAGAGATTGCATGGCATGACCTTTTTGGTGTCATTAATTTGAGAAGAAAAACAAGTCAGAGGCGGGACAATTATTACGACTTTGAAATATTTTGTTATTCTCTCTGTTTCTGTACTAATTGGAAAGTCACGTTATGTTAGGCCTTCACTGCGTGGGAGCGCCTCAGTACACAGCCCATGCTGTAAGACTAGTGAAGCAGAGTGTACACTGTCAACATTTGCGGTGTAACAATCTCGGTAACATGTTGCCCAGGTATGTTGTTGCTGAAAATAGTGTCAGTGTACACAGAGCAAAACGAGTTGGGTAACATGTCGCAGTAACATCTCGGTAACATGTTGGCCAAATGTTGCTAGTGTACACAGGGCCTAAAGTGTGTTGCCCTAACTGGGCAACATGTAACCGAAAATGTTGACAGCTCACCGGCAGTATAGCCTTACGGTGTGTAAATTTACCACATCGAAACTGCAAGACCGACTGACCAACCTACCGACTGAAAGGAACAAACAATACTTGTCAACAAACAAAATATAATCCTCAATCACTTACTTTTTGTTTTCAAGCCTAAAAATCTCCCTTAAAGGTCCATGTACTATCATATTTTGGTTGCACACCACAACGTGCGGAAATCTCCACAGATTTATTTATAACTCACAGGGTATAAAGATAGTGATGGTAGAAACATGCCTTTAAAATCTGTTTGCCTGAAATGCTGTATTATTTTACATAGAAAAGAGTAAAACCAATGACCGAAAACATTTTTGATCTTTGGAAGATCAAACGTAACGGTGAAAAGAATGTAAAAATACCGTGGGCGTTTTTCACTGTTTTCTCAAAAAGTGGGCACCGTATTGAACTGGGAATTTCACATGTGACTGTTAATCATGCCCCCTTTTGTTTGATCATGCATGCTTCATTGCTTTATACCAGTTTATATACTCATGTTGATGATGCTCCACTTCATTACATCTGATGAAGTATAATTGTTACTACGAAAGCTTATGTAGTTTTTCTCATAGTTAGTCTTTAAGTGCTACCCTAATTTTATTTTGTATTGTTCTTGATATTCGATCGTGCCCATGAATCTGTATTTCTTTGACAAAAACCAAATTACCTTAATAGTGATACAGGACCATTCCGTCGTGACAAACAAAACAGAAATAAGGTCTTATCTTTTTGACTTTATTATTTATTATCAAACGTATCCGTGGTTTTCGTACGAGAGGACAAATTTTATGTCTAAACGAAATATAATCCTTGCTATCTTTTACGTCATGCAATCGAAAGATGAGGATAGTGCCTTTATTAATTCTTGGCGATTTCTTAAATATTTTTGGTAAATTAAGCCAAACGACTCAAAATGACTAAAACCAGCAAAACTCACAAGCCTGCCCATGCTAAGACGTTGTAATGTATTTCAGGAAGGGATGATTAGTTTTTGAGGTTGGATCGGAAGGGGATAAGTAGGACTCGAACCCGAGCCAGAGTAGTTGAAGGGTTACGGTTACCGTTTCGACTGAGCGAGTCGTCACATCGTTTATATTGTAAACATGATACTTAATTCTTTATTTACCTTCCTATCCGGTTGACAATCATTTCCGTGCCGCATTGGTTGAACATTTTCCAGAGACCCGAGTTCTCCAGAGTAACTTGAATCCCGTCCACGGTCTTGGTAACGGGCTCTTCCAGCACCAGAGAGCTGCCGTGGCTGGGAGCCGAATCACCCATCTCCCAGGCGGCTGCCCACGGTGATGATGGCTGTGCATCTTCCTCTGTGTCCGTTGGTCGTTGGTGGAGCTTGAAGCCAGTGTCCATGACCACTTCGTCATTTCCGAAGCGCCTCTTGTTCTTGTCGTAAGGGCCTCTCTGTTGTCTTTGCATCTGCCGCACGAACCTCTCCCTGGGTTTCAGATAGACCGCTCCTTTGATCTTCGGACGGACGGACTGGCCGGGGTCCAGACCAGGAAAATCTAGGAAGAACCTCCGGCGGGGAAGGTCGGAAGGGGATGCTTCTGCAGCTGAAGCAGTCTCGATCTTATCCTCTACGGTGATCTGTCTCAGCAGGGTCGCGGCGCTGGAGACCAGGGCATCGTCTGTTGGGCATGGGTCCGCTACTCCGGCGACGCCCTCGCCTTCACCGCCTCGTTGTGCCGCCGCGTCCCCGTCATTTCCGTGGCTTAAGATTTCGGCGGCGGACTGGCACCTGTCCCCGGCGGCAGTCGAAGTCGACATCAGCGAGTCGATCGAAAAAGCCGCCGCATTTCTAGACAACTCCATACTGTCAAAGAGACTCTCTGTAAGCTTTGAAGAACCCAACCCTAAGACGTCTTGACTTGTAATAAGAGGTCTTCGGTACGGAGTATAACAGAGCACAGATCTGCAGCCTCTCGCTACTTAGTCCTTCGTTACTTCAATATTGTTATGGCTCAGACTCCTGTTGCCCTGCGTGCGTTTATGGTCACCGTAGGCTCGCTTTCCCGTGCCAATTAACGCCCAGCATTTAAGAAACCGTACTAGGCCATAGGACCGTCCTAACTCCCATTAACTTATAATAGTCACTTCTTAAATAACTGACCGCGAGTCTAATTTTTTTAAGTTCGTGGAAGAAAATGTTTTTAAAACAATACAGCAGCGTCCTTAAACGGAGAATTGCATTGATATGATTATTGTTGATGGTGTCTAAATCTCTATATTTCTTACAAAATGTGGCCAAATGATTAAAAATTAATATACAGAATGATATGTCAAAGTGAACACAACATCATGCAAAATGCTTATTTCTGAAATATTTAAGAGTAATCCTGGAAGAAATGTTTTTGTTTTGAAAACTGCTGAGCCCAACTATAAAATGAAAATTTATGGCTCTGTGCACCCGGCCATCGAACATTTTGACTGAATTATTTTGGTTGTTCGTCCTCAGATTATTTAAAGGTAGTATCATACTTTGGTAAGAGACCAAAACAGAAATGTTCACAGATTTACGTATAACTTTCAGGGTATGAAGATGATGCTAGTAGAAACCTACCGTTAAAAGCTTTCCGCCTGAAATGGTGTATTTATCCAGAAATGAGTAAAACAACGACCGAAAATCTTTTTGGTCTTTTAAAAGATCAAAAATAAAAGAGAAAAGACTTTAGAAATACTGTGGCCGTTTTTCACGATTTTCTCTTTTTTTCGTTAATTGTTCCAGCTCCCCGTATTTATTTTCATGTTCCAACGATCTTTCCTATGTTCTCTAATCATTTCAGTTCCAGTTTATATTTCCAGTTCCATTTGGTCTTTCTAGTTCCATTTGATCTTTCCAGTTGGTCTTTTCGGTTCCATTTGATATTTCCTGTTTCATTTGATATTCACAGTTCCGTTCGATGAGTCCAGCTCCATTTGATATTTCCAGTTTCATTGGGTATTTCCAGTTCCATTTAATATTTTCAGTTCCGTTCGATATTCCCAGTTCCATTTGATATATTTCCAGTTTCATTTGATATTTCCAGTTTCATTCTGGTATTTCCAGTTCCATTTAATATTTTAAGTTCCGTTCGATATTCCCAGTTCTCGGTTTGATATTCCAAGTTTCATTTGATATTTCCAGCTCCGTTCGATATTTCCAGTTCCATTTAATATTTCCAGTTCAGTTCGATATTTCCAGTTCCATTTGATATTTCCAGTTCCATTTGATATTTCCAGTTTCAATTTTGTTATTTCCAGTTCCATTTAATAGTTCCAGTTCCGTTCGATATTTCGAGTTCCATTTGATATTTCCAGTTCCATTTCTCGGTTCCCTGATTTTACAAGTCTCTTAATTCCTGATCTTGAAATTAACTCCAAATGTTTATCAATTTATGTCTGTTTCAAGTACATATGTTTGTTTTTCATTCACCTTTGGTTCTAAAAAAACAGACCCTTTGAGAATTAAATCACTTGGAAAAAAGGTAATAATTATACTTTGGTTTTTAACAAAGAAATACAGATTCATGGGCATAAATATCAAGACAGATACAGTAACAGTCATCTGTGAAAATTTCAGTCCCATACGATGCCCATTTTTTGAGAAAACAGTGAAAACAGCCACAGTATTTCTTATGTCTTTTCTCTTTTATTTTTGATCTTTTAAAAGATCAAAAAGATTTTCGGTCGTTGTTTTACTAATTTCTGGCGGAAAAATGTTAACGGTATGTTTCTACCACCACCATCTTCATACCCTGTAAGTTATACGTAAATCTGTGAACATTTCTGTTTCGGTGTCTTACCAAAGTATGATACTACCTTTAAACAAACTTATTTTAGAAAAAAACTTCCAAATACACATGAAAACAATTTTAAATGTACTCATATATAACTGTTTACGTCACTACCTCGGAAATAATGAGCTGATCTTTTTTTTTTGGCCCAAACGTTCAGTTTCCATGGAAGTTTGTATTATTATTCGGTTATAAACCAAAACCTCACTGCACCCATAGATTTCCGGTAAAAGAAAGTATCATTGCTAACTGTGACGCATTATATTGCGTTGCCATGTCAACGATGGCAATTGGCGGGGATCATTACCATAGCAACACAGGTGAGGTTTCGTCCCCATCCTTCCCTCGTGATGCATGTCCCTGGTAAGCATTCGATAGATTATAAATAATTTCTATTTACGTGTTAATATTGGAGTTTGGCTGCATGACGGTGTTAAGACGCACTTTTGTGAAAAGAAATGAAGCGAGGGATTAGTGTTATATTTATGAAAACCAGAAACTTATCTTCAAAGTCTACATGGTAACATTTATGGGGTCTTAGAATTTATAAGAGTAAGTAAAACTGTGTATACCTGTAATATTATTTTTCATTTCATAATATTCTCTTATGCCTAATGTCTATTTAAAGGTAGCATAATAATAGGATTTGCAAGGCCTCCAAAAAGTATTATAGAGTTTGAGACAGGAAATGGACTCAACAGTTCGTAAACAGTGCAAACAGTCACCAAGGGAAATCTTGGTTCATCTGATTTTTCAAGGAAATCAAGATTTAGTGTCTTTTCCAAAGATCGTTCGTCCGAACGATTTTTGGAACAAACATAAAGGACATCCTTACTTGAGTTGTTTTAGTTATCCCCTTTCACTCAAGGTATGAAGATGGTGCTGGTAGATACATACCGTTAAAATATTTCCACCTGAAATGCTGAATTTATCCAGAAATTAGTAAAACAAAGACCGAAAACAGTTTTCATCTCGGGGTAAGATCAAAACCTATCTTCATGTTTTATAAGAAAAATTGAGTCGGGTTTTCGCTATTTTTTCGTGACTTAGATGTCCGATTGAGCTCAAATTTTTACAGGTTTATTATTTCATGTACATGTTTGATCAGACAAAGTATGAGTGCTGTCCTGTGACCTTTACCAATCATGTATTGCACCTTTAATATACACATTATCAAGTTTATATACAAATCAATGCAAACATCAAACCACACAGGGAAACTGACTGAATTCATTAATTAAATTTGTAGAGCGCCTGTACTGTATTCCGGAGGTCGCTGGTTCGAATCCCGCTCCAGTCAATGTTTTCTTTGCTCACTTTTCAATGACTTTAAATTCAGTCAGTTTCCTAGGCCTTGTGGTTATTTGATGATTGACATGATTATTGAAATGTGAACAAAATTGAGCAAATTTGATTCACGCTCCATAACAGTAATTCATGATTCCCATGTCCCATTTCAAAAATCAATCGAATTTTAGTGTACAAAAGCAAACACACACTGCTTGTGAAAAATACCTATTTATGACAATTTGATTTGACGAAATTACATATACGATCGTAAATTTTAAGCAACTCTGGTATCACTTATGATACCAGATTTAATCATCATTGAACACCAAAACATTGCCTTCGGGAGCTTAGTATATATCTCACTTCTTTTTCTTTCTCCTTTTTTTTAATTTCCTTTTTCGCTGAGCAATCAACACCTTTCCCACATTCGGACTGTCGACGTTTACGTATTCAGTGGCGGATTTCACATAAGCACCGTGAGAAAACATCACCGCGTTTACCCGCCATGGTGACGGGAGAAACCACGGCCGAGCACCACCGCGCTCCCCCCGGCCACCACGGAGGCGTAAAATCGCACAGATACGCTGCAGCGCTGCCGAGAACGAAACGGATTAATGAAACCTCGCATTGTCTGACGTGAAGTTTCTGTTTTAGACAAAATCTCGTTCCTGGCCAAGCCCTCTCTAACGAGGAAACCTTAGAATGATAGAAGCACGATACCCAAGTCATTAGGAAATAAAGACGATGCGAATAAAAAAAAAAAAAATACCAGAGCCACATTACATGTAGTCATGTTCAAACCAAATCAGATTCGTATAATTATACAGTGTGTATCAAAAACGCAAGTCGGCTTGTCATTATAACCAATGTCATTATTTCTCGTGGATTTGATTCAACAGAATTGATGTTAAAGGTAATATTATACTTTGGTTTTTGTCACAGAAATGCAGATTTATGGGCAAAATACGGACAGATACAGTAACATCTGTGAAAATTTCAGTCCCATATTATGCCTACTTTTTGAGAAGTCTTTTCTCTTTTATGTTTGATCTTTTAAAAGATCAAAAAGATTTTTACTAATTTCTGGATAAAATACACCATTTCAGGCGGAAAACTTTTAACGGTATGTTTCTAGTACCACCACCATCTTCATACCCTGTAAGTTATACGTATATCCGTCTGTGAACATTTCTGTTTTGGTATCTTACCAAAAGTATAATACTACCTTTAAAGATTTGAGGCTTTGCATGGTGACAAATGATAGGTGGATTGGTTTGCGGGAACACCATGTAATATTCGTTCGTACTTTCAAGTTCGTACTTAATATTTCGTCACACATCTGGTTACTCAACGTTTTGACAAGCCTGCTATAGTCATTATCTGGAAATGACTATATAGAGACGAATCGTCTCCTGATGATGACTAGAGCAGGCTAGGCGAAACGTTGAGACGTAACCAGAAGTGCGAAGAAATAAAAGGTGCTAAAGTACAAACGTATAATTAATGAATATTTATGACTTATAGTAATACCTTTAATACCACTGTTATACTATGTTGTGTGCATTTTGTCTACTGAGGGCGCCCTTTAGACTAATGTTCACATAGGTTTTCATATTAAAAATATATATATAAATAAATAAGTCAATAAATAAAAATACTTGCAATTGAAATTTTCTTTTCAATTTGTTATAGGTTAACTATGACTTTATCTGAAAAGTCCATGCAAAGAAAAACGAAAATTGCCATATAATTATTGACTGGTGCCATAAAATATTGCAAGGGTGTGTATGACTTACACGCGTACAGGGGCCAATTTCATAGAGCTGCTTAGCACAAAAAAATCGCTAAGCATGACATTTCTGCCTTAATAAAAACAGGATTAACAACCTAATGTCCATGTGCTGTGTATCGCATGCAATTGTTTTTGGCTGTCTTTTTCCGACCATGAATATCACATGGAATTTTCAACGGTGGTATGTTTTATTGGGCGAGACATTTTTGTGCGAAGCATTTTTTTTTGTGCTAAGCATCTCTATGAAATTGGCCGCTAGCTTGTGCAATAAATGAATCAGTGACCGGCAGATGCTTGGCAAGTAGGGAGGGGTGGGGGCGTGTTGGAGGCGGGGTGTGAATGCAACTTTAATATGAACTATTATTATTCTGTGCAATATGTCTTTCAAGATGACATTATCGAACAGGGGCTGGGTGTGGACGTACATGTATACCAATCTCACACAGCCACCCATTCTATCTGCGGACTTCAGAACAAAGGATGTCCACACAGTGCATAGTCCTCATACGTTATGTGGACTTGCACGAGTCCACACAATGTTTTTACGAAATCGATTTGCAACTTGAAAATCATCTTCAATTTTTTTTGTCATCCCACGTAAATTCACGTCTGGCATTCGGGGAATATTGGGACCAAATTCCATCATGAAAAAAATCAATTTGGAAAAAAGAAAGAAAGAAAAAGTTTGTTCAGTACACGAGACAAAGGACAGAACACACACAGTAGGTGCTTTGTTCTATTTATTCTAAAAAACTAACGGTTTGAAACAAAACATTTGTTCAGTACACAATACAAAGGAAAGTACACAAAAGGTGCTTTGTTCTTTTTATTCTAAATTATATGTTTAGTTCTATTTGTTCTGAAAACTAACGATTTAAAACAAAAATTACTTTGTTAAATACACGAGACAAAGGAAGGTTCATACACAAAAGGTGCTTTGTTCTATTTATTCTAAAGTAAAAAAAAAATTTATTTTATTCTATTTATTCCAAATGCTAACGAAAAGTTTGTTCAGTACACGAGACACAATGTACTTTGTTCCGCTGTGTATTCTAAATACAATGTGTTTTGTTCTATTCATTTAAAAATTAATGCTAACGATTTGAAACAAAAAAAATGTATTCAGTACACGAGACAAAGGAAAGTTCATACACAAGAGGTGCTTTGTTCCATTTATACTAAATTACTAGGTGTTTTGTCCTATTTATTCGTAATGCTAACGATTTGAACCCAAAAGGCTCGTTCAGTACACGAGACAAAAGAAAGTTCATTGACAAAAGGTGTTTTTGTTCTATTTATTCTAAATGCTAACGATTTGAAACAAAAAAGATGTTCAGTACACGAGACAATGGAATTCGAAAGTACATGCACGTACAAAAAAGTGTTAAAAAACCATGCAAACTTATTGCTTATAGCGTATAGATGTTTACTTTGCCTAACAAACTGGGTAGAGGAAGTCAGACACTCTCTCCATCTCCTAGCCCATCCTCGACTTCCACACTAGTGTTTTTGGAGAAGGAACACGCTAACTGCACATTGGCGAAGGCCGGGGTTAATACGCTCCCCCATCCCAAATCTTTCGTTGAACCCTTTCAGCAGTACGTGGTGTTTCTGCGACAGCTTGGTGTACACCCTACCATGCCATTCACCAAGCATTCGCAAACCTGCCGTCTTTGCAACCTGTTGGAGGAAGATCGCGTTTTGAGAGCAAGTGTTGGGCACCTGGGACAGGCAACTGTTCACGTAGATATCGTCTTTGTTGTCGATGAAGAGCAGAAGTGCACCAGTCTTCATCTGCCTGAGAAGTTTGGCTACGCAGCTCTGACTGATGTCCCGACCGTCCAACAGGAACGCCTTCAGGGCGGACCAGACTTTGACCATGGTCACAAGGTCTGCTTGCTTCACTTCGTCCTCCTTGGCAGCCGTGGGTAGCTCGTCTGCCAGGAGATTGCAGGCGATGTACCTGCAGTCAATCTGGCTCTTCTGTAGGACGGGGTTGCTGTCCCGGAGAGCGGACCAGGTGTCGGCCCAAGAGTCGGCATATAGGTCCAGCACGTGTCCGATCACCCGTGGGCTGGCCAGGTCCCGGCGTCCGAGGTACGACCTGAAGGAGCGCAGGTACACCAGGACGCCGATCACATCGATGCCCCCACCTCCCCCGATGGAGCAGACATTCACTCCCCCCTCGAGCCACTTCAGGGAGATATCAAAGGGCAGGAGCATCCAGAGCATCTGGTAGATGATATGGCAGTGCTTGGTGAGGTACTGGTGGACGTAGGCCAGTCTGAAGACGGGGTCGTTGAAATCTGGTTGTTGGATCAGGTGTGCATGGCCTAAATTCTTGTATGCCGTGGACATGCTTTCGATAGCGTCCTTGATAGTGTACCGAGGTTGTTCTCTATCTTCTTGAATCATTCCGATGAGGGACGGCAAAACGTTGATGACGATCCTAGGGGCCAGGGGAGGTGCCATCGGGTTGAACACACAGACAGCCTGGGTCATGGAGAAATTAGAGGGTGGTGCTGTCCTGTTGAAGCTTGGACGACTCGCCATGGTTGCTGACTGCTTCGGCTAGATCGATCGACTGTGAACAGCAGATAGAACAGCAGGATGTTTTAGTTTGATTCTCTCCGCTAGCCAGCAACTTCTTGTAGACAAGGAACACAGCACTGTGAAGTAAGTTCAGGCATGCAACTTGAAGTAAACCTCTGGCCTGTTCTGGGGGGGGGGGGGGGGGGGCGGGGGCCTAGAAGAGCCAATTAATTTTTGGGAGTGAAGAAGAGCCAGTATTTTGTGTGGCCGGGGGTAGACCTTTCGCACGTGACCCGTGACCCGTCTTAGTCTTACACTTGCTTCTGTTACAATCTCTTATTAGGAGCAGTACCCTATATACAGCACGTTTTTCAGGTATTGGGGCGAATAAAACTGAAAAGATCAAGTATTTAGCAGCATTTTCTTAGATTACATATTTTGGTGGGGGCCGGGGGGTTGAGGGTTAAACCCATAGATATATATAAAGAAAAGAGATTATAATTTATTAATCATAAAATTATCATAATACTTACATGTATATACTTACAATTATTGTATTATAGTACAGTTCACTTGTTTGATACGTCGTGTCTGGCAGTATAGGCCCTATATGCTCACGGTGATGTGCATAAAGCAGACGTGTCGGAAACAGACCGAGTCAGTATAATAGTATTATGTTAAATGTCAAGTTTATCATATTTTTATCGTTTATAAATGTATTATTTTCCCTTATTAATAATAATAATAATAATAATAAAATGTAGTTTTTTTTCTTTGATTGCTCATACCTGGGAATTTCCATATTCCTGTAATGCCACCGTTTATACACTGCTTTTTATAGCAAAGTTAATGCTGCATTATGTTCTACAGTATTCGCATGATTATTGTATTGATTTTATGAGTATAATCTGTCAAACATTCGATCCGTCGGCCAAAGTTTCTTTAGTGGCACAGAACATAAAGGAATTATTGGTTGTGTGGTGAAGCGTAGAGGGCGCCATTTATAATGTCAGAATTATTATTTGTTGACATGACCACAGCTCGCAGCCAAAACACCGTGGGCTACAAATACAGCCCAATAGGGCTACTTGATGGCGCAGTGAATTTCGTTTTTCACTGTTGGGCTATTTTGATGGCGATATTACGAGCCCACCATAAAAATAGCTCGGAATCTCCACGGACAGTGTTGGAAAAGTGCTTTCTTCGTACAATTTGTGAGTATAAAAATGAGGGAAATATTTTCGAATTCTAACTTAACCCGATAATTTGGTGAATGATGTGTCTTGTTATAGTGGCTAGGTAGGGATTTTGAAAATGAATGTTGAAATTTCATTCATTGAAACAAGCGTAGGCCTAAAGTAAAGACATTTGAATAAACTGTCTGACTTTAGTCCATCATGCAACGTGGTCAGCTCGTACTCGTAGTACGCAGTACGGTTTGGTCAACTCGTACGCCGGCCGACTTGTTGTACGCTGACCAACTCGTACTCCGACCAACTCGTACGCTGACCAACTCGTACGCTGACCGACTTGTACGCCGACCGACTTGTACGCCGACCGACTCGTACGCCGACCGACTCGTACGCCGACCGACTCGTACGCCGACCGACTCGTACGCCGACCAACTCGTACGCCGACCAACACGTATGCCAACCAACAACCTGTAGGCCCTAGTTTGTAAACGTTGGCAGTTTTTTCCAATTCAGTAGACCTAGGCCTAGATAGAAAACATTCTGTATGTTGAAGTTGGGTGTCGTTTTTGGGGAAAATAAACTAAAACAAAAGGAATATGTGGAAGTCGTTTGTGAAAATAATAGGAAACAAGTACATGTGAGCATGGTAAGTAAAGGAAACATTATGTACACATATGTACATAGAGCTAGGAACAGAGCAAAAGTAATGATGATGACGTTACGTAGGATTTTAGGGGAGTGTTTTAAAATTGGAATGGTAGGGGAGCACAAAGAATACCGATCCCTTACGGTGCATACCAGAGAAAAGGGTACTTAGTCCCTCAAAAAATTCATTTTTTTCGTTATTACAAAATACAATCTTAATATGCTGGTGGCGTACGACTTGGTCGGCATACGAGTTGGTCGGCGTACGAGTCAGTCGGTCGGCGTACGAGTTGGGGCGTACAAGTTGGTCGGCGTACATGTACGAGTTGACCAGCATTCGTCAAGTGTAGCCCTACTAGCAGTCCACTAGGGCCAGTGTACTCTGTACAAACGTACACCCCGTATCCTTGGCCCAACTCATGTCCATTGAAAAACTGGGGGGCACATATTTATAAATACGCTTCCTATGAGCCCCATATCTCTCAACTTCTCAAGTTTGAGATCAAAGGCATTAACTCACACAAAACAAAATCATAAATCCACAAATTTGGCGCTTCTTCGTTTCGGAGAAATTTTCGCGTCTTTTTTGTTGCGTCTTTTTTTACTTTAGGCGCAATGCAAAACTCTGAACATTGAAAAGTCCATGCGCAGGTACACTTCGTCTTCAATGTTAACATCAAATGGTTAACCCGGTGGCTGACTGCAGATAACAAACTGACAGAAAGGTTAACCCTTGCCTGTCCGCGTTCAGTCTTGTGCGGTACTGATGCACTGTTTAATTTACAAATCCGCTTTCCCCTTAAAGGTAGTATCATACTTTTGTTTTTGTCAAAGAAGTACAGGTTCGATAATAAATTTTAATATCTCCCGAGCATAATTGTTAAAGGTAATATCATACTATTTGTCAAAGAAGTACAGGTTCATGGGCAAAAATACCAAGGAAGATACAGTCACAGTCATCTGTGAAAATTTCAGTCCCATACGGTGCCCACTTTTTGAGAAAACAGTGAAAAACGGCCACAGTATTTCTTAAGTCTTTTCTCTTTTATTTTTGATCTTTTAAAAGATCAAAAAGATTTTTGGTCGTTGTTTTACTAATTTCCGGATAAATACACCATTTCAGGTGGAAACAATTTAACGGTAGGTTTCTACCACCACCATCTTCATACCCCAGAAAGTTATAGGTAAATCTGTGAACATTTCTGTTTTGGTTTTTTACCAAAGTATGATACTACATGTACCTTTAACAGAGTCTGAACCTACCCTTAACATTTTTGTTTATCATTTTGATAGACTGACACGGCTACCCACGGTTTTAATAATAATAATAATAATAATATATAATTCTTGTATAGCGCCAAATCCGTCAAAATTGACGCTCAATACATGATCCCAGTACCAGTTTCATTGTTTCTTGATCCTTTCAGAGGGCCATATTTATAGAAACTTGCTTGTCTGTTTGTTTGTTTTCAGGTCAAAGTGAAGCAAGAATGTAGACAAAACATGCTCCATTCATTGTTTTAATTAACAACAATGACAAAATAGATGACACTACAGAAAGAATTAGTCTAATGTGTTTTCGACCAAACATTGTCAGCGATGGTTCTTCTGCAAAGACGGAGATTTGAAACTTTGCTCAAAAGAGAACTGCTCATCTAGTCATTACTGAACTTTCTATCATAATTGTACCGGTCGTCGATTGAAACTTTTGCTGAAAGTATCAACACATCGAGTGCTAGCAACTGTGTAAAGTTTTAGAGTCTGAAGATTCAAAATGTCGGACTCAGAAGGGGAGGGACCACAGAGCGAGAAACAGCTGAAGATTGTGATATTGGGCGACGGTGCTTCGGGAAAGGTACGTTAACATCTGTGTGCCGTCTACAGACTCGTGGACGCAGTCATCCTCTTTAAACAGTTAAATTGTGCATATGGATAGGATTTGCAAGGCCTCCAAAAAAATTATTGAGTTTGAGACAGAAATTGGGCTCAACATTTTGTAAACAGTGCAAACAGTCACCATGGGAAATCTTGGTTCATCAGATGCTGGGGTTTTCAAGGAAATCAAGATTTAGTGTCTTTTCAAAAGATCATTCGTACGAACGATTTTTAGAACAAACATAGTTGTTTTGATCTCAGGGTAAGATCAAAACCATTCTTCATGTTTTATAGGAAAAATTGAATCGGGTTTTCGCTATTTTCTTGTGACTCAGATGTCCGATTGAGCTCCGTTAAATTCAAGCCTTGACGTTAATACTAAATTTTCTTTTTCAAATGCTTGTAGTTGAGAGGACCTGACGCATTACGATCCTAGCAGGCCAAGCCTTCAATATAGATCCTGCTAGGATAGAAACACGCCAGGCCCTCCAAAGCATTTGATAAAGATCCTGCTCGGATCAAAAAGCATCAGGCATTTTCCAAGCATTTTTATAAATTTCAGATCATCATTTTGGCTGATGAGCAGTTTGCAGCAGTATTTTCTTTTTCTTTTTTTATTCATGATTTTCATATTTATTCATTTTGTCTTCCCTAGACCTCGCTAGCTACGAGGTATTCCCAGGAGCAGTTTGGCAAACAGTACCAGCAGACGGTCGGCCTGGATTTCTTTCTGAAGCGGATAGTGATCGGAGGTAAGAATGTCAAATTCTTACCAGAATTCATATGGAAATGAATAGGAAGGAAAGGGTTATTAATCGCGGTGGATACGAATAAGGAAAAAAGGTGATCAAAGTCACGTGATGTGGTTTGGCTGGTAGTGACGTTTCGGCTGCTGGAACTGGTAGCCTTCATCAGGCAACTGAAGAACTGGATGCAGCGGTGTTCATGGAAGTGATCATGAAAATGATCATACTATGAAGACACTGCATACTAAACTGGGCTTTTTAGTTTTTAAGCTGTTTGGCAAGGATGTTCTTTGCCTATTCCTCGACCAATGAAACAGATTAAGACTCATCCAAAAGAGGTTGCCTTATTTGTGGTTATCAGGCCAGGGGTCGATTTCACAAAGCCCTATGATGAATTGTAACTCAAGTTATGAAGGATAGCCCATCATATCCTACGTAGGGCTGAAATGCATCATACATGTAGGCTATAAAGTCCTACAATTGATAGTAAGTTTACGATGAGTTTGGTGAAATCGACCCCTGGCATGGCCAGGGGCACTTGTAGTGGAAATCCAAAGCCCAACGCCAAGCCCAGGCCAGCAGCATAGGTCACAGCCTGTGCAGCATGCCTAGGCCTTGGCCATTTGAGATGTTGCCAACCATTTAAACATCTTTCTCTGTCTCCTTCTATTTCTGCATTGACATCAGACGATACTCACGTCACGCTACAAGTATGGGACATCGGGGGGCAGACGCTAGGCGGCAAGATGCTGGAGAATTACGTCTTTGGAGCTAAGGTCAGTATCAAGCGCTCCTTGTCCCGTTTGTAATCCTAAACGTCATCTCTTGAAGGCATGTATAATGATAATAATAATTTAGATTTATGTATGGTGCACTTATGATGACTTATCCATCCGGAAACCTGATCAAGGCGTCTACTTTATCATCCGTGGTCATTGGGCTACATTATCATTGGGCTACACCCTCGGGAGTATACAGCACGGCTGCTGTAACCACACAAAGGCTAATCAAGCACGAAGCTTTACCCTTGCAGGTACCCATTTACACCTGGGTGAAGAGAGGAGCAATATGTGACAAAGCATCTTGCCTATTTAAAGAGGATGTAAGTTCCATTAACCTGTGGCTAGATTCGAACCCACAATCTGTAGAATGATCGCAAGATCTTGAGTACGACACGTTGATCAGCCTTCCTCGGCTATGTAACACCTAACTCAGGGAACATACAGTGTTCTTTGTAGGACATACCGATTATCAAGCATGTTGAAATGTATTTGTGGCATACAAGGTTCTAGCCACAGTGGGCAGCGCACGCAATGTAGGTCTGAAATAAATTCTGCCGCCCAGCACGAATTTCCGCAGAGTGAATAAAAGTATTGCCAATATCGTGAATTTTGATCACATTCCGGGATAAAAGTTCACTCTTTTCTGTTATACACCTGAAATTCATTGAATATCAGTCCTTAAAATGTAGCTTTATACCATTAAATGGAACAGTGAAAATGTTGGCCTTGGACCTTGATCATGTTGCGGCTGCATTTATCTCACCGCGGCTCAACTTCATATCTAGAGCCCATCACTAAAATTGGTCTGTCTAGAACCCTGGTGGCATACATGTACCAAAAGAATGCAAGCAGGAAACCTGCCTTTTATATGCATCAACAGTGGTTAGCAAAACTGGTACCCCTGCTCAGTAAGATCCAATATCTTTTCCCACTCGGAGACATCTTGTATGGACCTTGAATTCTGTTGCATACACCTTACAGCTCTCGTATCCATCGACCGTACCTCAATTGAATTTCTGTTTGAAATATATGAAGTTTTAGGAAGCAATTATCTGTGAAGAGGTAAATGGGAAAGTGGAAATTACAATATGCGGTTCAAGCCTGTGGGTGACCATGGCCTAGTGGTTTGGTGTGTCATACACAAGACATGGTCAATCGACGAATTGTGGGTTCGAGTCCAGCCATGGGTTATTGGCGCTTGCATCCTTGGGCAAGATGCTTTGTCATATTATTGCTCCTCTTCATCCAGGAGTAAAGGGTACCTGTGAGGGTAGAGATGGCTTGATTAGCCTCTGTGCACCTTATGGGAGCACAAGGCTGTATACTCCCTGGGGAGTTGAGATGGTTTCAGGAATGTAAATGTAGCCCAATTACACCCATAATCTGTGCCTTTAAATTTTACTTTCCCAGATACTGTGCACATTTTAAATGCTCTGTCATTATTATTATTAAGCCTGATCATCAATAGCACCCTGTCTTCATAATGCATATTGTCTATGCTTGACCCTTCAGGGTATCCTGCTAGTCTATGACATCACCAACTACAACAGCTTTGAGAATGTAGAGGACTGGTATACCAAAGTCAAGGAAGTCTTCAAAGAAAAGGAGAACTTCCCCCACATAGCGCTAGTGGCTAACAAGAGTAAGTCTACAAATACTTCCATGCTCACTGTACAGGATCTTCGGAAGATCAAAAATAACTGTGAACAAGATTTCAAAATACTGTGGCCGTTTTCACTGTTTTCTCAAAATGTGGGCACCGTATTGGGACTAGGAATCTCACAGATGACTTACATGTACATGTATTGTATCTGTCTTGGTATTTTTCCCCATGAATCTGCATTTCTTTGACAAAAAAAACAAAAAGTATTATATTACCTTTAAATCAAAGTGCAAGAACCCAACACTGAAACAAAACCCCAAAACAAAAAAATAAGTGAAGCACTTATGGTGGTCTTTTTTTATCAATCGAGGATTGAGATATTTTTACCCATGAATCTGCATTTCATTCACAAAAACAAAAAAGTGTGAAATAACCTGTAAGCACTCCAAACCAGCAAACCCTCTGATGATTGTAGTTCATTCTCCCCTGATTCTCCCTCAGTGGACTTGGAGCACATGAGAGCAGTCAAAGCTGACAAGCACCAACGGATGGTTCAAGACCATGACTTCTCCAGCCATTTTGTGTCAGCGAAGACGGGCGACACGGTAAGTCGGAACCTTCTGGGGTCATTTAAAGCCCTGTCACACCTGGCCGATCTGACTCGCCGGAGCGATACCGAGCACAAATTTGTTGATTTTCGGGGATCTATTACGGTAATACTACATTAGTAAGAACGGTTTCACATTGGTAAGAACGGTAGTACATCGGTAGGACATCATTGGACAACAAAATTAGCAACGGCAGGCGACTGTAAAAAGTTTTTAACATGCTAAAAATGTCTGCTTATGCGCTGATGGAGCGAGCAATGGTATTGGTACGGTATACATCGGCAGTAAAATGGCTTCAATGTGTGCTGTATTATTACTGATGTGATACCGTAGTCCAGCCGGTGTACTAATGATGTATTACCATTCTTGAGCAATGTGAAACCATAGTACTGTACTACTGTACTAGTACCGATCCCTAAAAATTGATTGTGCTCCGGTATAACTCCAGCGAGTCAGAACGGCTAGGTGTGACAGGGCTTGAATTGTTCAAGTGCTATCTCGACGGAGCTCTACCGATGTTCTCACGGTTGTTAATTTTATGCTCCGGTTTAGCTCTGGTGAGCCACATCAGTAGTGTGTGACAGGGCCTTTATGGAATTTAAGAACAATTAGTGCTTGTCAGATTTTCACAGCATTTCACTACTGGTTTTGTTTATTTGCTGGACTATATCTTAAATGATCCTTGGGATATAGCGGTATGTCAGTGGTTTCATGGCTTTTGATGGGCATACAAACGAAGGTTGATATAAATAAAGACAATTGACAATTTGGGATGCTACCAACAGGGCTGGATAGCTCAGTTGCTATTAAAGGTAGTATCATACTTTAGTAAGAAACCAAAACAGAATTGTTCACAGATTTACGAGTAACTTTCAGGGTATGAAGATGGTGCTATTAGAAACCTACCATTAAAATTTTTCCGCCTGAAATGGTGTATTTATCCAGAAATTAGTAAAACAATGACCGAAAATCTTTTTTCTTTTTTTCAAAGATCTAAAATAAAAGAGAAAAGACTTAAGAAATACTGTGGCTGTTTTCTCAAAAAGTGGGCACCGTATGGGACAAAAAATGTCACTTTTCCAAAGTATGATACTACCTTTAATAGAGCACCTGTACAGTATTCGGAGGTCGCTGGTTCAAATCCCGCTTCATTCAATTTTTTTTACAAGAACTTTATACTAAAATGTTTAGGGTAAAACTAAACCATGATAGCTGGTATAGTTAAAGTTCATTCAGAATACAGTTTCTCTATTTTTGTTTGAGCTACTGTATAAGTTCTTGGATTTTTTTGTCTCCGCAGGTTGAACTTTGTTTTCAAAAAGTGGCTGCAGAAATCTTAGGAGTTAAACTGACCAGGGCAGAGATGGAACAAGTAAATGTATCCTTTCCGTGGTTCATTTGAATCTTACGACCGTGTTTCAATAGTTTACCTTATATTTTAGGTACCAACACACATTATGTAGTAGCAACTGAACGTACTTCCCATAATATCGTGTGACGGTATTGCAAATTAGCTAATTATTACAAGTACATGTAATTGAGAAATTGGCTTGTGTTTTTCCCTTTGCCCACAAAATAGTTTACCCTTGCAGGCCAACTCTAGCTGTTAGAACATTTGCCAACTTGCTGGAAGCTTCTGTATTTTTCTCACCTAGAATTTAAGGTAATGTCAATGTCATACTTTGGTAGCATACCAAAACAGAAATCTCTGCAGATTTACCTGCAACTTACATGGTAAAAAGATGGTGATGGTAGAAACATACCGTCTTTCTGAAATGCTGTGTTTTTCCAGAACAGAGTAAAAACAAAGACCAAACACTCCTGTGAAAAGATTTCATAATATCGTGAGCGTTTTTCACTATTTTCTCAAAATCTGGACATTGGGAC
Source organism: Astropecten irregularis (assembly GCA_963971285.1). Classification (NCBI taxonomy): domain Eukaryota; kingdom Metazoa; phylum Echinodermata; class Asteroidea; order Paxillosida; family Astropectinidae; genus Astropecten; species Astropecten irregularis. The sequence continues at coordinate 11,158,867 of OZ020254.1, forward strand.
AGGATATTTCACAGATGAGTGTTACTGTATCTTCCTTGATATTTTTGCCCATGAATCTGCATTTCTTTGGCAAAAGCCAAAGTATGAAGTCACCTTTTTAAAGTTATTTCTGACTTCATATTTTCATAACACAAGATAAGTCTTCCATCGCAATCTTTCTGTCTTTTTTGAGTTACATTGTCGACCGGTTTCCCTTAACCTTTGACCTGTCAGAGAGTCGTCAAAGCCGAAGTCGTCAATTATAGCAACGAGCCGTTACCGAGGCCACCCTCCAATCAGGCGAGGAGTTCAATGTGCTCAGTCATGTGATGGGATTCTCGTGAGGCTTGCTCCACGATATCCGAGAGGCTGTCCGTCATTACTGCTCTTTTTCTTTCTGTTTGTTTTTACAATTTTTTTTTTTTGGTGGTTCCGTCGTTGTTGGACAACAGCGCCCTCTAGTGGTAAAACTGTGTCCAGTCTTGGAGGCCATTGAGGCAGCTCGTGTAATATGACAACCCAGCCAACCCCTCGACTTCACTGGTACCCCTTGTAATCTCGGAGTGCATTCGCACAGCAGCAGTTAGAGTACCGGTTAGAGTGGAACATCCTCAATGGATAACGCATGGAACAGATAGCGGTAATAATAAGAGTAGAACAGGTGCAATTAGAGTACTTTCGAGACCTAGATGCCTGTCTACAAAAAGTGGAGCCAGCATAATGGAATTGGCATCGTCCTTGGTTGTTGTTGTAATTTTCGAACCACCAGACCACTGAATTGAATGCTTGAGACTACACTCTTCTGTAGAATACCCTTACTGTCACTACAGTGTTCCTCGCGGCTGAAGAACACGACAACTGCAATGTTTCCTTGAAATGTTTGTCTTTGCTCAAGTCTCCTCCAAGTCCAAGTGAAGTTCAAAGTTCTATAGACTTCAAGAATATCTGTATATACTCTGTTATGTCCTTCAGCAAACCCTTGAGCAGAATACCTTTGTGGTCACCACCTCACGTCTCAAGAAAGCAACAGCTGTAATGTTACATTCCATGGGATGTTCGTCATTGGTCAAGTCTTATGCCTCCACGCTTCTCAAATGCCCCATCATGAAGTCCCCAAGTTAGAAGGACACACTGGATTATGATCATCGGTCTGATAGTGAGACAGCTGGCAACACCATCATGGTCCAGCCAACTTGGTTTATGTAGGTACACTGAGTTAGGCTTAGGCGATGTCATGCTGAATCATTGAGAATATCATTTTCCGATGTTTTGCCTTCATTTCAATGTTATTTTTGCCGGAGGAAATTGGAATCGATTCCAAATGGAATGGAATCGCAATTCCAGCTTGGAACTGTAGAATTGGAATCGATTTTGAAAATGCTGGAATCGCTCAAGCCTACACCGAGTGCTTGATTTGATTTTCATATGGATTGTCTGTTTTCAGTAATTCTCTTTGACAAGAGAAAGATGGATTGTGATGTTGGCTCCACCCCTGTCTACCCCTCATCCCACCTCACCCCTCCTCTCAACCTGCCCCACCTCTCAACCTTGCCTTCATGCCACCTCACCCCTCCTCGCACCCTGTCCTGCCCATCCTCCTATGCCCCTTCTCCTCACATCTTGCCCCTCATGTCACCACACCCCTCCTCGCACCCTTGTCCCACCCCTCACGCCACCTCATCCCAACTCCCACCCCTCATCTTGACTGTTTGACCAGTGGGGATTCAATGTTCAAAATGTTTGGATTATTTTGGACTACACCGTACATGGTTATTTATACTGACATGACCACCCAAAGATTTGATTGGGCAAGCACCCGGGGTAAATTTCTCAAACTCATCGTAACTTACTCTCAAACGTAGAGCATAATGATGCACTGCAGCCCTACTGTACGTGTACATGTAAGATATGATGGGTCATCCGTCGCAACTCGAGTTACGATCGTTCGTAGGCCTTCGTGAAATCTACCCCCAGAAGAAATATCTGGTAATTTTTGTAGGCCTATAGTAGGCTGAGGCTCTATAGTATACAGAGTAGACTCTGTATTACATGTACATTAGATTCCATGCAATATGGAGGTTGGGTTGTAAAGGTATTTGAAAACAAAAATGTGCATTTACAATCTCAGGCCTTCTATTCAGTAGTAATCTTAATCTTATCCTATACAAACCATTCTATTTAGTTTCTTTTTTTGTCATATTTTGTCTTACATTTTGAAGACTCAAAATTCCATCCGTGACAATGTTGTATATCTTGTGATCTCGAGCTTAGTGCTGGGATTTTTATCCGGTTATAGATTAACCGACCCGGATTTAATTATCTGGTTACAAATTTCCACAAATAGTTTATAGCCCCAAACTGAAAGGAAAAAAAGGAAGGAAGGTGTGGTTCATGCTAAACAACCCAAAAGTGAAAACTGTAGAATACATACTTGAATTTCTGGCAGGTATTTTGTCCATTTTGCCAAGTAGAAACATGCTTTTCACATACTGAATCTAAAAGAAACATTGTACGTACTTGATTAGGTGTTGATCTCAAAATAACATCGTAAAAAGCATTTCAAAAGCGACGATCACATTAAAGGAAACTTATATCATAAATCGTACACGTCTCACACATCGCACATGGTTACATCCATAGGTTAACTGATAACCTGATTTTTTGTTGCAATCAGGAACCAGATATGAAATACACGGGTTTACACTTCGAAAAGTGCGCATGCGTTATAGTGCCTCATTTTGAAGTCGCGATCAAAACCGCTGAAGTGTAAACCCTTGTATTATCTTCGACAATGGACGGGTTTACACTTAGAAAAGTGTGCATGCGTGGAAGTGCCTCGTTTTGAAGTTGCGATCAAAATCTAAGATGGCCGCCAAGGTGTAAACCCGTGTATTGCCCGATTTTGCCCAGCACTACTTGAGCTCAACTTGAGCATTTTACTAATGTGGTTAAATGATTGAATTTCTTTGTGTGATTTCTTTGTTGTTTTCTTTTTAACTGTACTATAGACCTACAGATGAAGAAGTGCATGTTTAGTATGCAATGTGATCAGAGTGTTCTATATTTATGTAATATTGAAGAGAAATTGTAAATATTCAGAGTTATCTTTATAAATTATGACTCTCTGAATTCCATTTATGTAAATTTAGCACGATGTGATAATTATTTTCTTGTATTCATTTTTTGTTTGCTTTTAATTTGTTATCCTTGGCTTGTGAAAACTCTCTGGGCAAATTATTGATAAAAAGTTTCATTTTTCAAAACATTTCCTTGGATTAAACAAGGAATTTTCATGATATAGGACCAAATTCAACCTAAATTGGGATTTGGATAATCCTTTGTAATCTGTATCCTTATCCCAAAGATTTTATACATGTAGGTCAACTTGTAGACTGTTCTGACCAAGCCTCTGATGGTCCAGATGGAGGCAGCCATGGATGGGAAACCAGAGGCCAATTTCACGGCCCTGCTTAGCACAAACATTTGCTATTAAACCATGAAATGTCTGTCTTAATAAAAACATGCTTGGCGTTAGGAGGGCCTGACGCATTTCAATTCCAGCAGGATCTTTCTTAAAGGCTTTTGAGAAAGATCCTGCTAGGATCGAAACGCGTCAGCCCCACCTAACTCCAAGCATTTGATATATTATTTCAGGTCATTTTGGCTGATGAGTAGTTTGCAACAGTTTATTACTTTTATTAATAAAAAGAAAATTAACAACCAAATTTCCATTTGATATTCATACTCGGCGAACAACAGCCAAAGAACATTCACAAATGATACACATCATATGAACATTTGGTTGTTTATCCTGTTTTTCCCATTCTTACTCATTCTAATCCTGTTTTTATTAAGACAGAAATTTCATGGCTAGCAAATTTTTGTGCTAAGCAGGGCCATGAAATTGGTTCCAACACAGTGCAAATTAACCCTTGGCTTTGTTACTGAAAACAATCCCAGATATGTACATAGTATGTATACTCAGTCTATGTCTTCTTCGTCACGTCAAGTCTTTAGTACTGCAATTTTTCTCAGTTATAATCTACAAGTACTATTTATTTCATTTATTTGCTTAGAGTTAGAAGGGCCTGGCGTTTCGGATCCAGCAGGATCTTTCTGTTTTAGCCTTTGAGAAAGATGCTAGGGTCGAAACATCAGGGGCCAATTTCATAGAGACGCTTAGCACAAAAAATTGCTTAGCACAAAAAATGGCTTGCCCAATTAAACAAACCACCACTAAAAATTTGATTTGATATTTATGGTCAGCGAACAACAGCCAATGAACAATTGCAAGTGATACACAACACGTGGAAATTTGGTTGTTAATCCTGTTATTATTAAGACAGAAATGTCATGCTTAGCGATTTATGGTGCTAAGCAGCTATATTAAATTGGTCCCGGGTCCCCTTAACTCTAAGCATTATAAATACAGGGCATTATGTGTTGATGAGCAGTTTGCAGCAGTGTACGTATTATGTATATTTATTTGATTCATTGGAAATTTATTGTCTGATACAAATCTTTGTTCTGTCTGTGGTTACAATGTGTAAAAAAATTTCTACATGTTTAACAGTATGTCAACTCTACATGTGCATGTACTTTGACCTATTTTCATTGTTTTATATTGTATTATACCTATACATGTATTTAAAAGTAGTATCATACTTTGGTAAGAAACCAAAACAGAATTGTTCACAGATTTATGTATAACTTACAGGGTATGAAGATGGTGGTTGTAGAAACCTACCGTTTAATCTTTTAAAAGATCAAAAATCAAAGAGAAAAGACTTAAGAAATATTGCGGCTGTTTTTCACGATTTTCTCAAAAAGTGGGCACCGTATGGGACTGAAATTTTCACATGACTGTGACTGTATCTTCCTTGATATTTTTGCCCATGAATCCGTACTGTACTTCTTTGACAATACCAAAGTATAATACTACCTTTAAGGGCATAATACAGGATTGGTTAAGGTGACAGAACAGCTGCAGACTGTTCATAATTTGATTTATCATGAAATAAACACAATCCTTTGAAATTATCAGCTCATGTCATCATCGGAAACTGTAGGAAACAGTGAACAATGCTCACGGTATTTTCAAATCTATTCACAGGAGTTTTGATCTAATACCCAAAGATCAAAATTTATTTTCTGTCATTGTTTTACTAATTTCTGGATAAATACACAATTTCAGGCAGGATTATCTTATATGGTATGTTTCTACCAGCACCATCTTCATATCCTGAAAATTATATGTAAATATGTGAACATTTCTGTTTGGGTATGTTACCAATCCTGTACTTTACCTTCAAGTACTGCTACCTACATGTACTACCTACCTACTGCACTTTTTCCCCTTCTCAAGTGTCTTTAGATAAGCCTTCATCATTTTCAAATTGTCTCATTTTTACTTTCTTAGACCTCCGTATCGAATCCGATGATGTCGTTTTATCAAAGGGACTTAAGCTTATATCTGGACTACAAACACATTTCTTATGCAAATGAATCAATAATTGAATTAAATTTGACAAATCTGTAAAGCCATTTGTTAGTGACTTAATTCCCCCTTTTTCTCTTTTTCTTTAAATGTGGCCCTGATTATGTATAAGTTTTGATTAAAATCTGTTATATAAACGGAGTGTTGAATTGATTAAAAAGCATCAAATGTTGATGATCAAGTCATTGATTTTGTCTTTGCAATTATATTTTTTTCACAAAGGGTTGTCCTTATACCTCAATCCTCTATTAAAAGAAAGTGACTACAAACAAACCATTGATTGACTACACCATTTTTGGTTTTGGATTTTGTTTCTTATTGGGTCCTTGTTCTCTGATAAAGGCAATATCATACTTTGACTTTTGTGCAAGTAAAACAGATTCATGTGCGAAAAATATCAAGAAAGATACAGTAACAGTTGTCAGTCCCGTACAGTGCCAACTTTTTGAGAAAACAGTGAAATATGCACACAGTATTTTTCAAATCTTTTCACCATTATTTTTGATCTTCCAAAGATCACAATTGTTTTTGGTCATTGGTTTGACGCTTTTCTTGATGATAAATACAGCATTTCAGACAAGAAAACTTTTTTGAATGGTTTGCTTCTACCATCACCATCTTTATACCCTGTAAGTTATGGATAGATCTGTGAAGATTTCTGTTTCGGTGTGCTACCAAAGTATGATAGTTATTGGGTATGATGTACAGACAAATTAAGGGAAACCTATCAATTTCTTTCCAATGGGTCAACTCGAAAAAATTCATAAGTAATCACTGAAGTTAGTCCCCTATATAAATGCCATTATATATTTAATCAGGCCCCACAAAATATAAAGTCACTTCAGAATCACCATCTGTCCACTCGCAAACTAAATGGCTCAATGCGCGCGCCAAGCCGAGTTTAATATAATTTTTAGTGTATACCATCAAATGAATTTTATAATATTCCCCCTTTGAGGGGGTCATAATTTATTTGTGTTTATGACGGTTTATCATAACCTGGGGCTCAGTGCTTCAACTTTTTGTGGAGACTTGAGAAATGTTAGCTTAGGATGTGGCCCTGGATCGTTTAGATGGTGGATGGTTGCTTCATGAAACTGGTAGCAAGTCGGTTTTTTGGGGAAAAGACATTTTGTGGTGATATTTTTTTAAAGATAAATTTACAAAAAAATGTCATTGGCTGAAAAGCCAACAATTTAAAATAATTGGGTAGATATGGGTTCAAACTACCATTTGCAGTATTGTACATATACCAAAGAATATGACAGTCTTGGATTAGGTTTTTTTTAACTGGGAAGTTGAGGGTTCTTTATGGGAGGAGGATGTACTCCCAATAATTCAGCCCCGCCCCGCCCCAAAAGTAAAGCGCCCTCTATTATTAAGCCGTCCTGCATAAAATGTCAACAACTAATAAAGTGTTGAAATGGCCGATGCAGTGGAACGAACGGACGAGCTGGTTCGTGATTATCTCTTGTTCCGTGGCTTCACCAACACCCTCAAAAGCTTCGATGTCGAGCTGAAACTCGACAAGGACAAGAAGTTCCGTGTAAGTGTGCGAATTCTGTCTTAAAATGGGAAGTTTGGGCCTAGGTTTTGACAGCTGCCTAGTTTCCGGACAGTTTAGTCTAGAAGACTAAGTAAACCAGTGTCATGTAGGCCTACATGTACATTAAGTTACATGTAGGCCTACACAGGGATCGATGGCCTGGCATGCCCGGGGCCTTATGTTACACATGACAAGTTTGAATGGGTAATTAATTGTAGACAAGTGCCATGGTTCCTAAAAGTATAATTTTATAAAGGACAAGTGGTTCGCAACAAGCAGAAGGGAAATATTTCCACTGACGGCCATCACTTGTGTGCACAAACACAGTATGGGACCGACAGAGGGCGTTTTGACATGTTTGAGAAAAATGGCTCCTGCTGCTGCGCTGCATTCGAAGTGTATAATTGTAGGTAAAAAACCCCTGAAAATCTAATTTTTTAGATAAGCTATGTCCAGTTTACACACCTGAGTCTGAGATTGAAGTTCATTATCGAAAATCATTAGGAAATAACCCTGTGTCTGTCATGGCCGTCAGTGGAATTCTTTCCGCAGGTAAGAAAATAATCCCTGAAATATTGGAGAAATTTCTTCTATCTAACAAAGTAACAGGGGGCCTACGTGTCGGTATAGTTCAAGTTGTCACGTCCCTAGTTGCCACCCGGTAACAGCAAATGTTTTTTGTTTTGATCGGAGATAGTATTACAGGTCAACTGATATTGTGCTGAAACTTACCTATAGATAATCCATCCTCCAATCACCACCTTTTTTTCTGACCTCCCGCATGTCATGCCACTTTCCCGCCATGCGCCTTGCGGTTGTATGCAAATATACGGTTTCAGCCATTCAGGCAACAGCGCGTCAGCTGTCAATCAAGATAGTCTCCTCCTCCAGTCTGAACTATACATGTAATGAATTAACGTTATGTTTCTACCAGCACCATCTTCATACCCTGTAAGTTATACGTAAATCTGTGAATATTTCTGTTTTGGTTACTTACCAAAGTATGATACTACAAGCAATACAAAAGAGTAAGGGGGGGGGGGGTCAGTGGGGTGGAATGGGTTGGGGGTGGAGTCGGTTGGGGGAAGTTGGAGTGGATTGGGCGGGTCATGCTTGCACCCATTCGTTTAGTTTACTTAAAAAAAAAAAACCACGAAGCCCTCAAATTGAGAAATGATAAATTATTTTTTAAAAAGTAAGACTCGGAAATTTTTTTATTTTTTTATTTCAGGCCAATCGAAAGAATTATAGAAAATGGGCGCAAGGCGACATGGAAAATGCTATCCGAGATGTAGCTAATGGCTCCCCGATTGCAACAGCAGCTAGAGATAACAGGGTCCCACGAAGATCTCTAGGAGATAGAGTACATAACAAAGTGGCCGCTGACTCCAAAATGGGCCCGCCTATTAAGCTGAATGCTGATTTGGAAGAGCAGCTGGTGAAATACATAGAATACATGTCGTCAAGGGCCTTTCCTTTGACAATCAGCCAAATCAAGATGTATGCGTGGTGTCTGGATAGAGGGGCTGGAGGGAGCAATTTTGGACCAAATGGTCCCAGCAACCATTGGTGGAGTCGTTTCCGCAATGCTCATCCCAATATTGACCTCAGATTGCGGAGACCTGATCATCTTGACCGGGCTAGGGTCACCTGCTCAAGCGTCGATGCTCTTCGCGAGTATTTTCAACTGCTCAAAGAAATCCTTGACAGATACGATCTCCATACCAGAAAGGAGAGAGTCTGGAATTGCGATGAGAGTATGGTTGATCTAAACAAGTCGACGCAGAACGTTGTTGTGCCTGTGCGACAAAAGCATGTCCACTCTTGTCAAGTTGCCGGGACACAGCACATCTCAGTACACTGCTGCATTTCTGCTGCTGGCAGCACGATGTCCCCATTCATGATCTTCTCCCAGGCCTTCCCAGGTGACGATTGCACAGTAGATGGGCCAGATGGCTGCCTGTACGGACAGTCTGACTCTGGCTTCATGGACTCTGAGCTCATGCTTAAGTGGTTCAAGGAAATCTTTCTCAAGCAATGCCCTCAAGATCGTACGGAAGACAATCCGGTCCTGCTTACGATGGATGGCCCCACATCACATTGCAGCCCTGACCTCATCGAGGTAGCCAAGAAAGAAAATGTGATGTTGCTTGCTCTGGTGCCCCACACCACACACATCTGCCAGCCCCTCGATGTTGCAGTGTACAAATCCCTCAAATCACACCTGGGTCAAACCATCAAAATCGGTCAAGCACTCCGAGGTACACTTTGGATCACCAAGAAGGAAGTCCCACAAGTATTCAAGTTGGCATTCGAGCGATCTATGACGATACACAACATCAAATCAGGCTTCCAGAAGTGTGGCATCATTCCATTCAACCCAAACGCCGTTGACAAGAAGCAACTTCTTCGTTCGAAAATTATCCCGGATGAAGATGTCGATCTTGCACTCCCGCCAAACTACGCCTTCCAGACCAATGCCACCCGTCAACTCAAGAGCGTTCTCCTGACCATACCGCCCAAGAGAATTCTTCCGATGACGAAATAAATCCTCGGCCTTCAGCAGAAGAAAATGCTCTCCAACCTACCAACGATGTTTCAGGTCACCCTCAAGGTCAGAATGTCGCACCATCACAATCACGCCCTTCTGAGTATGACAATCCACTCGTCAGCATGGTCAGGTTCGGCATTTTTTCCCTGGAAGTTGCGTCCATTTCCTATCCGCCTGCCGACAAAATCCCAGAAGGGCGAAAGCGTCCACTCCGAATAAAGTCTAAAGCCAGAGTGATGACATCGGATGAAGTCCGGGATGACATTGCGCAGCAGGCCGTCGCTCTCAAAAAAAGGAAGAAGAACAAATTGAAGAGAAGAAGAGAAAAGTAGCAGACAAAGCGGCCGGGAGAAGCCTCTACAATGACAGGCGGAAAAGGCAGCGGAAAGAGTAAACGCATTAAGGAGGAGAAACCACCGAAGGAGACCAGTGACGAGGAAAATGCAGCGGATGAAGACAACGACTTCTGCTACAGCTGCCAGTCTTCTTACTGGTCAGAGTGTAAACGCACGCAACACAAGTGGGTTGGCTGTTCATCCCCCGGATGCAAGAACTGGTGTTGTTCCGAGTGTCTTCCAGAGGGTTTCCATTACACTGATAACTACTTCTGTGACTTTCATTATAAACTATCCACGGACGGTCTAAATTCAACCATCATTGAATGTCCAGTAATGTCACGGTTGTACCATAGAGCTAGGAAGAGGAGTGAGAACCAAGGCACTTCAATTGTGCAATGATGGCCGCCGCATTCAGGCAAGTTGCAACAGCAGTCTTTGTGTAAAATAGTAGTTATTATGCAAATTTATCATTGCCGTAGTCTGGCTGTGAGCTGGCCTGACCAACTTCGTCCCAGCACTGTGGAAAGGTATAATTTCCTTGTGCGTGTATAAATATACAAACGTAGTGGACTCAACATGGCCAAAATGAAAAACTGACCGGACTTTTCATAGCTGGCTGGGCATTTGTCAAATACACAAATGTACCATATTTTCTGTCGGGACATTATCTACAATTTAGGCCAACTCCTCACCGTGAAAAATCGCGGGTCAAGCCGCATAACGAAATATGAAATTACCCTTTTTAAGCATAATTGGTTTTCGATAAATGTCAAGAAAAGACGACAAATTGCCGTTAAATGCCATGTACATGTAAGCATGCAGGGGCTTTCAGTGTCAACTGCGCTTGCCATTTATATTTGGTTCGTTTGTTTTGTTACTCCAATTTGCAATTTCAGTTATGATCCATTTTGGGGTTACCAGGGAATTCCGGCGACAATCATCCTGTACAAAGGATCAACTGCTGTTATGTTATGTAACAGGCGTGTGGCGATTAGTGATTGGATTAGTGATAGGTTGCAATTCAAACTCCTTCTCTTCCTACATGTAGCTCTATGGTTGTACTTACTTCCTATAGCCTATACGCCTTATTCACGTTGCATCTATCTTGTCACCTTCCGTGTATACTATACCCGTCAGCCAATTCAATTCTAACAAGAAAATCCAAGCTTCAGTTTGATTACACCGCTTCACCGGAATGTAGGTTTGATGCACCACGAATTAAGCTATAATTTTTACCAGTGTTTGATTGGTTTTTTAAAATCTGAATTGAGAGTTTGAAGTAATGTCACGGAAATTTACTAGCCTATAATTGTTTTTCAGTGTTTGAATGGTATTGTTGGAATCCGAGTTGAGAGCTTAAAGGTAGTATCATACTTTGGTAAGAGACCAAAACAGAAATGTTCACAGATTTACGCATAAATTACAGGGTATGAAGATGGTGGTGGTAGAAACATACCATTTTTCCACCTGAAGTGGTGTACATGCATTTAATTTTCCAGAAATAGTCAAACAACGACCGAAAATCTTTTTGATCTTTTAAAAGATCAAAAATATAAGAGAAAAGACTTAAGAAATACTGTGGGTGTTTTTAACTATTTTCTCCGAAAGTGGGCACTGTATGGGACTGAAATTTTCACAGATGACCGTTACTGTATCAACTTGATATTTCTGCCCATGAATCTGTATTTCTTTGACAAAAACCAAAGTATGATACTACCTTTAATTTTTCTCCCGAAAACATTGTTAACCATCTCAGTGACAGTTCTTGGGGGAAATGAAAATCTTGATATATTTCATGCTATTTCGACATTAACTTTGAGGAAGTTGAGTTGTTAAACATGTTAAACGTGAATTGTATCAAAATAGTTCACACACGTATGGTTTCTTCAAATCATAACTGGAACGATTTTGATTGTCAGCGAATTGTTTGAGGAGTGTGACTAAATTTGGCTGTGCGGGCGTAAAACAACTAAAAGATACTGAAGGAAATGTGGAAATATTTTTTTAAAGGTAGTATCATACTTTGGAAAAAAACCAAAACAGAAATGTTCACAGATTTACCTATTACTTACAGGGTATGAAGATGGTGGTGGTAGAAACATACCGTTGAAATATTTCCGCTCGAAATGGTGTAGGCCTATTTATCCAGAAATTAGTAAAACAATGGCCGAAAATCTTTTTGATCTTTTAAAAGATCAAAAATAAAAGAAAAAAGACTTAAGAAATACTGTGGCTGTTTTCACTGTTTTCTCAAAAAGTGGGCAACGTATGGGACTGAAATTTTCACAGATTACTTTGACTGTTTTTTTTTCCTTGATATTTTGGCCCACAAATCTGTATTTCTTTGACAAAAACCAAAGTATGATACTACCTTTAATTTACTTTTGAATGCATGTAACTTAGTAATTTTGAAAGATATCCTCAATGAATTGTTCCTTACATTTTGTCAAATTTAGGCCTATTCATCTGCACTCGGTTTGCTCGGTACCTTTTCATTTCATGAATGAATGAAGCTTTTAACTCCGCCCACATTACCTCATGAATAATGTAAGATGTTCTATTATAATGAGTCAGACGATGTAGCTCTTCCCAAATTCGTAATAACTCCCTTGGTTGCAACTCATTTCATACAGAGTTATAACGAATTGTGGTACTAGTTCATTAATTATGTGTGTTATACCGGAGCGACAGGTTGAATTAATGTAACGGCGAAAATTGCCTACTAGTTTTTAGGGCTGTACAGTGTAAGTTTATGTATATTTTTGTAACCGGTTACCCGTCTGTTTTTCGGTTACGGTTACGATTACCCGTATAACAAAGAGAACAAAGAAAAACAAAGAAATAGTAAGTTTGGGTCTTGAATAGGAACTTGGTTGACAACATTATTTTGTCACAGCATTTGACAGTGGTAAAAATAGTGCACAAAATGTCTTGCCTTTGCTTTGCATAAGCCTGCTGGTCCAATTTTCAAAAGATCATGGTAATTTGTGCTCACCTGCCCTAACTTGACATTTTTTTCTTTGTGAATTCTAGGACTTAGAAGTGTCTATGTTTCAAAAAGAAGAGGCCATTGAAAAGATACATGTACTTTTTGATTAACCTAATGGGGAAAATGTCCCCGGGTACCCTTTTGAATAGTCGGTTAACCGGGTAACCGGATACAAACTGCAGCCTTACTAGTTTTGGGAACCACTTGTCCACAATTACCTTTAACATATCGTGTTTGAATGGTTTGCAAAGTTGCACTGCACTGCGTAGTACAGTTTAGTTACCGGTAATTCATAATTTATTTTAACGTTACACGTGTTGCACAATTAGGCCTACACTTTCTTTACAACTATACTTTTTTAGATGCCATGAATGCAATGGCAGGATGACCATGCTTGTAACACTAAAACTAACACATAGACATATTTACCTGTAACTTACAGGATATAAATATGGTGATGGTAGAAACGTACTGTTAAAATTGTTCTGCCTTAAATGTTGTATTTATCCAGAAAAGAGTAAAACTAATGACCAAAATAATTGTTGATGTTTTAAAAGATCAAAAATAAAAGAGAAAAGACTTAAGAAGTACTGTGGCCGTTTTTCACTGTTTTCTCAAAACATGGGCACCATATGGGACTGAAATTTTCACAGATGACTGTTACTGTATCTGTCTTGATAATCTTGCCCATGAATCTGTATTTCTTTTACCAAAACCAAAGTATGATATTACCTTTACACTATAGGCCCTATTCACTATTCAGTACTGCAGTACACCCAGTAACTGGGGCCCAACTGAACTCCCTTTTTTAGTTTAAATTTTTACTACCTGACTAGTAAGAGAGACCTAATTTAATTTAATTTCATAACAGCATTTATTTCCATACCCTATCTTCTTAACTGTCATGTTCCACTCATTTTGGAGCGTGATCCAAATCCGTCCATCACGTGAGGAACGGATATCAATGCATTAATTGCTTCGCTAAAGATTTCTTTAATACTTATTGTCAGTAAAAAACATGTGAATGTTTAGCCCTGACACCAGTGCAAGTTGGCCACATGCAATTTTTAATTTGTCTATTTTGATTTTTTTTTTAAAGAAGATTTTAGGGCGTGAGGGACGGACATCAATAGAAATGACTACCTTCACCTGAGTCTACAGATTTTTTTTAATTATTAAAACTTTAAATTTTCAACTTTGGTTAATTAAATAATGTAAGAAACTTTTTTTAGATTAGAAAAGTATTATCCTCTCTTAGGGGCCACTCACAATTTTCAATGTTTTTGAATTTCGACTTTTTTTTTCGAAATAGAGGGTGGGTGGGTCACGGAAATAAATTGAAGTAAATTGTTAATCGAAATTAACTTTTTGTGTATTAAAATTCAGAATTTTTATCTGACTTGCCTGAGAAAAGGATCATGATTCTTTCAACAAATATCAATGTTGGGCAAGGTCTTTCTCTGTGACATATTGTTTAACATCTGTGCCCTCTACTTCCAGTCATACAGGAAGTAGCTCCTCATTTAAAAGTGGAAAGAGCTAAGGATCATGATTCTTTCACCAAATATCAATGTCAGATAAGGTATTTCTTTGTGGCACATACATTAGATCTAATGTTGCATGGATTCATAAATTACTTTAAAAAACAATTTGGCAAAAAAAAATCGAAATTCAAAAACATTGAAAATTTTGAGTGGCCCCTTAGTGAAAAGAAGTGATTTTTAAGGGTGTTGAAAGAATTTTAATGTATATTTTTGAGTGTTACCTAATTTTGAATCACGCTCTTTGATGTACAGGTTGATAAGGTATTGGAGCAGCTACTGAACTCGATATGGAGCTACGACCTGACAGGTCTCCGAAGCTACATGGAGCACTTAGACCGGCGGATATTCTCCCATCTAGAGTACCATCAGATGAACAATGTACGCAAGCTGGAAGTCAGTATCTTAAGGTTAGTAGAGCTATCTGTGACAATGAAATGACACAGTGATCAGAAAATCTTGGGGCCACCTCACACAAGGCAATGTACACAGGCAGCATTGGCCGGGCAGCATGGAAGCAACCAACAGAAATCTTTGTTGTTTTTCTAGCTGTGTCTACAATTTCTATCTGCAAGAAACTCATGGGAATATTTAAAGACCAAACATCATACAAAGTATAGAAACATACATGTACCGTTAACATATTTCAAATGTGTTGCTGTTTCTTGCAGGCTGTTCATTGTGTATTCCGTCCAGAGTGGCCGTACAGATAAGGTCACAGAGTTCTTTGAGAAGCTGGGCAGTGAGATACAGAACCAGACCGAGTGGAAGGAATGGTTTGGTGAGTCACAATCTCATCAGGCCGTGTCCCAAATCTCTGGCTGCGACCGCAAACAACATACCTGCATAAAAGTCTATGGAAGCGGCTGCAGTCACTGGCTAGTGGCTGCCAGGTGCATGTGTAATTGAAATTTGCAGCCAGAGATATGAGACACGGCCTCAGTTTTTATCTTGTACCCCCTTTGCCCACCTTCATACCACAGTTTACCACACATGGTTTCTCCTGTGGTAAATGTGTTATCCTGAATACCACAATACAGTAGAACGCAGATATAACGAACACTGGTATATCAAACATTTTGCTGTTCTAGACACCATCCTTGACTTCCAATTTTTGCGTATAAAACTTACCGAACATTCCTGTTGAAAAAAAAAAATCTAAAGGTTTTACAGAAGCGGGACATATTTACTGAGTAAATCAAATGAAATACGGCCCGTGTTTTAAGTTGATACAGCGGCAAAAATGTAGAACACTATGTACATGTATGTAAAAACAATCAAAAGAGGGCGCACTTCATTGGACAAGAGGGCGCTTTATAAAAATGGCCATCGAACACCGCCATGACTGGCAGCAGCTGAACATCCCTATACCGAACAACAGCTATACAAATTTTGCATCCCGTAGTGCTCGTTAACTCAGCGTTCCACTATGTACACCACAGTGTGGTTTTCATGGTTATTGATACAGTTCCCAATGGAAAATGTGGTAATGTGTGGTAAGCAGCACTTGTATTGTAGAGTGTTAGGGCGAATGCTTACATTAGGACTTAACATTTAAGGTCTGTTTTTGTCTCCATGGTCTCACGGAGGGAGTCAGGTTGGCGTAGCGGATCTTTCCTCGCCTTTCACCTCTGTGGACCGGGTTCAAGTCCGGCTCGGTTCACAAGTGGATTGGGTTTTCAGTCCCTGCCTGATTTCGTGGGTTTTACCCAGAATATAACTCTGGGGTTTTCCTCCCACCTCTAAAACTGTATCTTCTTCTCATCATCTTTCCATAACAGGTTTCATCAGGCTTGCGAGCTACAGTGCCTTGGTCACTTTTGAGGAATCCTTGGTATCATTACCAGAAATAAATAATAATAAGCACAAAAATAGAACGTAACGGATTCCATGAAATTGGGCCCAGGTAATGGGAGACTTTTGAGAACCGTTCTTCAAGTCAACACAATGCGCGCATGCTCACAATTGCGTGCGCTGTTGACTTGAAGACCGGTTCTCAAAAGTCTCCCATTACCGAGTAGGATGCAACATTGTAATTTTGCAATTTCTCCTTCCCATCCTCTTGCAGCATTGCCGTTCCTGAAGAATCCAGAGCAGAGTCCCACCTTTGAGCTCTACTTCAGCAAGCAGTGGCAGGAGACTCTGACCATCTCACTGCACAACTTCTTCAGTATTGTCTTCCAGTCCATGCATATCCTTTATTCAATATCGTCCATCCCACCCGGCCACCCATCCCCAAGTCCGTTTTCTGAAGCACTTAAATGAACGAAACTCGCTACCACAACAAAAAAGCAAATTCATAATTTAATATTCCTGAAACCATCTCAACTCCCTGGGGAGTATACAGCCCTGGCTGCCGTACTCACCACACAGAGGCTAATCAAACCACAAAGCCATCTCTACCCTCACAGGTACCCATTTAATTACACCTGGGTGAAGAGGAGCAATATGTGACAAAGCGTTTTTGAACCCACATTCTGTAGATTGACCACAAGACTTTGAGTTCAACACGCCAGACTGACTTGGGTAGGTTTGGAAAGATTTCTTGCCAGAAGGCGTGAGGGTTTAGGTTTAACCTTATGCCATAATTACATGTATCACCCTTACCATGGGCAACTTTTGTCGGCTGCAATCTCTGGCACAGTAAACAAAACACTCATCTTGTTGCTTACCAGTTTTCAAGTAGACTGTCTTGTACTACGTATAATGTTTACAGAGAGAACGATTGAGTGTTTCCGAAGGAAGGTTGATTCTGTCTATAGACCAATCCGAGGGCATGATATACTGTCCGCCATTACTGCAGTGTCCCCGCCTGCCTTTTGTCTGGCAACAAAAAAATTCAAATTCCGCCACACTTGGTGTATGTCCCATGATTAGGGGACGTACACCCTGCAGTATAGAGTGCGGCGGACGTACACTCTTTTGTTGCGAGACAAATGCCGGGCGGTGACACTGCAGTAATGGCGGGTGTTTCCTTCCTACATGGTCGCGCCGTCGGATTGGTGTATACTGTTATTTTGGAAGTCTTGCATTGTAACTTTCCTTGACTTTGATTTGATCACCTCTCCCTGCGCTTCTAAATTTTGATGCCGAGCAGCAGAGAATGAACGACTTGCAGGACAGCAATGCCCTGCTCAAGAAACAGGTTGGTAGCTGAAGGTTTAGACCCAAAGTCTTGGGAGGTTTGAGAATATGCAAATTAGGCTTGCCCTTCACCGACGTGGATGGGCACTATATACTCAGTGCTTGTGAGAGCACGTGAGAAAAAATCACATGCTTGCTCAGGTGGGATTCGAACCCACGACCTCCTGCTTACTAGTGCAGATGCCTTACCTGCTAGGCCACTGAGCTAGCTGGGGTCTGCAGGGTGAAACGAATCCAATATTGCGGCGGGTACCGCAGTAAATCATGAATATGGATGATTTTGCTCGGGAAATAGATAATATGCAAATTAGGCTTGCCCTTCACCGACGTGGATGAGCACTGTATACTCAGTGCTTGTGAGAGCACGTGAGAAAAAAAATCACAGTGCTCATCCACGTCGGTGAAGGGCAAGCCTAATTTGCATATTATCTATTTCCCGACCAAAATCATCAATATTCATGAGGTTTGAGAAGTCGGGCCCTTCAGGTTTAATATCGGGCCAAGGAAGGATATTCTTGAGGAGCAGACAGGGCCTGCCCTCTGGGGAGGCATGGAGGCACCATGGAGGTTGCACATCTTAGATCTTGATGACCTTGTTTCTGCATACTACAATAATAATAATTTGGGAGGCTAATCATCCTTATTCTGAGCTGGTGTGCTGAATTGTGAAGGATGGTGCTACAACGTGACCGAGTTGTTGGCATTCATGGACGCCCTTAGCTGCCAGCCACATCAACCCATATATGATCACGGATGGAGCACAGCCTGAGATCGAAAGTGTTTGATTTTTGTGCAGGGAGGAAAACCCGGATACTGGTAACCCAAAGAAAAAGCTGTGTAGCAATGTAGGAGAGAACAAATGCACAACTCTACTCATATACATGTAATGACCCATGCCGGGATCAAACCCGGACAAAATTGGTAAGAGGCGAGTGCGTAACGCACTTGCCACCAATGCCCCTGGTCATGCCGGTTTATGTACATGTGTTATAATGTCCCTATACCTGAGATCCAAAATGAATACTTTGTCATTGCAGCAAAATTTGCCATCTACAGGGATGAGATTGCTCAGATTAAAATCTGATTTCATATTTTTTTGTTTTGGATTTCAGATTTTTTTCCTCACATGCATGCTGTGTACAAAAGTATTTATAGGAGATTTTCAGATTTCAGACTTTTTATGTTCCCTGTCAGCTGTTTTCAGACATTTTTTTGTCATTGATCAATCTCATCCCTGCATCTAGTCAGCCTTTCTCTGAACGAATGAAGCTATTTGGACTTGAGGATTTGTCAGTTTGTAAACTTCCTCGTGAATGTTTGTTTTCAGCTGGCTGCATTGGAACGAGCTCAGAGAGAGAAAGGACTATCCACAGATCATCCTGAACCTAGTGGAGCCTCTGACAGCCAGGATGACACTGCTGCAATAGCAACGTAAGAAAGACATTTGCCTGTATCACGTTAACATCTTGTCACATCCGAGTGGTTTAGACTGTCATTCTGCACATTTCCCTGTGCTATTTCCCAGAGATGTTGACTCGAGTCAGTGACTTGGCCTCAAGTCCGACTCAAGTCACCGATCTTTCTGACTCGTGACTTGACTTATATGAAATATATCAAATGCTTGGAGTTAGGAGGGCCTGACACATTTCTTAAAGGCTAAATGACGAGAAGACAAGAACATTCAAGTGAAAGAAACACAACAACATGAAATACATGTAACAGAACTAAACAAAACAAGTGAAGCAGGAGGTCGCGGGTTCGAATCCCACCTGAGCCAGCATGTGATTTGTTCACGTGCTCTCACAAGCACTGAGTATGCAGTGCTCATCCACGTCGGTTAAGGGCAAGCCTAATTTGCATATTATATATTTCCTGACCAAAAATCATTTAATATTCATGATTTACTGCGGTACCTGCAGCGATGTTGGATTTGATTCACCCCGCTAACACCAGCTAGCTGGGTGGCTTAGCGGTATGGCATAAGCAGGAGATCGCGGGTTCGAATCCCACCTGAGCCAGCATGTGATTTGTTCACGTGCTCTCACAAACAATCATTTAATATTTATGATAAACAAAACAAGACAAAACAGAACATAAATGGAAACATGAAACAACTTACAAGGAGATGAGGAGGATCACCACAAACTTGAAACAACAGCAGAAGGAATAAGGTTAATACAAGTAATAAACTGCTGCAAACTGCCCATCAGCCAAAATGACCTGAAATGTATCAAATGCTTGGAGTTAGGAGGGCCTGACACGTTGCGTTATTTTTAAAAGATAAAAATTATTTCTGTTCATTGGTTTGACTCTTTTCTGGTTAAATACAGCATTTCAGGCAGAAAAAATTTAATGGAGTGTTTCTACCATCACCATCTTTGTACCCCGTAAGTTATAGGTAAATCTGTCAAGATTTCTGTTTTGGTATGTTACCAATGTATGATAGTAAAGGTAATTAGTATTACTCTGATTAACCTGTAGGAATGCTGAGAGTAAGGATCCACAGCAGCTGCGATCCGTGAGGTCAAGCAACACCAAGAAGGGTCTGTCACCGCTGGCCACCCGACGCAGCCAGGGGATGCCAACGCCCGGCCCCGCCCGACGGGCCGTCACAGCCATCCTTGGGAGCGTCAGCGACAAAGTGACGAGGCAGATAGCCAACGGGAAGGAGAGTGGGTCGTCAGTCAAGAAAGCTGAGATCACCCAGGCAGCACCTCAGGGGTCATCTGTCCAGGTAGGGTCATCACTCCCACCTTGTACCTGAAAAAAGTCATGCCTCTACCATTCCTTCAACGGAGTGTCGGCCACTGTTTTTAAACTTCAAAGGCATCGGGAAGCATCCTATCCTCATTATATGCAAATACATGTAAGGCTCGCCCTCCACTGATGCGGATAAGCACTGTATACCCAGTGCTTGTGAGTGCACCTGAAAAAATCACTTGCTGGCTCAGGTGAGATTCGAACCCACGACTTTCTGCTTACGAGAGCAGACGCCATACCACTAGGCCACCGAGCTAGCTGGGGTCAGCGAGGTGAATCGAATCCAATATCGCAGCGGGTACTGGAGTGAAACATGAATATTAAATGATTTTGGTCAGGAGATAGATAATATGCAAATTAGGCTTGCCCTTCACCGACGAGGATGAGTACTGCAGTGTATGTACTCAGTGCTTGTGAGGATAGCACGTGAACAAATCACATGCTATCCTCACAAGATTGAACATCAGAACTTCAAGAACTTCTGGCTTTGGTGGAATTCGAGCCTACAAAGCTATAACATTCAAATGTCATAGCTTCTGATCACCGCACTAGCTTAGGTTGCTGGGCTAGTCTAGCAATTATTCTTTTGGAAATTGCTTTTGGTAGACATTACCTGGTGATCAGGATGTCATTTTTATTTGGGTTCCTCTCATAAGGGTTTCAACCAGCCATCCCAGCTAGCACCAGCACAGACCAGGCAGAGCCGCTCCCAGCAACAACAGCAGCAACAGTCCTCCACCCACGCCCTGGCCCAGCAGAGGCGCGAGCTCCTCTCCAAATCCGGCCAAATGAGGGAGCCAGACAAGCAGCTGCGCTACTCATCCCAGTCCTCGGAGGAGTACGGTATGCAGGAGATGCCGCTGGCCGGCAGGCCCAGTAAGAGCGCCCTCTCTAGCACGTTGTCGAACATCACGGAGCCCGTCCAGCAGCAAGTCTCTACAGCGAGGAAGGAACCGGATATCCCATCAGAGAGTGTGGTATCTCAACCAGTACCAGTCACTACGAAAGAAACAAAGAAACCTACGCTTGACCAAGGTACAGTGTACATGTACATTCATAATGGCAAACCTTTCCACCCATTTTTGGTGGGGTTTTGTTTCGGCTTCATTATCAGTCACCAGTCAAATAAAGGTCATCTGGCCAGCCTATGGGGGCGTTCAGACACGGTACTAAAAGTGGTCTGTCTTCGGTTTAAACTAAAAGGGTATACCTACTTGTGTCTGAACGGTCCACAATAGACCCTCTTTGGTGCTAAAAACAGCTTATCTTCGAAAAAAATTAGACTGCCGAGGAGGGACAGTCTAGACTATGTAGACCGGTCTACAAATGAGCCTTAAGACATCTGAACGGTCAATCTCAACCACATCTGGTTTAAAGTGACTTTGAGCGGGTGCATACATGTAACTTGCTACTGATTTATGTGTGCAGGGAGCTCGGCAAAATCAGTGCGAGCACGCAGTGGTTGAGTATTGCTGGACAATATCCCAAATGACGATCTATTCAAATTTAACACAATGAGTGACTTGTTTGGACAATGAAGGTTCATTGAACCTCACGTTTCAGACAATGCCACCATTCGATGAATTTCAATGGAAATATTGAAAGCAATCATGAATATTCTCACCACATGAGGCAAACTGCTAGGGATGCTTCCCGGGCGGAAGGGGTTAACCCACTCCACCTCAACCACTTTTACTTGGAATTTTGTTGCTGAAAGTTTAATGAGAAGAATTTGTAAATTTATTGGCCCTACCATCCCCAATTTGAGTGGAAAGTTACTACATGTACTTGTACCTGGCATTAGCCTCGATTTCTATAACCAAATTTGACAAGGCCTCTAAAACTAGGACCCTTTTCCAAACCTCTGCTCCTGCTTAGGTTCCGGCTCTGGCTCCATTTTGTGAACCCATTCTAAAAAAAACGGGTATCAAAATAGAAGCTTTTGGCTGCGGTTTGGCATGTTTGGAAGTAGATACCCTGTTTTGAAGCTTCAGCTTCAATGAAAAGTCACAACCTATATTTTCAGCATATAGATAACAGCGCCGGAGCCTGAGCTTGAGCTGAGGTTTGAAAAAGGGCCGAGGCAGCAGCCAGCTGGGGGCCACCCTGTTGTTGGGATGCTCAAGCTTCAAATCGGAGCCAAAACCTCAGTCAAATCAAAAACCTCTTTTCTAGCTCAGTGAATCACTGGTGCAGTAAATTTTTCACTCAAGAACTGTCCACCCACCCGACACACCTCCACTATCAGCCGACAATATCTTGTCAATTCCTTGTCTGAATCCTAACAGACTTTGAGAGCTCGGCGCCGTTCTTGGTCCTTAGTCAGGATGAGTACACGGAGCATCACTCTGCCATTGCCACCTGCAAGTTCAACCCCTCGGCCTCCACGGTAGCCAGCCTGGACGTAGACGGCGTGGTCAAGTAAGTTCCCAGTTCTCTCCAGTATTGATTTTGTTGATTTGGACTTGCTTACGTGTTTTCCCGATGCTAAAATCCAATATCGATTTTCAACACAGAGCTTTTGATGAAATATTAAAATTGAAAAGTGAGCATAGAAAAATTTACAGGTTTGGGATTCAAACCAGCGAACTCCGGAATACCGGAAAATAACAATGAAAAGATTTTTAAAATACCGTGGGCGTTTTTACTGTTTTCTCAAAAAGTGGGGACCTTTGGACTGGGAATTTTACAGATGACTGTTACTGTATCTGCCTTGAAATTTTTACCCATGAATCAGCACTTCTGTGACACAAACCAAAGAATGAAATTTACCTTTTATGTGGAAAATTAATGGAAACCAATTTGCTAGGATCTTAAATACTTCTCGATCTTTTGAATCAGTTCCAGGACCAAAGCCTCAACAACTATTTTTAAAAATCGATTTTATATATCTCTCTCTTTTCTTTCTTGTCTCCTCTCTTCTATGTCAGAGTGTGGAAGTTTGCTCCTTCTCCGATAACCACGGCAACCGTCATGTTCAAATCACCGATTTTATCCATCGAGTGGGCCACCAAGTCAGATCGATTGGTAAGAACATATAATAATAACATGAATAATAATAATTCTGAATTTATTCCGCGCACACATTGTCCAAAGACACTCGTGGCACACATATTAGTATCCTTGGTCATTGGGCCATAATTTACATTCCTGAAACCATCTCAACTCCCTGGGGAGCATACAGCCCAGCAACCATAGGGCGCACAGAGGCTAATCAAACCACAAAGCCATCTCTACCCTCGCAGGTACCCATTTTACACCTGGGTGAAGAGGAGCAATATGTGACAAAGCATCTTGCCCAAGGACGCAAGCACCACTAGCCAATGGCTGGTTTTGAACCCACAATCTGTAGATTGACCACAAGACTTTGAGTTTGACACGCCCCAGACCACTAGGCCACAGCACTCCACACAAGGCCACCGTGCACTCCATTGACCTGAAGAAGATACTCTTTTTTTGCTGAATGGGCCTAGCTTTTGAAAGGCCTGGCCAGGCTAAAACTTGAGCTTTACCTGGGGTCTTGTAATCCCTAGCCTTCAACCATGAACTTGCCTCTTGCTTTGTCCCGGATCATAGTTGCCTTAAACCTGATTAAGAGAGTCCACATTGATCATGAACAGTTTCCAGAAACCATACATGATTGCAGCTGTATTGTAGTGAACGAACTTATACAGTGTCCCTTATTTTTCTTTTATACTCACCTTTCTTATCTTTGTATTTTGTACCATTTGCAGTTACTGCTGGGATGTTCAAATGGCACGGTGAAGATATACGACACAGAAGCCAAGAAACAAGTGTGCGACATTGAAACAGACAGTATGCATCCAAGGTATGTATTCAGTCACTGCCTTATAAACTCTGCATCTGAAGATAATATTATTGCATTGAGTAGTTTAGGAGGCTCGAATGCGGATAGGTATGAGCAAGTCCACTCTTCGGCTGTGTAAATACCTGCGCTCCCCCCGCGTCAGCCTTGAGGTAAAGATACAGCTTGCTCGGGCACTAATCATGTCAAGGGTACTGTATGGTGCCACAACCCTGACATTGAAGGCAGCCGACATCAAACGCCTTGACAGTTTCGGCGCCTCCTGCTCAACATCAAGTGGCAAGACTATGTGACCAATGAAAGACTGATGGAGATGATCGGCGAGCGTTGGTATTTCAGCAGCAGTGCTGTGTTAGAAGGGAAAGCAGCTTGGTTGGGACATGTTGTTCGGCAAGGCAGTCTAGCTGCTGCTGTTGTGGATGGGATGCCAGAGGGATGTCACCGCTCTGTAGGTCAACCAAAGGTGCGCTGGGTGGACAACATCCGAGTATGGCCAGGTTGTGATACATGTACCACTGAACTAAAAGCAGCAGCACTGGAAAGGCGGGCTGTGGTGGGAGCGGCACCAGTGATTCCCTCAGTGTATAATTTGAGGAGGGGACTATGGGCAAATGCCTTTATCTATTGATTGATTGATTGATTTAGTAGGGTAGCAGAGTTCGTTCCTGGGGGGATGGTATGGTTCATGAAGATCTGTAAGCTTGGCAAACAGCCAGTGTTACTCGCTACGAGACTTCACGAGCAAAATGGCTTTCTTGTTATAATCTGTCAATTATTTCTTTCTATCCCACCCAGGGCTGCGTCACTGTGCTGTAGTCCCAATGGATGTACATTCGTCTGTTCGGCAGCCAGCCTCTCAACTCATCAACCCTCTGGCTTGCCTTCCACGGCCGTCTCCTCCAGACTGCTGGTCTGCGACATCAAACAGATGAAAGTTGTGGTAAGTCATCATCATCGGCACTCACTCATGAAGAGTATGACGACGGCAACATTTCTTGTGGGAAACAAGACCAATACGGTGCTACTGGGTCTTATAGTAGTGACAGCGGAATGGATAATAATAACAAATGATAATTTGATAGACATTTATAATGCGCAACATATCCACCTTGAGGGTGCTCAAGGCGCTTACCATTATTATCCCCACTAACATCATGAAACAATCTCAACTCCCTGGGGAGTATACAGGACCGGGCTGAGATATTGTGCACAGAGGCTAATCAAACCACAGAGCCATCTCTACCCTCACAGGTACCCATTTACACCTGGGTGAAGAGAAGCAATATGTCACAAAGCATCTTGCCCAAGGATGCAAGCACCATTTACCCATGGCTGGATTCGAACCCACGATCTGTAGATTGACCACAAGACCCTGAGTCTGGCACGCCAGATCACTAGGCCACGGCATTCCATGATACTCAGTATCTTGGCCTCCAAGTGAGAGTTATTATCTAGGGATACTTGTTGGAAGTATCGAACCCGGAAGAATTGTTTTGTTTTTTTTGGTTGCGTCAGCCTGAGGCTTGTGCTACAGGTCCAGGGGTCGA
This sequence comes from Astropecten irregularis, assembly GCA_963971285.1. Taxonomy (NCBI): domain Eukaryota; kingdom Metazoa; phylum Echinodermata; class Asteroidea; order Paxillosida; family Astropectinidae; genus Astropecten; species Astropecten irregularis. The sequence continues at coordinate 11,184,585 of OZ020254.1, forward strand.
TTTCATGAAGCCCTACGATCAATCATTACTCGAGTTACAAAGGATAACCCATCAAATCCTACGTACATGTAGGGCTGCAATGCCTCATAAGTCCTACGATTGAGTAACGATGAGTTTGGTCATTGAAATTGACCCCTGGGGCCAATTTCATAAAACTGTTATGCACAAAAATTTGCTAAGCATGACATTTCTGTCTTAATAAAAACAGGGTTAACAACCAAATTTTCACGTGTTGTGTATCACTTGTGATTGTTCTTTGGCTGGTTGTTCTTTGGCTGATGGAATTTTCAATGGTGTTTTGTTTTATTGGGCGAGACATTTTTGTGCTAAGCAAATTTTTGTGCTTAACAGTTTCATGAAATTGACCCCTGGTGTACCTTAGTCTTCAATAAAAACCAAAACTCACCTTTCTATGTTGGCATTGTTTCCCTGTTGACAAATCCGTAGATTATGATCATCATTAAAACGAGCTGGTAAAGAGCTTTTCAACGGTTTGAGACATTTGGGGTGCTATCTTCCTCCAACTGTCGAAACCTGATACAAACACTAAGAGATTTGATTATAGCTAGTCCAGTGAAAGGTTGGACAAAGTTGCATGAACAGGCTGATGACACTTGGGGCCAATTTCATAGAGCTGCTTAAGCACCATAAACCCTGGTAAATAAAATCAGTATGCCAGCCCAAAAGTCATTGTGAATGTTATATACTCCGCAAACAATGACCAAATACAAGTCAAAAGCGGTAAACATTACATGAACATTCAGTCGGTAATCCTGTTTGATCATGGAAGACTTTTAATGTTTATGCAAATTTGGTGCTTAAGCAGCTCTATGAAATTGGCCCATGTACACTTTGCACTTTGATATCTCTCTCTTGATACAAAGTCAAATGTTTCTGAAAGTCAAGAAGATCTCTGTGACTCCAAGACGTTAGTTTAAACAATCTTATCATGGCTCATTGTTTCTTATGCCACCTTTCTACTTTATTATACTTTATTTATCAACCTCCAGAATGAGTTAGCCATGACAGCCAACTCTGGTTGTGTGAACTGCACAGCGTTCAACCACAATGGGCATCTGGTTGTCACAGGGGCAGCTGATGGAATGGTCAGAGTGTTCGGTAAGATATACACCTTCATTCATTGATAAGCTTGTTCAATACGGCGATATCTATCGATATCGCGATACTGGTTTCATATTGAAAATCGTATCGGGCCTCGACTAAAACTTCAACAGAATATGAGAATATGATTTGCCTCAAGTTTCTTTGGTCTTACCTGGTTTCCATTGTCTCCGTTTTCCTCAGACATGCAGCGTTCTGAGAGCCTGCTGAGCTGGCATGCACACATCGGTCAGGTTTATGCCGCCCAGTTCAGCCTGGATGAGACATCAGTCCTCAGCATGGGATCTGATGGGAAGGTGAGGGTCTCCATCCCCTGCGTTGCCCTCCACAAGACATTTTCCCTTCTCTTTAGACTGCATGCTCCGCATTATCTGTCAAAAGAAAACATCTTGGAACGTCATCTCAAAGATTTAAATATTTTTGTCATGAATTCCACAAGTTCTGGGTTCAAGCCCCAGTCCAGGGGCCAATATCACAAAGCACTAAGATTGATCTTAAATGTGAATCAATCTTAATTACGCAGCCATGATGGCACTTTGCAAATCACAATGGTAATACTGACAACTCATCGTAAAGGGTGTGTACAACATTTGTAAAGGTGACAGAACAGCACTCACACTTTGTCTAATCCAGCATGTACATGAAATGATAAGCCTGTGAAAATTTGAGCTCAATCGGACATCTGAGTCCCGAGAAAATAGTGAAAACCCGACTTAATTTTTTGTTGTTGAGGTTTTTGATCTTGTCAAGATCAAAAATGTTTTTGGTGTTTTGTTTTACTCGTTGTGGATAAATACAGCATTTCAGGTGGAAATATTTTCACGGTATGTTTCTACCAGCACCATCTTCACACTCTGAAAGTTATTCGTGAATCTGTGAACATTTCTGTTTTGGTTTGTTACCAATGTTGTACATGCCCTTTAAGATTAATCTTGGTGTTTGGTGAAATCCAGCCCAGGGCCCAATTTCATGGAATCCGTTACCGTTAGCAAAAATTCTTCGCTTACGGTAGCTGAATTGTTTTGGTTACGGTTAGCGTATTTCATGGAAGAGTTTCCCTTTTGGTAACAGTAAGCAAGGAATTTGTGCAGAATGCATACAACAGCGCATTAGCAGAAAATGATCACGGTTACTCTAGAAATTCTTTGCTAATCGAGAGTCTTGCTTACGGATTCCATGGAATAGATTTCACGCGTTGCAGTGCCCGTTAGCACAAAAATAGGCCGTAACCATTCCATGAAATTAAGCCCTGGGCTGCATGTGGTGCTTGAGTGCCTGAGCGAAGTTCTTGATAGCTTCTCCGCTCATCAGACCCAGGAGTAAATGGGTAGCTTTGAGGGTAGCATTTGTTTGAATTAACCCTCTTGCTCTTAACTGCAGCATCTAAGGTTGTATGCTCTCTCCAGGGATGTGAATTGGCCCGAGGAATGTTTTGACATGGCCCGATAATAAGCACAACAGCCATTGACTTGGAACTGCACTACACTCTACAGAATTTTAAAAAAAAGATACCCATTTTCAGAAAATTATGAAAAGAAATTGTATTTTTTCAGCTATTTGATGTTAAGTTTGTTCACTATCTCACTGAGTAAATTCTGACCAAATTTCAATGCAATCCATTCATGCATCACCGAGCAATTACTGATTGTCTTGAAAAGTCCATTTTGCTACATGTACCATTGCAAATGACAGTTGTGGTCATCTTAGTGGTGATCTGTGTGTAGAGAATGTAGGCAGCCACATTGAGGGGATATTTTACAGATCACAACTCAGAATGTTAAGATGACCACCATTGTCACTCAATTGTAATGGCAGGAATTCGAAAATGGATTTTTCCAGACACTCAGAAGTTGCTCGGTGATGCATGAATGGATTGCATTGAAATTTCGTCAGAACATGGCCTGGGAGATATTGAATGCAATAGACTAAAAATCAAACAGCTGAAAACATAATCATTTCTTTTCATAAATTTTTGAAAATATGTATCGTTGGGACACACTGTCTAAGCACTGGTACCGTTGTTATTGAAATGACCATTTATTATCATAGTAATTACTCTTATTACATCAATTCAATGCTACAGTTTATCCAGTGGAACATACACCGCGTCGGCGAGCGGCTTCAACAGCTGGACATCCACGAGGGCGCTACAGGGCCCTTCATCATGTCCGGCTTCGGCGGTTACAAGCAACAGCTGGCCCCTCGGGCTAAACTCTTCGCCTTTGACAGCACCGGTACTCACGTCCTGACCTGCGCTGCGTACGGGGGCATCATCTATAAGGTGAGTTGGCAGGTGACTGTCTTGAAACTCTAAACTGATTGTGTATTTAAATTATATGCATTTATTTAAATTATATGCGCATATTCAAATTGTATGCCTGGTACCAATTGGAATGTTCTATTCGCCCCTTATTTCAGCTGATTTTGTTGTGGGTGTTTGTTTTGTTTTTACATTTGCAATTTTGTCACTCAAAAGCAAATCTTTGAGGAAATTATTCTAGGTCTCTAAATACTTAAAGTCGTTGTCCAAATTGTACTGAAGTGTAGCCAGAGGTCCATTTCACCAAACTCATCGTAACTTTATGAATCGTAGGCTAGGGCCCCTATAATGCAGGCCTTGATTTTTAAGGAAAGTGAGAGTGATCACTCTCCTGCGCTCTCCTTAATGTTTTCAAAGGAGAGTGAAAAAAAAGAGCTCCTTAACAATTTAAGGAGAGCTGCCCTTTTTCAAAACATCACATACATTCCAGACAACATTTACCCTTTGCGAAATCCTCTAAAGGCCATGAGTTATGTGCGGACATTGTTATGTAGCGCGCTACGTCGGCTCTATGACACATTGTTGAATATGTATGATTACTTGCGCTGGCCTGCACACATGTACGTGTATGTACATGTATATGTTAATTGGCTGTGCCTGACTTCAAAAGTAACACATGCGCAGTGTGCTTCTACTCATTTTTGGGGGGAGATTTTACAGGATTCCCAAGATGTTGTTACAGACAGGTCACTACGTAAGTGCGTGTGGATCACCCGTATGTACCCGTACGTTTCATGTACGTACGTGTGGGTCATCGGTTTGTACGTTTCACACCAACAATGTCGTGAGCCAAGACTATCCTGATGAAGAGGAAACACAGTAATATGCCGTTTACGAAACGGAGGCTCAGGCTCAGTCTCAGGCTCCGGCTCCATTTTGGGAATCCATTCTGAAATAACGGATATCAAAATAGAGGCTTTTGGCTGCGGTTCAGAAGTATATGCCCTGGTTTGAAAAGGAAAACAGAGCCTGTTTCAGCTTCAATGAAACACCACAACCTTTATTTTCAGCATATGGATGTCAGAGCTGGAGCCTGAGCCTGAGCCTGAGCCTGAGTCTCCATTTCGCAAACCCCCATAAACCTTTGCCTTAGTGTGTCTGGTTCCCCTCTCTTTCAGCTTCATAGAGACGGTGGCATGCTGAGGCTACTGACTATCCTGGGGCACCGCACCCCGGTGGTCAGTGTGGACTGGTGCACATCGGTCAACACGGGCATGTGCCTGACGGGATCCATGGACGGCCGCGTGCAAGTGACCACTCTTCTTAGCCAGTAAGCAGCAGCGTCATCTGTCAAGACTCCTGGACTGAAATCTGACATCCATGTGTGAGAGAAACTTTGCTTGTTAACCTTAAACCGTCCCGGTATCGGCAAAAATCCGTTGTCCTAGTTATGCCGGATCTTGCAAGGGTGCAAGACTGCAAAGCTCAGGTGCTCTCATATCTAATTGGAGACTTTGAAGCTGGGTCTTCAACTTGATAGCGCTAGCGCAGAACAACGCGCGCATGCTCACAATTATTGTGCACGCATGCTCAGAGCTAGCAAAAGAAAGACTTCAGTCTGCTGCCGCCAGCATCTCAAATGTCTCCCATTGCAGCTTGCTGGCCTAAATGTGTCTGAAGAAAGTGACCCTGCACAATGAGTGCACATTTTTGGACTCGGGCAGCTTCAAGAAGGTTAATTTAAAAAAATCCTTTCCAAGACTTAAAAACTTCCAAGCCATAATGCTTCTTTCCGCATTAAACCTAAGAACATAAGACAAATTTCTACTTTGATTTGCTATTTGTACATTAAGGAAAAAGCCAATTGTTTTGCCAAAACCTCAAATCCATTACTGTGGGAATACTGTTGTGGTTTTTTAATCCAAATTCCTTTTTTCAAAAGAAAAATCAAGGCTGAAATAATTTTGTTGAAACAGTCGGATAATGTGTTCAAATGTTTAGCGCCCTCTATAGATCTGTTAATTGGACAGTAAAATCCTGGATGTCCATAATTTCATGTGCAATCTTTTTAAATGGTTCTGTCCGAGCTATACTCCTCTTATTGAAGCAGTTATCATAAACGATTCTTATATATATGTTTGTGCGAATGTGCGTACGTTTGTTTGAAACAAAAAAAGGGAACACCTTTAAAGCTGTTGATCAATGAGACACAAATTTTAATAATTTGAACCATCATTAAGTCATTGCTAATACTTCTTTAAATAAGATCGTCAAATAGTTTGTAACTACCGTAGTACTTTGTGATAATATGATCATGACTTTATTGCCATTTTTATGTTTAAATACTAATTTTGATGGTACATGTAAACAAAAAGTATATTGCTAATTTTGTAAATTTTTTTATTTCGTCATATTTTTTTCTGACAATCAATTGTACTGTCACATTGCTCATTATGATTTTTTCCCTCAAAATTAAAATAGAAACATACATTCCAGAATTTGTGGAAGAAAGAAACATTTCATAATGTTTATACTGATATCATCGAATCACACTGAAGTAATTTACAAACAAAGTGCTTATATTATTAAATTTAATGTTCTGACATAAGAATTCTTAGTTTGTCTTGTTTAATAAATTTTACTGACCAAATTGCCAAAAATAATCAATACCGCCGCGCCAGAACTAGCGCCCTCTTGTGAAATCAAAACTTTGCTCGTTCGACGAGTGCTGTGTTATGTTCACGGCCAGTCATCTGTTCAAGCAATATAATGTTTTAATGCGTTTTTCATGCTGGACGATACCGACAGAAATAACAGCGGTATCAAGTATCAGGCCCGACCACTGCAATACATACCTCCCCCACCCCGTCCCCCCACCCCACCCCCACCCCTACCCCTATCCCCTATACATACCGAAAACATGTCAAGAATTGTTGCCGCGCGCTGTAGAACATGACACTCGAATGCGTCGTACAAAAGTCATCAACTTCCCAACACCCAAATGCAACAATTTATATTATACATTATAGCTGTACATTTCAATAATCCGATTACATTACACATAACATACACACTGGGACTCCTTGTCACGCATTCTGGTCGTTGTATTCAACCATATGGTTCTCAGTTCTATTTCCAAACCCTACATATGCTGTTCTCTTTCCCCCATATGCTATATAAAAGCCATCCGATTGATCTGCAGTACATAGAGACCTTGAACAATTTTGTCTTCCGTCTTGATCTATTTTCCAGTTCTTGAGAGGCAGAAACCTATTAAGAAAAAAGTCTGTTTTCCAACAGACGGAAAAAAGGATAATTTTATTTCAAAAATATTAATAATAATCGCATGCAGCGTTTAGCCTACGTTTAGTGCATGGAGGGCTATAGATTGGTTGATATAGGAGTCCGTGTAGAGCTTTGGGAAGGCCTACATTTTGAGATAATTATCTCTGTGCCGTCTGATCTTCATGTCTACTCTGTCTTGTCTGTCATCAGTGAAGGATTCCTAGAAATTAGAGCAACGTAAATGAGTGAAGCTCCTCCAGCGGTATATATGTGTATATATACTTCCTGTCTCCACTGCCAACTAATTTGGGTCCAGTTTTCATTTCTTGATTTGATTTAATTTTTGTCCTTTTCTCAATTTTTTAGATATTATGTTTTTCATTTTGTTCTTGTTTTCATTTTTGCTTTTTGTTTTTTTGCGTTTTGGTTTTTGGTTTTTGCTTTTTTTGCTTTTTGCTTTTTGCTTTTTGCTTTTTGATTTTTGGCTCTTTGCTTTTTGCTTTTTGCTTTTTGATGTTCGATTTTTGATTTTTGCTGTTTTCGCTTTTTTGCTTTTTGCTTTTGTTTTCCTTTCGCTTTTTTTTCTTGTTGTCTTTTTTCGTTGTCTTTTTTTTAGTTTACTTTTTTCATTTCTTGTTTTGTTTCACGATGCTCATTCATTTTATTGAAGTATTTGCAATTACTATTATCTTTTGTGAGGGAACCAAGTGACCTATCCAGGCGACCAGGGACACATTTCAAAACAAAATTGCTTAGCACAATATGTCTTGCTCAACAAAACAGACCACCATTCAAATTTCCATTTAATAGTCACGGTCAGCGAACAACAGCCAAAGAATATTCACAACACATGGTGATACACAACACATAGACAGAAATGTCATGGTTAGCAAATTTTTGTGCTAAGCAGGACCGTGAATTTCTCCCTGACATCCCCGTATCACGGAGTCCGTTTCCCCCATCGCGCGGCACCGTACCCCGCGTTATTACCCCCGTGGGTCGTGTCATCTATAACTTGATTTCAAGTCAAGGAATTTTCGCCGTTGGACGGACCGGGTAGGGGCAGGGAACAGTAATTCAGTGTCCCTCTACTAAGATAAGACGTGCAGCAATGCCTTCCTCTACGTTAAAATGTCAATGTGGCCTTCGATTTTCTTTAATTTGAAACCCGATGCCTTATTCACAATTTTGCATCTTCGAACTGTCCTCTCTTCTGTCTTTATTTGCCTATTTTTTTCTCTCTTGCCATTACAATTGACCACGACGTTGCACTCTTTTTGCAGTTCGTGGAAACTGTCGCCGTGTAAGCCCATAAATTAACGCGAGGATGTCATCTTCACAAATATGCAAACTGATCATCGGTACTTGGAAATCTCTTCTCCGGTTTAATAGCTAGAAGGTCGAAATGTTCAACAATTGAGTGGCTAGGCTAAGTGTTCATTGATGAGTTCTCAATAACTGACAACTGTCTGCTTTTTGTGTTGTTGCTGCCGCTGCCGTTGCTGTTGCTGTTGCTGCTGTTATTGCCACTACTGCTGCTGCTTCTAGCTGTTGTTGCTGCTGCTAGTGCTGTTGCTGCTGCTGCTAGCTGTTGTTGTTGCTGCTAGTGTTGTTACTGCTGTTGTTGTTGCTGCTGCTGCTGCTGAGCGGTTGTTGCTGCTAGTATTGCTGCTGTTGTTGTTGCTGCTGCTCTGAGCGGTTGTTGCTGCTAGTGCTGTTGTTGCTGCTGCTGAGCGGTTGTTGCTGCTAGTGCTGTTGCTGCTGCTGCTGAGCGGTTGTTGCTGCTAGTGCTGCTGCTGCTGTTGTTGCTGCTGCTCTGAGCGGTTGTTGCTGCTAGTGCTGTTGTTGCTGTTGTTGCTGCTGCTCCTGAGCGGTTGTTGCTGCTAGTGCTGTTGTTGCTGCTGCTGCTGAGCGGTTGTTACTGCTAGTGCTGTTGCTGCTGTTGTTGCTGCTGCTCCTGAGCGGTTGTTGCTGCTAGTGCTGTTGTTGCTGCTGCTGCTGAGCGGTTGTTACTGCTAGTGCTGTTGCTGCTGTTGTTGCTGCTGCTCCTGAGCGGTTGTTGCTGCTAGTGCTGTTGCCGTTGTTGTTACTGCTGCTGTTGCTACTGCTGTTGTTGCTGCTTTTGTTGCTGCTTTTGCTGTAATTTCTACTCCTGCCGTTGGTTGACAAAATGAATGCAGAATTCAATTCTTAAAAAAAAAGATCAAATTAGAAATTCTATGAAAAACATGCAAGATATCCAGTGCAGCTGTTGTATGGTCAACTTGACATGGTCGGTTTCAATTCTGGTTGTTACCTGAGTAATTTAATGCCGTTTTATAATGCCGCCATAGTCAAACTCGTCCTCGATTTGATAAAGATCAGTTGCCATGCAGACGACCTCTGACCTACCGGGGCTCATCCGTGGGGGAGAAGCAAGCAAACATTTCGTGCACGTTTCAGAGGTTGGGTGACGAAGGATGTTTCATACCGCAAGTTCTGCGTGACGATTCGACAACGGTGGCACCGGCTCTTTATTATACGTGGCTAATATTTTACAATTTGATACATGACATGCATTGCACTTTCATGACGTGCTGCCAGCATGCTGCGAGCTCTGTAACTAATCCGTCGAAATTGTATTATTTCCCCCTTCCCCGTCTCCCCGTTAGGCAGCAAGACTATATCGACTCTTATGATATTGGTGACAAGGCGTTATATATGACTTTATTAAAATCGTAGTTTCACGTGGAGTACGTGAGCTACAGAAAATGTTGTTTTTTTCGCACATTTTCAGTTTATCCTTCCCCTTCTTTCCTTCTCGTTTTGTCTTTTTATTTCATAATTCATTTTCGCAGACACTCTTTGTTTCTCTATCGTTGTTTTTTTTTTTGGTTGTTTTTTTTGGGGGGGGGGGGCGGCTAGACCCTTCGCACGTGACGTCATCTTCTAGCATTCACAACAACAATTCATTCGCAACACTCCACCATTCGTAACAACATAATTATTTGCTCTCTTTGCTGTCTTATTAGGTGTAGAAAAGCAGCCTATAGCCCTACATAGCGCGTCTTCAAGTAATTGGCGCGTAATAACTGAAAAATCTTATGTTCTTTTCAATTGCAGTTTATTTTTGGGGTCTAGACAAAACTTTGGGGAGCTACAGCGCCCCGTAGTCCCCCCCGTAGAACCGCGCCAGCTTGTTATGTTTTTTATTTTCTTTCATTTCACGTCACAAAATGTCAAAACGCCAACATGCTCAAACGAAATACACAGACGCCATGAAATTGACGACGAATTTACGTATGACAAACATGGATCATAGGCCTACTTCTCAATCAAGGTGACAATTCCATTATGATGACTACAATGTTTCTGTATTTGAGGTATAATACATGTACGTGATTGGTAAAGGTCACAGAACAGCACTAACACTTTGTTTGATCAAACACATACATGAAATGACAAACCTGTGAAAATTTGAGCTCAATCGGACATCTGAGTTACGAGGAAATAGCACAAACCCGACCTAATTTTTCTTGTAAAATATAAGGAATGGTTTTGATCTTACTCCGAGATCAAAACTGTTTTCGGTCTTTGTTTTACTAACCGGGTAATTTCTGAAGAAAAACACAATAACAGGCGGAAATATTTAAACTGTTTCTGCTATCACCATCTTCATATACCATGAAAGTTATATACCTATAAATCTGTGAAAATTTCTGTTTGGGTATGTTACCAATCCTGTACTGTACCTTTAAAAAACAAAAAACAAGCTTGGTTCATTTTGTGGACGTATTGATAAGTGTCAAAATTACTTTCGCATCGATAGGCATTTTGTTTTCAATGTTTTTTCTTATTTTTCGCCCACTGGTGAATAGGCTACATTGTAATTCAATACCTTATATACTGCTTGAACGTCAATTATTAACGGTTCGACTGAGTCATATCAACGTATTGCATTGAGTTGTGTGCAAAATTGCAAAATGAAATTGCAAAAAAACAAAATAGCACTCCATGACAAGATAGACTTGCTGGCCGGTCCTTGGCTGGAAAAAGGTGGAGAAACGCATTAACGAAAGGGTAATATAATTATGTATCATACGATTATCATTAGATAATGACGGATTGCCGTTACCAAGCGAACGAATTTGAATGTTTGTATGCATGTTTAAAGGTATTATACATGATTGGTAAAGGTCACAGAACAGCACTCACACTTTATTTTATTCAACATGTACATGAAATGATAAATCTGTGATAATTTGAGCTCAATCGGACTTCTGAGTCAAGAGATAATAGCGAAACCCAACTCAATTTTTCTTGTAAAACATAAAGAATGGTTTTGATGTTACCCCCAGATCAAAACGTGTTTTTTTTTTAAACTAATTCCTGGATAAATTCAGGCGGAAATATAGGTTTCTACCAGCACCATCTTCATATCTTGAAAGTTATACGTCAATCTGTGAACATTTCTGTTTGGGTATGTTACCAATCCTGTACTGTACCTTTAATGTCCCACCCAACTAACGCCCATTGTTAGCTGTGCGCTGTTCAGATATTCACATAACTGAAAAAAACGAAAAAATGAAACAACTCAATTCAGCAGAATTCTAAATCGGAATGAACCGGCGGGAACCAGTCAGAAGCAGTGTGCATTTCAATGAGGTTTGCGTTGATAACCCGTCTTTAACAAGCAAGCAACCGTTAATGCTCATTATTATACCCTGTGGATTACACGAGTGCAATTCCTCCCGAGGCTCGTAGCTAGCCAACAATTGTCACTGTGCACTTTTTATTTTAAGATGTCCCTCTGACCTTAAAGTCCGGCCAAATCTCGGGCAGTCTAGTGTCCGATGTTTGGCGGTCTTGCGCCTGAAAAGCCAGCGATATTACCCGTCCAAAATGATCGATCGTATCGGACACAATACTTTATGAAACCCGTGTAACTCATACCAAAAAGGGACTTAGTTTTAAGCTCTTTTCCTATAACCTAGTGGCCGGAAACGAGCTATTTTTCCGGAGAAATCTGAGCCGTTTCAGGTTGTATCCCGCACCTGCCTATGAGTGCCCCCGGGCCATGCTGGACGGAATTGGGGCTGCGGTCGTTTTTCATGTTTTTATTTTAAACGGTTCCCTTGTCAGACTGGAAACTTCATACGGATAGTAAGCCGGCTGCCTAAATAATCTTCATGCATTCTTACTCGGCCCATAGGCGGTTTGGAAATTGGGTATGTCATTCAAAAGTAAAAGACACCCCGGCCTTTTCGAAAAAAAAAAAACCTGCGAAGCTTCACGAACTTAACGGTAGGTCTATAGCTAGACGTCTCACACGTTTGTCTTAAGCAGAGTGTATACTGTCAACAATTTCGGTAAGTCATGATGTTGCCTATACAATTAGGGCAAGTCTTGGGCAACACGACTTTGGGCCCCGTGTACACTAGCAACATTTTGGTCAACAAGTTACCGAGATGTTGCTGCGACATGTTACCCAACACGTTTTGCTCTGTGTACACTTACAACATTTTTAGCAACTGGGCAACATGTTACCGAGATTGTTACCGAAAATGTTGACAGTGTACACTCTGCTTTACTAGCGGGAAAGAATGGTAAAACAGAATTAAAAACTATAAAGAGCATCGAAAAGGTTCAACAGCCGTTATGTAAACACATGGCCTTTCAAGTAGATGTACTTGGCAATATGCGTTTAATGCGTTTTACAATTCTGAAGTCCAAAATACATACCAACATTGTTTGTGTTGTGTTCATTACATTCAGCAATTTCTTTGAATAAGTTATGAAACGTTGTGTATATGGTTTTGCTTGGCTTTGATTGCTCGCCAAAGTTTCTGCCATCTTGGTTGGCCAAATTTCGGGCTGTGACGTTGCAAACGAAAGGTCCATGTTATGTAAAAAAAAAAAAGACATTTATTTCTGCAAATATCACACCTCGAAATTGTCAAGTTTAATTGTTTTGTCCGTCGAGAAACGATCAGATTTCCCAGCCTGAGCACCGGTCTAAGCTTCCCTTCCAACCTGCACCGTATGTCTGCCAGCCAAAGAAAAATGTCTACGATCACAATATTATTCTTAAGTCTAGCATTCTTGTTTAATTAGTCTTCTTCTTTGAAAATATAATATTCATGGATTTTGTTTTTCAGACTTGTTCCACACACAAAAAAATGGCGTCCGGTATAGCGCCCCCACCCGGCCATTACTCATCAGCTCTTTTGCTCATTGTCTTTATAAGCAGTATAACACCACTAGGGAACGTGATTGTTTCAATAAAATAATTTCCCTCATTTTTTCTAGGTCATTGAGTCTGGAATATGTGCCCCGTACGCCAGGGACACGGATTAACTGACACGGGAAGAAACATAATAGGTGACTTTAGTTTGACCCGTTTCTTTGGCTGATTGAAACTGACCAAGCGTTTCCCCTGACAATTCAGTTATAAGCCTATAAAGCATGCAGCATGGCATCAAACCATGATAATATTCCTTTCGCTATCTCTCTCTCATTTTATTTATATATTTTGCATTCAGTTCGTAGTATTAGTCTCTTTCTTTTCGAATCTAGGCCAACAAATTGAACAGGATAAACATGTCATGTTGACATGATGTATTATCATTCCCTCCTTAAAGTCTGTTAAATCTGTATGTGTATTTTGGTTCTATTTATATGTGAATTACGGTTTGTTTTTTTCTGGATTTTCTTGTTCAATATCTTTCCTGTTTTCGTCTAAAAGTATTATTTTTATTTCTGGCAAAGTTAGGGCTTCACAATATGCAAGAGCTGTATTGTGGCCACTGGCTTGTTCGACTTGTTCCTTTTACATATTTGCAGGAATGTGTGTGAGTGTTTTTTTTTCATATCTATTACAATTCACAAGTTCTTGGAGTTGTCGTTTCAATCCAAAAGCATGATCTTTCTCAAACTAGGCTAAAAGGGTTTAGCCTAGGTCCTGCTATCGAAATGTCAGGCCCTCCTAACTTCCAAGCATTGTATATATTTCAGGTCATTACATGTATTTAGGCTGATGAGCAGTTTTTGCAGCAGTTTATTACTTGTATTAAAGGTACATGTATAATTGATAAAGGTCACAGAGCAGCACTCACACTTTGCCTAACACCCAGCTGCTTGTACATGAAATAACGATAAACCTGTGAAAATTTGAGCTCGATCGGACATCTGAGTCACGAGAAAATAGCAAAAACCCGACTTAATTATTTTGTTTTTAATAAAACACAAGACTCAGTCTTTGTTTCACCAGTTTCTGTATAAATGTACCATTTCAAACAGAAATATTGTAACGCTCTTCCAGCACCATCTTCATAACCTGAAGGTTATACGTAAAATCTGTGAACATTTCTGTTTGGTTACCTTTAACAATTGACAAGTGATTCAACCGATAAACTGGTTGGACAAAAGAGCCCCTTTAATACCGTTTGAAGTTAGTTCTGTTGCCAGTCTAAGTTATTCGTATTCTTAGTGTTGAACAAACGTAACCACGAAGGAATGCATTAAATATTCCATTGTTTGGCCCTAACGCCTTTTCGCTGAATAGATAATTGGAATGTGTTCACGTTTCAATGACTTTGGATTTCAAGAGATTTACAAATTATAATGCGGGTTTTAACGAGACTGTAAAGGCCACGTGCATTTGGCTGTTTTCCCTCAACACAGCACCAACTACATGATTGTATAGTCTAAAATAAGTCGTGTTTCACAAGGGTGTGGTGAAGTGTTTACATTCTAGTGGAAATATTGGCTTATTATTCTGTTTTTGGAAGGCAACTTTGCAATGACTTTCTACTTCGCGACGTGGGTGTGACTGGACGGTGGATTTAACGGAGGATCGACACTCACCAACTTTAACTCTTGCAACTATGGTCTAAAACCGAAGCAAGTTACGAACCAATAAACTAGACCACGGAGACAATAATTGACTGCATGCTTTGTATTAGGCGTGAAGACCCAGGAACCGCCATGGAACCATATAATTTGATATTAGAGCTACAAACAGAACCCAGTTGGATAGGGATGTTAATGCCCAGTTAACGGACAGCTACACTTTAGGCCTGTAGTGGTCTAATGGAGGGTATAGCCTACATGTGACGAAACGGAGAGGAATATACTGCACAAACTACAAGCTGCTGCTGCTTCAAGTCGTGAATCTTCGGTCATGGACAGCACCACGAATTCTCCAACCCTTATATTCTCATGAGGATTGAGCCCGGTAAGTCCACCATAATTAGGGAAAGAATTCGGCATATTATTAGCGTTTATAAAGGTAGTATCATACTTTGTTTTTTGTCAAAGAAATACAGATTCATGGGCAAAAATATCAAGGAAGATACAGTCACAGTCATCTGTGAACATTTAAATTCCATTCTGTTTTGGTCTCTTACCAAAGTATGATACTACCTTTAAAGATGGCCAAGATTTACAAAAAAGGGGAAAATTCCACCGTGATGACCATCACTAATGTGCACAACTCTAAGGGAACCAGCAGAGGGCATTTAGAGAAAAATGGCTGCCGCTGTATTCAAAGTGTATCATTGTAGGTAAAAAAAAACACCATAAAACTCACTTTTCAGGGGCCAATCATGCCAATTTCACAAAGCTGCTACAAGTGCTAAGCACAACAATTTCCAAATGTCTTGCCCAATAAAAACAAACCACTGTAAACATTTTTATTTGATATTCATGGTCTGTGAACAACAGCCAAAGAACAATCACAAGCGATGCATAACACATGGAAATTTGGTTATTTTAACCCTGTTTTTTATTAAGACAGATTTTAATGTCATGCTTAGCAACTCTTTGTGCTAAGCAGCTCTATATGAAATTGGCCCCAGATATGCTACCCGATCAGTGTTACACAACTGAGATTGAAGTTGATCATAAATATTGTATCCAGTGATGTAACTCTTACAGGATAAAAACCCTTTTCCGTAATGGCCTTCAGTAGAATTCTTCCCACAGAGAACTTTGTGGAAACATAATTTTGGGAATAGATACACATTTGTGTGCATTCGTTTAGCTAACACGGGTCAGCCCTTACTGGGAATGGTCGTGCTATATTGCACAACACAAGCTAGAGAATGGGGATGAAATTGACTGGGGTCGACCCAGGGGAGCCAAACGAATGCACCCATAAACAGTTCACATTTTGGGAGAGAATACTTTTTAAAATGTGCATGGCTGTTTTGAAGACCTTAGTATACCCGACCGTAATATTAAAACACAGCATTCTAACCAAGGCATCTCAAATTATGAGCTGCAAACTTCTTCCAATGACTTGACAGTGGATGAGGTCTACAAATAGGCCTAGTCATCTTCACTTTTCAACCGGCATGGGCTTTCTCAGGCGCGTAACAACACCG
Organism: Astropecten irregularis; assembly: GCA_963971285.1. NCBI lineage: Eukaryota > Metazoa > Echinodermata > Asteroidea > Paxillosida > Astropectinidae > Astropecten > Astropecten irregularis. Next base: position 11,200,617 of record OZ020254.1, read on the forward strand.
CAACGTATATATGCTTGTTTTAACAACCTTCGGCCGGACGATAAAATGATGGCTGTAGCTGCAGAACGATTTTCGACGCGACGCGCCGTTTCTGCATCACTTTGCGTACTTCCGGGTTTAAAAGGGCGATCGTGATGCTAAGTATGTTGGGTCTTCATCTTCCTTCGCTATATATCTCTGAGAAATAGTCACTGTGACTCGAAGTCAAGAATCGGAAGTACGATAATGCATTTTGCACCGTATATAAATTGTATTTGCTGGTTTGTCCTAAGTCTTGAAAACAAAGATCTTACTCACGTATGTCAATTTATTGTGGTAGCATAATACAATGCAGTTGTGACCATAATTTATGTATTAGGATTCCTAGGAGCGTTATGAATCATTGTAATAATTACAAATGGGGTATTAGGGAGACACGTTAGCATCTAACTGTGGACATTAGAGACACATCGGGACTTAGGGAGACTTTCCGACAGTGTCTCCCAAAGGTACCAGCTACCTTATTTTTACTGTCCACCTTTTAATAGAACACAGAGAATGTTCTCAATATGAACATATGTCAATTTTAAGTTCATTGGTTTGGGAGATGCTTAGAAATAGATAAGTAAAGTTTGTGCACGACCCTATGGGAAAGTCTCCCTAATAGGTCCCATCCTCGGTCATATTAATGTTTATAATCATTATTAATTTGTAATGTGTGGATAAACAGGCAATGTGTTCCACAGGGATGTACTGATGGTTAATGTATATAATGATCTCATTAACGTGCTTGTATGACTTCAAGACATCTAAATTAGGATTCGGTTAATAAGTAAATTTACTCCCATGTGACCACTGTGGCAGCAGCGACTGACAAGTCTAACTCCCGCCAACTTTGCGACAACATATCGCCTGGGAGTTGACGGGTTAGGCCTAGTCATATAGGCGCTGCAACACACAAAGATCTGCCAGAGTTCAAAAGTTTACAATCATCCAGTATGTAAGTAACGTATAACGGTTCCATTTGTGCGTTAACTATAATCATGTCCAGCATGACATGCATAAAATGATCCCGCCAGAGGTTTCTGCGTGCCCCTCATGACCGGGTCTCTGCCCTAAGTTGAATGTGTCTGTTCGTGTTTTAGGTCAGATTTATAGTTGATGTTAGGGTTGGTCATTTGAGAGTTTTTTAAATAAAAACAAAATCTGTAGATTTTTTGGTGAAAACAAACAAGCTCACACAAACAAGATGTCACGATTGACAATAATGCATGCTTAAAGCATATGCTTCAATGAAGATGTTTGTATTTTGGTTAAGTTTTTACGTCTTATCAAAATGCCATATGTAACCAACCGTGACGAATACAGACTGCGATTAATGCACATTTTAGTTGATTGAAAGTGGAATTGCGAAGTTACCTGCAAAATAATTGCTCCGTGACAAAGATAATACAACGTTATGACACTTGTAAGCGTAGTGAGTCGTGCTTGTGTGTACAATACATAATGGCTTATTAATCACACTTGATGGGATAGGCTGAGCTGTTTGGCCATTTAGCTGCCAATCATTGATAGATTTTATAACGTTGAGTATGAGGTATTACTTTGCTGCATGCGCGATTAATTGATTGCCGTGAGGTATTGGGCATCAGTTATAGGGGCTCGCCGCAAGCCCAGCGAGGCCTGGGTCGGTGCGTCATCTTTGGGCACGAGCAAAAAATAAAATCCCTCCGCGTTATGTACTTTTTTAAATTAATGAAGTTAATTAAAAAATTATCTACATGTATTCATCAGCTACATAAATTTGATGTAGCATTCAATGCACTATATGCTATTAAGGTTTTCTGATATTATGAAGTATTTGACAAACATAAAGATCAATTCCAACGATTGACAAATTGTTCCATACTGAGGTCTTAATTTGAAGAGCTATGTCTGATAAACTAGGAAAAGTAAATACCCTCTTGTTATGCACATGTTTTGTGTAAAAAAAAAAACATTTTTGTGGGCATTTTTTTTTAGCTTGAGTTGATCCTTTTTTTAGGAACAGGAGCGTGACGACATTGCTCATTAGCATCTAATGAATATCGAATTATGTGACGTAGTACAATGGAGGCTCTGGCTCCATTTCGTGAATCCATTCTGAAATAATGGGAATCAAAATAACAGGCTTTTGGCAGCTGTTCGTTAGTAGATTGTCTGATTTGGAAAAAGGGAAACAGAGCTTCAGCTTCAACAACAAATCTCAACCTATATTTTCAGTATCTGCATGACAGGGTTGGAGCCTAAGCCCAAGCCTCCTTTTCGTAACCCCTTAGGATTGTCCCCAAAGATGGCGTCATTGGAACTCCCTCACGTGGTTAAAAAATTACAGCTTTGAGTGTTGAGGCAGTGCACATGCACATGCAACACACCGGTGCCTGATTATGTCGTAAAATGGTTTGCCGCTGAGGGCGTCACATTATGAAAATTATGTAGCGACCATTCTAGAGTCTCTCCCATGCCTGCTAGCTTTACAAGTGAACATTATCCGTTCAAATCCATTGTCTTTATGTCTTGCGGCTATAAACACGACATCTAAGTAGCACTGGAAATTGCTGGGAGGATTTTTCAACGCAGGGACTTGGCTAAATATAAAATGTCTCTTTCTGTTCAATGCTGACCAAAAGACATGCATGTAATAATGTTCCAATTTACTGGCCATTTTAAGTCGTATGCGTACGTGTCTCACAATTAATACTCTCATGCACCGCCTGCAAAAAAAAACTTTAGTATGCTCATGAGTGATATCTAAATGTCATAAAATTTAGAATTTGACCTTTGTTTTATGTAGCCTTTTTTTCTTGATTGCCACACAGTGCCGCTATATTCATATCCTTGTGGATTGCCACTACAGTCTAGGCCTACCCCCTTCTTTTTAAATATGTGACACGCCCCTAAAGGAGAAATGTTCCCCACTAATTATGGCCCTGCCCCCAAAGTGGTGACATTGTGGACTTATTTTTTTGTTATGTATAAAGCACTATTGTGAGCTGTCCTAATGTGCAAAACCAAAGTTAAATCGTCTTAAATTAACAGTGTTGCTTGCCATTCAGACCCCGCCCTCTTTTTACAGTCCATGCCACGCCCATAAAAGAGTCAGAAAAAATGGCATCAAGCGTTTTTGAACTCTCGGAGATTAAAACTAGCAAATCTGAAAGTTTCAAAGAATGTACCCCAAAATGCATTATGGTGAACCACTACCCCACATACTAGGCCTATGTGGTAAGGGGGGCAGTGTATAGCAGTAATGTATAGGCATGATGGTAACATTAAAAGTGCATACGGTCTGCAAGATGGGTTCCTATCGTCTACATCAGTACATTTCTCTTCCTCATTTCCCTGGAATTGTTAATTAGATTTCGATCCTCCCGCTAGGGTTTTTAACCCAGTAAATCTGTATCTAGTGATTTGACTCTGCATGGAAGTATAGTTCTTCTTTTTTATTATGCATGGGAAAAGTATTCGGTGAAGAAAGCAATTGAAAGTACCTGTGAAACGCTTAAAGGTAGTATCATACTTTGGTAAGAAACCAAAACAGACATGTTCACAGATTTACATATGAAGATTGTGATGGTAGAAACATACCGTTAAAATGTGTCAGCCTGAAATGGTGTATTTATCCAGAAAATTCTTTTTGATCTTTTAAAAGATCAAAAATAAAAGAGAGAGAAAATACTTAGAAATATTGTGGATGTTTTTCATTGTTTTCTCAAAAAGTTGACAACGTATGGGACTGAAATTTTCACAGATGACTGTTACTGTATCTGTCTTGATATTTTCGCCCATGAATTTGTATTTCTTTGATAAAAACCAAAGTATGATAATACCTTTTAACAAAATAATGCATTGAAGCAAGTAAATGCATACCTGCCATAATACCTCCCCATCTTACCTATTTGAACTGACAAATTTCATCACTATTTATAAATGGAAACTTTGTCATCAATTATACACATAATACTTATGCCAAACTTGCTATGCATTTTACTAATAAGGCCCTACAACAGGGCCTAGTACTTCTAGATCATGCAATGTGCCAAATATAACTGTTAATTTTAAAGGTTTGTGGTTTGCTCTAGACTATTGACCCGGTATCCGAAACTGTACAAAACAGGTTTTCTAAACTCTTGTTAGCCTATACGGATTTGACTTACGAAAGCGTTGTGTCATACGGCTGTTTTATGTCGGATTATTGGATAATTATACAGTCAAAATTAATCACTAGTCCAAAAGGACATTGTGTTTAAGCTAGTCTTTCTATAACCATTTATGGTTACCCACTTTTTTTTTTTTTTTAGCAAACCAGTGAAAAACGCCCACGGTATTTTATAATCTTTTCACGGTTGAACATTCCTAAGCTCATCATTCCACAGTTTACACTCAAATTAATTATTAATGGTTTTAAGGTTTAAATAAAGGATTGATATTGTGGTTAAAACGACACACACAATTCTGTAGGAGTAAGTTAAACTTTCAAATCAAAAATAATGACGGACCACGTACAGTACATCAATTCAAAATCAACGTCATTTTGCATTGTGATTTAATTCAACATCAATTTATCTGTTTTTTTTTCTCCAACTGTTTGATCAAACTTCTTACATCACACCGAATTCATAAAATATATTTATTAACAATTATTTATTTACATAACCATCATAACTTTGTAAGTATTAAGTGACAAATTTTTTTTTTATTAGTGCCACCCTTGTCATTTTTTTTTAAAGTAAAACTATAATTCATGATTTCATAAAAATGTAATATCTACACTAAACAGTACAAGGCGTGGGAGATTGCGGTTGTAAGGGATCTGAATTGATTTGTATATATTTCCAAGTCTCATTCGTTGTGTTTGTACATGTACATATTTACACGTGACTGGTACACCATATAGTAACATTAACATTGCAAGACCTTAGTAACAAGGGCCGTATTTCCCCTTGTTCAAACCATATACTCATTTCGTTTCGTTTAAGAGCTAAATGGGAAATTCTTGTTTTGCTGCGAAACAAATGATTGGCTTAATGGCCGTAGGTGGACAACATATCTATCATCGCCATAGTTATAAGCTAATGCTTGACTTTAAAGGTACAGTAGATGATTGATAACATACCCAAACAGAAATGTTCACAGGCTTACGTATAACTTTCACGATATGAAGTTGATGCTGGTGGAAACATACCGTTAAAGTACTTCCGCCTGAAATGGTGTATTTATCCAGAAATTAGTCAAACAAAGACCGAAAACAGTTTTGAACTCGGAGTTAGATTAAAACCATTCTTATGTTTTATAAGAAAAATTGAGTTGGGTTTTTGCTATTTTGTCTGATCATGGTGGATCGAACAAAGTATGAGTTTTGCTTTGTGACCGTTACCAATCATGTATTTTACCTTTAAAGGGAGTTTATTGGGCAAACCGCGAGCACTTCGCAACACACTGAATATAATGTTACCTGTCTCTGGTAAATACAGGGTGTCCCAGAGAAAACGCAACACTATGTCGGGAACCATTATGTTAAAAGTAAACTGTTTATCACTTTAAGATTTACTTATATGATACAACAATGTCTTGGCTATCCCCTTGTAGAATGTGAGCAAATTGGCGAAAATGTGACCATTCGAAAGAGTACTACAAATTTGCAGTATTCCAGAGTAAGTGGTCAATACACACATAATGTGTATGAAAGAAAGATGAAAATCGGGCTTTGAGGTTGGTTAATTCAGGCTTAGTTTAGTCTCTCAATTTCAGTCCAATTTTGCTCAAATTCTACATGGTTATAGCCAAGAAATGGCTGTATCACATTATCTTAATCTTGAAGTGATAAACAGTTTAATTTCCATGTAATGTTCTCGACACAAAGCGTTGCGGGTTTTTTTGGGGGACACCCTGTATTTTACACTCCACAAAATGTGGCATTATGAACATAATTTAGTGCCAAAAATAAGCTTCAACAAATGTTTCTTATCAACATAAATGTTTAGTTTTCAGGGTGTTTAGATCTGGCAAATGTGAATTGTACGTCCATCACTGGTGCATGTAACCTCTTTGAAAAACCTGCCCGATTCAACGTTTCCCCAACACTTTATACAACATCCAATATTCTCACAGGTTTTTTATCATCTGTATGCTGACAAAATGAGTCTATAGTTAGGTTTATATTAACAAATTTAATCCTGCATTGGTTGAATATCCACAAACAAATCAGTGTAATTGATAAAAATAATCATGACGAAAACATTTCAGTATTCACTTTGATTTGGCTTAATTAAAACCTGATCACAGACTATAAGTCCATTTTCCATTGAACAATACGTTAAAAGCCGTCTATTAAAATGTAAATTCCTTTTTTTTTGTAATGTTTTTTTCATATTTTGTGCACCTGAAACACGCAAAAATATACTGACACGCTAAAGTATGGTACGAGTTATTACAGTACAATGCTGATGATGTGTGGGAACTATATCTTTCTACATTTTTGACATGACAATAATGTTTTACTACCGTTTACATACAGTGCACACACATTATATGTTACTGTAAATAAGTATGACAGGGATAATAATTATGTACGCTTATAAACGACATCAAGTTCAAATTTTGAAGAGAAGTCGGAAACCAGTGTGGGTCTGCTATGAAAATAATGGACACTATTTGAGCTGCTTGCCGTTGCACATGATTTTATGATGTTAAGACAGTTTAAATTACTAAGAAAGTAGAAGTTCGCCTTTTTTTTTTGGGGGGGGGGGTGTAGGAAGGGGGATGTCCAATACTTCACAGAATAAGTTTAGTAACAGCACATGCTTGGAGTTAGAAATGTCTGACGCGTTTTGATCCTAAAGTAGGATCTTTATAGGAACTTAAAGGGATGGTACAGAACTTGTTTTTGCGACAAAACCGTTGCAGTGAAAGCACATTATGTATAATCCATCATATACCTTAACTGACAAACCTGGCTGTAGAAGTTTGAGGTCAATCAGCCATCTGGGTCACGAGAAAATAGTGAAAACCCGTTTACACATTTCAACGAATGAATAAAACGCTTCGAAGCGATTTATTCCAATCGGAAAATAGTTTCATTCATTTCTCATCGAATATGGCATTTCAGACAAAAACATTTCATGGGATGTTTTCTCCTATCATCACCATTATACTGTGTAAGTTTTATGTGAATATGTGATCTTGAATTGTATTTTGTCTTACAAATTCTGTACCATCCCTTTAAGACTCCATAAAGATCCTGCTAGGATCCAAACGCGTCAGGTCCTCTTAACTCCAAGCATTATATAAATATCAGATCAATATTTTGGCTGATGAGCAGCTCGCAGCGGTTTATTACTCATATACTAGCACACACATAAAGCATCAACTTAATTTTTTTTGTCACGATGTCGTTTTGAGACAACCGACCATTTTCTCGGACAGATGAAGATATTTTAAGAAGATTACCTAGGTATACCAGGGAATACGAAGTTGATGCCATACAATAATGAAACGTACAAAATGTCATGATTTTACATGCATGGTTCCTATATACAAATATATTCATAAATATATTTTCCATTTGTATTTAGAATTAGTACATATTTACACATTCGTAATCATGTTTATTGTTATTTAGGTGTCCCAAGTTATACTTATTTGAGATGGCATGGGTTGTCATATACTTTCTACTTATACAAGATATAACCAAAATTTATCAGAACCAACATCAGTGTAAAACAAATTACTATAGTTGAATATAAAATGTCTTCAGTTCACAGTTTTGTTATTCATATAGCCAAAGGAGATCATGAATTATTCATGAATGCTAATGAAACGCATGCGCATTGACGCAACAGTACATATGTGAATTTGTAGATTTTGTAATGTGGAATAATTGTTTCGTGGATATTTTCGTAAATAGGCCCAACGCTGCTAACAAGGCATAGTCACCGTGTATTTATTTTTAAAATAGGAGCAAGCACAAAACGTAAATTTTGAAAAGGTATCTCGTATCTTGCCTTTCTATCATGACCTCACTGTTTTCACCACTGACACTCTCATCCTAGACGCTTATCCTCTCTTAAACAACATATCTACCCATCAAAGCCTCACACTGCATTATTATCGAACATACTGCCGTAGACAATCCACAGTTTGACTAGTACCCGCTTCTCATCACACATTTCCTCACCGCTATCTCGTCTGTGTACAAATCGCACCCCATGTTCACGACACAAAATCACAAACCCTTCATCACCAGCCTCATTATTATACCCTCTCCTAAACGCTCAGACATGTCTGAAAGTGAAACCCCTTCGTCTAACATCTTCCTCCTCTCATGGCTTCAATCTCACCTCTCCAGGGGTCTCCTCTCCCTTGTTTTCACCCCTCGCTTAACACCTGACACTCGCTTCATACTTCACTCATTCTGAAAATCCTTTCCTCCTTTCTGTCCGTTCACCACACTTGTACATTTCGGCGCGCTTTCTCAGACCAGGGGCCAATTTCATAAAACTGTTAAGCACACAAATTTGCTAAGCATGACATTTCTGTCTTTAATAATAAAAATAGGGTTAACAACCAAATTTCCACGTGTTGTGTATATCACTTGTGATTGTTCTTTGGCTGTTGTTCGCTGACCATGAATATCAAATGGAATTTTCAATGGGTGGTTTGTTTTATTTGGCGAGACATTTGTGTGCTAAGCACATTTTTTGTGCTAAATAGTTTTATGAAATTGGCCCCATGTACGCGTACGAGAAGGGACCTCAGTCCTATACTCTAAGGACAGTAATTCAAATTCAATTGTCTAGAAATGCTCTCTCATTTTATTTGTCTTCATTTACATGAACCTTCAAACTGTTGCGCTTGTGGTCATTTTTCCCCCGCGCGGCGTGTCAGACGTCCCATGCCATTTCCAATGAATATACCCTTAAGCCTCACACCTGCAACTTCCTCGTGATGTGAAAATAGTATATTATTAATAATTGATGTGAAATAAATATAAAGGTTATTCTTCAATATCACGCCTGTTATTTTATGTACAGCTTATAATACTTACACTCTTCAAAACGATTATGTACATTAATTATAATTGTGACAGTACTTAAATTATTATGCAAGAACAATTATTCGATGTGCAATTTTAGCTGATTCCGATTTTAAGTTCTAGCCTTGTATATTTGTTGTTTACAATAATTCGTTGAAAGGTTGATTGACCTTTAATTAGCTTGATGTCAAACAAAATGTACATAATCAGTTACAAAAATGCACTACTTTCCGACAGCTACGAAAGAGAATATAACCAATGTGCAAATATTGAACAATGTGATAAACCATTACTGAGAACTTAAAAATTATAGCCATTGAAAGGCGAACAAAGAAAATTTGGCTGGGGCGGGATTCCAACCGGCGACCTCCTGAATACCGTACAGGAATAGTACCAAGGCTATCCGTTGGCACGGTTGGTGGTGTCCGCAATAGTCAATTAGCTGTGTTCGTTTGGCAGTCAGAAGCCATGCCACGCACATATCGCTATATCCAAGGGATAATGTTATAGATACTCGCAGCAAAATTAAAAATTATAGGTATAATTGCCAATGTAACAGGCCACCCTACAGGAAAGATGCCGTGAACTTGCATTGGTGGGGACAAAATTAACTTTTGCTGCCAACACGTGCTGCTGCCTTTGTTTCTTTAGTTCCTCAGCCTAACCACACTGTGTCATCTTTTATAAATTACTCACTTATAGGCCAATAAATCATAGACTTATTTGGAAAAGTGGGGCAGGTTAAGGAGTTGACATGAATTACAATCGGGAAGACAGACAAAATGGTGGCTTTATACAAATAATGCCTTGATCCTGGTAATCGCACTTCCACCTAATACACGATAAGTTCCGGGCGATCCATTTGCAGCCCTAGATAAAAAACCAGTCGATCTAACAACCCCCTACCTCTCCTATCACTCTCTTTCCTACTCTCAGACCTCTCCTAGCGGCTGCGCAAATAACTTCATTTGCCAGTCCCCCGGCACGTTCATCAGAATCACTAAAAAGGAGGCTGCGTGATCGAATCAGTCCCCAAACGCGAGCACGGGGCCTGGCAATCCCCTAGCTAATGATTTAGGAGTGGCCGCCTTTTATAGCTTTACCGACCCACCCCTCTCATGCCTTTTAGAGATCTACTGTAGACGGACAGGTTATATCACGTACGTACGCTACAGTGCTGCCAAGATCTCCATAATCTGGATTTCTGGACCTGAGCAATTTCATTGGGGTCGTGATGCGCGACAACTAAACATACTTCCTGGGCGGGGGAAGACAACTCGATTTTGAAATATTGTTGTTTGCGCCCGAGGCGGGCTCCAAACAAAGTAATTCAATCAAACACGCCGTACAAGGTTAAAGCAAGGTGTTAAGAAGCTGGCTGGTGTTTTTTTTTTCTGCCAGCATGTCAAGTTTTGCTGGGGCACTCGGCTATAACCAAATAAGACGCACCTGGTTTGGCGTGTGGAAAGTTTATTAACTAGGAATTCTGAACGTCAAACTTCATTTCGATTCTGAGTTGTTTGCTAGGGTGTGTGTACACCAATATTGTGTGCAATTGTCTCGAAAAGGACAGAACAAGTTTTTGCGATCTTACAATTTCATGCTATAGCACCTAATTATTGACTCGTCACTACCATCAAACAGTCTTTCATGACTAAAGGAGAGTGTACACTGTCAACATTTCGGTTACAATCTCGGTAGCATGTTGTCCAGGTACCTAATTGTTGCTGAAAATGTTGTCAGTGTACACAGAGCAAAATGACTTGGGCAACATGTCGCAGCAACATCTCGGTAACATGTTGGCCAAATGCTGATATAAAGTGTACACAGGGCCGAAAGTCGTATTGCCATGGTGTGATGCCCTAACTGGGCAAAATGTTACCGAAAATGTTACCGATTATTGACAGTGTACACTCTCCTTCAGTCATGAAAGACTGTTTGATGGTAGAGACGAGTCAATAATTAGTTTCAAGTGACATTGGCATTGTTTTGTTGTGGGTACTCGAAAGTGAACACATTTTCCCGCCTTTAGACTTAGTTGCACAAGTTATGCCCGTTTCACGAAACTTATGCAACATTTTGTAAGTTTCGTGGTCCCATATCCGTATTACATGACACATCTTGTGTGATTGCCACTGTGATGTGGAGTGGTCTCGTCAAAGGATATTGGAGGGAAATTCGTCCCCTACCGTTCATTTTTAGTTCCTCGGTCGCGCTCTGGAATTTTCGCCCCATGGTGAATGACTCAAAAAAGGATAATTTAATAATATTGATGACATGACATGGCATGACATTTCCTCGAAGTAAAGTACATCATACTGGCTCAAATAATCTGAGTACAAATCCTCACGTCTCTTTCAATATAAGTCATGTACTTTCTATTTGCAAAAAAAAAAAGACGACGAAGAAGAAATCGTTGATGCACCCTCTGGTGAACGAGTTGATGTTTATGAGATAATTTGGGCGGCTTCGACGGCTGTAGCAGTCAGCACCAATTTGAGTCGCACTTACCGCGGGCTGGCGGCACGCCTTGGCCCCCCGTGTCACATCGCGGGCTGACGGGTTATGAGTTCTGGAGCGTAGACTTTGTAAGCTGTTTGGATCAAGGATTGGTAGTTAATTTCACCATCCAGGGTTGCGGGGATCACATGCATAGGAATATTAACATCTTTTTTACTGAGGGGATTTTGCTCCCACTTGAAATCGAGTTATCTTTCTTTCGTGCATGGTTGAAAAAGATGTGCATGATTAAGGCCTACATACCGTGTTATTAATTAACCACGAAACTGATACGTTTCTCACGCCTAGCACTCACATTATAACCTTGTCTTTTGAGTCAATCATGTCTCGGATTACGGCTTTCAATCTGTTTTTGTGTGTGAACTTTCTTCTCGTATTGAGGCCCGTGTAAATATCCTGAGCTATTGTGGTCACGAAGGAAAATGTTTGATCTGAGATTCTTCAAATACGTATATTAAGGAACCACATGCCCCACGGCCGTAATTTACAATAATCGTTAGAGTAGACAAGGTTTAAGTTGCTCTCCCAGACAGCACTGTGATTTGCACAATTGAACATATTCTGTGAGGATTATTACCGATTCCATGCTTGCTGAGCGAGAGAACCACATGCAACTGCACGGTGAAGATTATATACATAGCCACATCCGAAATGAAGTTGGATGTTGGCTGGATTTACACATAAACGTCTATGGTAGCGGCTGCAGCTCCTTTCTACTAAGCTGTGGTGCCAAGATCAAGCCGTAGCCGTGATTTGCGGACACGACACGGCTTGAGTGATTTGAGTGAGTCTGCTGCCACCAAGCGTCCAAAGTTGCCTTTCATCCCGTTTCGCAGTGACGGAAGCCAGGGGTCGATTTCACCAAACTCGTCGTAACTTACTATCAATCGTAGGGCTTATGATTGCATTGCAGCCATACGTAGTATACGATGGGTTATCCTCCGCAACTCGAGTTACAATCTATCGTGGGGTTTCCTGATATCGATCACAGAACAGACGAATCCCCCTTGTAGCACGTTGGACGTCTAATGTAGTGTTCAACACGTGGTATCCACTGTCTTGTTCTCACTCTCATTCATAGTATTCAGACAACCTCAGAGAGGCAACTGTCAACATTCAGCAGCTTTCTGCAGTATATTGTTAATGAGCAAGAAGACGACTCCCAAATGCAGCTGTGTTCAACAGTCCTGAATACTTATGATAGAAACGTTCCTCATGCTACGTGAAGGTAAAAGACTTATGTCACCACTACGACGATATCAAGCAGTAAGTAGTTGGGTCTGAGAAGTACATTGAATAGTGAATGGAATGTTTTAACACGATCGTGTCCTCTCACAGGCATGGACTTTTCTTGTCCTTTTAGTGCGTGGTGTCTGAGACTACCTCTTCAGACCTTGTTTTCCTTGACACCGTCGTCAGCATTGTCACTCGGATCCGATGTTAGTTTAACCTCCATTTGATACGTCTCGCACGTGTTCTGTGCCGTGCCGTTGGAACCGAGACTGGAGGGGCCGGCGGGCCGAATCGTTACGTACTCGTTCCGCGTCACGCCGTTGGTTGTGTGCGAGTTCTCGTTCAGGTCCGTCGTCCGCCCGAAGCTCTTGCTGCAGTGCCGTCCTTTCAGGCTGGCCTTCTTGAACCAGCAGTGGAAGGACGCCCTCAGCTCGTTCCGGAAGTTCTTGTTAATGAAGGCGAAGGCGACTGGGTTGATGCAGACGCTGCACATGGCGAACCAATGGAGCGACAGGTATATGATCTCGTTCTTGAGGTCGGATTTGAAGTTGGTGACCATAAGATACAGGTTGATGGGGCACCAACAGACAGCAAAGACGGCCACGACCAGCACCAGCATGCGCGTGGCACGCAGCTTGGCCTGGTTGTTGGCCGCCTGCTGCTGGGCGATCATGTCTCCGATGGATGCCTGAGCCCAGAGCTTCATGCCGATGTGCAGGTAGGCTCCCGATGTTAACGTCAGCGGGACCACGTACTGGTACAGGAACGTCGCCAGCGCGAAGTAACGGGCGAAATTTTCGTCGTCGCCGGGGTACGTGGCTGTGCAGATCTTCTGCTCGTTGTTAAGCGGCCGGTCCTGGATCTTACGCCAGATGGCGTAGGGGATGGACAACGCCATGGCCAGAACCCAGATCAGTATGGCAATGGCCACGGCCGTCCTCATGGTGATCCGTGGCCGGAGTGGGTGGATGATGACGCTGTGCCGGTCCAGTGCGATAGCGGTCAGCATGAAGGTGGACACGTAGACCGACGTCATGCCCATGTAGTCGGCCATGTGGCACATGACCGAGCCGAAGGGCCACTCGCCGGTCAGATGATGGTAAGCGATGAACGGTATGTTCAGGATGGTCATCAGCATGTCGGACAGGGCCTGGTTGGCCAGAAAGAAGTTGGTCACGCCCCGCATGCGTTTCCTGCGTACCACCACGAAGCACACTAGGGAGTTACCGAACAAGGACAAGATGGTGATGGTAGCGTACAGGGTGATGAAGACCGACCGAACCGTGTAGCCAACACGCGGTTCCCTCTCGCCCTCACCATCAGTCATGTCGTCAATTAAACTGCCGAGGTTGATGCTAGAGCTGCTCTCGAAGCTGTCCATGACCGTGTGGTTGCTGAATCCTTCCCCGGCGTCAGCGTCGCGGACGCCGGGACGTTTGATCTCGAACAGGTCCATGTATTCCTCAAAAGTCCTCGGACCCCGCATCTGTGTGGTGTCACGGACTGTAGTCAGGCCTGGTAGTCGAACAGCCATGATTTGGGGGTGTCTGACTGTCCTCTTTATTCCTCGCAAATACCTAACGAAAGACAAAAAGAGCCAAGTTAAATGGATATTAACTGATGCTTAGAAATATAAACATCTTATTACAATGATCTTTTGTACCTAGTCAAATCTAATTTCCCATGCTGGACCGGCCTTAAATAGAGCATTGCTATTTAAAACCAATAAGTGGGACATGTAATTCCTGGAAATTGCTCAATGCAATCCTGACTTTCATTCCGGCTGACTTTCAGCCAAATTGACGTTTCACAGAGAGCGCCGCAGACGCAATGTCCCGTGACATACGGTGCATACGTGATGAAGGTGAACCGGACCGTCATCAGACGTTATGCCGTAAAGATCTTGATCTTAAATCTGACTATAACCATGGAGCTATAAACTCCAAGCTATAAGCTATAAGCCCCATGCTTACCACGGAGTTACTGTTTCAGAGATCCTCGGCTCTATATACGGAATCCTGAGCATTCCTGCACCCTATCACCCTAGATCGATAACAAGGTATATTATGCGTCCGAAGAAGCCGTCTCACAGCTGGTTTTTACTTCCTATGTGAGTGCCATTTGCCCACCACGATCCACCCTGTCACATTGCTTCACACTCGCTGCACTTCTCTGACGGGCAACAGACGAGTGGATGGCCCCGAGGCCCCGGCCGCGAGCGGTCCCACTCGCGGAAGTAATCTCTTTTTCCCCTTTCTCTCTCTTTGCTGGACGTTGTATAAATCATTCAAAATTACCTTCACCGGGTAAACAGACTCACTGGCTATTGCAATCGGGATGCATTGCTAACCCACTACACAAAATAGCTCTAAGTTCACAACGTCAATTCATATTCCAAAACCCACTAAATATCAAATGTAGGATCTATTTTATTTAGCAAATGCACGTTTTGACAGGAACAACAACATGAATGATAATTTAGAACACTGATATTTCGCAGCTATACTATATGAATATCCTCTACTGGGCATTACAAATTCTTTAATATTTTCCCTGGTGTATGTCCCAGCTGGGACATTAACAATTCAATGATCTTGATGTCTGTTAGACGCTGCACGCTGTTGGTTGTAATTTGTACGGTGAATCCACGACACATTCAGGCCTTTTGTAACATACGAATGTTTTATTTAATGTACTGAAAATCCCGTTCAGTTGAAATTGAGGCCGTGTCCCAATTCTCGGGCTGCGACCGCAAGTAACACACAAGTCTATGGAAATGGCTGCAGTCACTGGCTAGTGGCTGCCATAGGTACATGCGTAATTCAGCAGCCGCAGCCAAAGAATTGGGACACGGCCTTTATGGAATAATTGTGGTGACGTCAAAGTACAGTCCCACAGAAGGAAGTTAAGCGGCGGCAAATTGTCTCCAATGAACGGAAACTCATTCGTCACTCATTAAGAATGTAATCATAGGCGATACATGAACTGCATAGAGTGGCTTTCCAGACAGTACTTTCTTTCCTTTTGTCCGAGTTATAAACATTCCCTGTTTTTTCCCCAACATCCTTTGTGGGGAGGAACGGAGTGTTTTCGGGCTAGAGTTCCGACTCCGACCCCGGACGGATGATCATGAACGAAAACAACCACAGATGCACCGTGCGCCCACGGCGAATAACACGGGGGAATAAGCACCTCCTTACCCATCGTAATTGACCTTTTTCACGGTGCATCCATCCCCATTCGAAGCAGTGTAATGAAATCGAGGCTTGGATTCGAAATAGTCTGGTACCCGTTTTCTTTTGGGAATTTGTGTTATCTTTTCCGACGGGTATACAAGGAAGGCGACAAAAATGGAAGCGCCGTGAAAAAGGCGTATACCAACTAAACCCACAAAAGCGTGCACTTCATCCGTAGGAAATAATTCCTCAGTATTTTTGTATACCGATCCATCCAGCAGCACCATGCAGATATGCACGGCAAACATTTTCATCCCCACATACAATAACAATCTCAGTCTACCACTTCATTATTCCCAATCCACCTCTTGAATGAAAAAAAATATGTGATGAAATGTCCCAAGCCGGCATTCTGAGCACGAACGAAAATCTGAAAATCCGTCTTGTTTGTGGAGAACTTTAAAGTGATCCAACTTCATGTTGTCTCAATGAGGCAATACTAGGAATACCCTTAAATCCACATTAGGCTATTGACATTATGAGCGAGCGCTATACATCTCTAAAGGCTAAAATAGTATAGGTAGTTTGGACTATCTTTAGCTGGCCTACCAATTTTCCAAATTTCACTTTTAGGCCTATACCAAATTGTGGATCATTTGACGATTTTATGCACAGAAAAACGAAACTTCATTCACATCTTTTCGACTGATCGTTGAATCCCATATGTCAACAACGGTGCATGGAAATTCTACTTATAGGAAAAGCACTCTTCGAAATTAGAGGATAACATGGAAAGGAAAATCGCAAACGCAGCTCGAAAGCTCTTGTCGCCCCATCAAGGTAGATGGGTAGGATCAGAATCCTTAACGGCGTAATGCGCTTGAGAAAGCCGCTTGCATTACATAACTACGCGATGGAAGCGTGCGGGGTCGTTTAATGTAAGAACGCCTGCGTTTAATACATCAAAATATTTAAAGGTAATATCATACTTCGGGTTTTTATCAAGGAAATACAGATTCTTGGGCAAAAATATCAAGACAGATACAGTAACAGTCATCTGTGAAAATTTCAGTCTCATACGGTGCCCACTTTTTGAGAAAACAGTGAAAATCAGCCACAGTATTTCTTAAGACATTTCTCTTTTATTTTTGATCTTTTAAAAGATCAAAAAGATTTTCGGTCGTTTGTTTTATTTCTGGACAAATACACCATTCAGGCGGAACAATTTTATATTATGTTTCTATCACCATCATCTTCATACCCTGTAAGTTATACGTAAGTCTGTGAACATTTCTGTTTTGGTTTCTTACCAAAGTGTGATACTACCTTTAAGTCATACCGCCAACTTGTTAGAGCCGAACTGCACTGCACCGCCGCGGTGGCCGGCCCACTCACGGTTCCGCTTACCGCAAATCAAATAAAAATTTCCATTCTACAATATACATCAGCAGCACAACGATTCACGTATAATGTAGACGTCAAAAGAATTGCGATGTGAAATGACTGGAAATTGTAACCACGTTAAGATGGTCGTCCTGTCAGGGAACTTGTCATTTTTTCTTCTTTATCAGCCCCCAAGGCTGATGTGGGATTTTTTTTTTTTTTGACGTTGACCGAGGCCCTTGTCAATTAACACGTGAAAGATACACGCGCCAGAATCCTGCAGATCGCTTCGCGTGAACTGAACTTGTGCACCAATCCTGACAAGTGAGCTGTGTTATTATTGTAGTGGTGCTCGGCTAATGTTTTCGTACCTGTGGGAAATATCGAAACGCGAAGCACAGATGAACTAGATGGACAGCATTATTCAAGCAGGGAGTGGCTCTGTGGTTAACAATTACCGAACTTTTCAATCAGATGAAAAAAACCGAGCGGTCATTTTTCTTGGAGATTAAAGGATTACTGTAATCAAAACTCATATGAAGTTAAATACATCTGTATTGTTATGAAACTCCACCTGTCTATCATTGTTTGTGCTTAAAGATATTGTATATAAAAAAGAAGGTATTTCAGACCCATAATTCAGCACCCCACTTTTCGCGACAAAAAAACTTGTTTACAGAACGCCACGCAGCATAATGTGGCGCGAGCCTAGCCTATACTCGTTCTATAGGTGACGTCACACGCTATTGTTGCGTGGTTCAGAGGGGGTCTTTTTTTAGGGGGCGGGGCATACATGTACTGATTTTGTAACTTTTCGATCAAAATTAAGCACTTACATAGAAATATAAATTTAAATAGTCATGAATTATGTATTTAGCAATAGTTTTAGAGCACCTTCACCCCTTTTCCAAATTTGATTGCAGTAAACTTGACGCGTCTCCAAAATTTAAACACAGACATTTTATTTCCAGGCCGGTCTTCCAATTGAATCATATTCTTGAATTTAGTATCTGAAAACAAACACAACAACAAAAACAAGAACAACAGCAACAACAACAGCAGCAACAACAAAAATGTCACGTCTGCGACGATGGACTTTCCCGCCACATTACATCACCAAGCGTTTCACCTGTTTCATCAACATGACCAATTTCTCTCTGAATTCCGGAGCCCCCTCATCTCCACTACTTGCCGAGCTAATCGCTAAAACAGGATATTGCCACAATATGTGCATAACATCCACTCGGCAGGGAGCATAAAAAAAAAACATATGATGGATTTACCGCCAAAGTTTCCGCGAAGCATTTCACGGCGTTTTTATGGACGGCAGTGAATTATGACATGTTTTTAATATCAGTCTCAAAAGTGTAGGCACCTTTCTTCCTTTTATGTTTTTTTTTTATGGGTGATACTGATAAGTAACTACGGCTTTGCCGCGCTTGGACAGATGAAGAAGAATTCTGCTATAAAATGTGGCGTGCGGGAGCCTGAATCCTGAATTGTGTGGTCGATGATAGCCGCCACAGGTCCACAGAAACTAAGATATGAAATTGTCTGTTCAGATCAGGTCCCTCCAGCAATAACTCATGCTCGGACGATGCCTTTTCGCCTTTTAACTAGTCTCGGATGTTGTTATCTTGAAAGTCATAGTGATTTATAACCGCGGCAGAAGGAACACAGACCCACTAGGCCTTCCCCCTGTGTTTATACTCAAGTGCAGGCCTCAGGGACTTCTCAACCTGACCGATATGTCACTTTCTCATTTTAACCCCGGCAAGTTGTTTTGGCGATTACCTTTCTAATTCCGAAAAATCGAAGAGAAAGCATATCCTTTTCCTCCAGAAAAGATTGCATTTTGACAGGAAGGGAACGAATTAACCTGAAGGGACGCGTGTTTGACAGGGGGGTGATCAAGTAGGGACGTCTGGAAACGGAAATCGGACAAAGATATTCCATGAGCATTCTCCCATCGGATGCATACAAAATCAACCACAATCTATCACAACAACATGGAAGGGGAAATCATAGCTTTAAACTTGAAAGCTTCCCCTACACATCATACACCCACGTCAGCACGCCTACATTTTCCTTGTATAGAAGAGTGTTCTCGGCGTCTGTCAATGATGCATGTTGAAGGGAAAGTGACACGGGAGCATCAGGACACTCGGAGAGAGGTTTTTGTATTTGCAGTCGTACCTAAACCAAATTATGTCCATCTCCAAGTCAATGTACCGGAATGAGAGAAGACGGAGAGCAAAGAAAAAACAGCTTTCACAAGCTGCAAGACGGCATAAGAGCTAAATTTTCTGAGTCGAAAGAAATTTGAGAGGAAAAAAAAAAAGTTGAATAAAAAAAAGAAAAAGACTATGACTTTGCTATCCTAGGCCTAAACCTTCAGGCGCATATCATCCAGATTGTGCAGTCGAATGGACAAGTGTGGGAGACTGTATTTCTATCCCAAAGAGATTGAAAAGGAAAGGAAAATGTCATCGTTGGTCAGCTGGCTTTCATGCAGCAGCTTCCGTTAAGTCATTACATCTGCTTCAGGAAATCTTCACCTGATGAAGGTTTCTACTATCATAGACATCCTACAGTCTTTATGACGTAATGTTGAGATTGGGTTTTATTCATTATTTTTGTTCTTCAAGAAGGATTTGAGGCTTTGCATGGTGACAATTGGTATGTTGGTCTCCTGATGAGGACCAAAGCAGGCTAGTCGAAACGTTGAGACCTTAATTGCGAAAGTACGAACGATTATTACACGGTGTTTCCGCAAACCGATCCAAATTTTTGTTCTTCTAAACAATGGATCAACATTTTGTTTTGGACTGATGACAGTGATGATAACGACGACAATTTTGAATGATTCCAGGAGATTCAGACACTTATAACTGAGTTTCTTCAACATAGAATCTTCAAGCTCTCAAATTTGGCTCTTCTGGCGTCGTTGGTTACCTGCAAGCCCAGTTATTATACGACATACTGCAAGTATACGACTCTAAGCCACGGACGTCATACAACAATCTGGACTTGGAATATTTTTAAACTGCAGCCACCGGAGGCCATCTTACCATGCCAGTTACAACGTGGTATAACTATTGTTGCCAGATGTATTTAACTAACAACGGTGAGCGCGTCTTTGTATTACTTTTGCATTCGGCCTATCAAGATGGATGCTTGTGGTTTCAGTGAACTACGTGGGCTTATAGGGAGTATTGGGAGTCCAGGGGCCGATTTCACGAAACTCGTCTTATTTTAGGATCGATCTTTTGACTTAGGACGAGTCCTAGCTGTAAGATCGATCTTAGCTATGACGCGTCCTAAGACCGATTTCACCAAACGCATCTTAGCCAAGATCAGTCTGTCATGCTGATAAATAAATTGTAATATATTGGACGAGGATGGCCTTTCCAAATACAACGGCTGCACCATGTTTACTTGATTCAATTGGAGCGAATGCGTGCAACAGCAGTTGTTTTATGCTTGCGGTGTGCGCGCGCAGTATGAATGAAGGAGGTCTACGTAAACTCAAGTTGGCTGATTGGTTGTTATTCGGGCAGAAAGTTTTCGTCTGCTGAAATAAAATATCTGCTAACTCGTAACGTACTCACATTGGCTCAAATTCATATGCCAATCTTGAAATAATCCCTGTCAAACAATAGACCATCCGCTACGTTGTCCTCGTCAGTTTAAACTATCGAGTGTATTTCTCCGGTCACGGAATATTAACTCGCCAAGCCTAGGCCTCCCCCCCCCCCCCGCCCGCCGAGTCGCGATTACACAGCAAGAAGCGTGAAGCGCCATTGTTGCTATTCAGTATTTAATATACATGTACATGTACATGTACGTGTTCGTGCAGATAAGACGACCCCCAGACCCGTCCTAAGTTAAGACGAGTTCAGCCGCGTTGCTATGGAAGTTGAGATGCATTGAACCCGTCTTAACTTTGGTGAAATCGATCCTAGGACGCGTCCTGACATAGGACGAGTTACCCTTCCTAAGACGCGTCTTAGCGTTTCGTGAAATCGGCCGCAGGGGCCAATGGGAGACTTTTGAGAATCGGTCTTTAGGTCAACAGCGCACGCGCACGCAATTGTGAGCATGCTACCAAAAAAATTTTCGCACAAAAATAGCTTGCCCAATAAAACAAACCACCATTGAAAATTCGATTTGATATTCATGGTCAGCGAACAACAGCCAAAGAACAATTGCAAGTGATACGCAGCACATGGAAATTTGATTGTAAATCCTTTTTTTATTAAGACAGAAATGTCATGCTTAGCGAATTTTTGTGCTAAGCAGTTCTATGAAATTGGCCCCAGATTTTTTTATATGACGTCCGTGCTCTGGGCCAGCAACAAAGTGCATTGAACGCCATCGTGTAACTGGCTTCAATCCGATCGTGTTAAATGAAGATTTTAAAAAGTGAACCAGCAGGAAAAGACGTCCCCTACCCCACATTTATAGCATTCATTGAGAGACGAGAAGCCTGCTAATTCCCTTCGTGATCTGAAACTGGGCCAAGTGGGTCTTAAATCCGGTAAAATTCTTCGTCGTCAGGGAAGTCTCAAATCGATTAGTCTATCCACTCCCCTCTACCGCTCGCTTCCCTTGTCCCCTCCCGTTCTCCTTTCCTGAGGGCACGATATGGAAACTCCGTTTTTACCAAATGGGCACTGCCTGACGATTCTATACCACTTCGATAACGAGTGGGAAGCTTCCCTGACCTACCCCCCGATGTCTAGTCGCCGAGGGTTCGATAACATTTCACCGGCTACTTTTAATTTCCGACAGAAAGCGGCGCGATATACTCACCGACATATCCGCTAAAAAAAATGAGCAACAACCGAATCAGAGAATTTTAAATAACGCAGACAGTTTTCATTATCTTAATTAAACGGTTTCCCAAAGTCAGTTAGCATGCCGAACTGTGTGCTTCATAACAAATGTTATGCACACACGAGAGACCAATTTTTTAATAACAGTATTGCGGAGTGAGGTTAATAATAAAACAAGTTAATTGTTATCTGTGTTGTGCTTTTTCCTTGTCCTCGTACCTCAATTAAAAAGCACGCAGCTCGGTTTTTGAGTATTTTATTTCTTAATAAAAACTGACCTTATATCGTTCAGATGAACATCAACGAAAAGGCTGACCGCTAACAAATGAAATCGTTCTTGACACAAGCTCATTTAATTTCCCCCTAGTTGATTTCTGAGGCAGTTAATGGTAGACAGTGCGTGCTGTGATTGACCTCTTGGTAAATTAATGGTGTTTAAGGTTTTAAGTGAAAGTGCGACTGAACGCGCAGGGTTCGAGCGCTGCTGCCATAAACGTTTATAGTTGGCACTGCGCCCACAAAACGCACTGAAAAGTCCATTGAAGCCTTTTGAAGAGAAAAAAAGCAGGATTCATAAACAAATAAAAATAGCAATCATAACAAATAATGCAGCGGGAAACCGAAAT
This sequence comes from Astropecten irregularis, assembly GCA_963971285.1. NCBI lineage: Eukaryota > Metazoa > Echinodermata > Asteroidea > Paxillosida > Astropectinidae > Astropecten > Astropecten irregularis. The sequence goes on from OZ020254.1 coordinate 11,223,445, forward strand.
ATCTTAAGATCGCAATTTCGAGAAAATAAAGTTCGGTGGTACCGTACTTTGAGACACTTCTGTTAAATCTGACGGATTCTCGAACCATTAGTCGGATGCGTCACAGAGTGAGAGGGAAGGCACTATACACAGCACCAAAACTCGTTACATTTTTTATTGTTTACCAGAAAAAATCCACCCTTCGTGCGCGGTTCCAATTAGTTGTTTATCCCTCTGAAATGGGAAAGTAATAAGCCATTGCATTTAGTATACGGGGATGGTTACCAAAAACACCCACCAGTAATTGAAATTGTTCATGGGAACTTAAATTCAATTATGAACACGCGCAGTGCTTTGGATGGGAGTTTGCCGTTTCGGCGCATTCTTGCTGGACCGGCGGGATGTGTGTGTGTTTTGTGTGTATGTGCGGATTTGCACGTGTGTGGGTTGCTTCTTCGCTAGAAAGTGAAATATAGACGGTGGCAAAAAATGAACAAGCCTAATCCCCAGGCTTTGGATTCTTCGAGTCCAAGGTCGGATTTAGAAACTGTAACTGGATTCCTAAACTGTATTTCCAGCCAGGGCTTTTGATGTAAGAGCTCCCTTGATTGGAATGACATAGATGTTAACGCACGGGTCTACAATTTTCACAGTTACCACCGTGAAGTGGGTTGAGATTAGGACCCAAGTTTTACCTCTTTCTGAACTGAAAACCGGATCCCCACTCTACTTCATTTATTTCAAATGAAATTGAAGCTTTGATGTAAAACCTAGACAATTTGGGCACCATGGGACTGGCTTTTAAATAATGATTGGGTTCGACACTGCTCGTTTGAAAGCTGGGATGAAGTCGCTGCTGGAAGGAGTATCGGGATTATTCGAGGCCGGCGTGAGAGATATGTTTGCAGGGATCTGTATTGTACGGAGCTCGACTAGTGCCATTTCACTTATCCAACTAACCACACAAGTCATTTCGCAAAGTCGACTTATTAAGCCTTAAAAGTCGACTTATTGGGATAATGCATTCGTGCAAGATGACTTAGTGAAAACTAAGAAGTCGACATATCCTGATAATTTATCTCGCCAAGACGACTTACTGAAAGAAAGGAAGTTGGCTTATTTTTGAGAGTTTACCTTGTAAAGACGTCTTAATAAAACTGAAGTTATTGAAAAACGACTTTTTAGATGCACTTCGTTGACTTGGCCAGATATTTAATTATAAGGAAAATTCGACTTTCGTTTTCCCTAAAAGTCATTTTGTTGAGATAATTACTGAGCCAAGACGACTCTTACCACTCCAAAAGTCGACTTGGCGAGATGTGCATGGTTATCTGGATAAGTGGAATGGCACTCATTGAGCTCCGTAGTATTATATAGCCGGGCGGCTCTCTTTAAGAATTACCAACGAGATATAACGATTCCTCTCGTATAAAGCCCCGAAACACATGACTTGCAGATGCCGGTATTTCGAAAAGGAAGTGCGCTGGGGATTCTTGACATCTGTCCTGTCATCAACCATAATTCTCGATGAATCAAATTATGACAATTCAAGACCGATCGGTTTCTATGTATACACTTTATTTTGGATTCAATTTAATCCGTCAACCGCTGCCATTGGAATTAAGTCAACATGGGTATACGTGCGGGTCGTCGCATCATTCGGCTGAGGAGCGGCCTGAGCCCCGCGCTGGTCATGAGTTGGAAGTTTCTGGTATCATTTTACGGATTATTAGGACCTAAATCTTAGGTATCCCGGAGAACATTCCGGAGTGAGTAAGAAAAAGGTCGCATCCGTGAATCGTTTAGATAGCAAGCGGGGCTGATATGCTTTTTGAGTCTTAAGCACATGGCATTGCGCTACTTTGATCCTCCAAAAGAATCCATAGAACTTTCTCTGTGCATGGAATGTGTATAGCCTGTCCATTAGCGTGATCAGTTCTCAAGTTATAATCATTTTGACATGTCCGTTGTGCATTGGGTGTTCGTGCTCAGATGTAATCGTTTTGGCTTCGATGAGGTTTCATTTCACTATACCAGCATCTCTCTGACGTCGGGCCGAGTCCATGTCGTAATAGATTATAATGCCTTTTAAGTGTTGACGGCAGAACACATGTTAAGTTTTCGTTCTCTGTATAAGAGGCATTCAATACTTGTCCTATTTTTATATCCGCTCCGGAGACGTAACAATTGGGTCCCTTGATCACATATCGAAGTTTCATTTCATGGAAAGAATGAAGAAATATGGTGCCTCAGAAACAAATTGCCCCAGAAAAAAATAATCATATCTTCTCATGTTTGTCCCTAATAACTAGTTAAGCTCCTCACGCACAAGGCTTTTTGCCTTGTTTTTGCGTCCAGCCATGCATGTTTTTAAAGATGAAACTTTGAGGTAATATTGAAGCGAGTCCGCGACGTAATGTCTGTGCCATTTGCGGAAGTTTGTACCGTGCGGTCAGCCCGCTTTGCGCCACAGTGTCTGTAGTTCCACTCAATTTTCAACCCCGTTGATCTCGTCCTAATTGTGATCTGTGCGTCGGGGATGCGACTGTCTCAGTACAAAAATTGACAGAAAGTGAATCTAATGATAGCTATACACACCCGCCGTGCGCCCCTATGTTGTTTTCCTCGGAGAGGATATATTTCCTTTAAGCCGTGTCAGTTGAAGTCAAAGGCTAGCCCGTATCATATAAGATGAGCAAGTTAGTGATAAATTGCAACTGGGGGAAATTTGATCAACTTGTGGTATATTTCAGTCTGTAGTCTGCAGTCTTAGGTCTGGATTTTGTTTAACAACGTCCCAACATGCGACACTTTAATTGCGAATAAGGCGTGTTCGTCAACATACAGCATGTCTGCTTCCGAATTATTGAGCTTTCGCCGAAGTAATCATTATTGTTTTGCTTTAGAGGTCTTTTCGAAATCATCTTCCGAAAAAAGGAAGGTCTGCTTAAAAAACACATGTTTTAAGATTTGATCCTGCTGCAAAAAAAATTTCATCTAATAAGTTTGTTAAATTCCAGTTTTATACATCGCTAATATACTCATAATCGTGTAGGCCTTGTTGATCTTCCAGTTATTTCCATAGGGCTGGTTGGTGTGTGGATAAATCGTCTTCGGACGACTCGATATTCATGATTTATGAACAAGTCAGGTTTACGTAGCGGTTCTTTTCTCGCCTTTCACCTCTTACGGACCGGGTTCAAGTCCGGCTCGGTCCACAAGGATTGGGTTTTCAGTCCCTACCCAATTCTGTGGGTTTTACCCAGAATATTACTCTGGGGTTTGCCTCCCACCTCTAAAACTGTTTCTTCTTCTCATCATCCTTCCAATATTAGTTTCATCAGGCTTTCGAGCTACAGTACCTAGGGCACTTTTGAGGAATCATTGGTGTCATTACCAGAAGTAAATGATAACAACAAGGAGCCTAACTGCTGAACTGTGCATCTCCGTCTACTATGCCTATCACACGAAGAAAAGAGGCTCGCTACTTTTTTCACATTTCACATTTCACATTCACATACTTTTTAAATTGTTCACTAAAAGTTCACGCAGGACAACATGGAAGTAGCAATGACGCAGATGTGTTGTTGATTTCATCCGAGGAAAAATTAAAACCTCTAGGCTGGAGGGATTTGTCCTTACTCTATACATCTTCGGCTTCCTCCACAAAAGCCCAATATTTTCGTATCGTGGTCTGACAACGTGCCTAGAGGCCTCTCGAGGATTCGCCGTCATATTTTCTATCCACATCCCATCCAATATTTGACACTAATGGTATTTTTTTGTCATAATGCGTTCTCCTCCCTTTTTTGTACTTTTTGTGCGGCGTACTGAGCAAACAGAAGAAACATTTCCTCGTCTCCATCACAAAGATGTTTTCTTAAAAGGAAAAGGAGACGCGAGAAATTCTATCCAACCCCTCAACAGCCAGACGGACGGGTTAGCCCGCGGGTCTAAAAAAAGAAGAATTTAGCCGTTTCCCTGGTGATACAGTCAGTCCTGAGAAAGAGAGACATTATGATGTCTTAAGAAATTGAAAGATGAACCTATAAGCGCGGTGGAACGTTGAGACGCGTGGAGTTGCAGGAAAGATTTTTTCCCTCGTCGTTCACACACGCATCTGGGGCCAATTTCACATATCTGCTTAGCCACCAAAATGTGTTTAAGCACCAAAAACCTTGCTTAATGAAATCAGTATGCTAGTCAAAACTCCTTGTGGAGTTATATGCTCAGCAAACAATGGCAGAATACAAGTCAAAAGCAGTTAACATCACATGAACATTTTGGTTGTAATCCTGTTTGATCAAGGAAGACTTTTCACGCTTAAGCAAATTTGTTGTGCTTAGGCAGCTCTATGAAATTGGTCACAGGTTTTCTTATAATGAAGTGTATACGTGGCAACGCCAGGAATTTTCGGAACTATTTGACTTCAGTGACAAACACGTGGCAGCAATGCATTAACTTTTTCTCCAATTAGTCTCGCAATCAGTCACTGTTATAAAAAAAAATATGTTTGAATCTGTGTGTCTTTCGTTTCTTACAATAATCAGTGCAAATGATTTTTTTCTGGAGGAGTGGGACGCCATTTATTTAAGCCACGCCCACTTTGAACGGGCTGAGTCCCAAAACATAAAAAAGGGTCGGCATTTACTTCAAACTTAACTTAATTTCATTAATTTCATTTAGTTTGCATCACTTTATTATATTTGTGATTCATTTCATTTACATTTTATTTTAGTGTTGCAAAAGAGAGAAAATTGTACACTATTTGGTACCACATACAGGTAATCAAATTGAAAATACACGACCAGAGATTTGTATACGATTCATATATACAATAACAATAAACATTAAAGACAACATTCTTTGTCACTCTGTAAGGTTTTAAGCGCGAATTTGTAAACATAAAAAAATGTACAAAAATTAGTCGCCCTTTTTAGTTGACTTTAAAACAAATGACCTCATAATTATAACCTGGCCCTGATGTACACGTATTGCTATAATTAAGCTTTCCCCTCTCGATCTTGTACTTATTTCAGGCACTTTCAATCTATTTTGTGTGTGGTAGGCCTAAAGTTGTATTTCTTTTTATATCCATATTCATGTTAGAAGTGTAGGAACTGCACATGTTGGATCATATACACATATACACATATACATGCACATATACATGTTGGATCTGTTTTGAGCGCACCCCTCCCTGTGCATGCCGAAGTAAAATGTCTTGATAAACCACAAACTGAAAGATTGTTTTAATCTCTCTCCCTATTTTTCAATTCGCAATCGTCCTTGTATCATCACTCACCTAAAACTTAATATCGCAGGCTTGTACGCGCCACTTGAGCGGATTGGAAAAGGTTACTAACTTACTATCCTACGTTTTGTACAGTTTTTGTATGATAAGGGCGAGAAGAAAGAAAAAATCGAACATCCTCAGCATGTGGGCCTATTAAAGGATCTTTATTAATTTCGTTTCCCCTATAGACGTCCGCAAATGCAATCATTATATACACTCCACGAGTACATACCGTCCCCCATCCATCAACCCACAAAGGTATAGAGACATTTGGAGTACTATTCGGTCGGTTAACGAATTCGAATACCGAATTCGGTTGATCAGTGACATATCGGTAGGGGAAAAATAAGAAGAAGATAATTTAGTTACAGTGAGTTCCGAAACAAACAAAACTTAATAATCGAGATATCGATAATCGATTAAGATGTGAGGTTAGCTTGTCATTTTCTTGCAAAGTTTTGGTAGATCCTGACATATGCATAACGTCATTTTTATTATTTTCAGTGTGTAAGATTTGTATAAAATAAGGTATAGGTTTGCAGTGACACCATGTAATATCTTCTGTGAGAGTGTGTGGTTCTGAGAAGAATCAGAGTTAGATTTCTGTTACATTTTTAAAATGGCTTTTGATTCAATTTGAATGAATCTCAACCCCCAACAAACAAAACAGATTAATTTGAAGCATTTAAATGGCATTGGTAACAAACCGAAACAGAAATGTTCACAGATTTACGTATGAATAATGGTGGTATAAAAAAGATGGTGTTAAAATAGTTCCTCCTGAAATGCTGCATTTATCCAGAAAGAGTAAAACCAAACACCAAAAACGTTTTTTTTTATCTTGGCAAGGTACCAAAACTCATTCTTTATGTGTTTTATCCGAAAACTCGAGTCGGGTTTTCGCTATTTTCTTGGGACTCAGATGTCCAACTGAGCTCAACATTTTCACGGGTTTATTATTTCATATGTATGCTGGATTAGACAAAGTGCGAGTGCTGTTCTGTCACCTTTACCAAATATTGTACGCGCCCTTTAAAATCAATCAGACGCAATAATTATGTCATTCCATTCATCTTTGCATATTTTGTTTGACTCCTGCTTGCTCCCGTCAAAGAGACGCAAAATATTTATTGTGCATCACACAATTTATAGTCCAGTATGTGGAACATCTGTTACATGTTGCTAATATGTGCGTATCGTATACCAAGGGAACATGACATTCCACTGTCGTTATTTACGATTCAACTTTTCAGCGGCTTATGCTGGAATGCAATGTTCTGTCCGTCTATACATCTCTGATTCATAAAGCATACTTTTTGATAATCCTCTGCAGTTTTAAACTGCAATACGGGCTTGTCTTTAAGGGTCTTCAAGAAACGGAAGCTCAGGCTCAGGCTCCAGTTCTGTCATCCATATGCTGAAAATATAGGTTGTGGTTTTTCATTGAAGCTGAAGCTTTGTTTCCCTATATTCAAACCAGACATTCTACTTTTGAACCGCAGAAAAAAGTCTCTATTTTGATACCCGTTATTTTAGAATGGATTCACGAAATGGTGCCGGAGCCTGAGTCTGAGTCTGAGTCTCAGCCTGAGCCTGAGCCTGAGCCTGAGCCTGAGCCTGAGTCTGAGTCTCAGCCTGAGCCTGAGCCTGAGCCTGAGCCTGAGCCTGAGCCTGAGCCTGAGCCCGAGCCTCTGTTTTGGAAAAGGCCAAATGAATGCTTATACTTGCAGAATGGAAACCATTTTGTCGTCCACTTGCGGCGGCGAGATAACCAATCCAGGGTTTAATAAAATTGGCTATTAGGTGCGTTTGTGCGTTTGCCCGAGTTGGGATGTTATTCATCCGCTGTACTGGTATATAACCTGTCCGATACATCTTCCATTATAATACCCGATACGTGTTGTTTCCCTCGTCTTCCTGTATCAGTGGCAGAAGTCTGTGTAACGAGACTCCCTCCAGGCAAACACTAAGATATGGCCGATTGCCTTTAAAACCCCCCTGGATCTGCAGCATTGCAGGTTTTTATTATTAGCCGATCGTGGATGGATTACATTTTGACAAGACACGACCAAAGCTCCCGTGCGCCAGATCATCATTACAGCCCGGTATATGGATAGCCAACACGTACGCTCACTATATAGGCGGGACAGCCTATCCCAACAAATCCTTTTGCTATGCCAAAAACTCCTAATATCGCATCGATCGAAATATTAGTGAGATTCATGCGAGCAGCCGAAGATGCCGGTTACCAGGTAACCACTGGTAACCATACAAGTGGCATCAATTTACATTGTTTCTACTGCCATAAAAAAAACATATGAGTTATCTCCACGAGTGTCAATGTATTTCTTATAGTCCACTTTCATTGCCTTTACCTATATATACCTTTCTTTTGCAACGTCACAGCCCGAGTTTTTGCCAACCAAGATGGGGGAAACTCTGGCGAGCCATCAAAGCCAGACATAAAGAATAACCACAATTTGTACACATCGTTTCATAAACGTTAAAAGATATTGCTGAATGTAATGTAAACAACGCAAGCAATGATGGTATGAATTTGTACAGTAATATGGAAAGTTTGCAAATTATGTTGAATGTGGTCACGCCGTCTGTCAAGAAGACACAATGATTTGCAACATTTGGCGGCCAATACGAAGTATTGCCAACCAGCATGTCAGTGTTTGTAAACAAAAGAAATGTCTGTAATCAAAGATCCAGCTGCGCAGGATAGTCTACTCTTTCAAAATCACGCACAGCCAGATGAAGTACACACAGAGGGCCATTTTAGTAAGCCAAATGTATTGTTTTCATTTGGTGTGTGATTCTGGCCGAATGAATAGCAATAATAGGCCTTAATAATAATTAGGATTGTTTGGGTGAAATGTTCCTCCTTCAATAGTTTAATTTGACGTTAATAACATCAGAATTACAAAAATGACGGGCAAACGATACTTCATTTTTTGGGATTAGGACCTTTTCTTTTTTTTGCCAACCAAGATGGCGGAAACTGTGTAGAGCATATAAAAATAACAACAATTAAACACAATTTGTACATAAGGTTTCATAAACATTGACATATTTTGTTCAATGATAGAGAAACAACACAAGCAAATAATGGGATGTATTTTGTACAGCTACAGGGAATTTGCAATTGTTTTTATTTGGTCACGCCGTCTGTCAAGAAAACGAAATGATTTGCAACATTTGGCCGCTCATGTCAATTTCAAATCAGTGTTTGTAAATAGTAGAAATATCTGTACTATCTTAGACGGACTCGTGTCATACCTGTATATGCCATTTGTTATCCCTGTTTTGAGGTTCCTTCTAGCTTGAAGCGTATATAATTGAGAGCCTGATGCCGCCCGAGGGGGTGGGGACGACAAGCATTGATACTAAGGAACGGAGCAACCGTCTCAGACCGCCGCGGTAAATTGCCCCCACGTTTCGGGAGAGTAAACCCATCAGTCCTCAGAATGGAGAGTTACGTCCTCTAAAATCCATCCAAACGCAACATGAGACCGCGCGTGGAGGTGCTTGACATCACTTGTGAAATTTTCCTGTATGTAATCCTTCTTACCGTCAAACTGATACATGATCTTCTCAAAACATTCTTTTCTTTTGGTCGTGATGAAAGATTTGTGATGAAATAATGTGAGTACATTGATTCATATACGTTGAGAAAGACCTCGAACCAAACTATGGGCCTTAACAAAATGAGGCTTGAGGCTCTAGGCTTGGGCTTTACTTTGCTACCATCATTTTTCTGTCCTGAATGAAATGAAGGGCTTGAGATACACGGCGAAGCTGAAACATTTCTTCGGCTTCGTCATATGGCCAAACCCCTCCCATTGTTTTTTTGGGGGAGGCCTCAAATGGCGGTTATGAAATAAGTCTCAAGCCTACATGCTTAATACTAGTTTCGTTAAGGTCTTATGGTTGGAAGTGTGGGTGTAATGGCAAACCAAAGAGACCTTTACCTAAAAAAGATACACGCTTGTTCGTATCTTTACTTGCATGTTCTTGTCCTCTTGCCATTTATCCCTCGATAAAGATCCTACTAGGATCGAAACGCGTCAGGCCCTCCTAACTCCAAACAGGATAAAAGAGCATTACACTAACGTGATTCAGCATAATTTGCCTATACTTGGCATTATTATTCCTAAAAAGCATCTTTCTGTACTTATAGCCGACTTAAAGTGTAACTGTCGCTGGCTTCGAATAAATTCGCACGCAGTACAATATTTGCACGAGACTTTGAGGACATCATTCTGTATCGATACAATCTCAATTGTGTCGACCGTTCAGCTTTTATGACAAGACGTGACCATACCAATGGAACCAGGCACAGTCTGTTTCCATTAGTGATATGATGTAGTTGCCTCATTTTGGGTTCGCTGTGTGTTACTTAATTAATTTGTGTGTGACATGTAGTAATTGGATGATGACCCTGGTTTGTTGTTCACTATACCCGAAATGCACAGTGAGTGATCGTTTAACAGATATATCTTTGTCAGTATCTGTTACATGTTCTAGACCAAAAAAGCAATCTGTAAAACACGATTCTGGTTGGAAGGTTTTAAAGGTATTATCGCACTTAGGTATAGCATACCGAAACAGAAATCTCCACAGATTTACCTATAACATACAGGGTATAAAGATGGTGGTGGTAGAAACATAAATGATGTATTTATCCAGATAAGAGTAAAACCAATAACCAAAAACAGTTTTGATCTTCGGAGGATAAACAAATCCTGTAGAAAGATTTTTTAAATACTGTGGCCGTTTTTTCATTGTTTTCTCAAAGGGTGGGACACCGTATGCCACTGTGAATTTCACAGATGACTGTTACTGTATCTTCCTTGATATTTTTCTCCATTTAACAAAAAAAAACCTTAAGTTTGACTTTACCTGTGTAAAAGTTTAATAAATGCACAGTTTATCTGCAGAATTCTCCTCCGATGATCAACTTCATTTCCAAGGAATATGACAAAATAATTCTGTATATCTATTTTTTATCTGAAACGATTCGTGCGGGCTATAATCATTGTGATCGTACGGCATTACACGAGGGAGTTTAATTAATGAACGTAATAATATTGGCGACCCTGTATACGGAAAGGTGTCAGGTGAGATTCTGGGCTAATTACACAGAGTCTCGAGGGACAATGTAATGAAAAAGAAAGCAATGGGAAAAGAAAAGCAATGAGAATCGTCACATTGTTGTGAAGCAAACAATGTAATAAACAAACCCATTCAGGACAACATTCAAAGCTGAAATCAGGGGAGGATGTAGCTTTCAGGAAACATAGTGGTGGAAAATAATTTCGATGAAATCCCGTCCTAAATTGAGTAGCAATCATGAAGAAGGTAGGCCTGAAAAACGTATCGAGGGACGTGTTATGGCTAGTATATGGGTAGTATAATTTGGGCACGGCCTCCAATTCTTCAGTTACAAAACGATTTTTTTCGGGCGAGATTTTTCTCAAATGATATTAAAGGCATAACAATTGGCAAACAATTAAATCACATGCATGAAAACATGTTTTGAAAAATGCACAGGAATAAATGAATTGATTAAAGAGTGCCCATTTGTTTCTCCTTTGTTCCCCCATTTAAACTGATAAATCATAAATAATAGTATTGGTCTTCGGCAGAGGTGGGTGGGTGTGGTGGGTTGGAGGGGTGGGGGCTGCAACCCCTAAACCCACTTCTAGATCCGCCACTGGAAATGTCCTCATATTTTTGCCATATGATTTGTTTTTGCCGTGAGGGGGGGGGGGGGGGGGGGGGAGGGGGCGTCTGACCTACATAGTTGAAAGCAGCAATTTATCTACGGTATCTCATAAATGACACTTTAAAAAGACTGGATGTTGTGAAACGATTTCAATTTTAAAAAACTCTTTTGCTTAATGGGTAATGTGTTTAGTTTAATAACGTGTGACAATCAGCAGTTTAACCCAAATCATCCGTTCAACCTAATGTTGTACTATAACACTATTTCGTGGTTTACACCTTATCCCTTTGCAATAGGAAGATATTCTGTGACTAAAATCGGCACTCATTTTTATTTCTCAAGAAGAAGGGAAAAATTAATCTAGTTTTCAAAATGTTTTCTACTTATCTGGGCCAATTTTAATTATCATTTGCACTATTATATAAACCGCTTTAAAGATATCCGGGGTCATTCTGAACGTCGATTCGCGCCATGTTTTCAAAAAACGCCCCGGACGGCCGCGTTTCTGTATTTATTTATTTTTTTCTTCCCAGATAGTAATCAGCGGAGACCTATTGATATAGAAGTACACGTGGGACCAATGCTGATAGCTTGCCTGCGATCGAACGCTAAGCCGTCCCCGACGCCCCTTGTGCCCCGGCCGGCCCCGACGTGCCAAACGCGCCGCGGCGGTGTTTGTGCAGGTCCCGCTAATGTGTTGGTACGTGTCCCGTGTGGAGGATTCCACACACACACAAAAAAGGGAGAAGAGAGGATAGGCCAAGACAATTGAAGGAAATTGGATCCCAGCCCGGCCTAGCTCGGCCGACAAGACTCTAGCGCCTCTCGAGCCAGACTCAGATCTTGAGAATGCTTCTCCTACAGATCGCACCTTCTGGGGGCTGCAATAACAACCTAGATGGTTGGGAGATAGAGTCGCTAAGGGGGGAGTGGAAATGGACCTATACGATTAGTTTTGCGTCTTTGCGCTGGAATTCCAACAAAAGTTGTTTTGGCTGTCTGACATTCGGTAATTGGGTCAGACTCTAACGGTTCACTTTGTCACGTGAGGATTTCATAAAACAAGAAAGATGTGAGTCTTTGCATGGTGACAATTGGTATGTGGATCGGTTTGCGGAAATGCCATGTAAGAATCGTAAGAATTTTGCACTTCTATTTCGTTCGCAGTTCTCGTTAGGTCTCAACGTTTCGACAAGCCTGCTCTAGTCCTCATCAGGAGACCAGGATTCTATCAAACAAAAGGAGAAGTTTAAGATCTTAAAACGTCTTAAAATGTTTAGATCTTAAATCTGATATGCTGATATTGCTTCTTCCTCTGTCCAGTGACACATATAATGTGAGAGATGTAAACCTATAGGTTTAAGGAGGATCTTTTGCATAATACAAAAACCTAGGCCTCTGCTCCCGAATTCAGAAGTAAATTGATATAGCGACCGAGGGAACAACGCTTTATCTATGTCTTCTTCGTCTTCTTCATCTTCTTCCTCCTCTACTCAGTCCTATAAGTTCTCCGTGTGATACTCACATCTTACTGGATAACTTGTATCTTTTCTCGCGTTCGTGATGCGAAAACTACAGGAATTTTATACGAAACCAGATTGCTTGTGTGGCATTTCACACGCTCACGTTAGTGAATTTGAGCTAAGTCGATGAAATGCATTGGAATTGAATTACAGACCAACATCGCATTGGATTAGATAGGAGGGACACTAGTATTATACAACAGAACGACATTACTCAAGTGATGACGTCACTGGGGACCTTGCACAGAGCTAAATATATCAAATCTAAAGGCAGCTTGGTTATATAGTTTATCTCTTCTGTGAGATCGCCCCCCCCCCCTCCCCATTCCTCCCAAAAAGACATCAGATTTGGAGAAGATTGTAGCGTTCTTCGGCGAAAGGGGATTTTACTCACGCACCGGCGCCCAGACGCGGTCAAGTCGAATTAGGCGTTAGGGAGATGACAGGCAGGCAAATCAGATAATACCGTGAGTGTGGTCACTTGTTTGCTCTGGGCTGCCTCAAGGTTATTATCCTTGTTTTTTTTTTCCTCGAGTCAGAAAACATTGTCATATCAAACGAATACGCGAGCATAACACATTCAAAGCGATGATGTTGGTTGATGTGGCCGCTTGTCATGTCAATGATAAGTAATGATAATGTTTATCCCGCTAAGACAGATGTATAAAGTAAGCGACGTTTCGCCCTTATAAAATTGAATCGTATACTAACATCGCAAGTTCCAGCTGAAACTCCTTTCCGCTCCAAACTTGATGTGGAGCATTTCCAAATTTGATTACAGCAGTCCTGTACCAACTGTTTTCAATTCCACCTGCTTTCCCCAAAACTTCCATCCCGGAATGTAAATATCGGGGCCGTCAGATGCACAAACGTCATCTTGGTTTAGTCAAGCGCACAACTGACATTTTAGAAGTAATAGTAACGCTTTCCTCATATCCTGAAGTTCTTTCAATAAAAACGTTCGATTCAGTTTGTTAGGAAAGGTTTTTGGCACGTGTGATAAAACATTCCTGTGGCTCTTTCTTGCAATAAATCCATCGCTTTGCAATAGCATTCCCGAAAAACAACTCAAGGTGATGGACAATTTGGGAGCACTGCCTGGGGACGGAGCTTTTGGTAGAGCATCAGTGCGGGGACCCCGAGGTCGCAGGTTCGAACCCCTTTTCATCAAGTAACCTTTATCTTTAATTCCCTTATAGTCAAGGAGCAAAGTTCTAAAAACCCTCTTATTCAGGTGTTAGCTCAACACTCACTTTATCTATGGTTTGACTTCATAAAATGGAAGTTTATACCATTAACAGCTTTGCTAGGTAGTACGGGCTTCAAATTGTGGTATCACTTTTGAGAAAATGTGGTATCATTTGAGGAGCAACATAAAACAAGATTCACTTTTCCACAATGCAATTGAAAAAAGGGGCATTGTCGTATTTTCTGACCAACTAAGTCCTTGATATGTATTTTGGTGAATGATTATGTGATTATAATTATAATTCATAATCCATTCATAAAGAAATAACATTTGAAAAAATAAGTCAGAAGCGAGAGCTCAAACCAATTTTGTTGAATTTTCTTTTGTATCTTTATTATTTTTTTGTTTTTTGAAATAATGATTATAATAATTTTTGGGATATTAGACAAAAGTGCTACCACAATTTGAGGCCACATAGTACCTAGAAATGTTCCCTGAGGTCTGATCCATCAATTTCTAAAGTCAGACTTTAGATGTAGTCGGAGTTGAGAACTTTTTCATGGTCCATACTCCTTGTCTATTATGCGCGATAAAAATGCACACAAAACAGCATCACTCATTTATTAAACACGGTCATCGGGCAATATTGGTGATTTGTATACTTTCTCTGTTAGGGACGATCTTAACGACTGCCAATGAAGACCACGAAGAGATACTCAGGTAAATCTTAGATCTTTTGCCCCGAGCTTGTTCTGACTAAACCTACTTCAAAGAAAAAAGGGGCAGCATTATAGGTCGTGATGTTGATTAAAACCCATCACAGATTGATGGTCCTTGTCACACAAGTAGAAGGATATCGCGCCGTGCTCGTATTATACCATCGGTCCGAACGATGGCTATTTTAACGGGTGGCGTTGAAATATTGACGCCATAAATCAATGGTACTGCCAATTGAAGGCCGAAAGCAAAACCCAATCATTACCGACTGACCACTGTGCCTTCCGGGCTGCCCTGTCGCCGTATAAATAACGATTACACTCGACCCATTAAAGACGAATCTTCAAACTTTTTAAACCTCATGATATTGAAATATCGCAGAAAGTTCCATCTTGTTTTGCTGGCAGGAATAAATCACAGTGAAGTGATCTTGCAGAAGCTTGTTATTAGGAAGCTTATTATCAATATTTTGTTACAATTGTTTTAAATATCAATCGATGAGCGGCGCTTGGTTTTACGAGAAAAAGGTCGTAAAGTAGAACGTTTAGAAGATCTGTACGATTACAGATAGTTGTGCGCCACAGTTAGCTAACAGGTATGAGATATTAAGCCATCAGAAGCCGCCAGAACGGGCGACACAGCCCCCGTGGCCCCAAGAGAGGAAGCGACATAGGGTCAAAGTATGGCACGCAGAATGCCGGCGGATTAATATCGTTGAAGGAGTTAACCGAAATCACTGCGCCATCGCGCATATCAAACGAAGTAAACCAGCGCACGATCGTGCGCCACACAAATTAATCCCAACAAGTGAACATCTCACTTGATAAGGTTAAATTCCTCCCTGCCGGTAAATTGCTATATAACTGCAGGTAATGTAAATGTAATGTAATATGTTAACGTCATTTAAGCCTAAGTAGGATATCCGATCTCTAATTGAATAAACAAACACAAAAGGAAAGAAAAGACTGACAGGGAAACTGCGTCTTTGACAAAAAGAAGAAAGAAGTGACTGATATTATTTAGACAAGCACAATTGACATTTGGAAAGCAAAGTTGGATGGATATTTTCGTCGTTCTTTTCACGGCTGGATAGAAACACCAGCCGTTTATTCATAATCCTTCCGGCACTTGAGGAAATCTCGAAGATAATAAAATAACATTGTGCAAAGTTGCCGGAATAATAGCGTTGGCGTGGACGAGCAATGCATAGTTGTTTACGCTTGATATACCGTGACGTCCGCGCGTGTTCCACTCGAGTGTTTTTCAAGATCTCAGTCCAGCTTTACAGAAGACGTACGATGTACAGCATCAATGACTAATCTCGCTCGCGCGCTACACGCAGCTGACACGCATCTGTTTCTGATTCACCTGATGTTAGCTGTAGGCCTTATTCGTGGTTCATCCATCTTGTCACATTCCTTGTATACCCGTTGGAAATGAAAGCACCAATTCGAACAAGAAAACGGGCACCAGACTATTTTGAATCCAAGCCTCGGTTTAGTTGCACTACGTCGAAGGCAGGATGGATGCACCGTGAATAAGGCTTATATGAACCCTTAATACATGTACATTTGGGGCAGGGCGGTATTTCGGCAAACCATAAACCAAGTCGGAATTTGGCAAAGTGTGCTAGATTTATCATTGGATGGCCACCCATACGAATAGCGCAGAGAATATATTTAAATAATTGGCGAAGCTGCATGATCTTCATTGTTATGATGGTATGGTGGAATTCTTCATCGACGAAGATTCAATCGTTATTATTCATAATGCTAATTCATGATAAATTTTGAATCATATGATAAATTATTAATTATATGTTTTATACAAATTATATTTGTTGAATAATTAATGATAAATTTGCATAATACATTCTATTTTATGTAATCCCCAAGTCGTTAACCTCCTTCTTTTTGGTAATCTTTGATTAATGACATCTGCATTGTTTACGGTATTAATGTGCAATTTGACGTCATATGCTACAATTTGCATTTCCAAGACCTAACACACTACCTTTAAAAAGAGTTTTTCGCACGAACAAATACTCTTATTATCAAATGTACGCATCTGGTTTGAATGCTTTCAATCCGAACTACGGCTCAGAAGTTTATGTACGGTATATACCGTACCTTATTCATTTAGATTACCAGTAATAAGTAGGTTGTATTCCACCACGAACGAGAGGTATTCCAATTGAGAAAACCGTGAACGACTATATGCATACTTGTCTTAAATTGTGCCCAGGGGAGTAGGAAAAGTCAATAACGTCTGGACGGCTCCGAGGTTTGTGGCAACCTGTGCGAGCATGGATTCGGATTGAATACGCCATCATATCAGGAGCAGCGAGCTCTGTGTCAGTTACCTCCTCCAAATAAATCCGATTACTCCCCCTCCCCTCTTGGTTCATGCTCCTCGCGCACGCTTGGCAGTTTTCTATACCGTCTCTAGCTGCCATCGATCAATGCGGCAAATAAGTTTGGGTGGCTCGGCCATTGAATTCTCATCCATCAGTTTGAAGTGGACACACACGGTGGGGATCGGGAAAAACAGAGAGCGAGAGAAACTTGCATGACAACATGTTGAAACACTCCCCTCATCAGCAAACATCATATGCGGCACAGCCGGCCGCAGCCCTACACCCGATCAATCGAATTGGACCTACCTTTCCGCTCGGCCAGGCCGTGAATAAACCCACGACAGTCTAGTCTAGTTCGTTCTTGCTTGGCATTTTGCGTCTTCATACCCTTATGAGTAAACGCAAAGCTTCAAATACCTTGTAATGTTTAAGTAGAGTATTAATTCCTATCCCATAATCAAGGAAACTTAAACGCTAATCTACGAAACTGTATTTAATAGGGACATGCTGAAAAATAAATTTGTACGAGTTATAAGTCGTACATACGAGTTGTATGTCGTTTACGTATGAGATGTAAGTCGTACGTACGAGATGGAAGTCTTACGTACGAGATGTAAGTCATACGTACGAGATACATCTCGTACGTACGAGATATGATTCATAAGACACATTACTCGTACGAACGACATATAAATCCTACGTATGACATATAAATCCTACGTACGACATATAACTCTTACGTACGAGTTAGGTCAGAGAGAGTTAAATTAATTTTTACCATGTCCCTAATACAGCTTCGTATTAATCTCATACCTCTGCACACTCCACCGACACAACCAACCCAGATCCAACGCGACCTACCATCCACATCTGAACGAGCAGCATCCGACATAAGCCAACGCGTCTATACATAGTCCGGCACTCTCTCTCCTGAGGACGGTCAGAGCACATCTTTCGAAACGTCGAGAACTAACTTACAGTCCTTCTTACAACCACTCACCTTCCAAAAAGAGTGTTATTCATTGTGTATCCGCAAGTCTCACTAAATTCAAATCATATATCTCCTGCTTAAGCGATTGAACTTCAGCAGTGTCATAGCATGTAATAAAAATGGAATAGCATCCATTGGGATACATGCTGACAAGCTCATTTGCTACCTTACGGAGCTCCACGAGTGCCATTCCACGTATCCAGATAACTAAATAGTTGTCTCAATAAGATGACTTTAAGTGAAAACTATTGAAGTCGACATATCCTGATAATTTATCTGGCCAAGTCAATGAAGCCTCAAAAAGTCGTCTTATCCTGTTAATTAATCTCCGTTTTAGTAAGCCGTCTTTGCGGGATAAACTACCAGGACAGGTCGTCAATACTTCTTTCAGTAAGTCGTCTTGGCGAGATAAATTATCAGGATTATAATGACTTCGCACTTTTTGCTTTTTGCACGGATGAGTTATCTCGATATTAGTTAACTTGTAGGGCTTAATAAGTCGAGAGAAAAAATCATGTGGTTATCTGGTTAAGTGGAATGGCACTCGGGATGCTCCGTACTATCTGCAGCCCAGTGTGGGTGAGGCTGAAAGAAACAGTTTCCCGAAGCCATCTCACTCACCCCTTCTCTCTCCCTATCTCGCCTACAAATTAACGTCAGTTGAGGCAGCCTATGGGCGTTTGAATGATGGTTTCGCCGTGCATGGAATGTTTTCAGCTTCGTCTCGGAGCATGCATGCATGCAGCCTCTTTGCTGTTTAACAGTCCCCCTAGGCCCAATACTCTTGTTCAGACACTCAGGAGGGGGTATCATTCAAACGGAAATGACAGATCGGACTTATCTAGAAAACATTACAGGTCCGGCTGTGATTTGAGCAATGGCAAACTCAGCCTGCAAGCAGTGGCGAACATTAATTGAAGGCATCTGAGATCTGACACAGTATTACTGACATGTGGGCAAATTGTCATGCTTATAATTATACGATACGGTCATCCAAAAGATCATCCAAAGACTAGACTGTATCAATAGGGACTCTGGCTTTTTGTCACATCATTACCCTTTGTCTACGTCACAGACCGGCCCCCTTATATATACCTTGCCTGATGATGCCACTTCATTGCATCTGATGAAGTAGTTGTTGCTATGAAAGCTTATGCACATTTTAAATTCTAGTTAGTCAATTAAGTGATACTTGTATTTTTCCTATTTTATATTGTTATCTGACTGACACGGCTACCCACCATTACGATACAGTCAGAAAGCTTAGCCGGGAATAAATTCAGACTTAAAGCCAACGCAACTGATCATAATTATGTAATTATTATAAAATAAACCAGTCATTCCCTTGTGCTGAACATGACTTGTACGGAATAGGATGCTGAAAAATGCAAATAACATTTGGAAATACAGTTGAACTCCGCTATAACGAACATGGCAGGATGCACATTGTCCGTTATAGTGGTCGTTCGTTATAGTGAATTAAATAACCATATTGGGTTTGTATTGTACTTAAGACTTGGGAGCCAAGGATGATGTTTGGTATAGCCAAATGTTCGGTATACGTTATAGTGGTCATTCGTTATAGTGCATTAAAGACCCATCCTTTTTGTTATTACATAAACATTAGGAACCAGGAGAGGTGACAATGTGCTCAACAGGGACGAGGTTGATGAACTTATAACCACGCCCTCTACGACAATCTCCAACGTCAATAAAAGGACAGTGAGCAGTGATATGAGTCGCCAGTCTGATGAAACGGATAGCTTATCAGTGAAACTTCACTAAATAGTGAGTACAATATTCCATCTTTTCAATGGATTTGTCAGAAATTGATGAGTCTCCAAAAATATCAGCCAGGAATGATGTTCGGTATAGCCAAATTCGGTTCGGTATAACGGTGTTCGTTTTATGGCGTCCACGGTCCTTAGAGTATCCTGCAGTAATTATTATATAGCAGCCGGATTCATTACACGTGTGTACCAATATCAGAATGTCCCTGCCTCGAATCCCACCTCTCCCACCAGTTTAGCCTTTATGGTTTCACCTCCCCATTCAGGCACTTTAGGAAGTGGGTCGGTTATCCCATCAATGAATTAATCAATATAAATTGGCACGATTCTGCGATAGCCTTGTGCCCATTAACAACGGTTGCCTACATTGCGTATACCATGCTCGCCTTACACCATGCAACCTCCAATTCGCTCTGCAGTGCATATCACAAACAGTTGTGGCCTTCGAAGGACAGAAACGAGTGACGAAATGAATCTTCGTACATAAAGTTGTCTCCATAAAAATGCCCAATACCTATTTCTAGCGACATTTATGAGAACTGTCGGGATATAGTTTAATTTAATTTCTCGAGATGGAACACATTGTCCGATGAAACTAAATTGAGTAATATAGAGGGGTAAAAACATGGCATTAAATTAAGCAAATTGTACCCAACGACTATTGTTATTGTAGTAATTTGCCAATTAAGTTCAAGAACAGCTTAAGATTCCAACTCATAAAAAAACAACATACAAAGGTACACTGGTGATATCTGAAATGGACACCGTCATAAAGTCGTATGCCATCATAGGATAATGACTCCTGGGGTCGATTTCAAGAAGCCTTACAATCGATCGTAACTTGAGTTAAGATGGATAACCTATCGTATCCTACGTATGGCTGCAATGCATCATAACTCCTACGATTCATAGTACGTTACGATGGGTGTGGTGAAGTCATGACCCCTGAACTATTATTTTTCCCCAACTATAATTGAGAATGGTTCCTATTACGCCTTGGATCTGAATGATTACTAGAATATTTATGTATGACTACGAAGGGGGTCAGGGTAGTCTGAGCATTATTCGTTCTATCACCGTGCCACACTACGTACGAACGTCTGATACATGCGTGCATGCAAATTTTATGCAACGCAACGAACATTTTCATCTGGATCGTTACGGAGGCCGAGGATGTTGATTGGTCAAAACTTAGAGGTCAGTGCTGGGTTGGCTTGCATAATTAATCAAGAAATCTGCATTGTGATAGACGCTCGCTCGCTGATATGACTATGCTCGGCGTGGCTTCTGTTGGAATGACCCAGAAAAATTAGATTCATTCACCGGTCACGTCGGGCCCAGCAATCCCCATTTACTTCCCATCTGATCCGTTCTTTGGTCTCGTTCTGCAGTTGTCGAGACACCGTGAATCCAATTGAGTACATGAAGCATAGGTATAGGACTAGTTTGGCGGCTGAATTACCTTAGGCCAGCAAATTCAATTTCTTCTTTCTTGCTCTGATTCTCTTTGATTGGAATGTAGTGTTGTCCGAGACGAGCACACGTTTGGATGAGCATGAAGGGCGCCGCCTATTGTTCACAAATGTTCGACGACGTTGACAAAATGCAGGCGAATGTAGCAGCTTAAACCAAAATAGTCCAAAACACTGTAAATTCTATTTGAGAATTTCTCATTATAGATCTGCTAATTAGGCAGTTACCGCGGGGTATATTACGTTTTGCTATCAACTGCTGTTGCAATTAGTGTTGCTGGTAGTGCGCCCTCATCGCCATCGTAAAGATAGCTTCACATTAAAAAATATCGGTAACTCACTTACGTAATAGTTCGTCACGAAAAACAATGTAACGATTAATGAACACGTTACAAGACAATTGTGTATATAATAAGCATTTCGTGCCGTGACAGCCGTTACAAATATGTACAAGATGACGTCATAGCATCCTTTTAAAAACTCACTTGGCCCAACAGAAATGTTTCCGCAAATTAAAATGTCTTGTAAATAATATCGAAAAATATTGGCCATATTCTTCGCCAAATTGATAGTCAACTTCCACCCCATACCCTCACCCAGTCAAAGATAGTTTTCCTAATATTATTTGCCCGTCGTAATGTGCACTGTGCATGTGCAGTAGTGTCGCAGCACTATATCCGATTGTATACCCGGTTGTACGTTCCACGGAATACTTAACCGTTTATCGGTTACCTTCGTAAGGAACGTCACTTCTTTGTGGTTAGTGGTTTGGACGTGATAGATTTGATTAATTCCAGCTCCACTATACGAGCTTTCTCCTTTCAGAGGCGCCCATCTGGACTGACCAAGATTGATAACCGCCATCCTACGCTCCCTTAAAACCCGGTCATGTGACCATTAATTCTCGTTAAAAGAGCGCGCTTATATGAAGAAGAGAAAAAAAGTGCAAAAGTACGGGCGGCCGTGGCGGTTTGCAATTGATCAACAGCCCCAGCGGTTGGGTCCTGATAAAACGGTGCAGGCTTCGGAAACGTGCTTCAATCGAGAATCAGGGCTTCTTGCGTGAACTTGAAGCATCGTGTCTCGATCAGTCTAAGTTAACTGAGAGGAACATTCTGTTGCCTCCGCAAATTGGGCATTTATCAAATCAGTGCATGCTTAGGCCAACTCATTGCATGGTTTCCCCGAGTCCAAAAACTTTCAATCTTTGTCACATCATTCTTACTTTGTAAACGAGTGGAACATATGGATTTCAATGGCTTCATATGGCTTCAATATGCCTCAGCTATTTAAAGCGCTTTTGTTTTTAAGTTTTGCAACGACTTCGCATATTATGTGACTTGAGCAAGAGTGTACACTGTCAACATTTTCGGTAACAATCTTGGTAACTTGTTATCCAGGTACGTTGTTGCTGAAAATGTTGTCAGCGTACACAGAGCAAAACGAGTTGGGTAACATGTCGTAGCAACATCTCGGTAACATGTTGGGCAAATGTTGCTAAGTATACACAGGGCCCAAAGTCGTGTTGGTTAGGTGTGTTGCCCTACCTGGGCAACGAAATGTTACCGAAATTGTTGACAGTGTACACTCGGCTTAACGGATGTTGTACCTTTTTTTGCTAATAAAAACAGAGTCATCACAAAAAAAATGCTCCATTCATTGGCTTAAAGGTAACTGAAAGAGACGAATACTACATATCCAACATCAAAATGAAGTGAAAGTCTTAACTTCTTCGTCTTTTACGATTTTGACATTTTGAATGTCAGATACACTCTAAAAAATGAAGTGCTAAATTCAGCACCTTAAGATTTGGAGATAGCACCTGTTAGTGCTCGCATAGGGACTGCACAGCTTGTGCTAAATTAGCACTTGTTCAAGTGTTGTTGGTTAGCACCAGTCCGGGTGCTCTAAAAAACACTTATAGTGTAAACACCTGTGCTCTTATCGTGCTACGGAATACGCTCCAGCACCCAAAATTCGCACTATAAGTGCTTAAAACAGCTCCATATAAAGGCTGGAAAACAACCCTTATAGTGTAACTTCAGCCTACATCCATTAGCACCTAAAATCCCCTCTCAAGACAGCCTGTCATTATAACACTCTGGTAATAAACACTTAATAGGACAATCAGCAGTTATGAAACAAAGTACCGGCATAAACCGGCTCTTTAATCTTCACCATGATATACAAAGTGCTTTTTTGTATTACAGTATAAGCATGTTCAAATACAAGTATCATTAAATCTATGTCATATTTCTGTCAACAAGCAAAAACATCAACAACTGTTTAAACTTTAATAACGTTAGTTGATGTTAAATGAAAGCACACATGATTTATATTAACAATTGCTCCAGATTCTCAGAAGTAGTTTACACTGCTGCAGCAAGTTCTCTGATTCTATGTGGCATTTCCATATCCTGCAGATTTCATCCAAAGATCTGTGTCTGAATTTATAAGTACCTGTTGTGCACTGGGGGCAGGATACGTTGAACGTTGATTTTAAGTTGAACACATAATAATGCCTTAAACAGTTCATCAAAAGCATTCACAATGCTTGAAGCTTGACGGGGTGATGTGGAATCTTCAACTTGCAGGAAGAGTAGCTGCTGATTATCACTCCTTGTTCCCATCACCAGCAGGGAAAGCTGCTTTGTCACAGCCTCTTGCACACAAACTGCCGAGGGCTTGTTTACCTGTGTATAATGAATGCAAAACAAAATTGCACAATGCAAGTCATCAATATGTCTTTGATATGGATGCTTCAATTTACAATTACAAATGATAGAAAATGAATGTCTGTCACTCAATTATTTCAGGTTTTTTTGAGCTGTAAGTACACTAGGAATTATACTTCATAAAGTCACTAAATAATTATTCTCAGGCTCATGACAGTTGTTCCCAATGCACAGGGCAAACTTGAAAAAACAATATCAAAAATAATTTCAAATCAATTGGTCTATTTGTGTGTGTGTGTGTCCTGTTTTATACCATGATCATGTAATTTTTATCACTGTTTACAGAACACTAATTTGTATCCTTATATATATCTGAACTCCATTCCCTACTCACCAATTCAGCAGAACCTTTCTGGGAAAAAAACATCAATAGGACGCGTCTAGTGGTCAAATTTTGGCGAAATTCTGGCGATCCTTGTGGTAAACCGTCTATTCAGAACACGTGTGTGGGATGCATGTGCCACACCACACCGTGGGTGCTAATGTAGCATATGTTGGTGCTAAAGTAGCACATGTTGGTGCAGTCCTATAACTTGTACACTGTTGTTAGGTGCTAATGCATGTGAAGCAGCACTGATCTACCATCTAGTTACTACTCCAAAGTGCTGGAGCATGCAGGTTTACACTTAAGGTGTAATTACAGGCATAGCACCTATTTTCAGCACCTATTTTTCTGCACCTCGTCGTTTCTCAAACCTTATTGCACGCTAAGAGCTATAATCAGCACGTGAGGCGCAAATTTCTAATCAGCACCCGAATTTTAGCACTTCATTTTTTAGAGTGTATAATACCGAGTATAACCCCCTATACCTCGATAAAATTATACTGAAGCGAAGATGGATTGTGACATTTTAACTCTCCGAACGAGCTGGCAGGTGCACATATACCACAGGAATGTAAGTTAATGTCCTATCACCCATACCCACCCCCACACCCCGCGGCTACCTTCATGAAATGTTACCCAATTTCAACCGGTTGCCCGTCAAGAGTTCCAACCGGAGCGAGCCGATCGAGCCCATGCGCGAGTTGCGTAGGCCGATATGGGCCATACACTCAGATTGTAAACCGACTCCCCGTCACTGCCGTGCCGCGCGCGATCGATACGTGATCGAAAAACTCGGTTGGAAATGCGCAGATCGCGTTACGTCCCGCCAGGCGGTCAGCCGGTTAAGTGTTAGTTTTGCATTTCTTTGCAGAGCTCGCCATGCTTGCTTTCCCTGATCTCGGCATCTCGGTTTGCGATTTCGTCCGATAGTTTTTTAGTCAAGTTGCGACTTGTATCCAGTGAAAAGTTTGAAAGTTGAACTATTTCTCAACCTCTCCCCTGTCACGTTGTCGTCACGTCACTTGGTTTTATAGGCGTCACGTTCGTGGCCAATGTGTGTCACTCAGGCGAGTGTTGCGGGACAAACTTTGTGGGCGTTGTCGACCGCTGTTCACGGTTGAGCCGGGGCGGGCAGAACGCGGTGAATCAATGCCGTGACATGAGACGACTTTCCAGCATGACATATTCATTAGTACTCAGACAGGTCCCTTACCCCAGCCCCCATCCCCTTCGGCACAATCTCCGTCTGAACAAACAGAGCATTTGACACTCCCTCTCCTCCCTCCTCCTTCTACATTGCTCTGTCAATTCTCACCGATTTTCAAGCCCCCCTCATCTCACGTGTTGACAACTGTAGGTAGGAATACACGTTCTTAAATCATGATAGATGAAAACAATCTTACATTATTTTGTGGATCGGTTTGCGGAAACAACGTGTAAGAATCTTACGTACTTTGCACTTTTATTTCGTTCGCACTTGTCTTAAGTTCTCAACGTTTCGACTAGCCTGCTCTAGTCATCGTCAGCTACGAGAGCAGGCTAGTCGAAACGTTGAGACCTTACGAGAATTGCGAACGAAATAGAAGCGCGAAAGTACGAACGATTTTTACATGGTGTTTCTGCATACCGACCCACATACCAATTGTCAGCATGCAAAGTCTCCATTTTTTGGTCCTATAATTGTTTCCCAATTTTTTCAGCTCACAAAATTTCAACGCACGGTATCATAACTATCATTGCATATCCTTCATGGTCAAGAATCAATGCATATCATATTGAATTTATTTACTAAATGATTTTCCGTCTAGAGTGCGCGGTAGTTGTTTTATGATTTGTGTATTTCGTCAAAACATCACAGTCATAATTTCTTATTGATCATATCTTGAGTTTCTTGGTGTGAAGGTGATTTTGGGAAAAACACTTTCGATTGCAAACGATTCCGCCGCCGGCTACGTACCGGCAGATACCAAGCCAAGGATGCGACGCTATGATCAAACTATCGAAGGATCTTTGAAGTAGTAATGCTAATTCAGCGTTGCAAAGGTACCAAAGACCACCCCACACACACTTTTTTTAATATCCCCTTTACTGATCCCTATCAACATGGGTTGAAATGACACCATTACCACTTTTATGTTGTGGTCAAAGCGCTTTGGGATTTTACGTATAAGACGCAGTTATAAATACCCTTTTTATGATATTGTGATTATTATTCTATAATCAAAGTAGCTTAAAGTTTAATATAACCCAGCGGTTTGATAAAATTGGAGGATAAAATTCTCTGAAAGTCTTGTGGTTTAGGTTGATTCACGAGGGGAAAAAGAAACTACGTGCTTTGTTTCACAAATCGCCCAATTTAGTTCAAACTAATCAACGACGGATGGAAATTTATTTTTGTTTGTTGGTTTATTATTTATTTTTCGCAAACACCCGTGTTTCACCTGTGACTAACAAGATAACCATGGACGTTAAACACAATTATGCCATATTTGTTTTATTTAACTTTTTAGTCGATAAACTCATTAAGGCAATAACCTTTTTCACCGTTTCCACCCTTTTATTCAGTAATACACTATTGCGTGTCGTAATTGCCCTATCACAGTCAACTATAAAAAATTATTCTCCCTTGAACAAAAATACCTTCCTATTTTGAATATCAAAATTGAGTTATTTGACACCCCATTCTTTTTCACACGTTTCGAATACGCGTATGGACGGACAGATAATTTAGGCATAGCGGTCTCGTGAAATTCCCCTATGCACATTGCTTTTGAAGGCTGGGCACTTTAACACTGTCGAGACAGAAATGGCGGGAAAAACATGAATGACGTGCCATTTTGTACAATTTAAGTAGCCACATACATCACTGCAACAGACCCAGTATAGCTAGATACAGTCTTTACCACGCGCATCCATAAGGTCAGACACATCACGTTGATGAGCATATTCAATCTATGGGGCACAAAAGGGAACAAAAACATGACATGTATATCAGTGGCGTTCCGTTGCTGTGAGCCCCAGGCAAGTCCGCAGCTTACTAAGCTAAAGAGTCAATATTAATATCTGTTGGCATCGAAGAGGTATTTCGCATTGACGAAGGGTAAATATTTCAACTTATAACAACTGATTGCTGAATACATACAGCACCTTTTTGAATATGCTTCGAAACTGCCAATATTTGTGTCCGATGTTTATCTAAAGAAATGTCAACCTTTTGAAAAGAAAATTGTAATTAGCTTTTTAGAATTCAATTTTGGATCAAATGCTTTGAAAATACGGGCGTCGTCCCGGAGATTTTTGCCCATATTGTGTGTTCAGTATTTAAAGGGCATGTGCAACATTGGTAACAGACCCCAACAGAAATGTTCACAAATTTATTTATAACTTGCAGGTTAATAGAGACGGAAACGGTAGAAACATACTGTGAACATTTTTCTGCCTGAAATGTTGTATTTATCATGGAAAGAGTCAAAACCAAACACTAACACATTTTGTTATCATGGCAAGATCAAAAAACGAGTCAACTATTCAAACCCAATTTGGCGTAGCAATTGCAACGGCTTTTCGTCGTTTTGTATTGTTTCCAATGATCAATGGAGCTGATCCTTTCCTAGGTTTGTCATTATTCCATGACAAATCAAATTATGAGCATTATTGCAGTGGCTATGCCACGTTTACTTATGTTCTGCAACAAGCCATTTAAGGGCAGTGTGAGGTTGTTGGAGATAGTAAAATATTCCTATAGTAAAATGCACTCATGAGAATTTATCGTGACACAGTGCGATACGGTAGACATAAAAGGACACTGAGCAATTATAAACATGAACGTTTCAAATTCTTCTTAAAGCCGGCCGAAAGTGAGCGATTGTTTCTCACGTATAGATAAGGGAACTTTAAATTCTTAAATGATACATCAACAGAATTGTGTCCGCTCATTGTCAGCACACTCAGAAATTTAAATCTGTTCAGAATAAACTTTCTTGAGTTTAAGTTTAGAACTAAGGCGCGTACGGAAAAACGGAAAATTTGTTGGATGTGTAATAATAATTTTGGACGCAGACGGTACGGTACGGTACATGCTAATGGCACGTCCTGTTATTGGCACCGCAGTGACTGAGACCTTCGTGCAATTTTCAATAATTATGTCTGTTCGTGGTCATCGCTAGGTCAACTTAATGAGTTATCGCTACTCGTAACCCGTTATACTCCCAGTGGTGAATATTTTTAAACACACGCAAAGCGCATACTTTAATCTGTCTTTCACAGTGACCCTAGGTGAGAACAAGAAGCAATCAGTGACAACTATCTTCTTCAAGGACACAAGCCTAAAACAAACGAAAAGCGCATATCTAAATCTGTCTTTCACAGTGACCCTAGGTGAGAACAAGAAGCAATCAGTGACAACTATCTTCTTCAAGGACACAAGCCTAAAACAAACGAAAAGCGCATATCTAAATCTGTCTTTCACAGTGACCCTGGGTGACAACAAGAAGCAATCAGTTGCAAACTACCTTCCTCAAGGACACAAGCCTAAAACAAACGGAAAGCGCATATCTAAATTTGTCTTTCACAGTGACCCTAAGTGAGAACAAGAAGCAATCAGTGACAACTATCTTCTTCAAGGACACAAGCCTAAAACAAACGAAAAGCGCATATCTAAATTTGTCTTTCACAGTGACCCTGGGTGACAACAAGAAGCAATCAGTTGCAAACTACCTTCCTCAAGGACACAAGCCTAAAACAAACGCAAAGCGCATATCTAAATCTGTCTTTCACAGTGACCCTGGGTGAGAACAAGAAGCAATCAGTGGCAAACTACCTTCCTCAAGGACACAAGCCTAAAACAAACGAAAAGCGCATATCTAAATCTGTCTTTCACAGTGACCCTAAGTGAGAACAAGAAGCAATCAGTTGCAAACTACCTTCCTCAAGGACACAAGCCTAAAACAAACGCAAAGCGAATATCTAAATCTGTCTTTCACAGTGACCCTGGGTGAGAACAAGAAGCAATCAGTGGCAAACTACCTTCCTCAAGGACACAAGCCTAAAACAAACGAAAAGCGCATATCTAAATCTGTCTTTCACAGTGACCCTAAGTGAGAACAAGAAGCAATCAGTTGCAAACTACCTTCCTCAAGGACACAAGCCTAAAACAAACGCAAAGCGAATATCTAAATCTGTCTTTCACAGTGACCCTGGGTGACAACAAGAAGCAATCAGTGGCAAACTACCTTCCTCAAGGACACAAGCCTAAAACAAACGAAAAGCGAATATCTAAATCTGTCTTTCACAGTGACCCTAGGTGAGAACAAGAAGCAATCAGTTGCAAACTACCTTCCTCAAGGACACAAGCCTAAAACAAACGCAAAGCGCAAATCTAAATCTGACTGTCAGAGTGACCTTAGGTTAGATCAAGAAGAAATCAGTTGCAAACTACCTTCCTTAAGGACACAAGCCTAAAACACATGCAAAGCGCATATCTAAATCTGTCTTTCACAGTGACCCTAAGTGAGAACAAGAAGTAATCAGTGGCAAACTACCTTCCTTAAGGACACAAGCCTAAAACAAACGCAAAGCGCAAATCTTAATCTGACTGTCAGAGTGACCTTAGGTTAGATCAAGAAGAAATCAGTTGCAAACTACCTTCCTTAAGGACACAAGCGCATATCTATATCTGTCTTTCACAGTGACCCTGGGTGAGAACAAGAAGTCATCAGTGACAAACCACCTTCCTCATGGACACAAAGCCAGCCCCCATGATACCCACTAGCTGCCCCTCTCAACCCATAATCTCAAGAACCATTCACCGGAAACCGGTACTCGATCTCGCTTAGGCAATATACCCTCCTTCTTGCTAGAACATGTCATCGAGGGCCTTCCTGGATCCTGATTTGGTTATACCAGCTCCCCAGGTTTATAGGGGATGCAATATTATTCCGAGGCTCGTGGCGACGTGCTTCGTGGAGAAGCCCTCTTGAATGCATATGATTAAATTCGGACGCGGTGACGGCAGGCCGGAATGAGTTAGGGTCCTTGAGTCCAGAAAATTTACCACTCCACTCGGCGCTTTACACCGAGCCCTCAATCTGAATATCCCCCGAGGCCCTCATAAAATGCTTTGGCTTTACATCGCATATGAGGGCTAGACTCTGCTCGAGAACTTTGATCAAGGGGTAGACTGAGGTTTAAGGAACCTTCCAGCTTACTCGTAAATCTTCCTAAAGCCACGGAGGAGTTCATGAATACAAAAGTAGTGTTATAGTTCGCACTGATGTGTAGCAGACCACATTCTGCTGTTCATATTCCGGTGGGGGAGGTTTTGAGTAAGTTTTAATGTCTGTGAAATCGATAACTGCCACATAAAGCATCGTTTAACCGCACTATAATCGAAATTCCACCTGGAAATAAGAATAACCACAATTGTTACCTGCCAGCATATAAGCCGCGGCTTATCTGACAAACGAAAGGTCCTGCAAAATCATTGCGGCTTATCTCAAGGTAAAAGCTGGCAATCCGTCACCGCACGGTAGAAAGTCATAACCAATAAAATGACCAATATGAAAGAGCCTTGCAACTATTTATGACGCGTGGGATACTCGTCCATTAACTATGTTATTATGGTCTAAGTCAACAGCCTTATGAACGGCTATTGACACCTAGCGACTTTCCCTGCATATTCAAGGCCGCATAAGTCAGAGCCGTACAGGTTCAAAATGTCACTATACGGCTTACTGCATGCAGCACCTCTGGAAATTGAACAGCTCAAAATGTTTGAGCCTTTCCAAACGGATTAGGATTGTTGATCCTCCATAAATTTGAAAGCATAATGCGATTTGACATGGACAAAAAACAACAACAACTCCGGTATGACATTTCCCAGCTTAAACCTATCATCCATAATTATTCATGCTGTAAGCTGAAGAAAAAACACCAAATGCTCATTGCAAGTCATTCATTTTCATCATGGGAAAACAACTTGTCATGTCCCAACTTAAAACCTAATCCATAATTATTCACGTTATGAGCTGGATTATAAACGTCACTCACAATAAGCCATGTTGCTTCAAAATGCCAATTATCTTGATCAATGCGTCGGATGTGCATCATTATCATTATCCCCTGTGGTGTTTTATATTCTGTCACATTCCTCAATGGATGGCTATGTACCTCATTCTCACAGAGCGAACACAGAAGAATAGCCAGTAAAATTCCATACATGTTCTCTTTAAAGGTAATATCATACTTTGGTTTTTATCAAAGAAATACAGATTCATGGGTAAAAATATCATGGAAGATACAGTAACAGTCATCTGTGACAATTTCAGTCCCATACGGTGCCCACTTTTTGAGAAAACAGTGAAAAACAGCCACAGTATTAAGAAAGCCTTTTCTCTTTGATTTTCGGTCGTTGTTTTACTAATTTCTGGATAAATACACAATTTCAGGCGGAATAAATTTAACGGTATGTTTCTACCACCACTATCTTCATACCATGTAAGTTACACGTAAATCTGTGGATTCTTAGCTAAGTATGATACTACCTTTAATTTTAATTAGACAGTCATACCCGCTCCACCTATACCCATGAGTATTACACCTCAGATTGAAAATAAATATTTTCTGTGCATTGTCGGAGATGGGTGTCGCTATATGCAGCATCGGGCAGAAATATCGGCAGCGGCGCGTCACGCCAGAAATATGGAACGCCTAGCTTTTATCTCTTTCGCCGAGGCCCAAGTTTTCACAAACTCCGACCCACAAGCCACTCTAAGTCCTTGCCGAAGCTTTGCTCTGATTACGCTTTCCCTCCTGTAATTACACCAACTGCCTCTCGGAATACGCGACCCGGCTTATATTTGCGAGCTCCTGTGCCGTCCGATTTGTCATTTTTTCCCCCAGCCCAGTGCAAATATTTTTCGGGCCGTGTCCCGGTTTGAAAATCCAGCAAGCCCCCTCTTTTCCGATCTCCGGCAAACACTGCAAATAATTAGATAACTAACGAATGGTGGGAAATGGTCACGGAATTTCCCCCCAGTTAAACAAGCAACAGGGACGAGGTATTATCGTTCTACTTCTCTGACTTTCTTCCATCAGTCGGCTTGTGTGATTTCATCCCTACAATTTTTGTACATTTTTAGAATTTTGTTGAATGAGTATTACTTTGGGAAATAGGTTACGGAATGTTTGATGAAGAACTTGTTCAAGGGGCCAAGTTGAAGTACTTGGCACACAGATTTGGGAGGCATGGACGTTTTGGTTTTGAACTTTTGATGTTATTGGAAGCGCCTTATACGATTATGCAATGCTAAATTAACCCAAATCAGGAGCCTAAGCCTGGCCCTGGCACAAAGATGACTCGAGAGACCGTCCAACATTTCAATCTCATGTTGAAACGTATGGACATTCAGAAAAGGTGTACATTAATTAGGTACTGTACTGTACTGCCTACATTGTGTGTGTACTATACATGAGTTCATATTGTCAGTTTCGATACGTGCCAATTCATTTTGAGGACTTACGCGAAAAAAATGTGCCTGGCCACGCGATTCCCAATACAATCCGAAAATCCTAGCTGGTTTACCTCACAATATTTTGGAGGATCTAACAGCCAAGTTGAGCCCCAAACGTAATAATATTGGAATTTATTACATGTATAGTAAGAAGACCACTACCGAATATGACATTTTTCAACTGCCATATGATAAATCCCTTTCCATCTTTCTCTCCGCCCCTCCCCTCGTTCCCCCGCCCCTTCTCTGGGAGGGAAACATGGGGCTCGTAGTTTTTTCTCGCAACGAAATACAACACTCGTTACTTCACTACTGTTACAAAACCGATATTTGTACATACTCAACCGCCGGTCGTATCGTATGAGAATTAATTGATGGAGCATTTTTCTCCGAGGCGGCGAGCGTGTACATACCTAGCCGCAGAGTTGAAGCCGAAGATAATACTCGAGGAGTAAAACCAGTATTAAAAGGGAGGGGTGGGGCCTAGGAGGTGGAGGGGGAGCAGCCCGCACCTTCAGAAATGCAGTAAATACAGTCACAGTCATTTCGGCGACAGAGTACAAGTATAACCGTAAACCGAGTAATATTTTCACACCGAATTCTCGGCGAATTCTATCGCGGCGGCGTCTTTTGATTCACTCTTCCCCCCCCCCTCTATAGTTTGATCGATTCAGTCTTGAGAATGGCAAATATTTAATACCTCAGCTATACTGATTACTTCTGGAGCAGATTTTGCTTTCATTTCTTTTCGCTCTAGTCTTCTCAGAGCGTGTGATGAACGCCGACTTGCCGGGTACTTAAGCTACGGCACGTGGAAAATAACATAATAGAGAGAGAATGGGAGGTGTATTATCAATCATTAAGTACTGTACGAGTTCCGTTTAGTCAAGAAAGGGTTGTCAGTTTACGAATGATTCTGTAACCGGTTACCCGTCCGTAATTCGGGTACCCGTATAACAAAGGAAACATTCTCACATTGTGAATTTAGATGGTATACAGAACCAAAAAATGTCAGTCCTACATCAATAATGGATGTTTGAAAAAGAAAAGACGCGCAAATGAACCAATTGCGGTTAACCAAAACGTAAAACTCGCCGCCCGGACGGTCGGCTAGCCGGGAAACCGGTTGAAATCGCAGCCCTGATAATTATATCCCAGAGGATTCGCAAAGCAAAGGCTGAGAAAACAAACTCAACTGTTGAATGGAGGGAAACGACAAGTTGCCGAATTGTTGACATTTACTAAAAGACGTCGTTTTTTGTTGTTGTCTTTTCATGTACAAATACAGAGACCCACACCCACCAGGGAAGACCCAAATGGTCCCATTAAACACGTTCGAGGACTTTGTTTACACACTTGTAACATCTCCTTAAAATGGAAGCAGTTTTTTAAAAGCCAGACACCTATGTGAGTGGACTGTTGAGTGTAAGATAAATATTCTTGGACAGGGAAGGATATCCATCTTGGGATGTTGCCCAGACTGATTTCCTGTCATCCACGGCTTGTTATTCTTAGTTTGAAGGACAGGTGTTCAAGCAAGAAAGAATGTTCAAAGGAATCGCACCCGTCATCCCGGTCTTCTCACCTGTCGTGTTAAATCTACATTATTTGGAATATTTGAGGACTTGTGATGAGCCCGTTCTTCGAATGGGTCTTTCTCTAATGACTTTTTTCTAAAGTGAAAGAATGTTTTGCATTCTGGGGTCGTTCTCACCAAACTCAATCGTAGGACTTATGTTGCACTGCAACCCCACGTGGAAGTCAAGGATACGATGGGTTATCTTTCGTATCTCGAGTTACGATCGATCGTAGGGCTTCGTGAAATCGTCCCCTTGTTCCTTTAACCAATAGACCGATTGCGCGACCAGTGTTTACATGGCATCAGGGGTCCATTTCACGAAACTCATCGTAACTTACTATCAATCGTAGGACTTGTTACCCCACGTGGAAGTCAAGGATACGATGGGTTATCTATCGTAACTCGAGTTATTTTGCACGCAACAGTGGTGGAAACGTGCAGACTATTAAATCGTCTACATTCTTCTTGGCACGTTTCCACCGCTGCTCTGTGCCATATGAGATGAAAAAATACCCACTATAAGTCACGCGATGGTATGTAAACATTGCTCGTTCAATCGGTGTATTTTATGACACACGATTGAGCTCAGTTTACCTCGATTGGACCGAAAATCACTTCATTCATTCATTGAAGGATATGGTAGAAATTTAACGCCGCCTTAAAATTACAGTACCAAATGACTGTCCATTTCACGAGGCAGAGAAATGTCGAAGACACCAAAACGTGTGTCAATTGTAGCGCAAGCATGATGGCTTGTCAGCACGCCATAATGCAAATTCCCTTGGTTTTAAATAGGAATTACAAATATCCCCCTAAAGAGATCACAATAATCCGTCAAGACTCACCTCAAAGCCTGCAGCGACCGTCCAGCTTTCTCCTCGGCCACACAAAATAGACGAATAAATCGATTTCTGGAGAAGGTTGGGTTCAGATAAAAAGTCCGCAGAAGTCCGAAGCACTATCATCAACGGATGAGGTTTTCTTGGCTGTCACTTCTGTCTCCGTTCTACGGCGCTGTAATATTTTTTTTTCAGCTTTAGAATGCTGCAATTTCTGCCTCCGTCCTCCGCAATGCGCGTAAACTTAATCTCGCCCACGGAGCAGGACAGCATCAGTTTTGTATACTGAGGAAGACAAAATTCTGGTGGGCTGGTCCATTTTAAACGAGGGGTGTCGCGTTAGGCGAAGCCCATAAACACGTGCGGACACTCGTCATCGGTGACATGCGCCCAATAGTTGCGCAAACCCCACTTCCATCCCCTCTCGCGATATACCCTCTTTAAACTCCAGCAGGGAGAAGGAAAAATAAAATCTAATTTTGAGCAACAGTTAATTAACTGAGCCACCTAAGACGTTTCTACAGCTGCTAGGTTTCGCGTTTCATATTCAGTCCGTTGTGTTGTTGCCTTCATGGGAAAAACACGTTTAGTGCCGTGTAGGGGAGGTTGGTACGGAGTGAAGTGGAGAGTATGACAACGTGTATACTGCACAAGTACTCTATGAGATGCATATAGCGCACAGACCCTCTTGCTAGTTGCTGAAGATGCACTTATTTCACGACGAACTAGTGTCGAATATGGATCCATATTTTCAGCTTTTGATCTTTCTGTGCAAACGCCTCCGGGAGCAAACGCCTGGGACGTTTTTTTTTTTTATTATTAGATTGGACATCTCATGTTATGTAAAAACTTGTATTCTAACATCTAGATATTATAATGCAAACAGATCATAAATTGGATAACAACCAATGATACTTTCTGTTTTTATACATGGCTTTGCGACTTTCCTGTTCACTGATTCAATGTTATTAATTTACGTTTTTAGCCCGAAATCGGCCTTTTGTATAAGGGTTTTCAAAATCTTTTTCATGCCTTTATCGATTCTATGACAGACCTTGAAATGCCTAAGTCAAGTAATTTACGTCAAAATCCGTGTTTTTGAAAACAAAAATGCTTACATTGAGCTTGATCATGATTTAAAAGTCCCAAAAATGTGGCCGTGTCTGATATTTCCGAGTTTTGAAACCAATAATTGTAGCTGCATAAATTATCAATTGGTTTATGAACAAAAGGAAATAATGTTTAATGATACTGTTACTCCTCATGAAAAGTCGTGGGACGACAAAGAGAATATCTTTGCCAAATCATTGTGTCACGTAATGGAACCGCTAACGCTCAAAGCTACACACAAAATGAAAAATGTTGAAACCATTTTACAAGATTTCACATTTTCTTAGTTTTTCGCCTTAAAAAATGCGTCAATATTCAGATCAAATACCTTTTTTTGTAATGCAAATTTTTTTTTTTTTTATATCAAGTGACTCATACGCTAACTAAATCTTTCAACCACGCAGCTATGTTCATCATATTTAGAGCAACGTAATGTAGTCTCGCAATATGAGCCTTTGGGAATTTCAAAATGCCAGCGCTTGGTGGCGCTTTAGGCCATTCTTGTAGATAACAGACAGTTCGATCACCCAATGGCAGGTGCACATTTTCGTGAAGATTTGGTTTTTATCATAATTGGTCAAAACCATTCTTTCGTAATGTTCATTTTCTCTTTCATCATATTTGTTTCAAATGCTTTCCTCCCATACCCTGGCTTAAAATACACTAAGAAAAAAGACTTTAATAAAACGATGTTTACTATTCAGTTCCAGAGTAAACGTTTTGTTAGCTGTACGCGTGTATGTTACCAGTTAATATGGTCGTTGTCCGTGGCAACCGTGAAACTCCACGCTGAATGTATTTGCACACCACATGCATGGGTGATGTTTTCACCAACAAATGAACGAAACGAGAAAAATAAAAAAAAAGTGAAGTTGAAAAAAAGGTCTTATAGTCTAGCTCTCAAGCCCGAGTGGTGAAAACTCCGTAAATGATTGTACATCTAATGTGCTTTCATTGGGATGTAATAGGCCTTTTTCACGTGGCATACATCTTGCATTCGTCGCAGTACCACAGACGTCACATACAAAAATCTGGACTCCCGATACTGGGTGCATTCGTTTAGCTAACACGGGTCAGCCCTTATTGGGAATGGTCGTGTTTTACTGTACAAAACAAGCGAGATAATGGGGACGAGGTTGACTGGTGTCGACTTGGGTGAGCTAAACGGATGCACCCTATCCCAATTAGCTCACACAGATCACAGAAACCCCAAGTATCCATCTTGGAGGGCTGAATACAAAGGTAATACAAAGACACGCTCACCATTGTTAGTTAAATCCGTCTACCAACAATAGTTATCGCATTGTATGATATGGCACGGTAAGATGGCCGCTGGTGGCTTCAGTCGATACAAAAGCATTGCAAGTCCATATTTTTTATATGACGTCCATGCGCAGTACAATCAAACCGAGGCTTGGGTTCCAAATAGTCTGGTACCCGTTTTCTTTTTAGAATTAGGTGTTATCTTTTCCGAAGGGTATTCAAGGAAGTTGACAAAATGGATGCGTCATGAATAAGGCTACGTTTATAATAGGAGGTTAAGAGGGCACTGACCTGGCAAGACGGCAGATATAGACTGCCGAGAAAAAGGCCATCGGGCCGGTAGCCTATGTCCTCGCATCATGCATGATGCTACAGATTGATTACGGAGGACACTTCAACCCTATACACAAACTACTTGATGTTGTGTAAACATACTTTGTGGTGCAATTTTCCGATCCCCTCTCAGATTACAACTCGCTCATTTTGTCTGGCCTCTTCAATACCTTCGCGTCGGTGTCACATTCGCGTAAAGCGTTCAACCACGGAACCGCCAATGTGTAAATCAATTTGCTTGATAAGAACCCCCGAGTTTACCAGATCGCTCGCTACCGACCATGCGGAAAGTGCAGGCAGCGAATGCTGATCTCATTCGGTCTACTCTAATGACTCTTCCACAAGTTGAGATTTGGAAACTAGATCGGGCCCAACGATTTCTTTCATAGCGTCATGTCACCAACCCCGTATATCATGAACACATTAAAGGCGCGCCGTCACGTTCATGTTTCGACACATGGAAATGCTCAACTCTAAGTTACTATATATATTAATTTAAATCTCATAGTATTTTGTCTAATTGACTTAAAGGTAATATCATACTTTGGTTTTTATCAAAGAAATACAGATTCATGGGCAAATATATCAAGACAGATACAGCAACAGTCATCTGTGAAAATTTCAGTCCCATACGGTGGCCACTTTTTTGAGAAAACAGTGAAAAATAGCTACAGTATTTCTTAAGTCTTTTCTCTTTTATTTTTGATCTTTTATAAGATCAAAAATATTTTCGGTCGTTGTTAAACTAATTTCTAGATAAAAACACCATTTCAGGCGGAAACATTTTAACGGTATGTTTCTACCATCACCATCATTATACCCTGTAAGTTATATGTAAATCTGTGAGGATGTCTGTTTCAGTATGCTACCAAAGTATGATAGTATACCATTAAACATCAGCATTAAACAGAATTGGGTCTTTTTTTAATCCTGAATGGAAAAGAACAAGTATGTACGCTGAATTTGAAAGATTTTGTTTTCCCAATCAAGGTATATGCCAAACGAAAGTGTAATACCACTCATATATCCCTCGTTGTATTTAATATCAACGCTGTACAATTTTATTTCTTTAAACCATCAAATTGGTGTTAATCCAGCTGCGCCTCTTCAAGGCAAAAATTCGAGTGAGATATTTTTTGGCCGGGTTTGATATTAAGGAAGTCCATGCGGGATGTTCGCTTTTTTTTCCATTAAACGCGATGGGGAGAATGGCATGATAGTACAGGCTGCATGCATAGGTGAGTTGTGAGCTCGTCTGATATTGAAATGCCGTGTTATTAGCGTTGTTTGCGACGTGCCATGCCAGACGAACATTTTGATAACTTCAGAGTTCCTACGGGCATATTTGTTTTGGGTCTCAACGAGTTTTTTCTCTCCCTTTTCATTTTCAAGTCGAGCAATTTCAGTAAGAAATTGATCATTTGATAATAATAATTATGATACTGCTTTTAATGGTACAGTTTACAGGACTGGTAAAATACCCAAACAAAAATGTTAACAGATTTTCGTCCAACTTTCAGGGTTTGAAGATGGTGCTGGTAGAAACATACCGTTAAAATCATTCCGCCTGAAATGACGTATTTATCCAGAAGTTAAAAACAAATACCGGAAACAGTGTTGATCTCGGGGTAAGATCAAAATCATTCTTAATGCTTCGTAAGAAAAGTTGGGTCGGGTTTTCAATAATTATTTTCTCGTAGTGACATAGAAGTCGGATTGAGCACACATGTTCATAAGTTAATCATTTCATGTACATGCTGGGGATCAGGCAAAGTGTGAGTTCTGTTCTGTAACCTTCACCAATCATGTATTATTGATTTAATTAAGTGACGTATAGTAGGATAGAGAGAAAACAATAATAGAGAAACCGGCCGTTTGACAATAGATCACAAACTTCATTTTATTAAAATATGATAATTTTTTAATAAAAAATTCAAAGGTACGCGAACGCAAGCATTAACTGAAGAATCTGGGGTCGATTGCACCAAACTCATCGTAATTAAATATCAATCGTAAAACATAATGATACATTGCCGCCCCACGAAAAAGTCGTAGGATACAATGGGTTATCCTTCGTAACTCGAGATGCGATCTATCGTATAGGACTTCGTGAAATCGACCGATGGACAGGTTTGCAGAAATGCTCAAACATTCCGCCACCCCTATGAGCTATACTTTACTGACGCCTCAGTTCGGTGAATTCGGCAGCTGACCGAAACCAGCTAATATCGGTCCTATAGTACCCCGGTAGCCCCACCGCGCCAGCAGGCAGGCGGTTACGGGCTCGAACCCCCATGAGCAAACCCATGTGGCAGTAAAGCGACAAAATTACATCATACATTTTATAGTGGAACAGGCCAACTTTCATGATTTGCAACTTTGTTTGGCTGCTTTAAGAGTTTTCAATGATTGAAAAAATAAATCCCTCGGGGGATATTTGAATTATGTTGCACCATCTGTTTCCACACGGAAAGATCGATACCCCACAAGCTTTAAATTATGTCAGATAGTATACACTGTAGAAATAAATACATATAAATTTAATACAAATTATAAACATTACTTTCTTACAAAAAACAACAATTAGACTCATGGTCCCGTTTGTTTACAATAAATCTTCTGTGTTTGACGGTCTCTTTTATCACTTAGCAAAGTAGATCATCACATTTTTGTATGATGGACCCCATGCTAAGTAAGATCTGCAAAAGATTATTTGCCTTATGTTCAAGATCTCATAACGTTGAACCCAAACAGGCAGCTTACGTTCCGTTATAAGCTCCATTTTAAAATCAATAGCCGTGATCTGAGGGCGACCCACACCTCGATACAAAAAGAATGAGCCAACATTGGAACGTTTCTTCTGGGGCAAAAACTATAGTCAATATTTAATTTTGAGTAAGGGACTGTTCTTAACCCCTTGCCTCAGCGATAGCATTGTGAGTCCTGTGTTCAAAAGCGCCCCAGAGAAAGAGGGGGAAAAAAACCTATTCTAATACCATGTATCTATCATCAATATTGCATTGAGCTCGTGAATGAATTATGTTTAAAGGGTCTCTGCAATGGGAATATTATGGCTTGAACATGTGCCAATAAAAAAAAACTGTACATGGGGATTGCGATTTTACCCACTTCCTCACACT
This sequence comes from Astropecten irregularis, assembly GCA_963971285.1. Classification (NCBI taxonomy): domain Eukaryota; kingdom Metazoa; phylum Echinodermata; class Asteroidea; order Paxillosida; family Astropectinidae; genus Astropecten; species Astropecten irregularis. The sequence continues at coordinate 11,264,326 of OZ020254.1, forward strand.
GATTCAGGGTTAAAAACAGGTTTTTTGGTTTGTTTGCTAATTAGCATTTCCATATTCATGAGCAAAACTGTGATGTCATCTGGGGAACTGAGAGCAGTAACCCAATTGATTTGTGCACAACAAGTTGCAGTTGTTTTATAGGTTTTCTGACAGACCTTTTCCCCCTCAAAGGGTTTTATTTTGCCAAATATGTTCCTTTCACTCAACTGGTGGTGAAATTTTTTACCAAACAATTTCTGTAGGTCAAGATTGCCTCTTCATTTTTTTTATGTATTTTTCATTATATTTTTGCTGTTGGTTCCCTACATGAGTATGCGTGAAAATCTTCCGTTTTACAAAGCCATTCAAAGGAAAACCAAATGCTGGTTTTAAACCAAAATAAGACTTGCCATTCATTATTTGTCAGTATATTCTCTGTAGGAAGGCAATACAAAAAATAAACTGAAAAAAAAAAAGCACTGCAGCAACCCTTTGAAGGTACATGTATACTTTCATTCTTTTTAGGAAATAAAAACAAAAATCTTCACGGATTTACCTTTAAGTTGCATGATATACAGATTGTGATGGTAAAAAGATACCGTTGAAATTAATTGTTCGGCCTAAAACGCTGTATTTATCCAGAAAAAAGTACAACTAGATACCCCAAAGCAGTTAAATTCTTGCGGTGAGATCTTAACTGTACTGTGAATAGATTTGAAAACACCGTCTGCGTTTTGCACCATTTCCTCAAAAAGTTGGCACCGTATGCAACTGGACATCATTTTCACAGATGACTGTTACTGAATCTTGCTTGATATTCGTGCCAATGAATCTGCATTTCGTTGACAAAAACCAAAGTATGATATTACCTTTAGAGTATAAGTCTAATTCAAAGTATTTGGAAAGAGCTTACGTACAGCCATTTTGGTTATCGACGTTGCAGCGAAAACAGCGCCCACACTGCGGGAGGAGTGATGGGGGGTCAAGATGTCTTTCTGAGTAACTTTTACCGTCCTGTCAAACTTGAAGATACTGGTAATCTTCTAAGCAAACATCTGAATTCTCGAAATATTTCCTGTCAAATGATCTCAAATCAAAGTGATATTTCTGATAGGAACCTTTGTTGTGGACATTAATACGCACCCTGAACGTGCCACATCCATTGCATTTGAAGTATATGCGCAGTTATTATCTTCAAGGCTTTATTACTGTGTTCTGTCTAGTTACGTAAGTGATAAACAGTTGAAATGAAATAGAATGATTGATTTAATAAGGAATTTAAATTGGTTTTGTGAAATGAACTCATCGTGATTGACTCCGTTCAAGGTGTGTCCTGAGGCGATATAGTTGTTTGTTTCGATGGATTAAAGTTACTATATCATACTTTGGTAGGAAAGCAAAACAGAAATGTTCACAGATTTACGTGTAACTTACACGGTATAAAGTTGAACCTGGTACAAACATACAGTTCAAATCTTCCTGCCTGAAATGCTGTATTTTCCCGGAAATGAGCGAATCGGAAGACCAAAAACAGTTTTGATCTCCGAAATCAAAACCTCACATTAAAAATTACCTCGCAATTTCGCGTAACGACTGCAACTAGTTATTCGCAGTTTTCTACAGTTTCCAATCATGAATTGAGCTAAACATTTCACAGATTTGTTTTTATTTCATTCCAAATCAAATTATGAACAGACCACAGATGTTCTATCAACTTAACCAAAGTATGATAGTACCTTTAACACAGCGACTGCGAGGAAACTCATAATAAGAGTTTTTTTTTTTTGCTTACTCAACGGAACTTGAAAATTGATACGGTTCCAGAGATGGTCTGGCCTGGTTAATGCGTCGGCGGATGCCTTATCACGCAACAGATACCTCGGACGGCAATCCCAGGGTAGCCATTAGTGGTATATATTTTGCCCCGAGTAGCGAGCCATCAGACAGCGATGCAAATCCTACTGCAAATCCCACAGTCGACCTTGTCCCTTTTCATCTCTGTTTCTTGCCCCCAAACAAAATTTCATCCCCGCTGTCTAGATTTCTAGTGTTGTTTTTGCTACAAATTCGTCCACTTACTCATTTGGCAGGCGTCCTAACGTTCAATTTCCATTCTGTTTTGTTTTTCGTAGATTGAGGCTTTGCAGCAAAAGACAACTCATAATGTTGTTGTTTTTTCCTGTCGATGATTAGGGTGTTATTCAGGCAAAACTGCGTTTTAGCATAGGCCTATACATTGACCAGTCAATTATAGTGTTCACTCGTTGAACCTGTGTGCAAATGAATCACAATCATCCAGTATCATTTTGAAGGTGTACGCGGCTAGCTCGTTACCTGTGAGTTTTGTTTTGTTGTTCCGAGATGTGAAATGTATTTACTGGAGAAATTACGAGATTTGGGAGGAGATCTCGCGGCCTGTAAAAAGCAGATCGCCTCTGAATTGCCGAGAAGGCTCTAATATGTTGTTGTTCTTATTGATGCCGTTTTCCCAATTTCCCATTTTTATTTATTTAAAGTCCCTGATGGTGGGTATTTGAGGTCCAGCCCTTTGTTGGGTGTGTAGTCAGTTATCCTTGTTCCTTTTGGCAGTCAGGAGCCATGAAACCACTCACATAATGAGCTACATATTCCAAGGAAAGATACATATATACATGAATGTAGTAGGTAAGGGGCGAGTCGTTCAGGAGGCGAGTTGGTACTTTAAATGTTTAGATTAAATGTTGGTATTTAAATGTTTAGAGTTTTTTGTTTCTTTATTCATGAAATTATTTAGAGCTTGCATGTTCTTGTCCCTTTGTCATTTAGCCATTGAGAAAGATCCTGCTAGGATTGAAACACGTCAGGCCCTATGCATTTGGTAAATTGCAGGTCATTTTGGCTGATGAGCAGTTTGCAGCAGAGTACTTGTATTTTTTTTTTTATCAATTGTTCTGTTTATTTTATTTTCTCACAATGATACAATACAAGTTATCCTTGGAAAAGTCAAAAGTATTTGTTTCTTTATTCATGTAATTATTTATTTCTTTATTTATTTATTTTATTAAGTTGTTTACTCTTTATTCCATTTGGACGATTCATAACCTAAGTGTCCTTAGCTAGGGATCCAATCACTTAAATATTTTGTTACAGTAAAAATTTATAATAAATAATAATAATAAAGACATTTATAATGCGCAAAACAACATATTCACCCAAAGGGTGCTTAATGAGCTTACGGTAAAAATACTACAGTTTAAAAAAACACTTAATCTAAAAAGGCAATGTTCATCAGTTATGCTTACAGTTTGTTCTTGTATTATGCTCACCCTATAGAAATTATTGAGCCACTCCGGATTTTCGTCATTTTAATTAACATCCAGTTTGGGAAGAATATGTTCGTACGTTTAATTTACGTTTTAATAAACGATACTCGCTGTACTGCGTAGGCAAAATACGCAAGTCATTTTATTTGTCCGATGATTTGTTGCATGCAACATTTTCACTAATAAAATATTCTTAATTTTTCGTTCTGGGTCAATTTTCTTTCCCGAGCTATTTAATGTTGTTCTATGGTATTACATATCTTCCCAACAATTGGCAATTGGTAGGGTGAGATTAATAAATTAAAGGGAACACAAATGAACGCATATAGTATTTCTTTTTGTTTCACAAAGCATAAATGACGTTTTAATATGTCGGCCATCCGACACGGTGACCGCAAATTGGATTAGATTTTTTTTCTTCTAACCGTTGCTTTTTGGCGGCAACCGGGCGATTCTTGGCGCCAACGCAGTTGTGCGACTGCAAAATGTGAAATGCTCACGAAAAATACGTGTTGAAAAACATCTAGTCATTTATTTTCATGAATATTTATTAAGGAAGGCATGAGATTTAGGCACGAGTATTAGACGTATGTGGGTTGATTTCCCGGTATTCGCAAAGCCGTTCGAGAATTCGTTTATGAACATTGAGTGATTGGCATATAGCGTATTTTCTGGTTTTGTCATCATGTACTGCCACTTAGCTACCTCGCGTAACGATAAGATGCCTTAATATTGATAGCCAGGCTTAGCCTTCCTGTCCAGTCTGTGAAACAGAACAATGAACCCCTCTATGTATCTCCATCATCACATTCTACATAAATGAACTATAAAACGATGGAACGGCTGGAGGGGAGGGCATGAGGTTTAAGGCTAAGATGTCAGTTATGCTGTCAAGCTTTCTTTTTAAATCGCCAAATTAACAAAAATAACTCTTTATCAGTGAAGAAAAAAAAGCGCAATATAACACTACTAAATTGTACTTTAAACTGAAAAATAATAAACATTTAGTTTCGTATAGACATACCTAAAAGAAATGTATTCCTAGGGTCAATTTCACGAAGCCCTACGATCGATCGTAACTCTAGTTACGAAAGATTAATCCATCGTATCCTACGCATGGCAGCAATGCATGCGACAAGTCCTACGATTGATTGTCAGTTACGATGAATTTTGGGAAATCCATCCCTGGTTTCGTACGAAGCTGTATTAGGGACATGCTGAAAAAATAAATTTGCCTCTCTCTGACCTAACTCGTACGTACGAGTTAAATGTCGTACGTACGAGATATAAGTCGTACGTACGAGTTATATGTCGTACGTGCGACTTAAGCCCACCGCACACTATACGATCCGACATTCCGACTTGGACCCGATTGGTTTTTGGAAGGATCGCAAAGCATTCTGGGAGTCTTAACCGTGATTGTTCCCAGTCGCAGACCCACTCTGATGGCCAGTCGGCAAGATTCGACTGTCGAATCACGGTTAAGACTCCCAGAATGCTTTGCGATCCTTCCAAAAACCAGTCGGGTCCTAGTCGGATCGTATAGTGTGCGGTGGGCTTTATGAATCGTACTTACGACTTAAGAATCGTACGTACGACTTATATCTCGTACCTATGACTTACATCTCGTACGTACGAATTAAATCTCGTACGTACGACAAACAACTCTTACGTACCTGTACGACATACAACTCATACAAATTTTTTTTTAACATGTCCGTTATACAGCTTCGTAGTTTCGCATGCATGGTTAATATGCCGTTATTGGACATGCCATGACACCTTACCTTGCATTCGTTTGTTGTTTTCAAGTCAGTTTAACGTTGACACATTCGTTATACTGCATTGTGTAAAAGGACGCAGATCGAGATCTTATCATGCATGCGCAAGGCATCCGGGACCTAATCCCAAGGATTTGCATCTGCATGATGTATGTAGATGTAACATTTCCAAGTTAAACAACGTAGAAGGGTAGATAGTGTTGTAAATTTGTTGACTGAAAATAGAACACAGAAAAAGTCCGGCGGTCGCAGGACACTTATTTCAGCAGCTTTCCAAGGGGATGAATTTTGGATCATTCTTGGCGGTAGACGCTCCGTGCGCTATGCGACAGACTCACTGTATACAGGGTGCCCCCCCCCCAAAAAAAAAACCGCACCACTTTGTGTCGAGAAATAATATATGAAAATTAAACTGTTAACCACATCAAGATTCAGATATGTGATACAGCCATGTCTTGGCTATCATCATGTCGAATTTAAGCAAAATTGGATTACAATTGAGTGGAAAAACTAAGACTGAATCATCCAACTTCAAAACCCGATTTTCGTTTTTTTTTTCATACACAAATAGGGCCTATGTGTGTATTGACCACTATCCTTGTAAATTTGTTTTTAAGAAGAACTCTTTCAATTGGCCATATTTTCTCGAATTTCACCTCGATTTTGCCTAAATTGTACATGGTGATAGCCAAGACATGGTTGTATCACATAGCTGAACCTTGAAGTGATAAACAGTTTAATTTTAACAAAATGGTTCCTGACATAGTACGTGTTGCGTTTTTTTCTGGGACACCCTCGATGACATCCTGGCAGATCGAGTCCTTTAACCGTGTTTCATCTCCAGTACCCCCGTCTCCCCTCCCGTATTCCCCTGCTCCAAATGTCGGCCAATCCCCACGCAAAGCGTCGTCGACATGACTAAAACATGAACTAGAATTAATTGCCAGCATATCCGGACGCGACTCGATTCTTGAGGATGAACATTATGCCCCCGCAGATCGTTGCAAAATGTCAACATTATTATAAACAACATAAAAAAGGACAAGAAATGTACAAAAAAGGACAAGAATTGGAGCAGCAAAACAAGGATATGGATTGATTCAAATCTTGATTGTATACTTTGAATGAGTATCCCTCAACCAAGATTTCTATACAAATATTCCCCCGACAATAAAGCTCTTTTCAAATTTTGTTTCGTAGTCCTGCAAAATACGAGTTCTCGAACATAAACAACACAGAATTACATTTGGAGCCAACGCAGCCCTAACAAAATGCTGTAGATGCCAGACGAATAATTGAAATTGACTTGGGATCGACACAGTCAAACCAAGCCCACACGAACAGAGCTTAAGAGACAGAGGCCTCTATTTAGATAGAAAATATTTATCTGGTGAAAATGGTTAAAGCTAGTTTGATTCCGCAAACGGAGAGAGCTAGCGCTCGGGAAAAAAATCTGCAAACAAACAATTTGAAAATCAACAGCATAAAAGACAAGAGGGGAAGAGTTTTGAGGCCAGCATTGACGTACGATGGTCAGAACCACTGCTAGGCTGCTTGGAGCTTGCCGTGTAAACAATTTAGGTCAGATATTGGAAGTCCCCACTGAAGACAAAGCTACACCAAAAGTGATAATGAACAATCACTTTGACCTTTCACGAGTTGGGTATTAAACTTGTCGCAGCAACATATCGGTAACACGTTAGCCAAATTCGTTACCGTTTTCACGAAGGGACAAAGTTGGCAAAAATCAATGTTTTTTTCGAAATTCTTTTTTTGGCCTAATTCGATTGAGGGTAATGCAAGGGACATCTTGGCGAAATAAATGTTTGTTAAAATGAAATCAAATCATAAAGATCATGGAAATCAATGAAGGGCATTTATCATTTCACGAAGTGACAAAGTGGAGCGCGTGCGCGTGCTTGCAACATTACGCGCGCGTGTTTTTTTCTTTTTACGAAGTGGCATTTTGTGCATGTTTGTATGTGGAGATTTTGCGTTTTCAAGAAGAGACAAAGTGCAAGATTTTTCGGCCCTTTAAAAAAACTCGCTTTTGGAGTTTTGCGTTTTCACGAAGAGACAAATATCTATGAACGTTAATTACTCCGTAATTAAGGGTTCTATTAACTTTTAATTAGCACCTCGTGATAGTGCGTTTTTCGAGCTTCAAATTGGTATACAATATATATATAATAAAAATGCCCTCTAAAAGTATGGGAAATAGGGTGAAACTTTAAAATTGATTTTCTCAAAACTATAGTTTCAACGCGCCGTGGCCACTTTGTCTCTTCGTGAAAATGTTGCTAAGTGTACGCATAGCCTAAAGTTATGTTACCAAGATATGTTACTGAAAATGTTACTGAAATTGTTGACAGTGTACACGCTGCTTTACACTAACACGCTGTTATCCTCTGACATTTCAAATGATAAAGATTCGTCACACTACGCATTTAAGTGGCGTGTCGCATGATGCAGGCTATTGCGAATACCGTGTGGCTTTAATGGCAATGGGAACTGAATTCAATCAATTCAGCTGGGCAGATGCCTAAAGATTGCAAGATCCCCCGTCATTGTATATTAATTAGAGCATTCTTTGTATAAGGACGTGTACCGCCTGGTCATCCGGCTTGACCAAATTTCAGGTGGGCATGGTGGAAAAACGAAAATTTAGACCTTATTATTATGCAAACAGCAATTGTAAATAAGACATTGACCTCTTTATCGGAGACGAAGATAATATATATTAAAATGAATTCCATTACGATAGACGTTGTTTGTCATAATTTCGTAGGTACATCACAGTAAAACATTCAATGTGCATTTTGTCACATATTTGATTGTTAATGCGTGGAAACAGCCTGATATATAAATTCAAATTGAGGCTTCCTGGAACAAAATGGAATTTTTGAGTAACTGATAATCCTTCCTTGGGCAAAACTTCCCGAAATAAACCGCCATTAAAGGTACACTAAAAGGATTAGGATTGGCAACATACATGTAATTTATACCGAAACAGAAATGTTTACAGATTTAGATATAACTTTCAGGATATGAAGATGGTGCTGATAGAAACACATCGTTCAAATATTTGGTGAAATGGTGTATTTATCCAGAAATTAGTAAAACAAAAACAAACAAACTCGAAATCAATTTTGATCTCGGGGTAAGATCAAAACCATTCTTTATGTTTTATAAGACAAATTGAGTCGGGTTTTCGCTATCTTTTTCGTGACTCAGATGTCCGATTGAGCTCGTTTTCTTTTTTTCACAGGTGTGTTCTTTTATGCACATTGGATCAGACAAAGTGTGAGTGCTGTCCTGTGAACCTTACCAATCATGTATTATACATAACCATAGGTTTACCCTAGGAATCAAAACTAATAATCTGGTCAAATCCTAAAGCAAACGGTCACTGAATATTTGAATTTCCCGAGTGCTTATTCGAACCTTCACGGGCTCATTGGCATATACCTACATTTTGCAGGATTTTTGTATGATGTAACTTCCTTTAGAAACAAACAAATAACACTCACTCAGATGGATTGACAAACACTCACACCAGTAAACTAACAAAAAACTAAACAAGCATGAAACAAAGAATGAAAGAAACAAAGAAACCAGAATCCGGGCATTTTATAGCCAAAATAGCTTTAAAATGTGCATAAGGCGTAATTTGAGTTATAATGAGTACAAGATGTTTTCAGATACATGTTCTGAAGGAAGCTTATTTTGATCCATCGTGCGCACCACGCGTTCCATACTATAATGCATTTTCAGTACCGTTTCACCTGCAAGATGGCGGCATCGTGACGTCACTAGCAGAACCTCACACCTTGCTAGAATACGGCAATTGAAGTTTGACACTCGATATGGCCGATCACACGATCTGGTGTCGGCCACGGCCAAATTTATCGGCCAAATGCGTTGTTTTCCACAGTTCTTCTCGAGAACGGCTTGAGCAAGAGATATGCATTCTCCGAAACGCACTGCCAAACAAGTGCATAAATTCACACATTGTCAGGCACTTGGTAACTTTTAGGGCTTAGGTTTATTTGTTTGTACCACCGACCACGCATGCTATCTTAAAAAGTTCACTGAACAATTTTCAACAGACAGACACTGCGATCTCTCTATTGAATTATATTAATGTCACCGCGTGGTGTTGAACTATGGTGTCTGGCGCCACCATGTGTAAACATACTGGTATGAAACCACTCTCTGTGGGTGCAATGACATCGGATATCAAACATTTTGCCTTTTTCGTGCCTTGAAAGATACATTATCGAACGAAGAGAGATTAAAATTGTGTTATGATATTTAATACTCATAGACATTACTTACCAAGAGTTATGGTCTATGTGTTCTGCCCTATTATTTTTATGCCTGCATGGATGCGTTCATGTTTTCAAGTAGTTTTGGTGTTATCAGAGCTAGCTAGAAATTATTAATACATAAATGGCCACAAATGAAGCGTCCTTTTTAATATTGAGTCATGTTTGATTTTCAGCAAAACATATTTTACGATTAACCGCCGTAGATGTGACGAGAACTGGGCGGTTTATATATTTGACCAGTTTGCTGTAACACAAGCGCGCACCGATCGTTGAGATAAGATTACGGTTTTCCTCGCAAACGGGAGTCTCCGTTTTTCCTCTGCAACGACCCGGTCGATCCAGACACATTAACGGGCGGCGAGGATCAAAGAAACCCTGACCCACGGGGCATTTGAGAGTGCACGAGTCGCGAAACGAGCCCCTTTAAAAAAATATCATCACTCTGAGCTTTTGTGTGATATGAATAAATCCGTGTGAAGAAATATCGTAAGGAAAGTAATAATTCAGCTGCCACTATTCTTTTCTTCCTGTCAAATTTAGTTTTGAGTTTATTTAACGCAAATTTTTGAAGTAATAATTGAAAATTTTGTTTGAGTTTAGGACTAGTAGCTTCGTGTAATGTTGTTTGGTGTCGAAAACAGTGAAAAACGGCCAAAGTATTTATTAAGTCTTTTCTCTTTTATTTTTTATCTTTAAAAGATCAAAAAATAATTTTGGTCACTGGTTTTACTGTTTTGTAGATAAATACAGCATTTCAGGCAGAAGAAATTTAACAGTATGTTTCTACCACCACCACCTTTATGCCCTGCTGTAAGTTTTAGGTAGATCTGTGAAATTTAATCTGTTTCGGTATGCTGCCAAAGTATAATACTACTTTTAACAAAAGTGTCAATAAAAACATGCTTGGCGTGAACACTGACAGTAACGCTATTTACTTTGTTTATGTACTATGGCAAGATAAGTGGCAGGGTCCCTAATGGAACACGAGGGAAAATATTGTATACTTCGTTTTGAACTCAAATACCGTAATGAACGGTTTCAAACATTATACAGACAAACTGCAATGATCACTATCATAACAGGATGGTACATTTACTTTACCAAGTTGGCTTAATGGATTCGCTATAAACTTTGTCATTTTTGTTTCCCGCGCTGAATTGAGTGAATGTGAATCGAGTACATACAGTGCAAATGCATCGCAGACTGATATGCATCAAAAGACACGCGTGTTTGTGGGTAGACATAAAGTGTGGTGATACTTGAAACGATAAAATGTACTCGCTGGAATGGCGGCTTGGTTAATTCCAATTTATGTAGCTGATTCTACGCTGCCGTGCATGTAAAGTGAGCATTCGCAACGAAATATTTCCCCCTTTTCCCGCTCTTTCCTGCTATCAAATTGGCCGCCACAAAGTGCTCTTTCCTCGGGTAATAACTTACTTAGAATCCCGCTCCCTTGATAAATCAGAAATGCATAAGGTAGGCATTCACCGACACGAAAAACAATAAAAAAAGGCAGAAAGATATTCAATTTCTCAAAATGTACATTTCTGTTTCGATTCCATCAGGTCTTGAATAACATGTTTGTCGAGAAATAAGTCCTTCATCTTTGCTATAAGCCTAGGATCATCTCGGCCCAATTTTCTTTCCTCGACCCAGTATAAAGCTCTCCTCATAGATCGCTATCGTCTGACAGCATGGTATATAACGTTCTCTCTTATCAAGCCCGCGTATGCATGTTGCTGTTGAATAGATTTTGAGGTACGTTCGGACCTGTATATAGCTATAGCACTATCGTCTTTGCAAGGCGCGCAATTCGATCCCCTTTTAAAAAAATGCTTGACGAAGACACGATCCGACCAGAAGAAAAGGGGGTAATATGTTTGAGAAAATGAAACTACATATTTCTGCACAACCGAAGCATGCCCTGAAGGGCTGTAAGTATTTTTAGAGTTCTCTTTTACAGGGCAGGTGCGGGTTTCAAACGCAGACGATATTTCATTTGCATTTTTCTCTTTTACCGCACGGCAAATCAAAAGTAATTTTTGTTCGTCAAAGTGATGTAAAAATGTGCAACCGTTCAGTAGTCCGCCGTATAGTCTTTGGTGATCAAAGATATATTTCGTTTTGAGTACTTTTTAACGAGTACATTTATTTCCGAGTACTTTTTATCGAGTACGGGCCAAGTACTTTTCATTTTCGAGTACTTTTTATCGAGTACGGGCCAAGTACATTTAATGCCGAGTACTTTTTATAGAGTACGGGCCAAGTACATTTTTTGCCGAGTACTTTTTATCGAGTATGGGCCAAGTTCATTTATTTCCGAGCACTCTTTATCGAGTACAGGCCGAGTATTTGCATGCACTTGAGTTGTACACGTGTACGAGTACTCCAACACTGCTGTCGCCACGTAATGCTAAAACTTTGAGACATGTCGCTGGTTTTGCTCCCGTGGCAAGGGAGGTGGACTTGTTATGCCGAGTTGTGTTCGACTTAAGGATAGGAAGCCTCTAACCATCACAGGAGCTTCGTCTGCCTTCGTGATTTAACGAATTGCTCGCGGTGTTTTCTCAGTGTAAATGATGTGTTAACATGGTACGTGTGTCTCCATTAATGTTAATCATTTCTACTAGGTTCCTTGCCGCGCGAGAAATGCTAAGAAACCAGGAATAGATTCGATTCTTAGAAAGTCTCCTCCCACTCCTCCACCTCATCCATCAAAATCAGGACAGTCTAGGCCCTCGGGTCATTCAGCACAGAATGACAGTGCATGACTCAACCCCTAAACCTTGAAGGGAAACACTGTAATTCATTTTGAAATGATCCAATACGTCCATGTATGAGCTCCAGCTGGTGGAGATGCTTGTGCTTATAATGGATGAACCATCCCCATGGCGAGGTCTGTTCACAACATCACCTGTCTCATTATCGAGTATATTATAACAATCTGCCTTGTTGAACCGTCCTACCTCTCACACCGCCTCCACGTTTCTAAAAATTTTAATCCGTTTCCGATGGGAGGCCGTGTGGCCTTTCGAAGGTATGCGGGTCAATGTCAATTATTCAGGGGGGGATATGTGGGTTCAGTGCCCGTGGAATCGATCTGGTCGGTCGGTCGGTTTTTATCTGCTCGGTGACGCAGTATGAACTCGCACCATTGGTCGATTTCACCAAACGAATCGTAACTTACTATCAATCGTAAAACGTATGCATAGCATTTGGCCCTACATTGGATACGATAGGTTATCTGTCTTAACTCAAGTTACGATCGATCGTAAGGCTTCTTAAAATCGATCCCAGTAGTCCCCGGTGCACCATCCGTGTGATGAAAAGGTTGTTTAGAAGCCGTTCTGCAGACAGGACAGAGGTTCCATAGTACATAGGTTCGATAAATACTAAAGTTCCATTGATTTGAGAATGGGATTACTTAGTAAACTGATCCAAGTGCGGAATGTGTTTCGATTACTCGAATTCACTATATGGTTCTTTGCAGTCATCTATCCCACTTCTGACACTAGCTCTTCGTCTCAGGAATGTTTAATATTTAAACATTCTTTCTTGAGGTTTTCCTGAAACAGATTACCTGTAAATGTAAATAGTTTCGTGTGACATGGACATAGGGAATTCGGTCGGCCATTTTATCAATCTGGGAGGCACTTCAGTTTGGGTATAGCCTGTGTCAATAAAACATCTTATTCCGAGTCACACATTTCTGGCTGCGGCCGCAATTATACGCATGCACCTATGGCAGCCACTAGCCAGTGACTGCAGCCGTTTCCATAGACTTGTGTGTTATTTGCGACTGCAGCCAGAAATGTGGGACACGGTCTTACATTAGATTTTGTAACTACAAACCTCATTATTCTATTCCTTTTATAACACACCGGCGATTACAAGTCGAAAATGTAATTTTGAACGAAAATATTTCGGAAACATTTAAAGTATAATACGTAATTGGTGAAGGTCAGAGAACAGCACTCACACTGTGTCGCCCAATCCAGCCCGTGTATGAAATGATAAACCTGTGAAATCTTGAGCTCATTCGGCCATGAGTCACGAGAAAATAGCGAGAACCCGACTTATTTTTGTCTTATAAAACATAATAAATGGTTTTGATCTTACCCCGAGATCAAAACTCGGTCTTTGATTTACAAATATCTGGCTTAGTACAGCATTCCATGCAGAAATATTTGAACGGTATGTTTCTACAAGCTCCAACTTAATACTCTAAAAAAATTTACGTAAATCTGTAAACATTTCTGTTTGGGTACGTCACCAATCCTGTACTGTACCTTTAAGTTATGGTATAAAGAACAAAAACGGTCAAATACGAGCGCACGTAACAACTTTAACTCCTGTGTTAGGGGGGAAAACAGCCATGATTGCACAGTGAAACACCCAAGTCATTAACTGCATCCCCCAGCAATATTTGTTTTCATTTGCCTCTGCTCACAGCGAATTCCACTCTCAAACAAGTAGAGGATAAAAGAGATGGGCAGAAACACGTAGGTGTAAAGCCATAGATGCATGAACCTACATCCGTCTTTACTGTGATAGAATGACATGGCCCATCACATTGTGACTAGATGTTTCCCGCCAATTCCTGATTAGATGTAAAATCGAGGTTGATGTTTTACCGGCAATCTTCATATAAGTCGTAAAGTAAAAGTGCAAAGGCTGTTCTTTTCATAGTGAAAAGCGCTGCGAGTGCCGGACGATGACTTCTATGATGGCGTTGTATACAATAGCAGAATAGATTTGTCCTCCCACAAGTATAAACCAAGTGAGTCTCCAACCTCCTTAATTTAGACCCCGGAGCCGTAGGCCTATATCCTCCCCAAAGGAGACCCCACAAAAACACGCTAAATGGAATCTTAGACAAAATTGGCAACTTTTGTGCAGTTTGTATGACCTCGGACGAATAAGCCACTCAAATTGCCCTTTTGGAGCAGACCAATCTTTTTAGCATAACACTGGCAACAATTGAATCAACATAGGATTTGTTCTGGCGATTCATTGCCCAAACGTGTTTACTGTCCAAAACACATCGCGTCAACTTCGTTTGTCCATTATTCGAGAGGACAGCGGCCGGCTTAATTTGACTGTATGTCAACTATGACATTTAGCACGACACAGATTTGTTGTTGTTTTTTCGCCTGTATGTCACAGTAAAAATATCCCCAATTTTTAGATTTCCAAAGTTCATATCACCGTCGTATGTAGGCCTGCCTGACTTCAAAATACATGCATCTGTAGCCGTGCGCACCAAGAAAAATGAAAACCTGAAAATTATGAAGTTACAGAAGGACGTTCTATCAGAATTCCTCTTAAGCTAATTATGACGTGTGATGTTTTATCAGCCTAAGGATTGAAAGAAAAATGGATGTTGTTTTTGTTGTTTTTGTCTCCCTTCTTGTTCAATATCGACTCAGTTATTAGATTGCCTGAACGAATTCGTAATTGGAGGAAAAGCAAGCCATTTTCTGTACTGCCGATGACAGATGACATGAAATCGATGATGACAAAATGCTATGAACGCTGATGGAAGTGCAGCATGCATTAACGTTTGCAACAAGCAAGAGATACCTTAACACCGTGCATAGCTTTAAAATTGATATTTTCCACTGCTAATACTCCAGTATTTTCAGGGATGCTTGAACATTCCAGCCAAACCTGAAGGTGATAAAGTACTGGCTCAAATGACGTCATATACCACGTGTTATCACGTGTTTCGCCGTTGCAGCGCCGGGCTTTAACACCAATTCATTATCTGTTCCTTTATTGTACCAAATACAATACACGAAGTCCTACGATCGATCGTAACTTGAGTTTCGAAGGATAACCCATCGTATATCACGTAGGAGTGCTGCAGTGCATCATAAATCCTTACGATAAATCCTCAGTTTGGTGAAATCGATCATAAAAGGTATTGCTACAAACGCGCGAATTTTGTTTTGCGGCAGTGATGAATTTTCATAAACAGGCAATTAATGTGGTTCAGTGCAAAGTATGCCTGGCCATGCAGTTATGTCAGGGAAAGAAACACTTCACCTAGGCCTACATGCTGACAATTATTAAGGAATTGTTTGCCATTCGGTCGACATCCATATGATTTTGTTAAAAACGGAACAATCGTTCCAATAGTTTTCAAATATCATACCCAAAATTATTGACAACGTTATCAAAATCGGGGTCCAAGCTCCCCTAAAGAAAAACGAAACAAAATGGATAGAACAGTAAAATTTGAAATTAATTTTTGCAAGCAACTTTTGCATAGGCAGCTGGTGGAAAATTATTACACGTTTTGAAATGTAGTCTTTTCGAATATGACACTATGTGCGAAGGAACATATCCCAACCATAGTCCTCGAATAATGAGCCCTACAAATAACAAGCTCTCTAACATAAACCATCAATGATGCTTTAAATTCATTATTGAAAGGATTACCAAAAAGATGAGTGATCATTCCTTTAATGACGAAACTTATTATATTTATTCCGATTTATGACAGTATTATAATAATGTTGTCTTTATCTTTCTAACTCTAATGGATGATTGCTATTAATTTAGTGTCGCATCAGAATCTTCGTCTTACCGGTAATTTACAAGTGTACAATAATTTACGAGTATTATTTGGCGAATTTCTATATCTCCTTAAATCTACAAGTTGGTCCCCCGAGTACAGGAATTGAAAATCCAACCTCTCGCATATTCGATCAAGTTTATACAAATTTAAGCTGACAACATAAATTGCTATACAACGCCATTAGATTGAAGAATTTCATTGGTCAAAACCCGATCATGTGCTTGCTTACGACATCCAATCAGTGTGTACAACTTGCACCGTTCCCAGGTTTTAGTCAAGGAGCAAAGTTCTGAAAACCATCTTGTTTCACACCCACTTCATCTAAGTTTACACCATTAACAGCTTTGTTAGGTAGTATGTGGCTTCAAATTGTGGTATCACTTTTGAAAAAAATGTGGTATCATTTGAGGATAAAAAAAACCAATATTGACTTTCCCACAATGCAACTGAAAAAATGGGCGTGGTCGTATTTTCTGCCCCCCCCCAAGTCCTTGATATGTATTTTGGTGAATGATTATGTGATTATAAGATTCATAATCCATTCACAGCGAAATACATTAAACAAAATAATAATTTTTCTTTTCTTTTGTTTTTCCTTAATTTTTTGGGGGAAATATTACAATATTTTTATAGATATTACACAAAAGTTCTACCACAATTGGAGGCCACATAGTACCTCGAAATGTTCCCTGAAGTCTGATCCATCAATTTCTTAAGTCAGACCTTAGATGCATGCATGCGTGCATGCATGGTGTGACGTCATTAGTGCGGAACGCTATTGGCCAAAATGACCTGAAATATATCAAATGCTTGGAGTTGGGAGGGCCTGACGCGTTTCGATCCTACTGAGCACGATCTTTCTCAAAAGCTATAAATGACAAGAGGACAAAAACATGCAATTCAAAGATACACATGAATGAATGAAAGGATCGGGGCAAAAAAAAGGGGGGGGTTGGAGGTAGATATAAGGGTTGTCAAAGAGGGGTCAGATAGGCAAGACCAAAGTACCAGACTACAAAAGGGGTGGGGAGAATGGGGCTGAGGAACTGTAGAAACTGTAAGTGCTTAATTTTTACAACAACAAAAAAAGTCAAAGTAACATGTGCTTCTACATGGACCTTTGGCTAAGGCTTGACGGTACAACCTATGTTTTGAACAGGCCCGGACCAAAACCACTAGGTTATGGAAGTTCCAGAGTATACCGTGCGGGAGAGTCCATGCACCTCCCCTGCGCATCGCAGCTGCACAGCTAGCAATGCATTTCAATAGGGAGTAAATACACATTTCGTGCACGTGCGTGCTAAAAGATATCAGTTCCCCAGACACTAGTCGAATTGAATGCGAAAGAGAATCGTCAGACACCTCGGAGGGAGAGACGTCCTTTTAAAGGTGAACTGTATAGGGGTGCCTGGTTGGTGGACAATGGTAAAGTTAATTTATTCTTAGTCACTGATAACCTACATAGTTATACTTGGTGGCGATTCTACTCTAGATCCCCCAAAAGGTTGTGTCTAGCCCACCCCCTCCCCAAAAAATGTTATTGACAAAAAACTGAACTATACTTGATTTTTCAGTTGTTACGCGCCAATTGCTACTCCTAATAAAACACAACCGATGCGAGAGAGTGACGATGAAGGAATAAGCCCCCCCCCCCCCCAAACCAAAACAGTGGATCTTCTATCCCCCATTTCCCAAAAAAGTATGGATCTTCTAGCCCTCAAAATATTGGCGGCTACAACCGCGCCTTGTTATGGTTCAGTCAAATGAGAAAACTGCATGGTGCAGCTAGAGACCAGCAAGCTATACCCCTCGATGGTGCAGAGCCTAGAATCTTATACTTCAAACACAATGTCAAAATCATCGGATATAAGAGTCTGAACAGTTATGAGACAATAACAGTTCAAAATCGTTTGTAATAGACTCACATATCAGTACGACTCTATGTCCACCCTTACCCCTTACCAATACGAACGTACGACTTTGTTAGACAGGTCACAAAAAACAGCTTGGGATTGTGAAGAAATATGCTTCGTCTGTTTAGCGGTCCATTCCTGTTCGACCAACTTGGATATATCCCGAGGGCCCAAGTGGCCATACAGTCCTCCTATCCCATCTAACTTGCAATCCTATAATCAAATAGAACATTGGAATCTCAGAGTTTTCCTTCAGCTTAAAATTCGGCCCTGCGCATGGACGGCACACTTGGCACCAGGACCGTTTTCAGAGAAGGACCTTCAGACGGTCAGCAGAGCTGAAACCTTTAAAAGTTCTGCTCTTAAGCCATGCATAGACACATCTTAGGATCTCTGAGGATCGGATCGACTTTGATGGCATGCAAACACATGTTTAAACTTTCCACCATCCTGTATAACATATTCCTCTGACTATTTGGAGGTGTCCCTGTCGTATATGGTGTGACAGTATGAATTTCATTGCTGGTATATCTTTAAATACGATCCATCTTCGTTTTTTTTTTTTTTTTTGCAAATGCCGCCCATATAACGCTTCCTGTCTCAAATAGCCCCACGTTTGTTGAATGCTGATTGGCCAATAGCAATCCGTGTTGAATTTCAAACTGTTCAAATCCTTCAATAGGCAAACCTTAACTTCACAAACCCCTATAGGTACCCCACCCCTCTACTAGCTATTAAACCCACCCCTCCCCTAAAAGATTGTTGTAATTTGTTTCACTAGGAATCACACAATTTAAAGGGATTGCATACGTTTGGTAATTTGAGCCTATTGTTTGTTTCAAACCAATATGATTGTATATATATATACCATAAAACTAACCTGTGAAAGTTTCAATTCAAAAGGTGGTAGCGTTTGTGAGATTTTGGCGACAAACTAGAGCGGTTATTTCACGCCAGATAACAGTTAGTCAATAGCTGAGAAGCGTTACGGCCATAACGCTTCTCAGATTCATAATTTTTGGAGATAAAAAGTGACATATCTTTCCATAACCGCGGTACTTCGAATTGAACGTTTCTCAATATGCATTATACTATCCAAAGCAGCTGTACTTCTCACCAAGTAAGTTTTTATTGCCATAAATTTTCAGAGTCATTACCAAACGTATGCAATGCCTTTAAGGCTAAACGTTGAACACAATATTTGCATCAACCGCGTTTTCTGACTATATATCTATTAAACGTTACACTGTTTTTCTACGTATACAATTATCATATCGTTGTAGGACTAATGATGGCCAACCCATACAGTAATATAATACTTCTTGTCATTTTGATACACCGCCGGCCAGTTTCCCTATATTTGTGCCCGTGGAACACCATTGATTATAAATATGATTCCAGTGTGATGCTCTTTTACGACGCACTTGTCTTTCTATATTTTTTTGTCTTTTAGAGTAGTAAATTTAAAGGGAGCATATAGGATTTGCAAGGCCTCCAAACATAATTGAGTTTGAGACAGAAAATGGACTCAACAGTTCGTAAACAGTGCAAACAGTCACCATGGGAAATATTGGTTCATCAGATACTTGGTTTTTCAAGCAAATCAAGATTTAGTGTCTTTTCCAAAGATCGTTCGTCCGAACGATTTTTGGAACAAACATAAAGTAAAATATTCTTCATGTCTTCATAATAAAAATCGAGTCAGGTTTTCGCTATTTCCTCGTGACTGTGATGTCCGATTGTGCTCAAAATTTCACAGGATTATTATTTCATGTACATGTTTGATCAGACAAAGTATGAGTGCTGTCAGTGACCTTAACCAATCATGTATTGTACCTTTAAGCTAGGAATTATATTTTAGTGATTTTTTGGTGATATTAGCACATTTCAAGATGCCATTTGTTTTTGGTTATATTTGTTTATACTAGAAAAACCAACCAACAAAAAGGACTTAGTAGTAAATAACAGAAATGCGATTGAATCCTGGAACAAAAAAAAAGAACAACAACTGAACAATCCCCACGATCAGCAGAAATGACATCCTCTTGGCATTTTTAATTCTTGTTTTAATGTTCCACGCATGCGCTTGCATTAATTTCAGACAGATCATGAATAATTCATGTTAGTCAGGCCAATGTAAACCGCATCCGGACCTGTTAATGTCGCTACAATAAACATAATGACTTAATTTGGTTCAGTAATCACGAAAATTGCTGCATTTTGCGCGATACATTCTCGAACCTTTTTTATTTTCACCGCAGTTTCCGTCTGATTGAGCTTAACTTGCCTCATTCCTACGGAATTCGTCATCCTTTTAGTAGCTGTTTTGACAGCGATTAAATCACCCTCGGGGAAAAATGTAACCACTCGGTAAAAAAAAAAAAAATTAAGATGGGTGAATGACTGGAAAAATGAATGACGCAGAAGCGACTGTGACAAGTCGAGCATGCTGTCTAACACTCACGACTTGCCAAATCCTGCCAAACTATGAAATGAATCGGTGTTTTTTTTTTCTTCCCCATTTCGTGTCAGAAACTGTCATAGACAGCGAGGGGAATCTTTGGTATTTCTCATTTTGTATGTTTTCTCCCCTGGGGGAGATTGTTTATGTATGCACGTGTCAGGCACATGAGTTTGGAATGCAAGCAATGATTGGTAAAAATCCTCACTTTTTTCAGTCCTGTTGGAATTTGCTGGTGATGAACCCACGTTTCAGATGTACAATTATGCTTAAAAAAGGCTCTTTTTTAGTTTCCAGAATCTAGGCTGTGAAATTAGTCGACAGCGAGTAAAGAGCTTTGCACTTACTGCACTTAAAGGTATAATTTAAGATTGGTAGAGGTCACAGAATGAACAGCACTCATACTTAGTCTAATCCAATATGCGCATGAAATAACAAACCTGTGAAAATCGGTTCAATCGGACATCTGAATCACAAGAAAATGGCAAAAACTCGACTCAATGTTTGTTATAAAACAAAAAGAATAGTTTTGATCTTACTCAGAGATCAAAACTGTTTTCAGTCTTTTTTTTTTATTAATTTCTGGATAAATACATCATTTCAGGCTGAAATATTGTAACGGTATGTTTCTGCCAGCACCGCGTTCATATCCTGAAAGCTATACGTAAATCTGTGAATATTTCAGTTTGGATATTATCAATCCTGTACAGTAACTGTACCTTTATCCATCTCTTTATTCAAAATTTGTCTTGTGCGGGTAAACGAAGCGATGCGAACGACCTTCAAAATGTCAACAACATCAAAAATAACAAAAAATGTTTTCAAGCTTATTTGGATCTCAAGGATATTTTTTAAATTTACTTGATCACTTGATAAAACCTTTAAAAGCAATTCCTTCCCCTTGCCTTTCAGAAAACCTCCCATGGACGAAGAAAAATTGGTAAACGTTTGTTTGTAGACGCATTCCTTCGACGGCACGCCACTAAAAGCCAGCATCAACTACGAATTCCCACCGGTGAGTGCTAATTCCTTCCGCTTCTCCTACACTATTGATATTTCTAAGGTACCACAATAATTGTACAATCGTAAACATGTAACTTTCCGCTTCACCAGCCTCGCACGTCGCTGCAAATTGCCATCGCTCGGGCCTACGCGATGCGCCATTTATTCCGTCGCCTGATCCGCTTGTTCTGTGGTATGATCTTTATGAAGGTGTGGTCATAATGCTACATCCTACGCAGTATGTGCGTGTCTTTTTAACGCGAACCTTGCCGCTTAAAGTCTTTCCTTAACTTCTCGTCTCACTAGATACCTAGAGACATGTCGCTAGCCGAGAACCTCAGAGGTTCCTAGCTACAATTTAGCAAAATATTTTTTGTAAATGTCGAATAGAATTGAAAAGGGCTATACAAATTTTTTGAAGGTATTATCACACTTTGGTAAGATACAGAAACAGAAATCTTCATAGATTTACCTGCAACTTACAGGGGCCTACTGTCACCGAGTTGGTGATGGTAGAAACATGTCGCTCAATTTGTTCTGCCTGAAATGATGTATTCACTAAGAAAAGAGTAAAGCCAATAACCAAAACATTATTGATCTTTTGAAAGATCAATAATAACGGTGACAAGATTTTAAACATACGTTTAAAAACGTTTTTCACTGTTTTATCAAATAATGGCTACGGTATGTGTTTAGAAATTTCACAGCTGTTGCTGTATCTGTCTTGATAGTTTTGCTTATGAACCTGCGTTTCTTTGACAAAAACCAAAGTATGATTCTACCTTTAACGGGTTGAGTGTGAACGGAAACATCATTTATGTATGAATTTCATATACCAAGTAACTCCCTTTGCGGATGTACAACAAGAAACATCCAGGTTTGGATTAAGAAATTCAAGGCAAGGAAACTGTGAATAAAACACACCCATAGTCTAGCTAGCTGCCTTCTTCATTAAAATGAAGATGAACGTTAATACATGGAAACCGTTCATTGCACTTGGTATAGGACGTATGATGCAGCAGTATATCGCATCGGATGGATCTCAATTGACCGAGGCGGCGTATGTCACAGCACCCCCGTCATTATTGCTACTCAGCTGTCAACCATCGTTAACGCGATAACACCTCAAATTTGTAGCCACTGGAAGCGCTGTTGATTGAAATAAATTGCATTTGCAGAGTGTGGAGATCATATAGACGTCTAGTTAATATTCTTTTGCTGATTAGTTTCTTTGTAATCGAGTATTATATACTTTCCAAGACGTAAGACTATATACTGTCTTGGAAAGACCGAGGAATCATTTCTGGTGAAGAAGTCGGTATTGCATTTCCTGTTCTAGAAAGGGTTGACTTTTGATTTTACCAAGTCCAACTGGACACCTATCATTCAAAATATTATGCTTGTACGCTTTTTCTAGCTTTGTATTTCTTGCTGGCATGGAAATAGTGAAGTCTTTCTGTCGGTGTCACTTGAATTTGTCCACTTTTCCTGACAACCGACCATCGATATCGTCTTCACTAACATCATTGGACTTGTTTTGAATTTGTTGGCTTTGAGTAATTAGTGTCCACTACACGTGGTATTCTGCGTACTATGGCCTTTGTTTTCCTCTCGATGTCAATTGATTCCTAGATCTGGTAAATTGGTATTGATTTTGCTCTTATTACCTTTAAAGTCCACATTGACCTTTAAAATCCATATGTGATGACGTAGGTTCGGATCTTTTTTTTGTAAAGTTACCAATTAGTACCATGCGTCAGTTCTTCATGATAGCTGTATGTACGCAATTGTTGCGTAGAGCGTCATAAAGACCCCACACATTACTTTTACTGATACGGGGCCATTTTACGAGCTTAAGGGCGTAATTAGTGTTGGCATGCCGCATTGTACTGGTGAATATACGCTCGACCTTTCCGTGATTCTAGTTCTCCATCGACCTTGATGTAATTGTATAATTAAGGAACCGAAATTGATATCCTACTGTAAACGGGGAACTACTGTACTCAAAGCATCTGACCACTTACCTGAAGAGGAAAAACAGTCTCAGTGGATCGATTTTACCTAACTCATCCCAACTTACTGTCAATCGTAAGACTTACGATGTATTGCAATCAAACGTAGGATATGCCCACTGCGATGGTTTATCCTTCGGAAATCATGTTACGATGGATTGTAGTTCTTCTTGAAATCGACCCCTTGGGTCGTAAACTGCATCTCATCACCATATTGTAGGCCTATATAAGGAAGAGAAGCCCGTCATGTGGTAGTCTCGCTTTTGTTTTACAATTCGCAGCTAGAGTTGCAATAGTGGTTCGCGCGTTTCGTCAAAGTACAGCATGGATATTTCAAGATGTATGATTATCTGAGAGGCACGACAGTCTTCCGCTCTGTTTCGCCTGATCTCTGACATTCAGTCCAGTCAATCTCCGTCCGGGGTTATTATGCCTGCGTCCACACGTGTCCTTAACCAGGTCACCGCCTGGGGCATTCACCTCAAGGCAGCCCGGTGAAAGGTCACCATTATTAATACGATAGACGACCAACTGGCGTCACCACCTATAATATGCCTTGTTTTATCAAGACCTCGGCCGTATTCCTTGGGCTTCCTACCGGCCGGTTTTGCTCTAAAAGATGTGGCAAATCAATATGATAATTCATTCTGTCTAGTTTCTATCAGTAGTGCGTCTTATCACCACATAGGATATGGGTCATTAGGCTACCTCTCATAATTGTTTCTTGACAAGAATAGACGAAAACACGTCACAAAATGTCAATCAACATGAATTGGTTAATATGCGTATAGTATTATCATGATGCACGCTATCTTGTGATGATTGCTGTACATCAGCACCTCTAAAAAATATATCCCTTCCCATGTAATGTACATATAGGCATATAAAATTACATGTCAATCCTGTATGACATCCTCGTTATCAAAGTGAGAGAAAAAAGGACAAACAAGAGGGTTAGGGTATCCATTAGGACGTGTCATGTATCATACTGCACAGTCCGGGTATTATCACTGAAACGCTGTTCAATCTATTATAGTTCCTAGTTTCTTACGTTCGAGCTAGATCCTGACAAAACGCGACCACTCTGAGCAAGGAATCCGGGCCACTTCGTTCCGGAACCGGAACAGTACCCGGATCGTTATGGACACGAGGTCCATTGCAAGGACGCCAAGGGTCAGATGACGTTTAGGATTGTATATCCTTATGGTGTCTAATATAATTCCGTTGCCTATAGTTGAGTTAGTTGCAGCCTATAATGGACTTGAGTGCCAAGGAAAGGAAGGGAAAGCTCAGAAGCTGTTATTCTAATTTCATTTCATAATAACTCAGAATATTGACTAAAAGCTTGATTCCATAAGCGGGTTGATTACGAATTACACTTCACAGCAGAATTCACAGAATGAAATGGTTTTGATATAAAGAAGACCCCCCCTTCTCCTGGAATGACCCGTAGCTGTGACATTTAAACCCAATGGGACACTTATGAGACGTTGCCGACAGCTGACTGAATTTTTTTTTGCTAGCTCTGAGCATGCGCGCGTTCTTGTGCGCATGTGCATGTTCCTGTGAGCATGCGCGCGTTCTAGTGCGCTTGCGCTATCAAGTTGAAGACCCAGCTCCAAAGTCTCCTATTGTATAGACGTACAAACAAAGGTAACGGAAAATTGTTGGTAGGGCACCGGTACATTATTTTGGTGGCTCCAATCTTGCATCAGTCAATTTTCTTAGTTCACCCTGACAAGAATTAAAAAATAAATCCTGCTTGACTTTCTTCTAACATTACATTCAATTTTGTTTTTAGAAGGCAAGATGCAGTCTTGTAATTAATCACTATGAATATCCACAGTACTTCACGTGTTTTTTTTTCTTTGACAAAAATACGAAACAACTTCGAAGAAGTTCCTAGCCCAAAGGTCTGTACATGATTAAGTCGGCTAGACATTGTCTGTTCATTTGAGGACTGAGACCCCACGATCCCGACTTGTTGTCCCGCTGCTTCATTTCCAATGTTGAATTTTCAAATCCGTCAGCGGAATCAATACTAATTACAGAGCGAGAGAGAGGGAGAGAGTGTGTGTGGTGTCGGGAACTTTACCCTGACGGCGTTTAATCCGTGTGAAGACCGTCAGGTTTTTGTTTCTCTAGCTAGCTTAAGTGACCCCCTTTTTTCAGTTTTCGATTCAAATCAATGTTCGAGGGACGTAATGGACTTGTTTCTCTACGGTTTGATATGTTTAGCATCAAGAGGAATAAGGTGAAATCGAAATGTAGCACCTAGTTCTCTAGCTCCTGCTAATAACTAGATGGCGTGTCGAGTTGTTAGTGTTTCTTTTATTACCTTGTTCCTCGGGCTGGTGCCACATATTTTTTTTCTTTACTGTGTCGGGAGTAAGCGAGGCGCAAACCGCCACAATCGATTACACTCAATTTAATGGGAACCTTTTCTTTCTTCTAGGCAAACATAACAACTTTACACTAGTTTTGTTTTGCTGTCGAAGGTCTATCATACTTTAGTAGCATACCGAAACAGAACTCTCCACAGATTTACCTATAACTTACAGGGTATAAAGATGGTGATGGAAGAAACATACCTTGCTGCCTGAAATGCTGCATTTATCAAGAAAAGAGTAAAACCTATATATTGACCAAAAGAAAATTTATATCTTCGGAAGATCCCAAATTCTGTGAAAAAAAAAAAAAAAAAAATACCGTAGGCGTTTTTCAATGTTTTTCTCAGACAGTGAGCACTGTATGGGACTTGGATTTTCACTGTTACTGTATCTTCCTTAACAAAACATAAAAATACAAATAGCACTTTATTGACTAACTAGAGATAAAATGTGCATGCATCTTCCTTGAAATGGTTGCCCATGATTCTGCATCTCGTTGACAGAAATCAAAGTATGAAATTACCTCTAAGTTGACTGAATTATGCGTCGTCTTGGTTCATGATACAAGATAGATATAATTACAATACAAATCTGATACAAAGATTGTATTTGACTATTTACACGCTGCTATAAGAAACCCCACAAGGCTTGCGAAATGTTCACAAGTTGACAAATCTTACAACGGTGTGATCGTATGAGAAAAAACCAATGCCTGAGAGTGACGACGTCCCTGCGAAACCTTGAGAAATTTCTCAAGCATGAGGATAAACTCCCAATCCTTCCTAGCTTTCTTAGTATCATGTGTAATGACCTTCGGTGGCGGATTAATATACAGTGACATAACGCTACAATGCGCAATCAGACATTCACTATCCTATCATCTGGTATCCGCACGGCGTTTTCTTGTTTTCGTACCGTCACAGGGATTACATGGGTTTGTTAAAGGCAGTATCATACTTTGGTAAGAAACCAAAAGAGAAATGCTGACAAATTTACGTTTAACTTACAGGGTATGAATATGGTGGTGGTAGAAACATACCGTTAAAATTGTTCCCCCTGAAATGGTGTATTTATCCGGAAATTAGTAAAACAACGACCAAAATCTTGTTGATCTTTTAAAAGATCAAAAATTGAAGAGAAAAGACTTAAGAAATACCGTGGCTTGTTTTTCACTGTTTTCTCAAAACATCGGCACCGTATGGGACTGACATTTTCACAGATGACTGTCATTGTATCTGTCTTGATATGTTTGCCCACGAATATACATTTTTTTGATTAAAACCAAAGTATGATAATTATTACCTTTACAAAAAATCCCCTTAGCCACTCACTCGAGCATGGCAAATGCATTCTAACCTTTTGGCCATCACCCTCTTCACCTTGATAAGATAGACTTGAAGATGAGACGTGGTGGCGTTCACCTCGTCTGTACCCCGAGGCCGGTGGGGTTACTGCCAGGTGATGCCGATCAGTGGCGCAGTCGAGTGTGGTACTGATGACTCCGTGCTAGTTGCATACATGCATTTTAGAATTGCATAGCAATAGGAGACTTTTGGAGAGTCGGTCTTGAGTCAACAGCGCACGCGCAAACCATGCTTGCGCAAAAATGTGAACATGCGCGCGTTGCATTGCGCGTGCGTGCGCGTGCGTGCGCGTGCGCTGTTGACTCAAGACCGACTATCCAAAAGTCTCCCATTATTGGCTTTTCCGATTGTGATCGGAAAATGTATTGCTGCTTCCTCTTTATAGCTTCATAATTAAAAGTAGCAAGATTTATGATCATGATTCTCTCACCAAATGTCAATGTAGGGGATGCTCTTTCTTTGTGACACATTGTTTGACCTCTGTGACCTCAACTTCCGGTATAAACAGGAAGTTGCTCCTAATTTCCAATCTAACATATTTTAATAGCAGTATACATCTGGGACAATTTCATAAAGCTGCTTTAAGCACACATTTTTCTAATAAGCATGAAAAGTTTTCCATAATCAAACATGATTACCAACCAATTTTACATGTAATGTTCATACTGTTTTCGGCTTTTTTTTCAGGCTATTGTTTCCTGAGCATAACATTCACAAGGAGTTTTGGCTGACATATTGATTTTATTTACCAAAGTTTTGGTGCTTAAGCACATTTTGGTGTTTAAGCAGCTGTATGAAATTGTGCCTGGCTAGTTTTTCGTTGAGTATTCAGCGAATCAATAACGCCCATAGAGTTCAAATACTTCGCAACAGACTGTCAAGATTTATTTCCACTTAGTTGATTTAGTTTACTTTATGGTAAAGTGATTTTTCGTTCTTGTTGGCATAATTTGTATATCTTTTTTAGAATAATTTCACTAAGAATTTTGCATAAGGTCGTTCTGGCAAACAAGTCATCCGACATCTCGTACCTACTGGAGATATTCTAAACAGACTCCTTTTTTTCCTTCGATAATATTATAATATTGTATTGAATCAATACAACTAAGACCACATGCCAGGGCAGGGGCTTACATTTTGTCACAACAGTTAATAATGGGACGTTGATGACAAGCAAGTCTCGGCTTCCATGCGTTTCTGGACCAGTTTGCATATCATTCTCTATGCGATACGGCATGTACATGACCTCTCCCACACAATATGAGTTCAATAACCTTAAGGTGGTCAACAGCGCCCTCTATAAATATAATTGGAAAACAACTTTATGCGGAAATGGTAATTGAATTAAAGAACAAATGTGTACATGAAATGTTCGGCCGTCATTATCATGTCTTGCAAGTTTATAATGTGATGACGTCTTCAGCACGGTGCAGTTATTACCGTTGTATTGTTGCAACTGTTCAAATACATCAGATATTACGACATTATGATGAAGATTTACTTTTCGCGTCTCGGATTTCATAGTGTAAATTCGTCATGTGTTGGACTGCGGTGAGGCATTGCTTATAGGCCTATGATCACTAAGCCCAACATTTGCTTCAGGCTGTCCATGTAATAAACCATTCTGTCTGTTCCGGAATGTTCCCACTTTATCAGTGCTGTCGAAAATTTCGCCTCGCTTCGTTATGCGCCGATGCCTACGTCAGCGTGACGTCAGAAGTCCTTAGCAACATATTATCTACGTCAGGGGAGTTATTTGATATAAGAAACCTATCATATCCGACTCATATTTGCCTTTGGCATTACAAATATTGGAGATGATTTTTTGTCCATTTCTGTTTTCCTGTTGCTTACTGAAAAGTACATTTTGCTGGCAAAAATATCGGACTGTTTTCATAACAATTATGGCAAAATTGTTCAGATGATTGGGGTAGTTGATCACTTGCTATGATCAATGGGACATAAAAAGCTCATTTAATGGAGATATGCGCTACTTCGTATGCGTTCCACGGTCATGCCCTGCCTTACTTAATATGGCAACGTGCATCTCCTATATGGACAGGCCGTAAGTGACACGTGGGACGGCGTAAACGTCGTTTGTTTCTCCCTAGAGATGCGCAGGTGTTCGGATCCCGGCTCCATCGAGCGCCGGTAAGGAATAAAACAAGTGAAGCTTGCATATACGCAGTCTGATGTGCGAGACATTAAAAGTACTATATCATACTTTAGTAGCATACCGAAACAGAAATCCACACAAATTAACTTATAACTTACAGGGTTTTAAGATGGTGATGGTAGAAGCATACTGCCAAAATGTTTCTGCTTGAAATGCTGATTTTATCCAGAAAACGAGTAAAAACCAATTACCAAATACGACTTTTGATCTTCGGAAGATAAAAAAAAAATGTGGAAGGATTAAAAAATACCGTTGGCGTTTTTCGCTGTTTTTTTTTAAAGCAGGCACCGTGTGAATTTCACAGATGACTGTTACTGTATCTGTCTTGATATGTTTGCCCATGAATCTGTATTTCTTTGAAAACAACCAAAGAATGATATTACCTTTAAAGAGCTGTTATCACTGCAGGAACTCAGGTATAATGAATTTCGTTACTTTTTTGTTAGAGTCAGCTAATCATTGAGTCATGGGCCCGGAAATAATTCCAATCGATTTTATTTTCTTTTTTAATTCAGTGTTCCCTTCCCAGTCATATTGTGATTTATAATATTGACGTCACCGTCAACATTATTGCTTGTGATGCAGTTGGAGTACTCGTACTCGAGTACAACTCGAGTACAGACAAATGCTTGGCCCGTACTCGATTAAAAGTACTCGAAAATATATGTACTTGGCCCGTACTCGATTCCATGTACTCAAATGTCCGGAGTACTTGACCATGTAGTGCAAATTTCATTTTTCGGTACAATTTCACGGTTGATAATGTTGCCGATTTCCGATAAATTATACAATGGGAGTATGAAGATCATTAGGGGTTTAGTATCAAATGAAGTTAGCAGCACAGTGTCATTTGCAAGGTTTGAAAAAAACCCATTCTTTTCTGAGAGTGGCACAACATGATCAACATCCAAT
Organism: Astropecten irregularis; assembly: GCA_963971285.1. Lineage (NCBI taxonomy): Eukaryota > Metazoa > Echinodermata > Asteroidea > Paxillosida > Astropectinidae > Astropecten > Astropecten irregularis. The sequence continues at coordinate 11,294,535 of OZ020254.1, forward strand.
TATAAACATCTTTATGAAACAAAATGCAATTTTTTTTTGCACTGTGCGTTGGTACTGTACTCGGACGTGGACTCGGACTTTGGTACTCGGACTCCCCCCTGTACTCGCCTCGAATGTACTCGGACTCGAAACTTAGGACTTGGACTCGACAGCAATGTACTCGTACTCGGCCCAGCACTCAGACCTTGAAGTACTCTGAGTACTCTGTACTCGGATGTGAGGACTGCACTCCAACACTGTTGTGATGTTTTACTTGCACTTTGAGAATGTCAAGTTATATCTATACCTCTTGTAGTTAATATTAATGTGACGTCTTCATGATGACTAATCATTAAGGTATTTTTTTCCCGGATGGTTAAAAATCAATCTTCAAATTTCTTGAACAGAAATGTTAACCTTATCTATTGCATATTCTGTGTAGAAAGTCAGACGTATATCTGTATGATCTTCCTGTTCACACTTAGATTCCCCGATGTTCTAAGATGCCTCCCCGTATAGTGAGTGTGTGGCAAAGCATGGATACTGCATACGCTGTGTGTATTTTATTAGATAGGAACCCTTGCCAATTAATTGTTTTCGTGTATTCCCTCACACACCAAATGACACCCTCCGGACCAATTTGGCGCCGCGTGCAGGTCCTTCAATAAATTCGCCTCCTTATCTTGCACAACCACCCAACGGTTTTTCCCCGCTCTCCAATCCCCGTATAGTGGCGATCTTCACCCAGGGAAAAATAATAATCAGTGTTCGATGCATAATGCTCTGAAGCTATAAGCCCGGGCTGTGTGTGGACCAACTACGAGGCCGCGTTGACGCAAAGTGACGGAACTAGCGAACAAGAACAGAAAATCCAAAACCTAGTGGGAAAACACGTTTTTAATGTATACATGGTCGGTAAAGGTCACAGAGCAGCAATCAGACTTTGTCTGATCAAACATGTACATGAATTAATGTGTCTATTTGTAATGTTACAAATCCTGTACTGTACTTTTGCTGGGTGAGACAGATTTTCTACATCTTTTTCCATCGTACATTTCGTATTGATTCTTACACGACTTGTTTAAGAGGCACTCGTGAGGGTTCATGCAGTGTTATTTCATGTTTACATGTTGATACATGTAATTTCGAGAAAACACACAATCAAATCACATGTTGCATGATTGCGTATCAAACCTGTATCCGTTTACGTTTATAATAATAAACTCATAACGCCACCTCACGAAGGGCAAATTCAATAGGCTCTACGATACACACTTCACGTCGTGCATCCTCTTGTTCAAACGGTGTAAAGCTTTCTGAAACCTTACCATAAAGGGAGCATTAAGGATTTGCAAGGCCTCCCAATAATTGTTTGAGTGTGAGACAGAAAATTTACTCGACAGTTCGTGAACGGTGGAAACAGTCACCATGGGAAATCTTTGTTCATCGGATGATGGGTTTTTCCTTGGAAATCAAGATTTAGTGTCTTTTCCAAAGACCGTTCGTCCGAACGATTTTTGGAACAAACATAAAGGACACCCTCACTTCGGAGTTGTTTTAGTTATCCCCTTTCACTCAAGATTTAAAGATGGTGCTGGTAGCAACATACCGTTAAAATATGTCCACCTGAAATGATTTATTTATCGAGAAATTTGTAAAACAAAGACCGAAAACTGTTTTGATCTCGGGGTAAGAACAAAACCATTCTTCATGTTTAATAAGACAAATTGAGTCGGGTTTTCGCTATTTTCGCGTGACTCAGATGTCCGATTGAGCTCAAATTTTCAAAGGTTTATTTCATGTACATGTTTGATCAGACAAAGTATGAGTGCTGTCGTATGACCTTTACCAATCATGTGTTGTACCTTTAAGGTCACGCGGCTCTCTCAGTTCTGACATAACTTAATCATCGAATCAATTTTTTTTTTTACCAAATCGTTGTCGTCAATGATGAGTACATTAAGATATACGACGTACATGGCGCTCTGAGTTAAAGAAGGAAATTCAAATTATAAGTTCCCTTTCGTAGCATGTCATTAATTTGCATTGTGTATAACTCTCCCTTGCACAATACAAGAGCAGGCATGTACGTAGTATTTACGTAAGCAATCATCATAAGGATTTTAGGCCTTAAAGTGGTGTTCTCGGTAAGATGTCATTGCTGTAAGCTGTAGGTAGGGTGGTTTCAAGGGTTGAAGGGCCGGCAAGCCTCCCCTGCCGCTATTTCGTCACACCTGTCCGTTAGCCTGTCAGCTGGCCCAGGGTGACATGTTCAAGTCACGCATACGTTAATAGTCTGCATTATCGTCATCACTCATAGTGTGTTTTACACTGAGCTTGTACAGCCTCGCTATGTAGCTTTATGTATTCTTGTGGCCGGGTGACCGTAAGGGTGAGATGGTTCAAGAGCATAATAGTGTAAATGTGAAGCAGCTGCCGGCCTGGAGGTGTGTGTGGGTGTGGTTGTGGGGGTGTGATTGGGTGGTGCTGGGGTGGGGCTGGGGTGTATGGGCATGACGTATCATGAAGTCGCTGAGAAATACGCATGCCATTCACGTAGCAATTGCATGACCTTGCTTAATAACCTGCCCATGCATATTAATACAAAGCATGACCTACAGTCCTTTAAGGGCATGATACAACATTGGTAACAAACAAACAAAGAAATCGTCAGAGATTTACTTACAGGGTATAAAGACAATAATGGTAGAAGCATAATGTACAAATGTTTCTCACTGAAATGCTGTACTTATCCAGAAAAGAGTAAAATTAAACACTAAAACATTTTCATCTTGGAAAGATCGAAAATGAGACAGCAGTTTGCACACAATTTCTCGTAGCAATTGCAACGTTTCTTTTTCGTTGTTTCCTATTGTTTTCAATGATCAATTAAGCTACAAATGTCAGTACTATCATACTTTGGTAAGGAAACGAAAACATGAATGTTTACACATTTACCTAACATAACCTATAAGGTATTAAGATGGACCTGGTTCAAACATACCGTTACGTTATTGTTTCGCCTGAAATGATGTAGGCCTATTTATCCAGAAATTAGTCAGATGAAAGGCAAAACAGTATTTTGTTCTCCGAGATCAAAACCTCACAAGTACAATTACCTTATGATTTCGAGGAACAATTGCAATGGTTTCATCGCTGTTTTCCTACGATATTCGATGATGATATGAGCTGACAATTTCACGTGTTTGTTTTATTTCATGACAAACTATGGACAGACCGCAGCTGTTCGATCAACTTGACCAATGTATGATGCCACCTTTAATTGCGTAACTGGTCGTTCATTACCGAATGCCCTACAGACACTAACCACCAGCCTGGTATATAGGCTACCTTTAAACAAAAACAAGCGGAGAGAAATTGACAGATATATTCGATGTTGTTGGTGTATCTTTTTCGCTTGAAATCAACATAATTCTACCCTTGACACACAACAAGCGCCGTATATTATCTGCAGTGTGTTCAAGCCCGATGTAATCGCTTGATGTTCCAAGGCAGTTTGAAAGCCCAATCTTATTCTTGACGAGCTAACCATGAAGAAAGCAAAAGGTCAAAATGATACATATCTCATGCTTAAAAACAACAACGAATTTAGAGTCCGTTGTTGGGTGTGCTGTTAAAGGTAGAATCATGCTTTGGTAAAAGACCAAAACAAAAATTTTCACAGATTTACGTATAACTTACAGGGTATTAAGATGATGCTAGTAGAAACCTACCGTTACATTTTTTTCAGCCTGAAATGGTGTATTTATCCAGAAATTAGTAAAAAAACGACCGAAAATACTTAAGAAATACAATGGCTGTTTTTCACTGTTTTCTCAAAAAGTGGGCACCGTATGGGACTGAAATTTTCACAGATGACCGTTACCGTATCTTCCTTGATATTTTTGCTCATGAATCTGTATTTCTTTGATAAAAACTAAAGTATGATATTACCTTTAAAGTACCAACCACAATTGTCTGTAAAACAATCTAAACTTGATTGAAACACAAGATGGCTGGTGTAATCGTGCCGATCCTACACCGACGAAAACAGCACATAATAGTCATAAATTCGCATTATGAGAATAATTTGAATCAATCATGCTTGCCTACCGCTAATCATGAGCTGTTCTATTCACGGCGATCTAACCTTCCTCTTTTTTTGGCGGTTGTTCCTGCGACCAGGTTGACGAACTTAAAACAAGTTCCACCCAGGGGCTATTTATACAACAAGATGCTTCTCTTACAATAATTGCTTCGGGGATAGAATCTTTTAAATATTCACCCCGAGAGTACAGTGGCTGCCGCTTCGAGAGCTTGGCAGTTAGGTTTTTTCGCTTTAGGTGTCCGAGGATAATTACTATTAAAAGGCGCCAGTACTCCAAAAAAAGTACTTCAATGCAAAATTGATGATAATAATAATATCAACAATTCAAATATGAATTCAAAAAATAGTTGCTGTATAAGACATAAACTTGTAAGTCCCTTTTTTTTCCTTTTTTTTTGGGGGGGGGGTCTTCTTTTTTATTTTGTTCTTTAGAAATCTGAAATAATTTGCCAAAGTTCAGAACCGAACTTGGAAACCTGTTCATTTTGTTCAGTTTAATCTAGCTTTAAAATACGTGTCTTCTTCTTATTCTCCGCCGTTGCCTAACCTGAGGCACTTCTCACGCAAAGACAGCCGTGCATTTCAATAAAAGTCCTCCTTCAACCGGAGTACCATTTTCCTCGTCACCTCAAAAACAAAGTCCACGGACTGTCACCAACAATAGTCGAGTTTAAACGGAGGTCCTGCCACTCTTGTTGTTTTATTCAGGCCTATATCTCGTGAAATGTTCAATAAAAGGAGAACGGATGAGTGTGAAATTTAAATTTCGAGGTGCAACACTCGACGTAACGAGAATGTGGGACTTGCTTCTGACATTTCTGTAGGGTGTAAATTGTGACGCGTGTCTCCGTGGTTAAGTCTTTGGCTGCACTATAGGCAGGTGTCACAAGCCACCTGACGAGTATTATGGCGTTACGTTATTGTTATTAAAGGTTGTATCATACTTTGGTTAGAGACCAAAACTGAAAATTTCACAGATTTACATATAACTTACAGGGTATGAAGATGGTGCTGGTAGAAACATGCTGTTAGAATGTTTCCGGCTGAAATTATGTATTTATCCAGAAATTAGTAAAACAACGACCGGAAATCTTTTTGATCTTTTAAAAACTCAAAAATAAAAGAGAAAACGCTTAAGAAATACTGTGGCCGTTTTCCGCTGTTTTCTAAAAAAAATGGGCAATGTATTGGACTGAAATTTTCAAAGATTACTTTTACTGTATCTTCCTTGATATTTCTGCCCACGAATCTGTATTTCTTTGACAAAAACCAAAGTACTGTATGATACTACCTTTAAAGTGAGGTGAAAATCTACAAACCGGCCGTTGGCAGAGCTGAACTGCAACTGAACTTTAACAGTAGAAATCATTCGTGTTGTTATAGTATTGGTATAGTTTGTGTTTTATTCTTGACTGTTATTTCTCGTTAGGGAAATGTTTTTTTTTTCTGTGTTTTTGATGTGTAAGCCTGAGGAAAGAAAACTTCTATTAGTATTCTGTGTATACCCGCGAGCAAAAAAAAAAAACCTTCGCTGGAAATGACTGATCACTGACTCGGCGATGGGCTGTTGCCTAAAGGTTACAGCCCTGGAACGGCTCTGTTTAAGTCGTTTATTCCCTGGACAAGATTCTGGGTGGGAATTAGCAGGTCGCGTGTACCGAATAGTCCCGTGGGGTGCGAACTGCCTGATCTGACAACCGGTTACCATGGTAATACAACGGGGGTTAAATATTTAAGAGCGCAAACAGAATATATAATATGCGAACGTGTCTGAGCGTATTTTTGCAGATGCCTTTATGCGATATGTCGGGTCAGGTCGGGCTTTGCATTACAGTACTCAGAATTTCCACTGATTGATTTGATGGCTCTTTCCTATAATATCAGCTCCCCTCGTCCTTCGAGCCTTTATCAAGCCTCTTAATCATGCATAGACAGCATACCGCACGTAAAGTTCTGCATTAGATCCAATTTACAACTGAGTGTATTTGTCCATGTGAAGACATGTTCCCCATCCTGTCATAGTATATCAACACCATTAATCGTTTCCCTAACGAGTTAATACGATCTAGCTATATAGGTGTAGCGGACACGAACTTTGAAAACGTGTACATTAGTGAGAATAACGTCTAGCTTTATTTAATTACAGGGCGACCTTACTGACAGATCAGCGTAAAATCATTGCAGCAGTTATCGTACTTTGAACAAAAACAAAATTAGTTATAGGCTTCGCACAGCTAAGCTTAATTTTGATTGTAGATCGGAGCAGATCGTTCATTAACTACAAGTGATTTGTTGTGAAAAGTCACGACATTTCTGTGGAACAGTTTTTTAATTTGGTATCTCGCGCGGTGAGCGTTCGGCATCAGTCGTGCAGGGAGTTAGAAGACCTTACTTTTTTTGGTTAACTGAGGGCGCTATGTAAGACACCGTGGCACAGGTGGAAAGAACACAAAATCACATTTTCATGTGTAGTTAGGGCGTTTACGAAACGGAGGCTCAGGCTCAGGCTCAGGATCAGGCTCAGGCTCAGGCTCAGGCTCAGGCTCAGGCTCAGGCTCAGGCTCAGGCTCAGGCTCAGGATCAGGCTACAGCTCTGACATCCATACAAATATGCTGAAAATAGTAGGTAGCGGTTTTTCATTGTTAAAGCTGAAACTTTGTTTTCTTTTTCAAACCAGAGAATCTACCTCAGAACTACAGCCAAAAGGCTGACACCCGTTATTTCAGAATGGCTTCACAAAATCGGAGCCTGAGCTTCCGTTTCGTGAACATCTTAAGTATCATGGGAAAATCTCCATACAAAAATGAGTCGACGGTGTGTACACGACCGTCTGCGTATTTCAAAACGAAAGATGGCGCACTTGATCTGACTCAGCCGCATCATCACTCTCTGTAAACAGCACTAGAGGGCGCCAGCGCAAAAACCTCAGGAGCCGTTCACAGAATCATGGCCTGTTTTGTTTACAGCACAATCCATGAGAAACCGGATACAATGAAAACATGCAACAGTCTGATATTTTATCTTTGTATTGTTTCTCCTTTCGAATACACTAAAATGTTAGTATACACAAACTTGCCCTTCTCAGCTGACCCGATTATACAATGTTGTAGGCAGGCCTATACTGTTTACAAAAACAATGAAATCAGAACATTACCAGGATCAAGCGAGAACTTATCAGAAGATATCTTAATCTGTTTTTCTCGTGACTTATGACCGATAAAGGCACGAATTACTGTACTGTTGCCGACGTAGGAGTTTCCTGCAAAATAAGCTGCAAAGGTTGTTTGTGACACCCCCAGACCAAAGTTTTTCCTGTAATTAACATTGACAATATTTCATGCAGGTTTTGAGAACTCTAACTTTTCTAGGCGCCAAAAGAAGTACTTAAATGTGTTAAATGTCGATCACATCGGTATACAGCTATATACCACCGTGAGTATTCGTGTAAGATTCCCTAAGATCGATGATAGGTTAGCCTTATTCGGTGCATATTATTGCTTGCTCCCTAGCTTGACTTATATTCATTTAATATGTTGTCCTTGGATGATGCCTCTGTTAAAGGGAGCATATAGGATTTGCAAAGATGTGCGTTTTGGCTGAATTTGGTACGTAAACAGAAGTGAAGGTCTTTAACTTCCTTACAGACGTTGTGTCATGCACCTTTTTACGCTTTGTTCATCTGGATAGCCGAAAAACTGCCGAAATAATCTTGCCCCCTTCGAATCCTTCACGGTTACACCACGCTTTCGGAATGCTACTAAATCGTTCAGATGAACGGGTTTTTTTAAAGACACTAAATCTTGATTTCCTTGAAAAACCCAGCATCTGATGAACCAAGATTTCCCATGGTGACTGTTTGCACTGTTTACAAACTGTTGAGTCCATTTTCTGTCTCAAAACTCATTAATATTTGTTTGGAGGCCATGCCGAATCCAGTACGCTGCCTTTATAACACTGAACCGCAATAATTATTCCCGTTTGTTGAGTATCTTCTGTTTTCCTGATCATTACTGAAACTGATAAATTAATGACCTAATTAATAATATCTAACTGAAATTGTCAGTACGCAATCACGGTAGTATTAGTAGACTCGTGGTAGCATGCCTAATTAATAATATCTAACTGAAATTGTCAGTACGCAATCACGGTAGTATTAGTAGACTCGTGGTAGCATGTCAAAACAAGTAACGGTGAACGAGTACAATCTAGTTTTGCCTGTACATAATCGGATCAAAGTTAAAAACATATTCACAGATTGTTAACGAAAAGATTGCAGTTACATAACTAATTTTATCTATAAGTGGGTTAGATTTGTGTTGATTAAGGCGTAATCACTAATGCAGTAGCCCAATAAATGTCGAACAACATTATTAAATCACGGCTGAAAAGCGCATGTTGTAGTCGCGAGCCTGCAGTTCACATTACGTATCAGCACCAGTAGCACAACATCACGCGCAAAGATTTCTATACGAGGAACACATCAATGTAAGTACAGTAGTGGACTTGTATTCCCAGCTGTATAACTGTATTGTAGGCCTATTCAAACATTCTTATTTACCCCATGTCCATTTTATAGGCTTATATGGTTATGGTGTACAATTTTATTATTTTTTTTTTTTTTAGATACGTGTTTATAAGCGCCTTGAGGTGAATTCTTTTCGCGATTATCTGCTCTTTATAAATTCCTTTTATAATCATTTATTATTATTATTTTGGAACATCAAATGCTAATATGTCACGTTTACTAAACGGAGGCTCAGGCTCAGGCTCCAACTCTGTCATCCATATGCTGAAAATATAGGTTGTGTGTTTTTTCACAGAAAGCTGAAGCTCTGTTTTCCTTTTCCAACCAGAGTTATTTACCTCCAAACCACTGCTAAAATCCTATACTTTGATATACATTATTAATTTTTAGAATGGATTCACAAAATTGAACCGGTGCCTGAGCCTGAGCCTGAGCCTGAGACTCCGTTTTGAAAACCCCCACGGTGTAAAATAATGTTTTCATCTTTGATTATCCTGAATAGCTTAGCGAGGGAGGGAAGATTTCCAGGTACCTTTGGATAGCAAAAGGGCGGGGTTCTTTTTTTTTACTATTTCTTATAAAACGTTGTGAACATTGAAATGTGTATGTTGCTAGCTCTTGAAGATTCAACCCTGATCCGGTTGCCTGTAAATTGCCTGGTGTAAAATGTACTCAAAGGCATGATTGCAAAAACCTCTTTCTTTTTGTATGAAATCTCGCTTGATCTTTACGCTTTCTCAGTTAAACTATTGCAATAGGTACAAATCATCCTTTAGAACAGTTTTGCGCCCTGAAATGGGAAAGAATTTGAAAGCAATCCAAACTTAAACTGGAAATTCTAAAAAAAAAAAAAAAAAATGCCCTTTTTTCAAACTAGCTGGATCCGATCTGTTTGAATACCGCCCTCAGTTGAGCGAATTAGGACAGGTTTGTATGAAGTACAAAATAATGCACATACTAGGCATAATCATGCACATAATAATAGGCCTATAGAGTCTGGAATCGTTTTCGCAAAGCCTTACGATCGATCGTAACTCCAGTTTAATACTCGAGTTAGGAGGGATAACTAGATTACGAAGGCTGCTATAAGTTCTACGATTGATAGCAAGTTACAATGACTTTGGTGAAATCCTCCCCTGGTAACATTCGGCAACATTTCGTCATATTAACTCTACGTATCCTTCACTAACTACAATCTAACCTTAAAATACAACTAAATATTTCGTTATGTAAATAATTTGTAATACTACACCAACGTAGATAGGCATTCCACTAAATGCTCAAATGCCTAAACATTTGCTTTGATCAACTCGATCCAATAAAAACACTAAGTTAGTCATTAAGTATCAACATCTGTGATAAAGAATTTGACTTTATTTTTGTGCTGGACGGTGACTGAAAGAAAATATCGATTGCATACTTAATTTGATTTTAATTTTAAACACAGATACTAAAATGAAGTCCGTTTCAGTCCTACTACTTGTGGCTACAGCCATTCTTGCTTATCTGGGAACCGCTGATGCTGGTAAGTAAAGAAATACTTCTTTATATTTTTATACAGGATTGTGAAATTATTTCAGAGAAATTAGTTCTCTACAGCAAAGGCCTGTCCAGAAGCATCCAGAGTTTGTCGGTTAGTGTTATAAAGTTTAATTAAATTAGATTTAGGTAGTATCATACTTTGGTTTTTGTCAAAGAAGTACAGATTCATGGGCAAAAATATGAAGGAAGATACTGTCACAGTCATCTGTGAAAATTCCAGTCCCATACGATGCCCACTTTTTGAGACAATCGTGTAAAACGGCTACAGTATTTCTTAAGTCTTTTCTCTCTTTTTTTGGATCTTTTAAATGATCAAAAAGATGTTCGGTCGTTGTTTTACTAATTTCTGGAAAAATACACTATTTCAGGCGGGAAAATGTTAATGGTATGTTTCTACCACCACCATCTTTATACCATATAAGTTATACGTAAATCTGACTGGTGAACATTTCTATTTGGTTTCTTACCAAAGCATGATACTACCTTTAAAGCCAGTACAACACAGTTATTGTCAACTGCATAATACTTCAATTATGTCATCTAGGTGTGTCTGCATCCCACAGCCTACACACACATACATTGCTGAGTCAGAATTAGACATGTACAATGCTTCTATCGAATCAAGTCTTATTTCATTAAAGCTTACAATTTCTAAAAAGAAGTGTACTTTAGGAGACATTCCCATAGGTTCGTGCACAACCTTAACTTACCTATTTTCTAAACATTCTTCCCTTGACACAATTTATGTTCATATCGAGAACATTATCTGTTTTCTATTAATATGGACTTCAAAGTAATTATATCTTTAAAAGGTAGCTGGTACTTTAGGGAGAGTTTCCCATAGGTTCGTGCACAAACTTTACTTACCTATTTTCTAAACATCCTCCAAACCAATGAACTTGAAATTGACATGATTTATGTTCATATTGAGAGCATTCCCTGTCTTCTGTTAAATATGGACTTCACAATATGTCTTTAAAATGTTGCTGATACTTAAGGAAGCCATGTCCCCTAATTCCCGATGTCTCCCAAATGTTCACTTATTGAATGTTCACTCTCAGACTTGTGTGTCTGATGATGCACATAAAGTATACTCAAATAAAGGCGCTTACCCGATTTTTCTTAGGATACTGCAATAATATTTCAAGTTGCTAAAAAAAACATTCGCCAAATGTAAATGCAATGAGTTAAAAAATGCGGACAACTATTTGTGAATTTGATTTTACAAAATTGGACAAATTTTAAGAATTTTAATCGCTGATTAAAGGTTGTATCATACTTTGGTAAGAAACCAAAACAGAAATGTTCACAGATTAACGTATTTACTTTCAGGGTAGGAAGATGGTGCTGGTAGAAACATCCCGTTAAATTTTGCCCGCCTGAAATTGTGTATTTATCCAGAAATTAGTAAAACAACGACCGAAAATCTTTTTGATCTTTTAAAAGATCAAAAATAAAAGAGAAAAGACTTAAGAAATACTGTGGCTGTTTTTCACGATTTTCTCAAAAAGTGGGCACCGTATGGGACTGAAATTTTCACAAATGACTGTTACTGTATCTTCCTTGATTTTGTTGCCCATGAATCTGTACTTCTTTGACAAAAACCAAAGTATGATACTACCTTTAAGAACGAATTGATACTACCTTTAAGAACGAATCGCCGTAAGTTAACCTTCACTCGATTTTTTAGTTTTGATCAATATGTTTGTGTGTGGCCGTGCAATCTCATATGAAATCCTATTACATCAACAAGGTCCAAATGACTACATGTTTTCCCCGTGAAATTTGCAAGGTTGTGTCTTCTGTTTCAGCTTATAATAAGAGTTTATGCAAACCGTATTCCTTGCTAATATCAATTCCTCAGATCTCTCTGTGTGTGCACAAAATGCAATGATAAGGATACCTGTTTATTTTGTGCAGGGGCAGCTTACAGCCCGTTGGCTATACTTTTGGCATTGAGATGGAGATAATATCTTTCTCAAACTTAGCACTGGCCAAATTAATCCCATTGATTATGAATACAATAATAAAGATGAACGTGCTGAAATCAAAGCCACAGACGTCATACAGTTAAGCAAATCTGGGGCCAATTTCTTAGAGCTGCTTAGCACACACAAAAATTGCTTAGCACAAAAATGGTTGTCCAATAAAACAAACCACCATTGAAAATTCGATTTGATATTCGTGGTCAGCGAACAACAGCCACAGAGCAATTGCAAGTGATACATATCACATGGACATTTGGTTGTTAATCCTGTTTTTTACTAGACAGAAATGTCATGCTTAGCGAATTTTTGTGCTAAGCAGCTCCATGAAATTATTGGCATCTGGGCCCAATTTCATGGAATCTGTTACGGCCTATTTTTGTGCTTACATGTACTGCTACGCGTGAAATCTATTTCATAGATTCCGTAAGCAAGACTCTCGGTTAGCGAAGAATTTCTAGGGTAACCGTGATCATTTTCTGCTAACGCGCTGTCTTATGCATTCTGCACAAATTCCTTGCTTACCGTTACCAAAAAGGAAACTCTTCCGTGAAATACGCTAACCGTAACCAAACAAAATATGCTACCGTAAGCGAAAAACTTTTGCTGACAGTAACGGATTCCATGACATTGGGCCCTGGACTTGCATGGCTTTTGTATCGACTGAAGCCACCAGCGGCCATCTTACCGTGCCATTTACAATGCGATAACTCTTGTTGCCAGACGAATTTAACTAAAAATGGTTAGGATTTGCAAGGCCTCCAAACACAAATGATTGAGTTTGAGACAGAAAATGGACTCAACAGATCGTAAACAGTGCAATCAGTCGCCATTGGAAATCTTGGTTCTTCGGATTCTGGGTTTTTCAAGATTTAGACGTGTCTTTTAAAAATATCGTTCATCTAAACGATTTGGTAGCATTTCGAAAGCGTGGTGTAACCGTGAAGGATTCGGAGGAGGGGCAATTTAATTTCGGCCGTATTTCTGCTATTCAGATGAACAAAATGTCAAAAAAGGTACATGAAACAACTTCTGTAAGGAAGTTTAAGACCTTCACTTCTGTTTAAGTACCAAATTCAGCCAAAAACGACATCTTTTGTAACACATGAATAACACGGCTTTCAGAACTTTGCTCCTTGACTATAACGTCTGTAGCTTCATTTATTGATCGTTTATCTACCTCATTCTGTTTTGCACTTTGCCCGTCACACAGGTGCCTGCAACAGCTGTGGGTGCATCAACGCCTCCCCGACCGAGCGGTGCATGAACGGCTACTGTCGCATGAGCCGCGGTACGGCCATCTGTATCTGTGATTCTGGGTACCAGGGCAACCGCTGCCAGAACCGGGTGGCATCCGCTCCCATTGCCGTAGTGGGTAAGCTGCAAGATTTATCTCAGTGCTTAGTGAAATCCAGCACAGGATACTTTTCCTTGACCATTTTCATGCCTGAACCGCTGAAAAGGTGAAAGAAACATGCAGGTCCTTTAATGCATATTGCCATTGAAGTAAGCTATAACATCCACAGGCAGCTTGTCAACAGTATGTGATACTTGATGTTTTATCAGTTTTGTCTGTTGATATCTGGGGACATACTAAGTATTTTGGCGGGATGAACAGTCATCGATCAAGGTTAATGTCATTTAGTGACTTCACTCATACTGTAACATCCGCTCTCCTTTTATTACCCTATCATTTGCGATGATGTTCAAGAATTTTGTTCTTAGTTTGAAGGCAAATTTCTGAAACATAGAAAAACGTTATTTCAAAGTCATAGATCAAAATGGGGATTTTCCTTTTTGTGCCATTTAAATCCAATTGTTCAAACATCTATGCCTCCGTTTCGTAGACGCCCTACTATCTTGTTATACTTCGTCTTCCGCGACAGCTCTCAAACAGTATCTTAGAATACTGCCCTCTATTGATCAAAACAGTCCTAGTTTTGATTTCGATTCCCATTACTACCAAAACTAGTCATAAGATTTGCTTCTTGATTTTTTTACCATCCGTCGGTTCTGTGGGTCATTTATTTTTTTCTTGGTATGCCCCGTCAGGTTTCAATGATGGGACTTGATCCGAGACTCACCAAAATTTTAACCATCACTCAACGAGGGGACTCATCGACTTCTATGTTGTGAAAATGGAACAATTTATTAGCACAGAATACGCCATCGGCTCACCTTTCTTACTTGATGAGGTTTATTAATGGGTCTCGTTTAATGAGGCATTGTGAATATTTTATAAAGGCAGCTGCAAGCAACATGATGATCTGTAGTCATCAATAGGAGAATGTGACATTTGGTTCAATTACAGTATGTCCAGGACAAAAGCAAAGATGTAAAAAATTTATTTGAAATGTAGGCTGTCATTTTTTTCAGGTTACCGTGCGAGAGTATAATTTCCTGTTAAATTCGTTCTTCTCCATTTTGGTTCAATCCTTTATATTATGCTCCGTCCCACTCTTGTCTAGCACGGTATTATCCTCGTTGTTTGATGTTGCTTTGTATTGGTTGACTGACTGGCTGGCTCTTCAGTTGGTCGGGGAGTCGGCTGGTCGGCTGGTCGGCTGGTTGGTTGGCTGCTTGGCAAGTTGGCTCGTTGGCTGGTTGGTTGGCTGGTTGGCTGGTGGGCTGGTGGGCTGGTGGGCTGGTTGGCTGGTTGGCTGATTGGCTGGTTGGTTGGCTGGATGGCTGGTTGGCTGGTTGGCTGGTTAGCTGGTTGGCTGGTTGGTTGGTTGGTTGGCTGGTTGGGTTGGTTGGCTGGTTGGCTGGTTGGCTGGTTGGCTGGTTGGCTGATTGGCTGGCTGGTTGGCTGGTTGGCTGGTTGGCTGGTTGGCTGGTTGGCTGGTTGGCTGTTTGGCTGGTTGGCTGGTCGGCTGGTAGGCTGGCTGGTTGGTTGGCTGGTTGGCTGGTTGGCTGGTTGGCTGGTTGGCTGGTTGGCTGGTTGGCTGGTCGGCTGGTCGGCTGGTCGGCTGGTTGGCTGGCTGGTTGGCTAGTGGGCTGGTTGTCTAGTTGGCTGTTTGGCTGGTTGGCTGGATGGCTGGATGGCTAGCTCCCCGGCTGGATGGCTTGTTGGCCGGCTCCCCTGCTCCCCTGATGGATGGCTGGTTGGTTGGCTGGCTGACTAGTTCCTCTGACCAGATTCCCTCTCCCAGCTCCCCCGCTAGTCTCTAAGTCAGATAGCAGTATGAGGAAAAAGTACTCCAATATCCAACTCCAACTCCAAAAAAAATTTGGCTGATTGGCTGGCTGGTTGGCTAGTTGGCTGGTTGGCTGGTTGGCTGGTTGGCTGGTTGGCTGTTTGGCTGGTTGGCTGGTCGGCTGGTCGGCTGGTTGGCTGGTTGGCTGGTTGGCTGGTTGGCTGGTTGGCTGGTTGGCTGGTTGGCTGGTTGGCTGGTTGGCTGTTTGGCTGGTTGGCTGGTCGGCTGGTAGGCTGGCTGGTTGGTTGGCTGGTTGGCTGGTTGGCTGGTTGGCTGGTTGGCTGGTTGGCTGGTTGGCTGGTCGGCTGGTCGGCTGGTTGGCTGGCTGGTTGGCTAGTGGGCTGGTTGTCTAGTTGGCTGTTTGGCTGGTTGGCTGGATGGCTAGCTCCCCGGCTGGATGGCTTGTTGGCCGGCTCCCCTGCTCCCCTGATGGATGGCTGTTTGGTTGGCTGGCTGACTAGTTCCTCTGACCAGATTCCCCCTCCCAGCTCCCCCGCTAGTCTCTAAGTCAGATAGCAGTATGAGGAAAAAGTACTCCAATATCCAACTCCAACTCCAAAAAAAAATCTCCAAACCAAAACTTGCCAAGAGGTTAACCACAATCCATCATAACCTAAGTATTGTTAATATGTTCTTTAATCTGCAGCCAATGCCTGCCAGCCGAACCCGTGCCAAAACGGTGGCTTCTGCAGCACCTCCTCCGGTGGATCCTACTATTGCTGGTGTACCGCCAGATACTCAGGACTGAACTGTCAGACAACAGGTAAAAAAACTAACAAAAGTGCGCTCAACTCGATCGAGCTACTCCAAAAAGAAAAAAAAAATCCGAGTGGAAATAAATAATTTGTGAATAGTTATCACATGCCAACCTCCTTTGATCCGTTTCCGCGTAACAGCCCCTTTTCTATATATGTCCACCTTTTATTCTCTATTTCAAAGCTTCTGAATGGTATCCCCTGGCGAAACTAACACATCTTGCTTTTTTTAAGAATTATGGTGTGAATATCCATTCAGTGCCGGAGAAAAGTGTCATCAAAAGCCTCATTGCTTTGTACAGAGGCTGATGCGACCAGACATTATTATGAATAATTAATGAGTGTTCGGTTGCAGGTGGCGATATGCTATCAGGCTCACCTCAGTTGTCGGCATTATTAGGTGTTTTTATTTATTGCACTGTCGTGTCATGGGTTAGTAATTGGCTCACAGTTAAATCCATATCAAATGTATAATTTTTTTCTTTATCCTTGAAGCTTACAAAAACACTTGCCTGTTCTAAATTGCAGATGACCCATGCACCAATAACGTGTGCGCCGCCAACGAGCGCTGTGTGCCGTGGACTGTTGGGAATAACTATTGGTGTATTTAGTGTAAAGAAGTTCACATGAGACAGCTTATTAAGAACCGCTTATTGGTGATATCAGCAACTAAATATCGAGAAATGCACCGGTTTTTATTTGGTTAAACTTTAAATGCCAAGTACAGCAGATAAAAGGAGATTTATAAAGTTACCATACAACTATTTGAATGTACACACTACACAACCTACTGCTATTTGTTCAACTTACATGCAATAGGTTGGATTGACCATGAGGTTGTTTATAAAATCTTCTGTATATGAACTGATTAAGTAACTCTGTTAGTCAAGGTGATATTGAGGAAATATTGAGACTAGAAAAGAGAAGCAGTGATACTGCCCTCTATCGGTATTTGATTGCAAGCTATGAGTTTGATTTATTATTGCGCAGGAGACTTTCACAGTGGTTTGGGGCACGTGCCAACTACTGGGCTGGACACTTTTATGGAGTTTAAGAAAAGAAAGCACGGTTTATACGTATTCTCAAGGTAGTAACTTTGTAAGCTTAGATAGATAAATTGCTACATCACCAAAATAATACTGGGAGGCCGTGTCCGACCGACCTGGGCTTCCAGAGCTACGGCTAGGTCTATTGTCTTGGTGTCTCCACGTATTTCCAATGAAACGAAGACCTAGACGTAGCTCAAGACAACAGATTCGGTCAACTTTCTGTGATGACAGCTTCGAATGTTAAAGGGCGCCACCGTGCGGCTGGTATTTACGTGTTACCAAAGGAATTGTCGTTAGCTCATAATGAAAAAGATAAAGCTATGTAACTGGTTTATAATAAAGGTTGCTCACTGAAAAAAACATCACTGGTAATCGGCCTACTTATGTCATGTGTACCGTTGTCTGATAAAGGCTTTGATGGGATTTCCTAGTCGGCTTCTTCAGAAGTTGTGCTTGACCGGTTTTGTATCGCCGGTTTCTAATCATGTGTGTCATTTTATTTGTATAATCTGTGCATGGTTATTTAGGCCTCATCAAAATCCCTCCCGTTAAGAGATCATTTAAAGGTATTGTGACGCAACGAGAACGGACACAGTCACAAAGGAATATCACGAATGTCTTTATCTGAAGTATGTGAAGCACTAATTAATTAAGTCGAGATAATTAGAAATTAATCAGCCGAATCCAATATCAAACGTTTTAATAACAGTAATACGCAGAAACAATTAACTGATAAACTATCAGATTGTTTTAAATAATACATGCATATGTAATAACAAAATCATCATTTGTACACAGTATAGGTGTCCTAGTTATTTTTAGCAGTTGGTGGATGCATTATTTTCAAAGTAGTTCAAGGGCGCCGTAATGCAAAATCAATTATTGGTGGTTTAAAGTTGTCTTCTGAAAAAAAAATGTAGTTGAAAGATTTTGTGCTGGGTATATTCTTTGGCACGCTACTCATTTCCTGTTAAATGTCGTATCATACTTTGGATTTTGTCAAAGAAGTACAGATTCATGGGCAACAATATCAAGACAGATACAGTCGCAGTCATCTGTGAAGATTTCAGTCCCATACGGTGCCCACTTTTTGAGAAAACCCAGTGAAAAACAACCACAGTATTTCTTAAGTCTTTTTTCTTTTATTTTTGATCTTTTAAAAGATCAAACATATTTTTGGTCGTTGTGTTACTAATTTCCGGATAATTACACCATTTTAGGCTGGAAAATGTTAATGGTATGTTTCTACTACCACCATTTTCATACCCTGTATAAAGGTATACGTGAATCTGTGAACATTTCTGTTTTGGTTTCTCACCAAAGTATGATACTACTTTTAAATGACGTGGTCGAAATTCCGCTGCAGTACTTAATCCTTGTCGCTATGACTTCACCGTCCGTTATCCTCATCAACCCCCAGTCCAACTCCCCACATACTCCCACCCCAAAGCACCCTCCCCTCTCCATGATAGCTTCTTCGGAGTGGCGTGGAAATTAATTTCAATTCAGTGCAATTGGGCCCGTTGATTAATTACCAGCATTCCTGTGATTATAGGTAGATGATTATGGTTGGGGAGGGGATTTGGCCTATCTATCTCAAGGACCCCTATCTCATCCCTTGGTGGATTCGTCACCGGCCGGCTCCGTGTCTCTTGTCCGCTCGCCGGTTACGAAACGATACTGATCGCCTTCCGAGGTCAAAACCATCTGGAGTCAACCGGCCGGCCGGTCGGGCTGGAAATACGGCCCCTGTGATCGCTTATGCGTAAGACCTAGCTCAGCTATTCCCGTAATAATTTTCCAATTCTCCAAGTTGTCTGTACATGTATTTCCCACCATACTGTATAACAGGGGCAATTTACACAGGATTAGCGGGATATTTGTGAAAATCAGAGAAGCGATTCCATCCAACTGTTTGATCGATTCTGCGGTTGTATATTATTTACTGGCTTGACACTTTATAGCTAGGCTTATACGTATATTTTTGTATTATT
This sequence comes from Astropecten irregularis, assembly GCA_963971285.1. Classification (NCBI taxonomy): domain Eukaryota; kingdom Metazoa; phylum Echinodermata; class Asteroidea; order Paxillosida; family Astropectinidae; genus Astropecten; species Astropecten irregularis. The sequence continues at coordinate 11,313,670 of OZ020254.1, forward strand.
ATTAAGTGTCTAAGTCTGTGAAATTGCAACTGGGTTTCTAAGCCTCGTTTTTAAAAGTCCCTTCACCTGAGTGTTCTAATCAGAGCAAGCAGCGGTGTTCTCACTAATTACTGGAACCGGCTTGGTATTTGAGATTTGTGTTTAATACTTTGGCCCTGACCAGTCCATCCTAGATTTCCAGGCTATACAATAAGTCCAAGAATTGGCCTGCAATGATTTCAGAATTGTCCACTCTTGTTGATGTTACTCCAGAAGACTTGCTCTTTTTACGAGTAATAGTCAACAGTACTGTCGAGTCCACGTTTATAATCACCAAAACAGACACAAGCAAGCTTTGGCATAGGCCTACTTGGTAAGGACGCCACAAACAGCAGTGCGTCCTAGTCTAACTTTAACGATCCTATAGACATGTTTGGCTTTAAAACAAAAGACAAATATTTTGATTCTACATTTTCTGCTGTTGTTGCTGCAAGCTACTATTGATGCTGTTGTTGTTGCTGCTGATGCTGCTGCTGATGATAATGCTGTCGTTGCTCTTTCTCTTGCACGTGCTCTTGCTTTTGTCACTGCTGGAGTTATTGCTGCTGCTGTTGCGTTTGCTGTCACTGTTACAGCAGCTGTTACAGCAACAGTTACAACTGTTACTGGTGCTGTCGCTGTTACTGTTGATGTTGATGTTACCGTTGCTGTTGCTGTTGTTGCTGCTGTTACAGTTGCTGTTGATGTTACTATTGCTGTTCCTGTTGTTGTTGGTGCTGCTGTTGCTGTAATTGTTGGTGTTACTGCCGCCGTTGATGTTGCTGCTGCTGTTACTTTTGTTGTTACTGTTGCCGTTCCTGTTGTTGATGTTACTGTTGCTGCTGCTGTTGATGTTACTATTGCTGTTGATGTGACTGTTGCTGTTGATGTTACTGTTGTTGTTGTTGCTGCTGCTATTGCTGCTGCTATTGCTGTAATTGTTGGTGTTACTGTTGCCGTTGCTTTTGTTGCTGCTGTTACTGTTACTGTTACTATTGCTGTTGATGTTACAGTTGTTTCTGTTGCTGGTGTTGTTACTGTTGGTGCTACTCTTGCTGCCGCTGTTGTTATTTTGCTGCCATTGATTTCCCTTTTATTGAATCCTGCATAATATCTACGGATATTAAACGCTTGTTTTGGCAGTTATGCGATACAGACAGTGAAGTGTTAATAAAAATTCCACTCGAGCGCCGTCTCATAATCGCCCCTAGCCATTTGATTGGCCAATGCTGGTTCTAAAAATTTTCCACCGCACCCAGAGTTAATGTTGTCAGTCGTACAAAGAATTAGAAATCTCGTAACCACATCGCACTTTAATAAAAGCCGTATAAATTCGGCTGATCTCTTTTACAAATCAGACCCCGTCTGGAGCCGGTTTGGCCTTTATTTATTGCAATTACAGGCGAACATGTTGATTTGTCGGGCATGAACCGTTCTTAGCAGAACGGTGCAAGTAGTCAAACTTGATCAATCCTACTCTAGTTGCGGACTCATACGCCGTATATTGGAAAGCATTCTGTTCTGTTTTAACTGGGGAGTGATTGTGCTTACAGGATTAACGTTTTCTTTTTTCTCCTTCTTTGTTTTCCCTCTTGCTTAAAAGCTTTCCACCTGAAAGTTGTGTTTGCCATCTCGAGAGATGGATTGGGAACTATTCTTCAATTATCTCAGACAGTTCGTGGTGTGGCACTTGTTCGGCGTCATTCCATTAATTTGGTGACGTGAAAATAGCATTATATGTGTTTTTTTCCCCTGAAATTTTGCTATAGTGTCTACATCTCAGACGTGTCTTGGCTTTTCATAACCACCCCCCTTCAAGAGTACGTGCTGCCATGTGAGCAAATATAATAAATGAACTTGTCCTGGGGCTCAGAGTAGCCTGACTTTTTTTTTAGGGGGGTCGACTGAAATTAAACATGCAGTGACTAAACAAATTGGGTTAGTGCAATGCCACATCATTGTTGCTCATACGACACTGATGACGTCATCTCACCAGAATTTATAGATGACTGAGTGCGATTCTGAGAAAAGGGTTGGCTGAATATCAAAAGGCTCGTGCATCTTTTGTGCATTTTCCCCGGTTCGGTCACGGATGAGACGAGAAGGTGGTGCAACCCTTGGCGAGAGAGCAGGACAAAATCCCTTCAGAGATGATTGCTGATTTCAATCATGTACGGACCTATCAAGCAGGTACATAAGCTCGGTGTAGAGACTCCCAAACCAACTCATTTGATTCATTTCCAAAAAGTCATCCGTCAGGACACCCGTGTCATCAGTTGGTGCATTATCCCCACTGGACTGCTATTCTGGTCCTTGAAAACGAGAAAGTCGAGTATTTGGGAAAACACATTTGGAAGATTTCAACAAACTTAATCGTAACTGACTATATCAGTCGTAGAGGACTAATGATGCATTGCAGCGCTTCGTAGAGTACGATGGGTTATCCTTCGTAACTCAAGTTACGATCGATCGTAGGGCTTCGTGAAATGAACCCCTGATCTGCCATAATGTCAGAAGATCACACGTTTTCGGATCAAATTTATATACATGAAGAGGACAACAAATTGCCCCAAAAAACATCCTTCACCCAACCCGTCTATCGAGTTCTGACCAAATTATATAAACACACCATTCAAACCATTTCTGCGTTTGAACAGTGATTTTGTGCATATTCGCCTTGACTTGTGTAAAATGATTTGGTAACTGTTTTACCCTTTTCTAAAGGAACATAATAACCACAGGCCTACATGTTTGTAATAGATTCTCAACCATGATTCTCAACCATGTCAACTTACAACGTTTTGAGCAAACCTGTGAACAATCCCGCTTGCTCAAATTTCAACAACTTTCTGCTGATATTTTGATAAAAATACAAGTTGTAGCACCAAGGAGGTGCACATATAATGAACATCATTGTGCAAAGATGAGTAATCTCCTGGCTAGGAGATGGTGACCTGCGAATTTGACAGCCTACTGAGCCCGGGCCTATAAAGTGTGGCCTTGTCAGGTTGCTTTTTTACTTTTCCTGGTAGGGCATAGTGATAGGGTTACCAACACCAAGACCACCGAATGAATCATGTTCTTTTTATGCTGTTCTTTTGCTCCACTTTTTAGATCTTTTATTGCAACTTGCTTCAAGCATTATGTTTTTGGCCACTTTTCTTCTTAAGTGATGTTTTCATCAGGTCTCAGAATTCAAGTTAAAAAATTAATTAAAAAAAAGCCATATGAACGAAACAAAAGGTACAGTACAGGATTGGTAACATACCCTTACAGAAATGTTCATGGATTTACGTATAACTTTCAGGGAATGAAGATGGTGGTAGTAGAAACATACCGTTAAAATATTTCCGCCTGAAATGGTGTATTTATCCAGAAATGAGTAACACTGAAACTAGTTTTGATATCGGGGTAAAATCAAAACAATTCTTTATGCTTTATAAGAAAGAATTTAGTTGGGTTTTTGCTATGTTTGCGTGACTAAAATTTGCACAGTTTTATTATATCAATAATCATGTACAAGCTGGATCAGACAAAGTGTGAGTGCTATTCTGTGACCTTTACCAATCATGTATTATACCTTTAAAGATAATATCAAAAACAGACTCATTGGCAAAAATAACAAGGAAGATACAATACAAATCATCTGTGAAAATTTCAGTCCCATACGGTGCCCCCTTTTGAGAAAACAGTGAAAAACGGCCACAGTATTTCTTAAGTCTTTTTTTGATCTTTAAAAGATCAAGATGATTTTCGGTCGTTGTTTTACTAATTTCTGGATAAATACACCTTTTCAGGGGGAACTTTTTTTAACGGTATGTTTCTACCACCACGATCTTCATACCCTGTAAGTTATAGGTAAATCTGTGAACATTTCTGTTTTGGTTTCTTACCAAAGTATGATACTACCTTTAAGTGGCATTAATATGAGCGATGACACGTGAATGGCTGGATTTCATATCAGTTAATAGTTTTATAGAGAAGTGTTGGAACATACGCTTGGACGAGGCACGGCGACCAAGGCTAAGACAACACAAACTGATCGCATGTGATAAACATGCCACCTCACCTGCTCAATGCTCATTCCGTATTGATTTTTTTTCGTTTGTTTCATAAAATGCATCTCCAGCAGTTTATTTGATTGGAAATTCTACACCTTTGATATATCGTACGTTTATTCCTGTATCAGGAAATTAATCAAATTACGTCTTTGTGCAGGGCTGCGAAAACACTTTGGTTTTAACATATCGCAAGCTGCATCTAGTATTGTCTATATTATGGGAATTTCACTCAAGTGTACGGTGACCGGTAAGGACCATATAACTGCATGCAACAAAAACGATAAAGCACCCATTATTCAACCGATCCGACGGCACAATATACTGTTCGCCATTACTGCAGTGTCCCCACCTGCCTTTTGTCCGGCAACAAAATAAGTTACGCACCGCCCCACTCTATAATTATAGGGTATATGTCCCATGATTGGGGGACGTACACCCTGCAATATAGAGTGCAGCGGACGTAAATTATGTTGTTGCCGGACAACATACGGACGATGACACTACAAATATGGCGGGTGTTTCCTACCTACAAGGCTTTCTCTAATGCGCAGGATCACGATCACGAATCCTGCGGATCCGGATCCTATTTTAGCGTACCATGCATAGGACTTGGATCCCTAAATCTGGGATCCTTTCCGTTAAAATAACAGGCCCCTGGTCTCGCCATCGGATCGGTGTATACGCGGGCACGTTTTCAAAATTGTATACGGTGGCCCTCTAGTGTCATTTACACGGCAAAGTTGCACGAATAAGTCGCATGGACGCCGTGGCCCAATCTGTCATTACCGACTCGATGAATCAATTGTAATTAAGTTAAAGGGTTCTTTTTCTGTCTCCGTCTTCTTGTTCTGTTTTTCTGTGTTATCTTCTGTGTTATCTTTTTTTCTTTATAGTCAGACCACCGAATGGCCATTGTTTATAGCGTAATTTAACCTTGGCGGTCTGGCGTCAGACTCGGGGGAGGGGAGCCTCGATCCAATCATTAAAAGATCAGCCAGGGGAGACAGTGTGGTGTCTGCTTGCTTTATATACCTTCATCCACGGTCGATTTAACGTTCTTTCTTTATTTCTTCAATTTATCATCGGATATTCTAGATTGGTGCGTGCCGTATTGCGTATTATACAAACTGTGTATGACCGTATATACCATCACCTTGGCTTTGCATTTTCTCCTTCGTTTTAATTCAATTAAGCCCATGCAGGATAGACTGTTTCTCATCGAGTGTATAATAATGTGTAATACAGATTTAAGACCTGGAACCATCCCTGTTTAGGTTGATGTGATTAGGGGCGAGGCTCGTATTTTACACGGGTCAAAGCCAGGTAAATGACCGCGTTGTATACTGGCCACAGTTGTTTTGGTATGGAGCGTATATTTTTGCAGGCACAACCCGATGAAACTCGTTGTGAAAAAAAAAAACTGATTTGACACGTAGGACAATCCACGTGGAAAATATAAGAGCCACCTCCTCGAATGCTTGTTCATGTTCGATAATGTTTCTGCCGTGTTGCACGTTGGGATATTTGCTTTAATGCGCGCTTGTCTGAGTGGCGATGAAAGATGGTTTTGTAATTTACAGTTTGCTGCAAGAATGTGTATCCATGTTTGATGTTGATGATTTTGCCCATAACAAATTTTAGAGATAGCTGTTTAAGAAACAGTACGTGGGTTGGTTTCACCAAATTCATCGTAACTTGCTATCAATCGTACGATCTTTGATTCATTGCAGCCCTTACATAGGATAGGCCATCTACGATGGGTTATCCTTCGTAACTCAAGTTACGATCGATCGTAGGGCTTCGTGAAATCGACCCCAGGATTGGTAACATACCCAAACAGAAATCTACAAAGATTTACGTAAAACTTTCAGGGTATGAAGATAGTGCTAGAAACTTACCATTAAGATATTTGCGCATGAAATGGTGTATTTATCCAGACGGAGTAACAACAAACACCACAACTTTTTTTTTATTATGGCAAGATAAAAAAATCCTTCTTTATGAATGATAAGAAAAATCAAGTTGGGTTTTCGCTATTTTTCTCGTGAATCAGATATCCGATTGAGCTCAAATGTTCACAGGCTTATTATTTCATGTGCGTGCTAGATTCGACAGTCAGAGTGCGAGTGACATTCTGATACCTTTACCAATCATGTACATGTATTATACCTTTAAACGGTATGTTGTGCAGTGAGCGGGTATTTTTTTCGCTTAACGAATTCCTACGTAGTTACCGCTATACTGATAAATGTATTGCTCCACGTCTTCACATAGATACGACTTAAAAAGCCGCATCTGCACGATAATACCACATGTATAATATAATAATGTGTAGGCCTACATAAATACAGTTTTAAACATATGGATTCCACTCATGGCACGTATTTGTCTGGTTTTAGCATTTAGAAGTCGCTTCAAAATGATGCACAAATAATGTAATTAAATTACTGTTTTATAAGAAATGTAATTCGTAGCTATGACGTCATAGAGACAGCATTTTAAAGGGCACTCCATGCATGTGAGTTCATTATGGTTTGCATTCGATGCTTGCTTTTACATTAAAGGCATGAAACTATTCACCATTTTGAGTAGATAGGGATGAATATTCCTGATAACAAAATGACAATGCTAGCAAATTCTGCAATAATCACACTGTTCACTGCATGCTTTACTACACGACTAAGAGCACGAAGAGTAATGCTCCATTTTTACACCCTAGTTTGTCGCTATACCCGTGTGACTGACAAGCCGCTTTATTAAGTTAGATTGCATGGACGGCCGCCTTAATAATTCAGTTGTGTGCTGCAAAAGTGATCACGAAGTAACTTGATAGTATGTCTTGGCCCTCCAATAGACCGAATTATGTGGAAATAGCTAGAATATCCAGCTCAAACGATATCGGATTATTGGCGCTGCGCCCCGCTCGCTGCCCGTACGTCATTTTGTACGTCGGTAGCTATATTTAGACCTTGATGCAAAAAAGGAGGGAAAAAAACCCTTCCAGGATATTGCCATCGGAATTATGTCTTTTCATTGAAACCATGGCAACGCAGGTTATCGACACTTGAACAAGACTTTCTCCTGCTCTAGCTTGAGCCCACTTGAGCCATCCGAGACGCATGAAAACTGATACAGATTTGAGAGGCTCCCATGCCAGCCCCCTTCGTAATAATTACAATATTAATATCCTTCTTATACAGCTCTCCAAGTTCCATGCTTGTTATTCTCTGGGCCCCGTTATTCAGCACTATATAGCTCCTTTAGAAATTCTGTCGTCCTACAACTAAACTAGTCCCTTATTTATACACTGCGATAAGCAATCTCACTTATAACGGTATTGGTGCGACTTATGCATTTTTCATTTGACGAATTTGACGCACGCTGGCGTTGAAGTGCATTACATTGCCAGACGTGACGGGCCGGCGTGAATGCGTGTACAAATTAAGACTTCACCACTACTGTGTGCTTGCTTGTGAATACAGTTATTGTGAGGAGCCAGCGGAGAGACCGTAGCTTCATCCTCATGAGGAATATTTCTATACCCGAATCTCGCCGTTCCCGCTGCTTTCGTAGAATTAAATTTGCGTCGAAGTAAACGTCTAACTTTTCTCAACTGCTTTGGTGATTTTTGATTTTTTTGACGTGCCATACAATTGTCTCGCGTGACATCTTGGCGGGAAAAAAAAGAGATTGGAAAAAAAAAAACTACTTTGAGTTTCACGTTACTTGATCACATAGACAGATTTCGCTTCGTTTTCTGAGAAAAGAATGATGAAAATGGCATGGATACCTCTTGTGACTCGCTAAGATGCCCAACAAAAAAATGTGAAGAGCCACCGTGAGGATAGCGCGTCACATTTCGCGTAAGCAGATCGTGTCTCGTATCTGCGACCAAATTTTCTTTGACTTTTACGGAGTCAATTTAGGAAAAAGGTTTGTTGGTTCAGCCAGGGCAACTAAAAAAACGAATACAGAGCAGCGAGTGCCATGATTGGAGAAACACACCCTTCACACCTGAATTAGTACACAAACCGAAGCTTTAATACGTCAAAGACGCACAAGACGCAGTGTTATTTATCTGGAAGTTTTTATACAGTTCCTATCATCACTCAGTAAATTGTGAAGTGACGCGCGCGTCTCAAAAACGCACTTAACACGTTAATATGAATATGTGGCAGAACAAATGAAAGACAAGAACACAGAAGACATCTAAAAGTTTGCCGTAATACGGGCGATAATATTTAGTGCGCCACTAAGAGTTTGCAATGCGTTGGCCAATCACATTGCGCGGAATCTGTCGACCCTTTCCAGACGCGCATTATTTTGGTCAAGAAATTCAGTGAATTGTGATTGGGGGCGGCAAATGCATTTAAAACCGTTGGTGGCGCACTTTATGAATATTGTCCGTATGCATGAGTAAAGGGTGCACCCAAGTAAATAGGGCCAAAATCCGTCCGCCGAGCTCATTAATAAAAGTTAAGCACTCAATATATTTTAAATAAGAGAGTTGTGAGAGCTATGAAAATGAAGGATTGAAGAAATATGGCACTGGACCTCCTGCCTGGACTCTGGGCTTCCATTTGTGACCATTTTTGATGCAATTGGGTGAGAAAGTGGGTCTATTTCAGCCGCTTTGCAGGGGGATGTTTTTTTGAAAATTGCTTCTTTGACTGGAGTGATCCATACCTTGTTTTAGGGGTGTTCAGCTGAGAATGAGTATATCTCAAAAATTCAATGGTCACCCTACCATAAATTGAAAAGAAAATGAAAGGTGACATGTTGGTCATCATTTTTCTGTGTAACTTGAACAGCTGTGAGAGTTCTGTATATTTTTAAATGATTTTTGAAGTTTGATGATTTATCACTGTTGTCTATGGGAGTTTATTTACTTGGGTGCAACCTATAGGGTGCATTCGTTTACTGGTCGACACCAGTCAACCTCGTCCCCACTCCCTCGCTTGTTTTGTGCAGTATAGCACGACCATTCCCAGTAAGGGCTGACCCGTGTTTAGCTAAGCGAATGCACCCACACTGTTACTTTCGTTATCTCTCAAGGGTAATCCCTCATCGGTCAGACTCCATATCCGGCCTTGACCACATCGGATGAAAAAAAAAGTCTAATCGCCCAACGAGCCAAGGAAAGCCAAATTGATATAAATAAACTTACCATGGCGTCGGATTACCTTTCTCGATTGAGTTATCATTTATCATCAGTGAAACCGTTACGGGGCAGCTCAACACAGAATATTGGCCCGATTTTAATTTTCCTTCACTGTAATTCATGCCAAACAAAACAAGCTCAAGTTGACAGTAATGACTCATTTTGAGATGAAAAATACAAACACAAATAATATGGGCATTTGACGAGACTTGGGCAAGGTCGTGCGGCATCTCATTGCCCATGAAACGAGATATGAAGGGAAGAAGAAGAAAAAAAACCTAGTCGGCGGATGACAATATTACAGGAGTGCTGTCTGCAGTGTGTGACGGATGAAATTTGAAACTGGTTTCGATTTTAATGGAGTATGCCTAAGTGAACAAAATGTTGCCTCGCGGACGGCGAGCTCGCTTGCAGCGGCTATGAAATAACACCCCGGCCTTTTCGCTCATTCCACGGTGCCAGGTTTATATTATACACACACGGGGCCCCGACGTGTAATCATAAATATTTTGTTTTGTGATAAATGAACGGGTGTAATCAGGATAATACAGGATGCTGAACGCATTACTGGCTAAGTGAATGCATTAATCATATACAGGCGAGAGTCAATGATGTAAACATGTTTATCCTGTTGGAAAATATCTTTAATTACTTTAAAACCATAAAGAGCGACTTTTCAGTTGTACATGTCAGTGAGTGATGATATCCCATTATCATAATTTGTATTTGAGCGCATTAATTTTTATACAATTTTCTTGGCATGTTTTTCTTTGTCATATCGTAAAGAGCGCCCTCATTTTCCTGAGACGTAATATAGATGATACAAAGGGCGTTTACGAAACGGAGGCTCAGGCTCCGGCTCCATTTCGTGAATCCATTTTAAAATAACGGGTATCAAAATAGAGGATTTTGGCTGCAGTTCGGAAGTAGATTCTCTGGTTTGAAAATGAAAACAGAGCTTCAGCTTCAATGAAAAACCACAACCTATATTTTCAACATATGGATGTCAGAGTTGGAGCCTGAGCCTCCGTTTTGTAGACGCCCTTAATAACATTAGGAGGTTTTAAAAAGAAAAGAAAACATTGAAAAAGTGAACAAAGAAAAATTGACTGGAGGGGAATTTGAACCAGCGACCTCCGGAAAACCATAACAAAAACTATGGTCATTTGATGTTAAGAAAACATATTGAAATACCATAATTATTGGTTTATAATGGATCAAGATATTAGTTGTTTTTCTTTTCAATTTGCGATTCTTGGATTAATCGAATCCAAGTGGAATGACTTAAACGCCATAATTGTTTATTCCTTTGGAGACTCTGAACCTGAATGCCTTTAAAATAAGTGGCTCTCTGGAAAGTAGAACAATATTTTCTTTTCGTGTCACGGCCCCGTTTTCCCCATCCTTCCTCTGACAAACAAAATCTGTGCCATCCTTTCCCTGTAGCTGAATATTGAGACTATATACAGACGATACACGGACCCGTGTTTTATTTGGAATAAAAGTCAGCTGGAAAAAAGCCTACGGGTGTCGGTTAACCGACCCAAAAAATTTGGGACATGAAAAAAAAAAAAAAATTGGAATGGAATTTGTAGGCTCATTATTTCTGGTTATCCAGCGGCTGTTTGCCTATACCATGAGCGGTGATTGTGGGGTTGATAGAGGCGCACGTGGGGTGGGGTGCAGGGGGTGGGGAGGGGGTTGGTAATGTTAAATGTGTCTCAGCGAAGCATGTGCTGGCTTATTTTTGTCTTGGGTTGTGAAAAACAGAAGGATGAGCGGGGTATCCGTCCGGAGGAAAAATCCAGATAGATCCTTCAGTCTTCTAGTCTCATGGTGCTCCTTAAGGGCTGAACAATCCCATGGATATTCCTGCTAGTTGCCTCGTCTGGCTGGGTGATTAGTCCTCAACCCCCACGCCTTATGTCCCTGGCCATTTTTCTTTCCAACTTACCAATCTTTGGTTTTTATTCTTGGCCTGGCTGACTAGCTGGCAAATAGGGGAGCTTTAGAGAGAGAGACGATCATGGGTCGTATAGCCCCCGCAGACTTTTATAAATATATTCTCTTTATTCGATTTCCGGATCGCTGTCTGCATATGGTATCTCAGTTAATCTTGTTTTTCATAAATCGTGTATAGGCCTAGATCATTGATGCATCACCGGCCGAAGATGTCCACGATGACTTCGGCATCCCAAAGTTCCCTTTGACTTGACAAAAATCAAGAAGCTAATGGGCACTTGTCCTGTTTGATCAGATTCTAACCAATGATCGACAAATTCACCCTGACAGCCATGATATTCCCATAGCTCGCAAAGTCAACCATGATCAGTGCTATGTATAATACGTCTATATTGTCTTTTCGGTTTTCTTATTGTCTCTGATGGTGTATATAAAATATCATGACAGGAATGAAACGGTAAAACTGATGGGGCTGACTATACGTATCTTAAATCTCAAAGTAGTTTTCATTCAAGAGATGTTGTCTCGAGTTAAAGCTAAGGGCGTTTAAGAAACGGATGCTCGGGCTCCGTCTCAGGCACCGGCTCTATTTCGTGAATCCAATCTGAAATAACTGGTATCAAAATAGGGGCTTTTCAGCTGCGGTTCTGAAGTAGATTATCTGGTTTGAAAAGGAAAACAGAGCTGCAGCTTCAATGATCGCATCTTTCCGCATGCGCAGTTTGTCGACAAAACTGATTCCGCGCATTGTGATTGGCCAACATGTTTCAAACTCATGGTGGCGCACTGCTATTTTGAATCGCCCGTATTAATCATGTGCGATTTCAATTTTCGAAAGCCAATTTAAAAACTATTAACGGATGAGTTAGGATGATTAGTACTTAATTAAAACATCATTCGTTTTTTCAATTAAGAAAAGGACAAGCCTGTTAATGTAATTAACTGTTAAAATAGCAGCGACTTCAATTATTCCTTCCTAGCTAGTGACCCTGGCGAGAGTTTCCTGGGTCAAGTTCGCTGGCTATTAAAGTTGTCATTAACACTTAATTGATAAGGCGTATTTTAATTCAATATCAAAATTGGCCCCTATTTATTTTTGCAATGTGGATGGATCGGTAAAGTTATTTAAACAAAAAAAAGTGGGAAAAAATAGAGGGCGCATTTCGGCAGCTATATTGAGGAGGCCAACATATTTGTTTTAATTCTATTCTATTGGATGTGTGAACCTGATGTGGATGTAATTAGTGCAGGCGCAGTTCTACGGGGGGATAGGGGGGCATTTTGTCTAGCTCCCCAAAAAAATGCAATTGAAAAAAATATGGAAAATATACTGGATCTTTTCAGTTATTAAGCGCCAATTACATACAAACGTGTTGTGTAGGCTATAGGTGCATGTTTTTCTACTCTATAATAAGACATAGCAGAAGCGAGTGTTAGAAGAAGGGTCTAGCCCCCAAAGTATTGGCTCTAGAACCGCGCCTGAATTAGTATACATGCTTGATACCATGTGCACAATTCAATAAAATTACAGTGTAACGCCTCTATAACGAACATGGCAGGATGCACAGATATTACTCGTTATAGTTGTCGTTCGTTATACTGCAGTGATTTAAAGAACCTTATTGGGTATGTATTGTACACAAAAATTTGAAACCAAGGTTGATGTTCGCTATAGCCAAACTGTTCGGTATAGCGGTCTTCGTTATAGTGGCGTTGCACTGTAATAGCTACGGCAAACTGCTCACCTGTCAAAGTAATGACCTGAAATATATAAAAAGCTTGCAGTTAGGAGGGCATGACTTTTTGAACCTAGCAGGATCTTTCTCAAAGGTCTACAAATTACCAGGTTTAGTTATCTTGCATAGAATTCCTAGTACCGATAACCATAATGCATGAGCACCTATACAACGTGCAACAGACGATAAACGTATTGTCTCCATTATCTCGGACGACCCTTCATTTATTGGTTTGTTGCTCCATGATGATTGTAGGTCATACGACAGTTTGTCTCCAAGCCCGATGACCAAGCAGTTTTGCTTGAACGCCTTCTGGGGATTGCAATTCTGCTTCGAAAATGAGGAGAGAGCCATTATTTATGATATTGCTGCATTTGTATAATTGCCTGTTATGTTTGTGGATCGGGGTCCCTGGCGGATTGCCATCTCGTGCGAACCAGAGGGATTTGTTTAAGGGGAATTTTTGTTACGGTCTTTTGTGATTGCATGTGGAGCCAAGGCGATAATTTGTGCTAACGAGAAGTTGGAGCTTAGTCTTTGACGCCGTTTACAAATTGGGCAATTTGTTTCCATCTTGTCCGTGCTTAGGGGTTGGGAGATCTGCCTAGAGAAACCCTTTTTTCTAGCGTTCCCTTCTTTTTTTCGGGGAACTCTCTTGCGGTGAAAAATAAACTGAATCCCCTGCGTCAAAAACAAACAAACATCAATTCGTTGGTTCGCTGGGTTGTTTTCGTTTTCTTTATGATTGTCATATGACATTAGAGTAAACATTTGTTATTAGGCCTTTTGGTTTGTTTTTAATGGTGTTTTGGGCTGTAATCTCTGTTTTGTTTATTTGCTTACTCTATATATTTTTTATTTTATTTTTTTTGACTTAAAGGTTTACAGTAGTCAAAACTCAAATGAAGTTGAATGCATTTGTATTGTTAAAACTGAACCTTTCTATCATTGTTTGTGCTTTAAAAAACCCATTATATTCAAACGAGGTAAATTAAGACACATGATTTACAGTACCCCGCTCTTTGCGATAAAAAACCTTGCTACGTCACATCATAAACGTCACGCAAACCTGCTGACCCGTGTTTTTTTTTTTTTTTCGAAAAGCAAAATCCTATACAAAATGTGCGTGAGCAAGCATGATCTACTGTGGTGAGAGCCTACATGTATACTATCTAGTTTTCTATGTGACGTCATACGCATTTTGTCGTTGATTGGTTCTAAGAGGAGTTTGGGGGCGGGGCCCCTTTGCATTGATTTTGGTTTTTTACTTTATGGTCGAAATTAAGCACTAACATAACAATTTATTTGTATCGTTATTAATTTTGCATTAAGCAATTATTTTAAAGCATTTTCATTTCTTTCCCAAATTCAAGTACCGTAAACCTTTAACTTGGCTCCATTTCACGATGCGGCTAAGACAGATCGTAATTTGCATATCAATCTTAATTGCTATTAAGCGATATGTGATGTCACAATACTAGTTACTATAAAAAAAATGAATCGTAAATCTTTGTGAAATCGACCATAGGTTATAGGCTACCAGTTCACTGCTAAATCTGCCATTGGACACTTTTTTTGGCGCGGTTTTTTGTATTCAAGCCGACTCATCGAGATCTCTGCTCGTTTGAACGATCAATGCGTTAGCCGCTTACCAACTATTTTCATGGAGATTTACAATCGAAAAGAAAACACAGACACCGATCCATCTTTAATGATTTAATCAACTTTACTGGGTCACTGATATCCCGAATGATGGTCCAGTTACAATATCTGCAGCTGTACAGATTGGGGCTGAATAATTATAACTAGTGTATCTCTAGGGTGTTTTTTTATATTTTCCTTTTAATTCCACATGTCAGTGACTTTGATCAATTAATTATGTATTCAGTTTCTCATTCAGTTCGATAAGCACCTGATTCGTAGCACAAACCAACGCGGCTATATCTAACACCCTTTATACACGCACCAACGCCAGCGGAAACGCCACTTCCCCCTATTTGCATAATAACACATATCGTATTATTGGTCATACACACGTGGACAATCTCGTTTTCTCGATTTGCATAAAATAAATATTCTACGCTGGACGCGTGAGGTTTTCTTTTTTCTTTGGTGTGAAAAACAGCGTTCCGTTTTGCTGGCGGGCATACAGGAAAATTCTATTAAATTTTTTTGTCTCTGTAGTGTTTTGACATCAGACTTAATAAATATTGAGAAACGAAGGGGGGAAGGAGAGGGGGCTCACTGTGAAAGAATTCCTCCTCTGGATTCGCCACGAGGGGTAGGGAAAGTATCACCCTCCTTTTAACAATTGCAGCATTTCATTTTTTAATTAAACTCCATTGTGACTGCGCTTTCAAGCAGCAGAGTGGCGGGAGGGGATGGGGGTTGTGGCAAGCAGATTTCTGAACCTCTTTATAGAAGAGTTTCCCTTCACCGCCAGCCCCAATTTGAAAAAAAAATATATATATCTCTCCGTCCTTGCATGAACTCAGTTCAACTCTTGATCTGTTCAGAAGCTGTTAAAAGATCACCCCGCACCTCTATGCAAACTTCCTACACATTCTATGATAAATCCATTTTGGCAATTAACATACAATTTCGACAGCTAAATTTCTTCTCGTTTTCTTCAGAAACTTTCGCTTGAACGCACTTAACGAATACTTCGAATTTATTCAGGAAGGCATATAGACGTCCAGATATGTTATTCCGTGCCATTGCCCAACGACAAACAGAAATTTGCTCGCCATTGGGGCCACTGTACTACGAATTGTATACGTAACGAAGAAATGATTTTTGAAATGAACATCTGATTGCATGTGATTGCCGTGCTGGGGCCAATTTCATAAAACTGTTAAGCACAAAAAGTTGCTTAGCACAACGATTTCTCGCCCAATAAAATAAACTACCATTGAAAACTCCATTTGATATTCATGGTCAGCGAACAACAGCCAAAGGACAATCACAAGTGATTAACAACACGTGGAAAAAAATGTGTTGTTAACCCTGTTTTTATTAAGACTGAAATGTCATGCTTAGAAAATTTTTGTGCTTAACAGTTTTATGAAATTGGACCCTGATGAAGTGTTGGCACACCTGCGCAGTGGCAATCAATGTGAGTGTAAAGAAAAACACAATAAAAACAAAAACAAAAACAAAATAAAGATAGAGGACATGATTGAGAGTTAGTGGCTTGGAGATTTAATTAATTTATCTCCACGTCCAGTGCTCTCTTCATTTCCCTCTCCAAACGTTTTTTTTTTTATATCTCCTACTGCGACTAACAATTACCGCTGAAGGTCAGTGCTTTTCACTTTAATAATTCATCTTCTCTCATCAGATATAACATAATACTTCAACCGTTCTTATAACTCATCAGAGCTCATTTACCACAAGGCCATCGTGTCTCGAAGGATTTGTATCCACGGTTTAATGACATTGTAAGGGCAAGATTAGATATTGACGAAACCAGATTGCTTTTTTTTATATTACCGAAGCCCGTTGACGATAGATAATGAAGCGCAAATGCCTTGTGCACGTGTGGGCGACATTGTATAAGCGCTGTGCTTGCACGCAATTAATAATAATCTAGCTTGTGTTGATATGAAAAATACCGTGCGAGTCTCATCTTCAGTTTGTCCGTTGTAAGTACACAGCGCATTACATTTTTACATTGATTAGACGAAGCCTCTGTCTAATGTTGGGATCCTACTCACTTATCTTCTGTCATTATTCACTATGATGAATTCTCATTATCCTGCAGAAAATATATAACCACTTCAGGAATGGCAAAAAAGTCCATGTAACATAATACTACATGATGTGTATAGATTCATCCATTCTTCAAAATCAATTTTTACGCACGCATGCACTTCGCCTGTCCCTTCATTCAATCTTTAAATTGTATCGTGCATTAATTTTCATAAATGATAGAATTGTAAGTTATGAACATAATAAACATTGTGAATAATGTCTTCAATTCTGAGGCTTTCTCATAACACTAACAAAATGTGCACGTGAAGTATTAGTCAAATTTCTGAGCTTAATGGGTGCTGATTAGTTCGGGTACTCAGTGAAAATTCTTTTCATACCAAGACATGAGTTTTCATTTCATCGTTTTCAGCTTCCATACCTGGGTTTAAGTTGATGATTCCATTACAAATTCTAATTTAAAGTACACTACAATACCTTGGTAGCATAACAATTTACCTGTAATTTACAGGGTTTAAATATGGTGATGGTAGAAACATACCGTTAGAATTGTCTGCCTGAAATGCTGTACTCAAGAAAAGTGTCAAACCAAATGACCAACAACAATTTTGAACTTCGGAAGATCAAAAATCCTGTGAAAAATATTTTAAAATACCTTGGACGTTTTCACTGTTTTCTCAAAACGTGGGCACCGTATGGGACTGAAATTTTCACAGATGACTGTTACTGTATCTGTTTAGATATTTTTTGCTCGCACATCTGCATTTCTTTGACAAAAACCAAAGTATGAAATTAATTTTAAGAATTAAGTCGGTGATTTGTGTTTCTTTAATATTGAGTCTTTTGTCTGCGTGTTTTTGATTTCTGTTCCTGTAATATGTATGGCTAGTATGATATGTGAAGTTATGATATTGAACAGTTGAGATGATATCACGAACAGCACCGCATCACTCAATTGCTGGAGTGAGTTAGTGCACCTGCGAGATGTATAAACCTAACATGTTATGTTTGGATTAGCCCTTTGGTATACTGAATAGCAGCGCCCCATGGCGTGTGTTCAACCCGCTGAGAGCGTAGACAGGATGGCTTGGTGGGCAGGAATGGTAATGGGTTTTATACCCCTAAATGCACTGCTAGGCTACGGTGATGAACACGTGCGCTTCGTATCCTTCGTTGTAATCATTATTGCTGTCGTATGCTTCTTCCGTCGGCACTTACAAATTCATTTCAAATTTCACAATTTCCAAGAAATTCATTTTATCTATCAATTCATCACAAGTGCTTGGAGTTAGGAGGGCCTGACGCGTTTCCAATCGTAGCAGGATCTTTCTCATGATCTGTTTCTTGAAAAAGATGTATGACCTTAATTCATGTGAACCCTTGAAACCTTCAGGCTCTCCTTGCTCCGAGCATTTTTTTGAATTTCAGGTCATCTTTTGGGTTATGAATATTTTATGATTTTGGTCGGGAAATATATGATATACAATTTAGGCTTGCCCTTCACCGAAGTGGATGAGCACTGTTTACTCAGTGCTTGTGAGAGCACGTGAAAAAATAGTAAGCAGGAAGTCGTGGGTTCGAATACCACCTGAGCCAGCATGTGATTTTGTACGTGCTCCCACAAGCACTGAGTATAAAATGCTCATCCACGTCGGTGAAGGGCAAGCCTAATTTGTATATTATTTGTTGGGTTGATGGGCACTTTGCAGCAATTTATCACTTGTATTGTATTTATCACGAAGACAGCTCTTCACCCGTACAGAGTTTGAAGCAAATATCAGAGCGAGAACATTCTTGATGCGACTATTTAGAAATAAAATATCAACGTCCACAACAAAGGCCGGCGCCGCCAATAATGACCGCTTCCTAACATATAGAGTCACTGGCTACTGTAATAGATTGTAACTTAGTGTGCATTATACTTTAAAGGATGACTTGGCGCCCAGGATAATTCCAATTTAGTATGTAACTGAGGCCGACTTGGGCGTGAAAGGAGATTAAAATGGTGTTAATTAAATATTTTTTCCCCTTCTTATCTGGAGAGTACGTGTGAGTTATAATCAGATTGGCCTGATGGGAAGCGTGTGGCTCCCTTGAAATTAACCGCCAGTGATCCTCAAAGACCGTGGCTATTTAGTAGGTTCGGGATGGGTGTATAAGTTGCAATAAGGCTCTCTTGTATTAAGGTCATGAACCTTTTATTAAGGGCGTTTACGAAACGGAGGCTCGGGCTCAGGCTCCAGCTCTGACATCCATGTGCTGAAAATATAGGTTGTGGTTAACTAAAGCTGAAGCTCTGTTTTCCTTTTCAAACCAGAGAATCTACTTCAGAACCTCAGTCGAAAGCCTCTATTTTGATACCAGTTATTTCAGAATGGAAACACAACATTGAGCCGGGGACCGAAACGGAGCCTGACACTCCGTTTCGTAAACGCCCTAGGTCTTGTGGGGATGACGTCATAATTACGAGTAGGGCGCCCTCTAGTGGCGGTCAAGCGGATGAATCTGGGTTGGCCCATGTGTGCCCTGCGTACATAAGCTCATCTTTTCTTTTCTCATTGTTTCATGATCTTTCTGGCCTCGTGAAATGTGGTTGGCATAACATATTGAATGAGGTCTGCTCAGAGGTGAAGGTATAGCTTCTAGCTAGTATGTGGAGATCTAGAATATCACAAAATCTACTCCCAAACTTTCTTCGTCATTGTCCTACCGCAGTGTTGTCCTTGTGCCTCAGCCCTACGGACGCCCGATTCCATCAACAGTTATATACACGGGAAACAAGAGATCAGTCGATCTTGCCAATACATATTTGATATGGACTTTATAATTTTGTTGGCGCCAAGTGAAATCAGTGTGTGAGTTTTTAATCCCGAAGTCACGGTCGTTGTCGTTGGCCTAGTGGATGGAACGGAAGACTGAAAAACTTGGCATGGATGGAAACCACGCATAATATTGGATGCAAATAACAGAAATGTGTAATATTGGTTTTAATGGTTGTTTTATAGTTCTCCTGTTAATTCTGGGGTGCTGTGGCCTAGTGGTCTGGCGTGTTGAACTCATAGTCTTGTGGTCAATTTACAGATTGTGGGTTCGAATCCAGCCATGAGTTAATGATGCTTGCCTCCTTGGGCAAAACGCTTTGTCAAGTATTGCTCCTCTTCATCGAGATGTTAATGGGTACCTGCGAGGGAAGAGATGGCGTTGTGGTTTGATTAGCCTCTGTGCGCCGCGGCAGGAGGGCTGTATACTCCCCAGGGAGTTGAGATGGTTTCAGGAATGTAAATGATGACCCGATGACCAGGGATAATAATAAATTTGTAATGTGCAGTGAGTATATTCATATAGTAGCTGCGCAATATAAATGTCCTATATTATTTTCACACTGACGTTGTCTGGCAAGGCAGGGGTCGTATCTTTGAACTCAGTAATAAATAGTCTGCGTTTGATCCGTGATACTCAACACTGGTCACTTCATCCTCTGATGATAGACATTTTGTAAGCACGTTGATAAGCAGCCGTATGCCTCTATCTGTTTAGTACTTCCTAATTATATTGTGTAGCTACGGGTGGTCACGGTGTGGTGTCTTCGATCCAACTAAACATAACCAGATGTTGATGCTCGCTGCGACCTAATTCTGAAGAGAAGGCCACAGAAGCTTCTCCGTGCAAGTCACATTCTGCATCACTGGTCCTGCCTATGTAATAATGTGAACAAGACCTCCATATTTTGTCTAGAAAAGACAAGGATGCTGTTGAAAATCAATTCACAGCAAGAGGGCGCTCTTTGGCGTGAACTAGGATACCAAAATGAGTTCAGAGGTACTTCAAAGCCCGTGTTCCAACTCACTGGCTGCGACCGCAAATAACACACAATTCTATGGAAATGGCTGCAGTCACTGGCTAGTGGCTGCCATAGGTACCGTAGGGACAAGGCCGTTACTCTTCTCATCTCGAGAGAAAACAAATATGCATGGTTTTGCACATTGATTGTCAGATAAGGTATGAGGGTGTTTGAGGTCAGCTTGTATGAGATGTACTATGCTTTGTCGAGTACGGTTTCAAAACGGGAATGAAAAAAAAAGGAGACTGTTTTACCCCTAGATTCCCTCACGGATGTTGCATATACACGGCAATTGTAGTCATTTATCCTGAGCTGTTTGGCTCCTGATTTCGTCCACTGCAGGCTAGACTAAGTCCTGTCGGCCAAAATCCATTTCGGCGTATACATGCACTGATCCTCATAAAAATTATATGACTATAGACCCTATTCACAGTGCATTTCATTTCGTGAATCCATTTTTGAATAACAGGTCTGAAAATTGAGGCTTTTGGCTGCGGTTATAAAGTAGATTCTCTGGTTTGAAAAAGGAAAACAGAGTTTCAGCTTCAATGGAAAACCACAACCTGTATTTTAAGCAAATGATGTCAGAGCTGGATCCTGAACCTGAGCCTGAACCAGAGCCTGAACCTCCGTTTCGTAACCCCCCCCCCCCCCAGGCTTGGATTCAAAGTTGTCTGGTACCCGTTTTTCTTTTTAGAATTGGTGTTATCTTTTCCCAACTGGTGTAGAAGGAAAGTGGTAAGATGGGTGCTACGTAGAGAATGGTCTATACCACAATTCGTATCAAGTTGTAACAGCCTGGTTCTGCTGTTTGTGTGTCTGTTTATTTGTTTGTTTCTTCAACTCAGTTAGGCCTATAGCTAATTCACAGCCAGGGACGTTCACTCTATAGAATCTATGCCCTCCGATTGTGCACCTTATTAGATAAACACACGGAAATAGGAGGGGGGCATCCGATGATTGCAGCCGGAGACGTACTCCGCCGTCTATAGGTCTCCATTCTCCCTTCACTCATTAGGCTCGAATCAGGCGGTCTAATCAGAACATTGAGGTCAGGCAGGTGTATCGGTTTCGTCCTCGACCGGGGGGTGATTCTTGGTTCATGTCCAGCGTGGCGGTGGCGGTTGCTCCCACTGAATCCGACGGAGGCGTTTGGTTCAAGTTAATGCAGAGGAGGACGCTAAAGACGTGTCCCTCATCAGCTTCACCTTGATACAGTGCCGTTGTTAAAACCCATTCAGAAAGACAGTGTATTAAAAACCCGTCCTCGTACAGACGGGCATCAATGACACATTAAATTCCTCCGGATCAGAACCAGAAATTACCCCAGGATGTGTTATAGTGTCTGCTCCAAGTATGAGCAGATGGTGTACACTCCACGTAAAGCAATTAGGACCTTCCTCCTAACATCCCCCCTTCGTGTTTCCCAGGTCTGCCATCTCCCTTCTTGTTTTCCAGGTTCCTATTTATGTTAACGTTAACCTCCTTTTACAAAATGCATCGGGGTGAGAGCTTGTATTTCTTTCCTGCCATATGTCAATCCGAGAAAAATGATATAGCAGAGCGTATCGCCCTGGCAGCGAGGCCAGAGGGGGAATAATGTTTCTCATGTAAAATGGATTTATTATCCACAGACCGTTACACCTTCGAGCCAGTGTTGAGCTAGAATCTGAGGCAAATGCCCGGGCACTGTACGCTTCTGCCCGATAAATAACACCCTCATTTTATTTCCACGTGTCTGGAAACTTTAACACCTCTGAGTGACCAATGTTTTATGGTGGGAATTCCATCTTTTTCATTCAATGTCTCCCTTCCCTCCCCATCTCGACTCTCTCTCCCCCTCTCTCTATCTATCTATCTCTCTCCCCTGCGTGAAATGCGCTGGTGATGCGACGACAAACGTTTTGAGCAGGTGCTCTCGCCGTCTTTGGAGAGTTGCTGGGACGCATAATGAAATAAACCGGAGCGTCAGCGCGTGAATCGCTCGCGTCCCCGCGTAAGCAGTGTGGAACCGTCTTCTTAAACTGTGCCAGACACAGTCGTCTTGATTTCGTTAGATCCTGGATCTGTATGCCACCAGTTAGCTGATACGATGGGCGCTTGTCAGGCCACTCTTATCTCTCTCACGTCTGCCAGTCATTTACGTGGGGACCGAATAGAAAAAACGGCTGGGAGGTGCGCGAAGTAAAGTGGTGCGTTCGTTTAGCTTCCACGAGTCGCCACCATGCAGTCAACTTCGTCCCCACTCTCACTCTTTGTGGAGCATACCCGACCATTCCCAGGTCAGAGCTGCCCCATTAAACTTAAACGAACGCGCCTCATGACACGTCTGACATTAACGCAGATAACTAACCCATGACATCACTCAATGCAACATGATTGACTTAACTAAAGACCAACATCTATAAATAACATCCAAGATCATGAGTGCTCATGCTCTTTTTAGATCACTGTGGGTTTAAAAGGCCGTTACCAAGGGATTTGTAATCCAAGGAATAACATGCACTAGATTACTTAGGGCTTTTAGATAGCAATTGACCTTTAGAACAGTTTTCACACAACCGGCGAAAAGTACAGTTTAAATATCAAGGCCACATTCAGGCGTTGTATCTCATACCCATATCCCTCTGGGAGTGTTTCCCTTCACCTTTTAAGCTTGGCCTGGTTAGTGTGAATATTGCGACTCCAAAACTAATGATTAAAGGTACAGTACAGATGTGGTGACATACACAAACAGACATGTTCACAGATTCACGTATACATTTCAGGATATGAAGATGGTGCTGGTAGAAACATACCGTTAAAATATTTCCACCTGAAATGCTGTATTTATCCAGAAATTAGTAAACCAAAAACCGAAAACAGTTTTGATTTCGGGGTAAGATCAAAACCATTCTTTATGTGTTATAAGGAGAAAGGGTCGGGTTTTCGCTATTTTCTCGTGACTCAGATGTCCGATTAAGGTCACATTTTCACAGGTTTATTATTTTATGTACGTGCTGGATCAGACAAAGTGTGAGTGCTGTTCAGTGATCTTTACTAATCATGTATTATGCCTTTAAATTCAGCCAACTGCATTGGCAGAATGTACCTTGCTTTTACCGGGATCTTAATTCGAGTGTATGGAGACACTCAAAATACGACAAAAGTGATTTATATCTTGTGTTGCGATGATATTATAGTATGCTGCATGTCGAGCAAGGGTTAATTCTGCCTTCACTGCTATTTGACTATAAATGCAAACATGAGCAAAGTCCATCCATCTGTCCTTCCATTAGCCCCATCTTATAGCTCTCTGCACCCGACGCCCAATTAGTCAAATTATAGCGACAACGAAACGAAACTGAACATTTCTTACCAGGGAACGGAGAAGGGCAAGCCCTATTACAACTGAGTAATCATCCCTAAAAGATTGGAAAGTTGCCAAGAGTACTATAATGTGGTTTGCCCGAATCATCACTGTATGGTGCGTTAGATTTAAACCAACATCAAAAGTAGTGTATTGGGTCTTAATACGACGATGTACGCACTTCCAGCACCCTTTAATAGTGTGGATTTTTGTTCATCAAAGCAATCACACTATTGGCATCTTACACTTTTACGTTTTACACTGCCAACATGGAGGTCGTTTGTCCCATAGAACATTCTGAGTTTGCAAATCGGGCCAAGGTTTAGCTGGATCGCTTAATGATATTTTAATTTGTTACCAGGGTAACCGTTATTTACATAAGGTAATCAGTCGACCTGCCATACTTGGTATGGCAATGACTCCTCGTGAGAGGCTTGCTAATGATTATGGCCGGTAATGAGCCATTTAAAGTGGATGGTATTTCGTGCCAGGTAGAAAGTCCATCAGCGCATGTTGACGGAGTAAACATAGTATCGAGCATTATCCCATTAAAGGTTGGCATCGTTTTCAAATTGTCGATTTTACCAATTATATAACCAATCTAAATTAATGTTCAAAGATCCGGAAAAATTAGGGAAAGTGTATGCCTATAGACATATTTTAATGTCAGTTTTCCTTTTGTTACTTGTTTTTTACTTTTGGAATCAATTAAATGCTTCATGACGTTACTTTCAAAATGGTGCCGCTGTACGGGTAATATCGTTCTTAGGGTTATCTGCCAAGCAGCTGAATAACACAGTCTTGCCTTCGGATCAGTGCCAGGGTTATCACCAGTAAACCACAAATTGGACTGTCCAGCGCCTTATGAACCAACTTGCGTTCAATGGCCATAATAACTCAACCTCTTACACCAACCTCTGTCTCTTAAGTACGACCACGTATAATGTAGGTATAAGAGCAGTTTGCACCTTAGCATCGGGACTGTTGTTCGGACTAAGACAAAACATATCAACCTTTAAGACTTTGTCCCAGCCATGAAGTCCGACGTACCTCTATACTATTAAGTTTTTCCTACGTAAATGACGTCGTACAAAGTAATCAGATATTTATTAGGAACTCGTAATTACCCTCTAAACTCTGTACTGACAAAGTTTAACCAAAAGCCCTATGAAGATTTCCCAGTCTCTATCGTGATAACATGTACGGTGTAGTCTGACCCACCAGGCATGTACAATCATCGTCCTTAATTATCACTCCTAATTAGCAATGCTGCATTTGCTTATGGGAAGATGGCTCTATAGATAGGCGTTATACCGTAAACTATCCCCATATGCGGTCTCATTAAAACATGGTGCTAGACTGCGGATGTGCATAGCAGGGACACCGCCATACAGTAAACCGTAGCCGACACGACAGCGGTGCCTTTGATGGCCGGCAAAATTTACATTCCATGCGATGCGAATCAAAAATAATAATGTTCCTCTTTTTTTTTCTGCACCGTGCAGCACAAGATAAGAGGAACGAAGTTAGATAGGGAAGAGAGTGGGAGAGACATGGCGCATGCACGCACATGAGCTGCATATCACGAATTCTTCATCCTGACTAATTCGGCTACACGGATTAGCCGAATAACCATATCCTGAGGAATATTGGTATAGCGCATTTTGAAACATAACCGAATTAGAAGGAAATCCGGCTGGAAAATCTCCGTCTGGTTTCCTTTCAGGTTGTATTCTAATCAGATCTGGACCGAGAACCAATAACCCGTATAATCTCTCGCTAGATCGAGACACATTATCTGCATGTTACACATAACTGAAGTCCTGTAACGTTTTTTTTTGTATTGGCGCGTGCTGGTTTAATATACAAGGCCCATCAGAGATCAATCGCGCAGGTCTCTAAATCAGCTTTTCAAGCATCTATGGGCATTTACGAAACGGAGGCTTAGGCTCATGCTCAGGCTCAGGCTCAGGTTCAGGCTCAGGCTCAGGCTCAGGCTCAGGCTCAGGCTCCAGCTCTTACATACATATGCTGAAAATATAGGTTGTGGTTTTTCACTGAACTGAAACTCCTGAGAGAAAAGCTGAGAGTCAACTTCCGAACCGCAGCCAAAAGCCTTTGATTTTGATCCCCGTTATTTCAGAATGGATTCACGAAATGGAGCCGGAGCCTATAAGACGGATCCTGAGCCTCCGTTTCGTAAAAAAAAGCCTATGGTTCATTTGGGGGGAATTTAATAACGTCACGCATTCAGCATGATGGAGTGGCCATGTTTATGTGGCCAAGTACCCGGTGCAAAGTCGAGTACACGTTTCCAGAAATGTTCTCCAAAACGGCTCTCTGCAAATTTGTATTGCTGGCCGCGAAGCTAAATTATGCATAGGGGGCTTATGTGGTTTTTCTATCGCGGAATGAGAGGGACGTTTGACGGGCCCTGCACATTAGCTGAAACTCGAGTGTTATGATCCCAGCGGTCAAATGCTGTCATTGAGGAAAGGTGATTACTAAGAGCCACGTGTAGTGCACTGTTTTAAAATGTTGTACATAGACTCGTTGAGGAAGAGGGTCTGCTGTCGACATGATGGAGTGGATTTCCTGCACAATGTTGTCCCTAGTTCAAACACTGAGTACTCTGTGTCCGCATAATATTTGTCGTAATGGCCTCACTTACCCCTCAAAACCGCCTCACATAACATAAGTGTTTTTGCATCAAGATGACACATTTATGCAGATACTTTGCAGTATACAACTCGTAATATTTCAAACACAACATTTCTAGTTTCCGACTCTATACCTGTATAGAGGTGTCTCAGAAAAAAACACTATGTCGGGAACCATTTTGTTCAAATTAAACTGTTTATCACTTCAAGATTCAGATATATGACACAACCATGTCTTGGCTATCACCATGTAGAATTTAAGCAATCTTGGGCTGAAATTGGCGAAAATATGACCAATGAAAGAGTACTCCTTAAAAACAAATTTGCAAGAATAACACGGATAGTGGACAATACACACATGATGTGTATGAAAGAAAGATGAAAATCGGGTTTTGAGGTTGGGTAATTCAATCTTAGGTTTTCCCCCTCAATTTCAGTCAAATTTTGCTCAAATTCTACATGGTGATAGCTAAGATATAGTTGTATCATATCTAAATCGTGAAGTGATAAACAGTTTAATTTTAATATAATGTTCTCTACACAAAGTGTTGCCGTTTTTCGGGGAGAACACCCTGTATATCACGAGGTCGGTACAAAACGTATCACCCTATTCAAGCCCATCTAAACTTCCATTCAATCGATGTCGATTTTTTTAAACGTAAACTCTGATTTCATTCCGAGAGTGAAATTTTGGCAGACGATTCTGAGACACGTCCGATTCGGCGCGCCGCCATTTCCACCTCCGTTCATTCAACCGTGGTAGCAGGGGGGAACACATAGGACCCATTATAGCCTTTGATATAACAGTATCCGTTCATGCTATATACATATGGAGGTAGCGTGCCATTAATCAGGTTCTTCGCACGGACGCAAATCACCAGGTTTGGGCGAGAATCACGTTCGCCGAGTCGGCGTTTACCGGCCAATTATAGGTTTGCTCGCGGTCAAAAAAGCTTTACTCTAGGAGAACAAATCTCCACGGTTATTTTTCTAAGTTGTTTTTGTCCACGGGATAGTCTCATAGTTTGCTAACTTTTATTTTGGGGAAGGGGAATGGGGACTATTATGGTGGGGCTAAAAAGAAATTAGAAAAATAGGGTAGTGGATCGAACACACTTTCGGATTACCCCGAGGTTTTGACTTACTATTTGCATATTGCCGCCATTTTGTATTTTGTATATAACTGGATAGATTAAAGGTGTAGCGTGTAGGTTAAAGTAAATGGGGAACTATTATGTACTATTACTATTATGTACCGTAGTCACGGACCAGCCCTTGTCTAGGGGCATAGGTGGCCCGGGTTCGAATCCGGCCTGGGTCATAATGCGTTGGTTCTCTCCTATGCTACGAGGGTTTTTCTCCAGGTTTTCCAGTTTTCCTCCACAAAAATCAAACACTTTCGATCTCAGGCTGTACTCCGTGATCATAAATGGGTTGATGTGGCTGGCAGCCAAGGGCGCCCAATGAAAGCCTGCTACTCGATCACGTTGAAGTCGCATCCTTCGCAATTCAGCACCCCAGATGCGAGTAAGGATGATAAGCCTCCCTTATTATTGTCGAAGTTTTAATTGTTTAATCCAATTCATATAGTAAATTACTTCGTAACGAACATGCATCTTTAAGATAAAAATATCATGATATGAAATCTGTTTTTGTAATCAAAGGGCCGAGCACGCGACCTAAATCAACGCACCATTGGTAAGTTCATGACAGTGAACTGATGTGTCAATCACTGTACTTGGTCAGTTATATTGACAGCTTCTCTGGAATACAAGGTTGTTTAAAGACAGCTTGCGCAGGGAGATTAAGAAACGAAGAAGAAGAAGCTATGGGTACCGTGTCTATAGCTGATCTTTCCCCCAGGCTATGGAAGCTGGCAGCCTGCTCCAAGCCCGGCCTCCCCTCATCGCAATCAAATACTGTCCAGCAAAAAGCTTCGCAAGCCTCTCCTTTCCTGTTAGATGCTTTTAGGGGAATTACACGTCGTTATCTTGTCCAGAACACTTCACGAGTGTCTGTGTTCCTAGCTGACGACACTCGCTCAACGGTTGGGAAAGAGACGGGGGGAGAGGGAGAATGAGGGAGGACTTTTAGTCGTTTCAGAAGCGGGTGTACGTCCGGCGTTTAGATCCCAACGTCAACACACATAATGACAGCATTTTGTTGCCATAACAAACACGGGCTCGGGGAGTGTTGTCGAACAGGTTTACTTTCTAGCGTTGGGAATTTCCTGTATATTCAGGGGTCCGATTTCACTAAACTCGTCGCAACTTACTCCAATGGGAGACTTTTGGAGAGTCAGTCTTGAGTCAACAGCGCACGCGCAAACCATGCTTGCGCAATTGTGAGCATGCGCGCGTTGTATTGCGCGTGCGTGCGCGTGCGCTGTTGACTCAAAACCGACTCTCCAAAAGTCTCCCATTATCGGACTATGGATGCATTTCAGCCCCACATAGGATAGGCACCCTATACGATGTTTTATCATTCGTAACTCGAGTTACGATCGATCGCAGGGCTTCGTGAAATCGACCCCAGGGGTCCGATTTCACCAAACTGTTCGTAACTTACTACCAATCATAGGACTATAGGATGCATTGCAGCCCCACGTAGGATAGGCACCATATACGATGTGTTAACCTTCGTATCTCGCGTTACGATCAATCGCATGGCTTCGTGAAATCGAACCCTGGAAATAAATTGAAGTTTAAAGTTTACCTTTCAACCGGCAGATTACTTTGAAATTTGGTCGAATATTTTTTGGGAGTCTAGGGGGAAAGTGATTTCTTGTACTGCACTCTTGAACAGGCTGTGCCTGGAAAGGGCGCAATATAAATACAATAAATTATTGTTATTATTGTTTTACTTTATAAGGAAACGTTTATGATCTATACAGATATTTGTGAATTCAACTGACGAGGTACTTTTTTTATTCCATTTGCTTTTAATTTGCTGTTGTTGTTGAAGTTGTTTGACGTTTGTTTATTTGTTACTTTACCTTCTCTTTCTTCTTGTACTAATTAAGCTGGTTATGATGACCTAGTTCTAGTAAGGGTGCACCGATTGTCACAATCGGCCATTAATTTTACGGGGTTGTCAGTAAATCTCCCTATATTTACGAAGTGTGATTTCATTAAAAAAAAGAAATAATAAATAATAAATAAAAGACCTAGGTAGCGTGCATCACCGATAAACATCTTTTCGTGCCATATCAGCACTAGGATTTAATTCACTCGTCCAGGCCAAATACAGTCTCTTTCTTTTTTTCATTCGTTTCACTTTGTCCCCCTTTTTCATTCGGAGAACTCCAGACAACAAGGCGAAACAAATATACCTCGCCCCGGCCCTGTGCCCGGCGCAATTCCTCCGGCTTGGACTCGCACACGTTTTTGAACGGCAGGTCTCTCTCCTATACTCCCCCTCAAAAAACCGTCTTGGCCTGACAAACACTATAGGGGAAGCCTATAGCGAGTGAGTATGTGGTGTATGCGTGTGTGTATGGTTTGGATAGAGTACGGTATCTATTGAGTGGTAAGCGAGATCGATGCATGCACACAGTAGGGAGAACAGATCAGCGGGCGAGTTCAACACGATCTCCTCTGAGGAACGTGCTCAATTTAAACACCGACTTGGCGCCCAGTTCCTAAGGCTACCGTACCTCCTACGTCAGCACCTGTCAAACTTAACCCCCTCCCCTCACCTCCCCACCCCCATCCCCTCAACCATATGAAAAAAGGGTCGTTTCTCAGATAACAGTATAAAGTATAAATGCCCAGGATTTTTGAGAGAATGTCGAAATCTAAGAACAACGTGTCATATTTTATTGATACCTTTTCTGGATAGCACGATCATAGGAGTGGGTGGCGGCTCCTATTTTACTGATGACGCTTCCTCGTAAAAGCTTTGCAAAGGAAATCAATTAACCCGAGCCAGTGGTAGTGTAGATTAGTGGGCATCTGATGGCAGCCTACACATCTATAGCCCAGAGTGTTTGGGTATCCTGCTTATTTGGGTCTTTTTATTTGGCCACAAAATAACTCATTACAGTACACATTCAGATCGTGTGGCAGGCCACCTTTTTAAATATCGCCAGTATACTCCCAATATTCTTCAGTCTAGAAAATTAGAAAAATGCCAACCGATAACACGTAGGCCCATTTGGGTCTACGCGATTTCTATGAAGAGGAATCGAAGTAAATGGCTGAACTTGTCATTTCTCTAAATGTATTACTTTATACGATGCTTTTTCCGTTGTGGCGTCTCGTTCTGTTAAATGCAAGTGGGCGGGGAATATAAACAAAATACTATAGAATAAATTACCATTGTGTTTTGTTTATGATAATTCTAGGGCTGGGCCGCCATATTTGGTAAACTTTCAGTTCCATTATTCCGCCTATACAGTTCCCAGTGATGAGACTAAAGCCCCTTTCACACCGGGCCTACGTATAGTTGCGTATACAGTGTTGCATATCGTGTACGCCGAAATAAGGCTGTGCACTCAAGGTGAGCCTGTGTGGATTTGCGTAGTGCGATGTCGTATGGTTGCGTACCCTGTGCAGAGGCACCTCGTACCTACCAGCATAATGCGTACAGACGAGTAGGATTGCGTATAACAGACGTAGGATAGCGTACTATTGCTTAGGCATGGCGTACAGAAGCGTAGTGTTGCATAATACATACTTGCGTTAAAACTGCGTACGTCCGATGTCCGTACATGTCACGTACCCCAGCGCACTCGGCGTATTGTTACGTAAGCCAGCGTAGACTAGCGTAGGAACATCGTAGGGCAGCGTAGTCCCTACGCAAAGCTACGCAACTGTACGTAAGGCCCGGTGTGCAAAGAGGCTTAAGACTTCCACATCCAACAGATGAGGGGAAACGGCTTGATCCTTGTGTTGCATGAAGTGACAGTACCATGTAATAATGACATAACAGGTAGGAGAGAGGCATACATCGTTATTGTTATAACATGTGTATAAAGTAAGGCCATCTTAGATTTCAACCCCCAAACCTGTACAAGCAACCCGGCCTACTTGAATTGACTGCACCTTATCATATAGGGATGTAGAATTATTGAATATGTCTCTACAACCCCCACAACCACCACCACCCCTCCCCCTCCCCCCTCCCCCATCATACAGTACGGTGATGACAACACAGCGCTGCCTCATCGGCCCATAGGCTGTAGAAGTTTCCAAAGAAGAAGACGAAAAAAAATGACAAGCCGTCAAAAGCCCGCGGAAAGAATAACAGGCGAGCCGAACTAACCAGACCACGTGTACCCTGGGTGACGTATATAGCATCCAACAGAGCCCTCTATGTAGCTTCCAGGATACAGAACAGACGAATGCCAATCAAATCAAGCGAAATGATTCGTCGTTCTAAGCCAACTACTGCCTAGAACGGTACGGAAAAACCCACATATACATGTATATATATGTATAATGACGTCAGAACCCTTTAGCTGTTTCATCTTCTGGCGCGTGAGGGCGTTGCAATCACTGGTTCGTTTGACGATGGCACAATCACATTTCTTCAGGATTCGGGGGCGACCCCGGAGCCAAAGTAGCAAACATTTTTTCCCACCTTTTGTTTTTATAATTTTGGCGCGAACGTAAAAGTGTCATTGAAACAATGTATTTGTCTCGAGGTGCTTCGTGCAATCACAGTGCAGTACCCATATAAAGACATGTGAGGCCGGTATCGTTCGGTGAAAAACACAAAATAGACAGGACCGTGCAAGGAAGGGAGTTGATTCTGCCTATTACGAAGAATGATTTGTCCAATTTCGGTTAGAGTAGTCTGAGTGCTTTGCTGTCATTTGGATGGGATGTATGTTTTTTCCAGATGCAATTATTGTTGGCTTCATCCATAAATCCCCAGTCTGAGAGCCCCAGAAGAGAAGGCTCAAGACCCAAGACTATAACTTTGAATAGCACGCTAGAATCTCCCCGACTTAATGGCAATCCACTTCGCCCACAACATTTTAACTTTCACTTAAAACAGTTTAAAACAAACCGTAATGGGCAGGAATATCCCACGGCGTTAGTGATGTGGATTCATTTCGAGTCCACTTTTCAAGGAAACAAGGTCCGTTCCATAATAGACGCCTTTCGGTTTGACATGAGCGTCGCAAGGGGAGCTCTCAACCAAATTGGTCATCACTCCGCACCAGGTGTAGATTTGACAGCCAAAATTGTTTCGAATAAATTTTGAAGTCCTATCACGTCTCGTGGGATGGCAATGGCACCGTGATATCCATTTGAAAGAATAATTGGATAATCCCACAATGCAGTCTAACATTACGCCCTCTATGAAACCACTTCATCTTCCCAAACTGGCTTCGTGTAACTTTGCTTTGCTCAAGATGTGCGCTACGCTTTGAATGAGATTATCCACGTTTATAGACTAATGATACTACGGAGCTCCACGAGTGCCATTTCACTTATCCAGATAACCACATAATTTATCTCGCCAAGGGGACTTTTGGAGTGGTCAAAGTCGTCTTGTCTCAATAATTATCTCAACAAGATGACTTTTAGGGAAAACGAAAAGTCGACTTATCCTGATAATTAATCTGGCCAAGTCAACGAAGTGCATCTAAAAAATCGTCTTATCCTGATAAATAACCTCAGTTTTATGAAGACGTCTTTACATGGTAAACTATCAGGACAAGTCGACTTTCTTCTTTTAGTAAGTCGTCTTGGCAAAATAAATTATCAGGATATGTCGACTTCTTGGTTTTCACTAACTCATCTTGCACGAATAAATTATCTCGATAAGTCGACTTGTAGGGCTTTATAAGTCGACTTTGGTGAGATAAATTATGTGTTTATCTGAATAAGTGGAATGGCACTCGTGGAGCTCCGTATGAAACTAATAATGGATTATGTTTCTTTACTGTTCTCACGTTTCTGACTATCTTAAGAAATCATAAGGCCCTACAGAAAGCGAGACGCGAGTCTACGTATACAGCGTTTCCTTTCATCATATATCCCATACACACTGTTCTTTTTGCCTGGTGAGCCTTCCGTGATTACTGTAATAGACCCATATTCCTCATTTTATTGGATCGATGCAAAAACACTGCAAAGGATTACAGAGTGGTGCACTGGCAAAGTGCAATTACCATTATGGTACGATTAAATTTCCATTAATCGTAACTTGATTATACCCACTATAATTGTTAGGCTTTCTTCGTATTATTATGAGCGAGCAGATATCCCATTACGGGTAACATTATATCCCGTGTATATTACGGTGCGACTCAGTCGTGAGTTTATTAACCGATCTGTGTATAGCGTGTGTGTACTTTGGGGAGTAGAATGGGAAAATACAGAATGTTGATGATGAACTTATAGTGGTATTAATAAATTTGCGTGTTCCCAATGGAGTCTTACCTGTACGAAGGATCGAGTCACAGTCTTAAAATTTGCCACTTGAAAATGTGCACGAAATCACCGTTGGAAGCCGAATGTGGTTTAAGTACATGTATACTACGGGGTTTACAAAACTTAGGCTCAGGCTCCTGGCTCCTGGCACCGGCTCCGGCTCAGGCTCAGGCTCTTGATCAGGCTCAGGCTCAGGCTCTGGCTCAAGCTCTGGATCAGGTTCAGGCTCCGTCTCTGTCATCCATATGCTGAAAATATAGTTTATGGTTTTTCATTGAAGCTGAAGCTCCGTTTTCCTTTTCAAAGCAGAGAATCTACTTCAGAACCACAGCCAAAAGCCTCTATTTTGATACCCGTAATTTTAGAATGGATTCACGAAATGGAGACTGAGCCTGAGACTAAATGCCCTGAAACTCCCGGCTCCTGCTCCTGCTCCGGCTCCTGCTCCTGCTCCTGCTCCGGCTCCTGCTCCTGCTCCGGCTCCGGCTCCGGCTCCGGCTCCGGCTCCGGCTCCGGCTCCGGCTCCGGCTCCGGCTCCGGCTCCGGCTCCGGCTCCGGCTCCGGCTCCGGCTCCGGCTCCGGCTCCGGCTCCGGCTCTATATGCTGAAAATCATTAGGTTGTGGTTTTTCAAGAAGCTGAAGCTCCGTTTTCCTTTTCAAAGCAGAGAATCTACTTCCGGACCGCAGCTAAAAGCCTCTATTTTGATGCACGTTATTCTATAATGGATTCACGAAATGGAGCCTGAGCCTGAGCCTGAGCCTGAGCCTGATCCTGAGCCCGAGCCCGAGCCCGAGCCCGAGCCCAAGCCCGAGCCTGAGCCTGAGCCTGAGCCCGAGCCTGAGCATGAGCATGAGCCTGAGCTTCCGTTTCATAAACCCCTTATGTAACTATTCGATTGACGTATTGAGCCGCGATTGTTTGTGTGGTTGTGATATTTCATGTGTATATTGGATCAGATGATAAGTATGGATATTACTCGTTGACCTTTACAAGTGTTGTGTATCTCCTTAGTACACATCTATCTAAACCTTCTTCAGTTATTCAATACCATGATTTAATGAGACACTTAGAGCTGACCGTCAATAGCAACACTAGACACTGGCATTTGCCTTGTACTCAAAAACGTGGACTCCCAGTCCTGACTGATTATTTTGTGTGAGGCGTTTCGCCGCGTCAATTTTTTCCCCTCCGAGGAATGTTGGCGATGTCACATCATCAATTAAAAATTGCACCTGTACCAGTCCGTAACAGCATATTGATCGGGGGGGGGGGGGGGTGGACCGAGCCAGGCCAGCGGACGGTGCATGACGCTGCTACCTGGTTCCTTGCTTGTTTGCTCGCTTGCTTGCTGCCGTGGCGCGCTGCCGTGCTTCTCTCCCCGTGTGATATATCCGGTGGGGCTTTAGGCGTCGCCGTATGGGCTAACCTCGGTAGGGAGCCGAGCATCGCACCATCCCTGCTCGGTGCTTGAGGAAGATGACAAGATAAAGTCACTGTCCCTCCTGCTCTTCCTCCCTGCATCTCTAGAAGCCAAAATGTGGCTGCAAGTTCAGCACACAGTCAACTGAGAGCAAACCGTCCAATTACTCGATTCATATCAGCGGTATATAGACATAGGGGATGTTATAGACATATTATTGAACTTGCTCTTCAAACAATTATCAACTTGAGATGAACAAGAAATCGTGGTGAAACCCTAACCTACTTGCACCTGTCGCTCCTGCGCGTATCATTACAAATGGCATCGCGTCATCCCCTAATGGCACCGACATATCGCTTCCCTGGTGACCCCGTTCAGCAAGGACTAAATTTTGAAACTTGCTCTTTCTCTAGCGGCGTTATCATTAGCAGTGATTGATGCCTCATCGAGAGCTCATCGACCAAAGAAAAACAATTTGCGACGACTGCATCTCTTTAAGTATCAAACCGCTCCACTGGAGTTTAATTTCATCGCGTTCAGATTGTTATTAGATGCCGACTACGTCAGTTATTGACTCCAGTTTAGTCATCATATCAGCGCCTGTTAGACTATTCACCAAACTGCTCTTTAAATCGCGTACGAGAAAGTAAAAACAGAACATAAGAGACGCTACCCTAAAGAGGTCGTTGGCGACCGTAGATAGTTACATATTTACATCCCTGTTTTTCCATCCAATATAACCAAGCTAACCTTATTAGTAGACGCAAGGTCTGTAGGGTCAGAGATATCACTAGTGACTTATATAATTGACGATAACCTATTCCACACTGCCTTCGCTGGTTTATGCAAACACACACACAAACAATTTTGCTGTACAATTTCAAGAGGTAAACACTTGACTTGCGTCCTGTGACATTTTCAGCGTGGAACAGGGCGAGAGGGATTCACAAAGGAAAAGCAATACCTTCTCCTGCGTTACACAGCTAAGATCAAATAATGTCTTTTCCGTGGACATACTAGGGAAGGTGTTTGGCCAAGCATAATAAGAACGGCGGTACCCTGTGGGGTATGGCGCTTCGGTGCCATGCAGTGTGTCCTGGTTTTTTTTATACAGTGCCCGCGCGGCAAATTTAGTTCCAAACTCATATTTCCCTAAGGTAATGCAAACAAAGCCATACAAAATGTAGAATCAGATAGGACAGGGTAAAAAGCCCCGGCGAGTTCAGCTCTAACTTTTTGTCTTTTTTTTTTTCATTTTGACTATAATTATATCGCCCTGCAGTTAACACGACTATGTACTGCCATGCTCGGTGTTTGACGTTATTATGGTCGTGTCACGTGGTTTCACGTGCGTTAGTTTGGCCTTATCGTACGTCAGTGATGTCTTTGTGATGTTATGTTTAAAGCCGTTTTCGCCGTAAAGGTAATATCATGCATCATTTGTCAAAGAAATACAGATTCATGGGCAAAAATATCAAGGACGATACAGTAGCAGTCATCTGTGAAAATTTCAGTCCCAAACGGTGCCCGGTTTTTTGAGAAAATAGTGAAAAACGGCCGCAGTATTTTTTTAAGTATTTTCTCTTTTATTTTTGATATTTTCAAAGATCAAAAAGATTTTCGGTCATTGTTTTACTAATTTCTGGATAAATACAGCATTTCAGGCGGAAAAATGAACAGTATGTTTCTACCACCACCATCTCCACATTCTGTTTTGGTTTCTTACCAAAGTATGATACTACCTTTAGCCAATAGTGTCTATATTGTTTACATGAAAATGATATTGTAGTAATAATTATACGTTGTATCATTGCTAATCACCAATTTCTAGTTGGTTTTTACCTTTTCTTTAATAGGATTGGTATCATTTGGGAAAAAACGCGGGCGATTCACAATAGTGCGCCACCAAGAGTTTGCAATGCGTTGGCCAATCACAACGCACGGAATCGGTAGACCTCCTTCCATATGTGCATTTTGATCGACAATTTCCGCGCGTTGTGATTGGCCAACGCGTTGCAAACTCTTTGAGGCGCACTAGTGTGAATTACGTCATTTACTTTGTAAGGTTTTCTATTTCCCCCCAAACAACATTTCACACAAAATAACTCTTTCGTTTCACCATTCGTGAACGATCGTTTCATTAGTTCTACATTTCATGTGTCTGAGTAGCTAAGAGCGAAATCGAATTGGAGTTTTCTGATATTTTCTGTCTATATACCTTTACGCTTCCTCTGTTATTGACTTGTTCGATTGAGAGCGATTTGAGGTGTCTCAAGAAAAGTTAATATTATTCCCAAAGTCACTGTATTGATATATCTCTTGTAGGCATTTTGCCAGTCGTTATATAGAGATCCCAGAGACTCGATTTGGACATTAATGTAGTCACATAATGATAACTCATCGATCAATGCAGAGGCAGCTATGTTATCAACCGATGACTCCGACGCCAACTCGTCTCGAGATAATGGCCATATCATTTTCCCAATTCTGAAGATAACGCGCCGTAAAACTTGAAATGACTATAGAACGACCGTGTTCTATTATTTCGTTCTCACATTTTTGTTCTCACGTTATGATAGAATATTTGTCGGGTTCGCTCCTGATGTGTGCCAGTGATGGTGAGAAGTCACGGCCTAGATAGCTGGACTGGTGAAACGAGGCCATATGTGTGATGTATGTGGATGAGCGCTATATAATGTGTGTGTGCCAGACAATTTCAAGTATAGCTCCGCGGAAGTTAACGCAATTATAGCACGTCGAGTCAGCGCCCTACCGTAGGCCAGTGCGCGCCAACACCTAGTCTTGGTTCAAGACTGTATTGGTGTGGATACTCGAACCGCACTGACCATACGTGTGTACGTACAGGTAATCCGCACACACGTACGCACGGACCTGTCACTAATACAGTCTTGGGAATCGTGTAAAATCTCCCCCCGAAATCGGGGGGAAACACACTGCGCATGCGTTGCATGTAAAGTCGGGCGCTGCCCATTTTCTGCTCACGCACGTGCATACACGTAAACAAGGCACCCCGTGAAGTTACACAATATGGTATAGTTACAATAGTATGGTACCGTATACGTGCCTTTTGGTTAACATTTCGACGATGTGACTGGGCGAAAGTTGGGGAGATATATGACTGTGTATTTCAGTGGCTTATTTACAACATAATGTAGAAATCCATGGTTGCTGAATTATTGTACCTTGTAATACTATAATTCCATTGCATTTGGTAAAAACAAACACGAAGCAAGGAGTTTTAAACGTGCTATTTAAGTATTATTTAGCCTGAGGCCTACAGTGAAACACTCCATTTTAAGTTACATGTAGGCATGTAGGCCTATAAACAAAAACATTTACACTGTTCATAATTTGTAGCTCTTTGATACTTCACACTGTAGCTCACTTCACAACCATGGAGGTAGAAATAGATTTCTACCTCCATGATACAAAGTGCATGGTACATACACCTGTACACCGCATGCATATCAATTCCCACAGGTCGGCCGTGGGAATGCAGCGATCTCTGCATTGTTTGACCCGGGCGTTGCCATGGGAGCTGACCGCAGGCCTCGAAGTTCAGGTTTTGCCTGAGGGGAATGACCATATATGACCAGCGTCATTCTTATATATCATACATATTCAACAGTGTGCCATGGTGACGAAGTAGCGCGCTACATACATTATACTAACGAGGTGCGCGCGCAACTCCCCGCCCTTACACGACTCCCAAGACTATGTTATCGAAGGCCTTTACGAATGGGTGTACGTACGTGCGTGTCAGTGCGGATAATCGGTTCGTACGTTCGAGTACGGTAATAACATAGTCGTGGACCAAGACTAGCCAACACCCAAACATTTGTTTCGTGTTTTCCACCCATCCATTGCCCTCGTCTTCCCAGTAGTCCTTTTCGTCTTATTCGGTTCTTTGAGACTTGAGAGGCGACTTAAGAACGGTGGGCCTCATATACCCCACAGGGGTTATCAACCTTAGAGTTAGTGAGAGACGGGGGATGAAAATACTGTTTGGATGAAAGATGTTGAGGAGGGGGGAGGGGGTTGTTAGCCACCTCGCCTGACTGACTGCATGCAGAACTCAGAGTTGGCTATGTAGTGTGTTATACACACTCATGTGTCGTGTAGGTGTGAACAAAGTGACTTTATGTGCTTCAGGTAGTATCATACTTTGGTTAGAGACCAAAACAGAAATGTTCACAGATTTACGTATAACTTTCAGGGTATGAAGATGGTGCTGATAGAAACATGCCGTTAAAGTTTTTCCGCCTGAAATGGTGTATTTATCCAGAAATTAGTAAAACAACGACCGAAAATCTTTTTGATCTTGTATAAAAAGATAGAAAATAAAAGAGAAAAGACTTAATAAATACTGTGGCAGTTTTTCACTGTTTTCTCAAAAAGTAGGTACCGTATGGGACTGAAATTTTCATACATGACTTTTACTGTATCTTCCTTGATTTTATTTTGCCCATGAATCTGTATTTCTTTGACAAAAACTAGAATATGATGTTACCTTTAAAGCAGAGTGTACATGTACTCTGTACACTGTCAACAATTTCGGTAACATTTTCGGTAACTTGGTGCCCTCGGCCCAAATTCATGGAAACTGTTACCGTTAACAAAAATTATCTGCTTACGGTAGCAATTGGGGTTTTTTGCTTACTGTTAGCGTATTTCACGGGAATGGTTTTTTGGGGGGTAACGGTAAGCAAGGAATTTCTCCAGAATGTATATATGACGACGAGTTAGCAGAAAATAATCACGGATACCCTTGAAATTCTTCGCTAACCGAAAAGTCTTGCTTACGGTTTCCATAAAATAGATTTCACGTGTAGCAGTGCCCGTAAGCACAAAAATAGGCTGTAACGGATTCCATAAAATTGGGTCCAGTTTAGAGCAACACACCAGGGGTCAATTTCATAAAGATGCTTAGCACAAAAAAATGCTAAGCACAATGGCTTGCCCAATAAAACAAACCACCATTGAAAATCCCATTTCATATCCATGGTCAGCGAACAACAGCCAAAGAACAATCACAAGTGATACACAACACATGGACATTTGGTTGTTAATCCTGTTTTTATTGAGGCAGAAATGTAATGCTTAGCTATTTTCTTTGTGCTAAGCAGCTCTATGAAATTGACCTCTGGGATAACACCACTTTGGGCCCTGTGTACACTAGCAACATTTGGCCAACCTGTTACCGAGATGTTGCTGCGACATGTTACCCAACTCGTTTTGCTCTGTGTACACTGACAACATTTTCAGCAACAACGTGTACCTGGGCAACATGTTACCGAGATTGTACCCGAAAATTATGACAGTGTACACTTTGCTTTATACCTATTTAAAGCATACGAGTCCGTGTGCATTATACACTATAGCATTATACACTATAGGTTGAAAACAACTTTTATTTTAATCAATCGCTGTCCTGGGTCGGATGCGTAATAAATTGTCATGCATTTGATTATTACTGTTTTTTTGGTGAATAAAAAGCTACTATACAGAATGCTGCTGAGTGTCCTCACGGAAAATCGATGCATTTGGGCAGACGATTCGATTTTGCTATTCCGTGCGATAACTTCGTCGCTCCTGGTACAGACATAGTAATTGCTCTAGTAGACAGAATCATTCAATTATAGTTGTTTTTCAGTCGACTTGATCAATTAGCTTGCTATTGACTAAGTCTGATAATGCATTGTTCCATGTCTTTAGTTTAACTACCACTAATTATATTTATAAGACATTGACATTAATAAGTCGTGGAAGAATCCGCGAGGCCAAACAATGTCGTTCGTATTTTTAAATTAAAGGTTATGTATAGGATTGGTAACATTACCCAAACAGAAATGTTCACAGATTTACGTATACATTTTTCAGAATATGAAGATGCTGCTGGTAAAAACATACCTTTAAAACATTTCCGCAAAATATTCAGTCGGGTTTTTGCTATTTTCTCGTGACTCAGATGTCCGATTGAGCTCAAATTTCCACAGGTTTATTGTTTCATGTACATTTTTAATCATACAAAGTGTGAGTGCTGTTCTGTGACCTTTACCAATAATTGTATTATATCTCTATATATCTTCGTTGTGATGCTCACAATAATTTGACGTATCGACAAATTCGTGGGTGTGCATTGGAGTCTAACTGATTGTATTCATACATTTCATTCAGACATTCGTTTAGAAACCAAAACCAAAATTGCTATAATGTGTTATTCGAGGGTCATTGCCCTTGAGTGTGCGTTCTGACGTCGGTTAATGGATCTTGTACACGCAGGGCGAATCACATACAGCGAACCTTATGTATACACAGCACTGGCTTGCTAACCAAAATATGTAAGTCTAATATATGCCCCCAGGAGCTGATTTTTACAGGGCCAGGAAGTGTCAGATTGTTTTTTCTCTCTTGTCTTGTCTCAACAAGGAGGGGGAAAAATTCACTCCGTCGTCGTCAGCACAAAGTGAAGTGGAGCGTTCAAGAGATGTTGTATGGAAATGCAAATCCAAGGTTACGATGTGTATGTATATTTTAAAATCATGCTAGGGGGATGTCATGTTTGTTTTATACAATGAGGTATAGTAGAATGCTATTTGTGTGAGTGTGTACGTGACTTCATTGCAGCATTCGTGGTGCCATGTACTTCAGTTTTTGAAAGCGTTATAATAACTTTGAGATTTAAATTTTAGCAAGATAACCGACCTACTTGCTCGACTTAAATAAATGCATATATTGAAGAAAAATAGGTATCCTTTAATATTATGATCTCACTGCAGCCTTTAGTGGGGCATGTAGAGACGCGAAATTAAGATATTACGTGTGCGTTTTTCTGCTTAAAGGTATAGCACATGATTTGTAAAGGTCACAGAACAGCACTCACACTTTGTCTGTATATAGGCCTACATGAAATGATAAACCTGTGACAATTTAAGCTCAATCTGACATCTGAGTCACGAGAAAATAGTGACTTAATTGTTTATTACAAAACATACAGAATGGTTTTGATCTTACTCCGAGATCAAAACTGTTTTCAGTATTTGTTTTACTTTTTCTGGATATAAAGTACACCATTTCAGGAGGAAATATTTAGATAGTATGTTTCTACCGGCACCATCTTCATTCCTTGAACGGAATACGTAAATTTGTCAATATGTACTTTCTATTGAGAGATTCGTATACCATCGTCTTTCTGAAACGATTTCACGTGCGAACGGCAGCAGACGACTCGCGTGTTTGGCGCCAAAACCGCTGGTTCGCAGCAGATCCGTGAACAGCGTGTAATTTACACTGGCCCCCCGCCTGCAACTCCAGGAGGCAAAGCCGACGCATCGTTAATTTTGCAACTTCAAAGTCAATGTCGTTCTCCCGCCATGACAAGAGAACGAAGTTGATACATTTTCAGAACACCGTCAAAGGAAAGCGGCCTGCTGATTGCTGTATGAGGTGGGATTTACGCGCCATCTGTGGTTCAGGTTTAGGAATTAGCGATAGGGGATAAAGGGATCACTGGTATGTGACCCGAAGATGAAATACTCTATGTTATTCCTGTACTTAATTGAATTTGCTGGAGATGTTTTTGCCCTTGTCTATAACCAGATGAGGAATGTATCATGTCCCTGCAATTAAGCTCAGTGTCTTGTCAATCTTGAACTAATCAGAGTGTGGCACGTTCGCATTGGTGCCGCGGGAGAGAGACTGGTGAAAATGGGCAATTGATAAAAAACAAATTGATACAATGAGTTGATTACATTTAAAGTATCTACCTCAGTCTGCTGTGCGTGACATCAATGATACCGCAGGTGTGGAATTGGGTTCGTTGAGTCATTGCTTTACGTATACCGTGACGTCAAACAGTCTTTCTTGATTAGCTCATATTGATGTGCTCGTTTTACTTGTACCAACTTACTTTTAAAGAGCAATTGAATGTAACTATGGTAGGGCTTTATACAGAGTTGGTAATGACGATTTGTTCTATAGTTTCTGTACGTCAACATAATGATTGCCCGAAGTGCTGTATTCATCCAGAAATCTAGTCACACAAAGACCGAAAACAGTTTTGATCTCGGGGTAGAACCAGAACCATTCTTCATGTTTTATATGAAACATTGAGTCGGGTTTTCGCAATTTTCTCGCGACTCAGATGTCCGATTGAGCTCACTTTTTCACCTCAGGTTTATTATATAATGTACATACTGGATTGACAAAGTGTGAGTGCTGTTCTCTGACCTTTACCACTCATGTATAATTATACCTTTAAAGGTAGTATCATACTTTGGTTTTTGTCAAAGAAGTACAGATTCATGGGCAAAAATATCAAGACAGATACAATAACAGTAATCTGTGAAAGTTTCAGCCCCATACGTTGCCCACTTTATGAGAAAACAGTGAAAAACAGCCACAGTATTTCTT
The DNA here is from genome assembly GCA_963971285.1 of Astropecten irregularis. Taxonomy (NCBI): domain Eukaryota; kingdom Metazoa; phylum Echinodermata; class Asteroidea; order Paxillosida; family Astropectinidae; genus Astropecten; species Astropecten irregularis. The sequence continues at coordinate 11,357,411 of OZ020254.1, forward strand.
AAGTCTTTTCTCTTCTATTTTTGATCTTTAAAAAGATCAAACAGATTTTCGGTCATTGTTTTACTAATTTCTGGATAAATACACCATTTCAGGCAGAACAATTTTAACGGTATGTTTCTGCCACCACAATCTTCATACCATGTAACTTATACGTAAATCTGTGAACATTTCCGTTTTGGTGTCTTTTACCAAAGTATGATACTACGTTTAAGGGTCCCCTGCATGTATCCTAGTTGCTAAATTGTAGTATGTCCATTAAAGACAACAATTCTTTACAACAAATCAATCGTAACTTTTATATTTAGTCAACGAAGGACAAACGTCAACGAATAGACCGATCCAGTAGGCCACGCCCACCATAGCAACGGCCAAGCAACGACGCACACGCGCGCGCGTAACGTGTCACGATCGCCAACACGCGTTGCACGCCCATCACCGAAAGCACTTATCTCTATGGGACTCTGGTTTTGGAAAAAGTCACAAATGTACGTTTCGTCTCTTACCAGGCCATCGAGAGTCAGAATTACAATGAAAATATAAATGCCATCAATTTGTAGCAGAAAGATACTGTACTTGTGAAGTTGTGCTGCATTTGCAGAGGAAGGTATTTATTGTTTTTCCAGTTTGTAAACGTAAACACTACTGTAATTAATACCGTGATCTCCAGCGTGAGATCACCAAAATGGCTGCTGCAATTGGTGATCAGATTTTCGCGGCTGTGATTGGTCAATGCAAAATGGGGCGGGGCTTAATGGATCGGTCTATTGAATGTGATGTGATTACACTGTAGCTGGACAATTCTCTCAAGTTGATAGAATTCTTCTTCTCCCTTTGCGCACCGTCCCACTATCTAGCCCCAAGCCGCACCTGTTGTAAATCATAAAGCAACGCACCAACTGCTTCCATAGTTTTGCTGCTGGTGTTCCTGTCCTCGTCCCCAATAGTAATGATTCTTTGTCGACAGATCCCTTCTAGTCACAGTCCTGATTCACAGCTGTGACATTCTGGGACGAGGACAAAACAGAGCAATGCCCACCAGGATAAATTTAACCCTAGAAGTGTGGAGAAAGATCCTTCTTTTGCCCTCCCCCTAAATTAGGTCCTACACCGAACAAGCTGCTCTTCGCCATACTCGTTTCATTTCAATATAATCATCAAATAACTGCAAGGGAAACTGACTGGATTTTGTACATGGTTTAATGGCTTCTGTCTGCCAAAATAAGAAAATATAATTAACTATTGACTAGTCTATTAATTATCCTCTTTGAGTGATCCCCCATGGACCGTTCCCAGGTTGCAGCATTGCTGTGTGTGTCATTGAAACGATCCTTGGTGTATGGCGGTGAGTGTCTGGTTTTTTTGGCTTCTGACTGCCAAACGAACAACGATAATTGACTCATTTGGTTCACCACCAACGTGGGGCTGGATATCTCAGTTGGCGGTAGAACACCGGTACGGTATTTCGGAGATGGCTTGTCCGAATCCCGATTCAATTCATCAAACACCCAATGACTGAATTTGACTTTCGTTTCATTTCTGTTTGAAAAAAAATATATATAAAAACGGAAAACACTGCTTGGGAACCGTCATTTTACTTCATCTATTAAAAGTAGAACTTTTCTTGCTGGAAGTCCCCCTTGTACATGTAACTACCCAAAGGCCGACAACTGTGGTTCAAAAGCTGTTTCTTAAAGGTAACGTACATGATTTGCAAGGCCTCCAAAAAAATATTGAGTTTGAGACAGAAACAACGGTTCGTAAACAGTGCAAACACTCACCATGGGAAATCTTGGTTCATCAGATGCTGTTTTTTTTTAAGGAAATCAAGATTTAGTGTCTTTTAAAAAGATCAGTCGTCCGAACGATTTAGTAGCATTTCGAAAACGTGGTGTAACCGTGAAGGATTCGAAAGGGGTGGGGCAAGATTATTTTGGCCGTATTTCTGCTATCCAGATGAAAAAAGCGTAAAAAGGTACATGAAACAACGTCTGTAAGGAAGTTTAAGACCTTTACTTTTGTTTAAGTATACCAAATTCAGCCAAACTCCTGTAACCTCCCTTTAACGATACGGGGTGCTTCTTGTTCGTGTGTTTTTGTTGTCCCCTTGCGTCCGCGCAGTTTTCTAATGAAAAATCAAAAGGCACGATGTTGTCATAAGCTTCTCACCTTTCGCGTTTTAATACCACTCTGACATTGTTGTTGTTGTTGTCATAAGGAGGAGGTAAGGTTACAAGCAATATTACAGACCGCCCCGTCGTGTTTAACTATCGCAATGGACATGTAAAAAAAAAAATTGATTGAATTTGTTATTAAGTAAACATTAGGTTTTTAGTGTGTATAGAGAAAGCCGAGCACGCGGCTGAATATCTCATTACACGAGATGCTGTGTACCGCTGTTTTAGGTTCCTGTCTCCGTGATGACCGTTGCCGGACATCGATCGCTGGTCTGACGCTGCTGACCGAAGCCGGATTAAGAACTGACCACCGTGTCGGACAGACAAACATTTGTTTGACTTGTTTTTGTAAGCTTTATTATTTTTTTTTTTCATATACTCCCTGAGGACAAAAACAGGTGAACATAATGATGAGTGTAGATGGCTTGGGAACAACTTTGGTGTTTTCAAAAAATAAGGACCATTTGGATTTGGGCCACGTTTTTCCTTATTTCAGATATTGTTTTTTGTAATATGCAAAAGGTTTAGAGATTATTATTCCCTATGTGTGCTGTTTTGTATGATAGTTGTACCCCTGCTCCGAGTAGGATTGGATTACGTTTGCCATTTTGTAAGGTTTTTGTGAGAGCTTTTCACTATGTTCCTCAAATTAGGGAATGAAACTTAAGTAAAATACAGAACATACCAATAGTGGTTTTTGACATCTTAAAAATAAAGAAACCATCTTTTAAAGACCAAAAATAAAAGAGAAAATACTTAAGAAATACTGTGACCGTTTTATATTGTTTTTTGAAAAATTGGGCATCGTATGGGACTGACATTTTCACAGATGACCGTTACTGTATCTTCCTTGATATTTGCCAATGAATCTGTATTTCTTTCACAAAAACCAACGTATGATATTACCTTTAACAAGTTTCTACAGCGCAAATAAGGCGTAAAGAGAACTCCCCCCTTAAAAATGATAACGCCAATTAAGTATTCACAAAATACCTTTATTGGCCGGGAATTTGAATTTGTAAGCACGGGGCCCAGACGCAATATTCCCCCGTGGGTCTCTGGCATTTAACAGGCCCCAAACACTTATTCCTTGGAGCACTTATTTCTTCATGCCTTGGAGCTGTTGTCCGTGATTGGATCTTCAAAGTAGCTCCGTGGAAAAGGGGAATAAAGGAGTGAAGAACTGGGACTGACATTGACAATAAGAGACAAACAGGCGGAAATTATGTCCGTTGGGAGTGCCGCGGTATATAAGCTGTATACTGGTGATGAAGACCCAAAAGCCTTCTGATCGGTTACCCTTTCTCTTTTGAGGCGCAGCGGGGCCAACCCGCCGAATGGCCCCCGCGATTAAGTCAGCTCGCGCGCCGTTTAATCTTTTTCCTTACGCCGTTGGTTTGTTCACCTGCTTTAATGGGAATCGAGGGATACGGCTGGGTAGAGCCCCCGATCCCCCTTATTGCTCTGGCCCCCTTTGATGTTGCCATTTTTGCGTGAGAGCAATTCCATCTGTGCAATGATGCATCGGCACATATATAACAGGAGGGGGCGCCCCCTTTCCGTTAATAACTTTATTGCCAGAATTTACACTCCAGTTGGATTCATACAAAGTGGAGATAATAGACACTGAAGCCGTGATTGGAATTAAACATGAAAATATCATTCATTCACAGAAGAAACGGCGTTCACGAAACTAGACATAACTTTATACAGAGAGAGGAACAAAATAAAGCCCCATCACTGGACATCATTTATATGAGAGCTAAAGGGGGACATGTAACGAAGTGATATGAAATATTCATTCAAATTGGGTTGACGTGGGTTCACAGCACTCCCTATGGCCAAGTCAATCCCTCGTAGTGTGAAGAACGGTTGGGGTCTGTTTCTGAGGTAACGAGGGGATATGGCGCTTTTGTTCTTGAGGTTATTGGAGAGAAAGGGGAGCATTACACTCCCGAAACAAAGAAGAAGAAATATATTCCTTTTACAAGGAGAAGTTCTTCATCTTCCATGAAGATTCACCGTTTGTTTAAAGGTAGTATCATACTTTTATTTTCATCAAAGAAATACAGATTCATGGGCAAAAATATCAAGACAAATACAGTAACAGTCATCTGCGAAAATAACAGTCCCATACGGTGCCCGCTTTTTGAGAAAACAGTGAAAAACAGCCACAGTATTTCGGTCGTTGTTTTCCTTATTTCTGGATAAATACACCATTTCAGGCTGAAACATTTTAACGGTATGTTTCTGCCACCACCATCTTTATACCCTGTAAGTTATACGTAAATGTGTGAATATTTCTGTTAGTTGGTTTCTTACCGAAGTATGATACTTCCTTTAAAGTTCGTTGGTTTATTTATTGACGGTAAACTTGGAGTAATCCAATTAATCGTTTATGCAAATTGTTTTCTAGAAACATAGGAATTATCAACAAATTGAAGCACTTCTTTCCATCTCATGTTCTGTACAATATTCATAATGCGCTTGTCTTTCCTTATCTTATATTTCTTACGGTACTCCTGCCTAGGGCAAGGCGCCAGTGCATCTATTGAATAGAATCCTTGTCTTACAAGAGAAGGCCCTTGGAATTATCAACGGTGTTCATTTTCGTAGTCCCTCTGATCCTCTATTTTACGACCACAATACTTTAACGGTTTATGATATATATTTTCTCCAGCTCGGTTCTTTTAGGTATCGATTTAAAGCTAATACATTACCTTAGTCGTTTCACAAAATGTTTAATTGCAAACACCAAGATGCATATGCATAATACCAGTAGTCGATTTCAGAAAGATTTACGACTCATCCTTTACATGAGTTACTTCTGTTTTTATAATTAGTATTGTGACATCACACTTTGCTTAGCAATTAAGATTGATATGCATGCTTACGATCTATTTATAGCCTTCCGTGAAATCCAGCCCAGGTCTGCTTACGATTTTCATATTCCTTATGTACGCGTTTCTAAATCTTCCAATTCGGTATCTTTTTAGGGTCCTAAATTGTGAAATTCTTTACGTGATATCTTTAAATCAACTAATATTTCGTCTGTCTTCGGGAAGCAACTTAAAGCTTGTATTGCTTGCTGATAAATACCGACAAGACTGATATGCTATTTTAAGCTATTTTCCTTTCTCAATTTGTTCCATGGAGACGTGTGTTTACATAATCCTCCCTAATCATGGGCTATACATGTTTAAGTGAATAGTATCATCCTTTGGAAAATTGATAGAACAGCTGCGGTCTGTTCATAATTTGATTTGTCATGACATCAAAACAAACCACTTTGATTGATCAATGGAAACAGTAGAAAACAGCGAAAACCGTTGCAATTTTTACGCGAAATTGTAAGGTAATTGTAATCGGGAGGTTTGGATCTCGGAGATCATTTCTGGATAAATACAGCATTTCAGGCGGACAAATTTTAACAGTATATGTTTGTAGCAGGTCCATCTTTATACCCTGTAAGTTATACGTACATTTGTGAATACCTTTGTTTGGTTTCTTACCAAAGTACGATAGGACCTTAAAAAATATAACTAGGAAGAATTTACATCCTGCAAAGTAAAAACAGATTCCTGAAGAAATTAAAAAAAGCTTGAAGCCTGCGTGCGTACGTGGCTAACTAACCAAGGATGGTATTATGAAGTACGTTGGGATTTTACGTCGGTTGTGTATAAGCAACATGCGTATAAGACAAAGCAGTCTTCACAAACATTGCATGATCTTGCATTTTCTGCACATAACATCCTTGAACTTAGGCAGTGAGTTCACGTGAAAGACTTAATAAGTATAGGATAGGGTTTAAGTATAATGCATTAATATCATAAGAACCGAGCTGGTTTATTTAGGATCTTCTTTTGCAGACGATCGATCGGTAGTTAATCAATCCATTTGCAGGAACGCAAAATCGATTTTTTTTTTTTTTTTTTTTTCTTTTTTTTTTCAAGGGAACCAGTCTGAATTACGTCACGCGATGATGCTCGCGCCGGACTTGAGTAACAGTACCGCTGGCTATCTGCAGAGATCGACCAACCAAAACCTGTTTGCTCTATTGGGTTTGATGTTTACTCACGGGCGTTGGAAAACAGGCACAGGTATATAGTTTCATGATATCATCTTCCTCTCATTAAAAGGCCTCAAGGAGGTTTGGGTGGTTTTTTTTCTTCCTCCTTTTCAGCTTGTGCATTAGTGGAGTATAGAGTAGAGGTCTATACTGTTCTGTTATAATGATAAAAGCCTCATCGTATACCGATGTTTCTCTTCTGCGGATGTCGCAGAAAGCAAACATTTTCCTAGGACTTGACCAGAGACGCAAGAAGGTACTTAAAGGGAAGTGACATCCCCCTGCAGGTGATGCGCAGAGCCGGCAGACACCGCCCCCGCGAATCTCATTGCCAGTAGTCCCCTACCTCCATCCCTCTAAAGTGTGTCCCTTTAAGGCAATCAAACCCAAACTCTTGAACGTGGCTGGGCCAATGCTATACGGACGTTTGAACAGTCAGCTCGGCGTGTAGAGAGGCTCGATCAATACCCTCGGCAAACACGGGAGAAGACCGGAGTAAAACCCCGTCTTAAGGGAGTACAGCAAGGGGTAACGGGAGACAGAAATCCTAGGGTCCATTAAGAAAGAAATTATACATCTAACTGACTGAAAAAAGGAGCAACGCACCCAAAGAGCGCACTCTACAAAAATAAAACCCTCTAAATTTATAGACCTATAAAAATTTGATGTAAAGTGAGAAAATAAAACTAGAAAATATTTATACCGCACCAGCAATAATATATATAGCGCTGTCCAATTACAGGTATAATACTCCTTAAGTCTGCAATCTTGTTAAGTATTTAATTCAAATGTCATGGGTTCGTGACAAAGACAAACATTCCAGTAAATATTTTCTGAACAGTTCGATCTTGTTCTGATTTTGTTCGATCCCGGCTTGGGTCATATGTGAGTAGAGTTATGCGTAAGGTCCTCTCCTATATGCGTCGAGGGTTTTTCTCCGGGTTCTCCGGTTGTCCTCCCTCATCCACAAAAACCAAACACTTTCGATCTTAAGCTGTGCTTCGTGATAATATATATGGGTTGATGTGGCTGGCTGCCAAAGGGCGCCCATGAAAGCCTGCTACTCGGTCACGTGAAGCACCATCCTTCATAATTCATATTAATTGCCGGGAACCTCTAGAAAACAGTGTGTTTCACTGAGCAGGTAAACCTCGGGTAAACAGGAAATAAAAAAAATAAAAAATAAAAGTGGATATTGCATAGTACACATGGGGACCAATACTATGTATAAACGTCAATAACACTTTAGCAATTGATATTTAACTGATCCCTATACTCTCGGTGGCAAACATGAACATTTGAAGAGCCAGAATGAAGCCAGAATGAAGCAAGCTAGTTGATATTTGGTTATAGCGAGCTTCCAAATATCCATGGAACACTCAGAAAATTCTGGGAATGTCGCAGTCCTCGGCCTCCGTATATACTTAATTATCACACACTCTAATGCAAACCCTTGTAAACCACTAACCCTCTTCTAAACCCGTTGGCAAACAAATGACTTCTTAATTTCTGTATATGGCCCATGCATAGCATAAAACAAAAGACATGCCAGTGTTCTACTATAGGCTGCTTGTATTATCTTCATTAATGGCTATATAGAGTCGGCGTATTATCATATCAATCAATCAATTATTCCAAGACTTCTCTATCATAGCTACCGCTACCCTGGCTCTAACATCCTGGCGCCAGCGGGGAATTATTATCCTCCAACAAGTGAAATATTAAAGGAGAATAGTGAATTATGTCTTACTCTTTTAAGACTGCACTCATAGAGATGAAATGGTGCGTGAATGATTTTGTTAGATAGAACTTGTTTGCACTAGACAAACCGTCATAAGCATGGTTAACAGGAAAACATTATTTTTTTAATGATCTACCATAAGCTTATAATCATCCATGAATTGGTTGTGTTATAGGGCCTTTACGAAACGGAGGCTCAGGCTCAGGCTCAGGCTCAGGCTTCAGCTCTGACATCCATATGCTGAAAATATAAGTTGTGGTTTTTCATTGAAGCTGAAGCTCTGTTTTCCTTTTCAAACCAGAGAATGTACTTCAGAACCGCAGCCAAAATTCTCTATTTTCATACCCGTTATTTCAGAATGGATTCACGAAATGGAGCCGGAGCCTGAGACGGAGCCTGACCCTCCGTTTCGTAAACGCCCATAGAGTAAGTAGATAGTAGCTAAAAACGAAGGTAGATTTGCGGTGACGCCATGTATAATCTCTTCTAAGAGAGTGTGTGGTTCTGAGAAGAACCGTAGGTATTGTCTTGATGTTCAGAACGTTCCGAACAGTGTGCTCTGTTCGTTCTCAAGAGAGTGATTCTCAGTCACTCTCCTGAGGACGAACAGAGCACACTGTTCGGAACGTCGAGATAATACCACCGGTTCTTCTCACTATAAAGTTCTCAGAACCACACACTCTCACAGAAGAGATTACGTGGTGTTACCGCAAACCTACCTTCTTTTTAGCACTTCCACCATGCATTTTTTCTAGTCTTATTTAGATAGTAGCTTTTAACAAAATAATTATCACTTGATGAGAATCTTTAGACCAATTTAGACCAAAATCTTGAGACAAATGTTTGACCTGTAGTTGATTTCACAAAGCCATACGATCGATCGCAACTCGAGTTACGAAGTATGTAATAACCCATCATATCTTACACAGGGCTGCAATGCATCATTATGTCCTACGATTGATAGTAAGTTACGATGAGTTTGGCGAAGTAGACCCGTATGAGATGTAGAAATTGGAATCGAAACATACCATGCCCACAGTGTCCACTTGTTATGACAAAAGCTGAGAAAGTTCCGGTCAAACAGAATCTTGGCATGCCTAGTCTCGTACAGTGACAGCGATTTACATCCAAAATAAACCTTTACTTTGTTATCATTTTTTGGAGCTTGTCTTTAAAGGTAGTATCATACTTTTGTTTTTAGCAAAGAAATTACAGATTCATGAGCAAAACATATATAGACAGATATAGTATAAGTCATCTTTGAAAATTTCAGTCCCATTCGATGCACATTTTTTGAGAAAACAGTAAAAAAAAAAAAAAAAACAGCCACAGTATTTCTTAAGTCTTTTCTCTTTTATTTTTGATCTTAGATAAAAAATCAGTCGTTGTTTTACTAATTTCTGGATAAATACACCATTTCAAGCGGACAATTTTAACGGTATCTTTCTACGAGCACCATATTCATGCCCTGTAAGTTATACATAAATATGTGGACATTTCTGTTTTGGTGTATAATACTACCTTTAACAATTCAATGCCATAACAAGCCATTCATGAGAAACAGTTGGACAACCACAGGTTGAGTTCACTTGAAAATCAGGCTATGACACTTTACCCGGTCGTGCACTGACTTCAAGCCGGTCACAATAATATATGTCCCGTAAACTAAAAAAAAAAAAAAAAAAAAAAAACCGAACAAATCCTTGGCCCTGTGTCGCCCCTTCCTCCAGGGCTGGATCAGTTGTATAATTTGAGCCAGGAATAGACTGTAACTAGGGAGATTTCTAATAAGTATAACATACCCTACGGGGGGTTGAGTCCACGGCTAAGCCTTTATAATTAGGGACAACTTCAGTTCCACTGGTTAACTCAATCCAGTGCATTGAACCGACCTAACATAATGTTGAGATAGTTTAATCCACCCTCCTCTTCATATGCTAGATATTTATACAACTTATCTTTTTCTGCTCCCGTTTACATGTTTGCTTTCATGTTTCTCGAATTGTACTTTTTTTAAGTGTACTTTTTTTTTGGAGGGCGCGGTCGATTTTTACCGATTGAAGCATTTAGAAATTCTTCGATTAACCGGGAATCCTGTGCATTGCTGCACATACAGTTTGCCTCATTTAGAATTCTCCAGGTTGACTGTAGACCATCAGAGACGAGCATGATGGATGTACTGTGTATTTGGGGGTCCATGTTCTTATAATGCTTGCTCTGGGAATGCCTTCGCTAATTGAGACTTTGAAAGAGACATTTGGGAGAAAGAAACCCGGCGTTAGGGGACCCCCCTCATAAAAACGTTGGCGTGTCATGCATGGACATACAGGCCGGCTGCCCAACACAGGAGAAATACATTATGATATTTTAATAATCTCTCTGTTTTTTCACCTTTTACGCAATGCATAACACTGATTGTACTGCTTAATTCATTGTTAGCTCCATGCCTGATTATGAATCACTTTTTCCAAATGTCCTTCACTAATCACATAAAATTCAATTTCATATTCATCTTAATAACAAGAGCTAAATCAGAATGGATGGCGTTTCGTTATTATTAAGCTTTTAATGCATTCAGCATACATAAGTTTCTATGCTGGATTGCCGAACTACTAAATATAATTAAGGCCACGTGTCATAGTGTGTCGTGTGGTGAATATATCTTGTATAATATGATGCAAAGATAATCACTTGTTTTGATTAAAAACACATCAGATTGAATTATATGAACATAACTATCGCTTCTACAGGCGCTTAGGCATGGAGAAATGTCTACGTTGTGTAGCATGCTGTATGTTTACTGAAACTCAGACCTAGTGCACAATGTTTCCTCGTTTTTATTTCCACTGTAACGGAAGAAGTCACGACCCCAAATAGGCGACTCTGTAAACATAGACTGGTAGTGTATGTTTTGTCAGAAAACATATAGTTACGCCCTAGCTTGGCCTGCGTAATTTGTCATTCATGCATTTTGTTATACAAAGGTAACCTGTTCACCTTGACAAAATCCGCGGGGGATCAATATATAGAGTCAGATTATATGCTGTTTCCAGACCCGTGTGTTAAACCATGGAGCTATTAAACAGACACGGTGTTTAGGTGAATGGGGATTTTCTTTTCATATTGACTGGGTGTGTGGTGTTTTGTAAGGTTTGCCGTTTGTAAAAAGGGAGAGAGTGGAAAGTATAGCTAGCCATTTCTGCGTGCGATGAACTATTGTAAAAAAATATCTCATGAGTGGGTATTAAATGGAACTGTGTGGTACAGTCGTTGTTTTGCGAAATCGGCGATGTGGTCTTCTCTTTAGGTTCAGCAGCCGTGGCACTGATTGGATGGCCGTGGCCTGTTCTGTCACGGCCACGCATGCGCACGGATCTGAGGCTGATATTACTACTAGACGAGTACGGGCTGTGTTGCACGCTAGTGCGTGATTGTATTGTGTGAGATGAGCAGAGAGAGGGGGAGCTGATGATGCCGCTGTCCCGTTGCTACAGACTGACAGCCATCAAACCGCTTGGAACAGTGCGGTGGAGGTGGTTTACGTACGAGCACGAGTGAGCTTCAACGCATTGTGTCTATACGCTCTGATAAATTACCAAGTACCTTTTAATGCTCCGTGTTTTCGAGTCACGTTGTTGTTCCATCATACCGTAACCACGAAAAAAGGAGGGGATGGTTCATGGCAATCACCGGCACCAGCCTGCATGCACAGTTACCGTATCAGGTGCATATCAACTTTGCCATCACTCGTTCACAACATCGGATATATTCAGCCAGCGTTGGCCCGAGTTCCCCTTGATTTGGCCCGCTTTGCTTGGAACGGGCCAGAGCCGACGGGCAATATTAACGACAAAACCAGCCGACGCGTCGAGGGAGGAGAGCCCAAATATTCTCGGGTCGGTGGCACTATAAAATACGCTGCGAAGAAGCATCCCGGGACACTTACTCCGAGACAGCTTACCCGTGTGACTTCGTGGAATGAGAGTGCTTTGTGTGATGCGATATACCACCATCGATTCCTTGCTTTGATATTTTGTTTACAGTCGTTTTCTGATATATCTGGCTTGACTGGACAAAGCTAATATCATCAATATGGAAAACGCTACATCACTGAATCAGTTCGCTAATTTTAGCGTGGAGATTCCGTACGAGGAGGCGGACATTGCTATGACCATACTGAAGATATCGCTGCTGACTCCCATCATCATCTGCGGCATCATAGGCAACCTCTTGGTGTGTATCTCCGTCTTCAAGTTCCGGAGTCTCCGAATCGTGGCCAACTACTTCATCGTGTCGCTAGCCGTGGCAGACCTGGCCGTGTGCTCCGTGGTCATGCCCCTCGGTCTCTACCAAGAGGTGGTGGGAGGACAATGGTACCTGGGGCCCATCATCTGCGACGTGTGGGTCTCCATGGACGTCTTGACCTGCACGTCGTCCATCTGGAACCTGTGCGTGATATCGGTGGACCGATTCTTGGCCATCACGCGCCCGATTAAGTACGCCATCAAGAGGACACCAATCATGTCTCTTGTCACCATCATCTGTGCCTGGGGATTGTCCTTCCTTATCTCCATACCAGCCCTGGTCCTGGTAGGTGGCTACGATGCCATGGCATCAGACGAGTGCCAGCTCAATGTCAGCCCCATATTTCAAGTTGGATCTTCCTGTCTCTCATTCTACGTCCCGTGCTTCATTCTCCTCATCGTCTACTACAAAATATTCCGCTCCGTTCAGAAGCTGGGGCGGCGAAAACCCGGGGGCAGCATCAAGTATCGCAAGGGTCCCGCCTACAAGAACGGGGTGGGTGCCGGCAAGACCACCCTCGTCACCAAGTTTGTCAATGAGAAGACGGAGAATTTCGCCACCGTGTGCGACAAGCAGGAGCCCTCCAGCGGAGAAACAGAGAAGCAGAACCACGAGAAGAAGGCCCACGAGGGGAGCAGCGGCAGCGGGGAGAAGACCGAGTCCAGGACTAAGAAGATATCGGTGGCCAGGGAGAGAAAGGCCACCTCGGTCCTCGCCATCGTCGTGACTATCTTCATATGCTGCTGGCTGCCGTTCTTCATTACGAACGTGGTGATCGGGTTATGTCCTCACTGTGACATCACCCATGCGACCTATGCTACGGTCACCTGGCTCGGCTGGGTCAACTCGGCGGCTAATCCCGTCATCTACACCATATTCAACCGGGAGTTCCGCAATGCGTTTAAGCGGCTGATCTTCTGCTGTGCCAGCGATTCATATTTGAGACGGCAGTATCTATCCACTTTAACCAACTACTAATGGCAGACACTGCTATCATATAGTCAGTCCACTTCGTGCCACAAGTGGGCATTATAAATAAAAATGCTAATGATGTTTTGACTTGGTACCGGAAACCACGGCCATTGTTCGTGCGCCGTTCGCTTAATTGGGAAGACAATTAACGAAACGGTGTCATTTATTGTGCGAAGGAAGCCACGGTCTTTGAACACAGGACTGCCATCTTTCGAAATTCCACCTCCATGTTAACAACTGGTCAACTGTTTTCAGACGATCTTTACAAGAGAAAGGTGTTAAATGTGTATTTACTTTGTTAACCTATCATGCCAATTTATCTTGCTGAATTGTTTAGGTTTTTTGGTTTGGTCTCAAATCGGGTATAAAACGACAAACGATGGGGTGAATTATTTCAATGTAGTATTCCTTGAAAAGTAATGTCTTTGTACCGATGACTGGTAGGCCTAATCAGTTTATTTTTATTGCTCGTAACACAATGCAATGGTTTTATAGAAGGAAAAAAAACTACGTGCTGTATAAAAAAAAAAATTGTGTATGATGGCAGAACACCTTGACTTAGCATTTATTTTGGTCAATGTTAAAGGGAGCATATAGGATTTGCAAAGATGTGCGTTTTGGCTGAATTTGGTACTTAAACAGAAGTGAAGGTCTTAAACTTCCTTACAGACGTTGTTTCATGTACCTTTTTACGCTTTGTTCATCTGGAAAGCAGAAATATGGCATGGCCGAAATAATCTTGCCACCCTCCGAATCCTTCACGGTTACCCCACGCTTTCGAAATGCTATTAAATCGTTCGGACGACTGATCTTTTTAAAAGACACCATATCTTGATTTCATTGAAAAACCAAGCATAATTATGATGAACCAAGATTTCCCATGATGATTTTTTGCACTGTTTACGAACTGTTGAGTCATTTGTTTGTCTCAAACTCAACAATTTGTTTTGGAGGCCTTGCAAATCTTGTACGCTACCTTTAATGGAAGCTGGACAGTATTGTATCTGGCCAGAGGTTGGCGGTTCAAAGTACCATAATCTTAACCAATTGTGTTCGTACCGTTGTTTGAAATCATTCCTATCCTGCACTGGGTATACTGTTCTCATGTACCATTGGTGAGTTCGAGTTGGGGTTGTGTAGAATCAGGGTCAGAAACTGTGGCACAAAGAACCAGAGCTCCCTACGATATCACATAGCATTACTGCTGCGAGAATCACCACCATTGGGGATGCATTAATCTACCACCACAACACTTTAACGTATGCCCCTGCGTCCGGTTTGTGGGCGCGTGTAATCTGACACATTCCGCCACATTTGCCGTGACACCACAATGAGATACACTATAATTTGATGAAATATTATTATTATTTCGATGCTTGAAAATCTCTATCGATCCGCATTTTTGTTATTGTTGTTTGTTACTCACGCCAGATGGTCTGTGAAACCTTTTCATTCTCCCGCCGAATCGAACGCGTGACATAATTATAAAAAAGCATGCATAATTTTAATTTGATTCGTTTGAAAATTATTAATTAAGGGCCCTTACGAGACCTGGCTTGAGGCTAGGCTTGGTACCAATTTTGCTACCGCCATTTGAGAACCCCCAAAACGAAATGAAGGGATTTGGCCGCATGATAAAGCAGAAGAAAGGCTCCAGCTTCGGCATGTATCTCATGCCATTCATTTCATTTAGGACACAAAATGGCAGTAGCAAAATAAATCCCAAGCCTTGTATCAAGCCTTATTTCGTAGAAAAGGCCCAAAGAAAGGAAACCGGTTTGGTCTGAGATAATCCTGTATGTATAAATGTATGTATGGTACCAAAAGAAGGTCGAGATTTGTGGACATAACAAAGTGTTAAGTCAAGAAAGCATCTACGTCAGTATTAGGATAGAGTTCATTGGTACAGGTTTAGCGGGGAGAAAAAACCTCGAAATGCTGAACACGTGTTGGCTGGTGTATCGTTCAAAGTATGGCTGAGACAAGTTCATTGTTTACGGTGTTGAAAAGATATTCATGATTAATCATGGCATGGTACACATGTAGGACAGTTTTGAATGGTTTATTGTTTCGTATATACAGTGAAAAACATCAGGTGATATAGGGCCTGTTTGTTTAATGCACAGGATCACGAATCTTGTGGATCCGAACCCCATTTGAGCGTACCCTGCATATGACGTGGATCCCTAAAATCTGGGATCCTGTGCGTCAAACAAACAGGCCTATAGACTATAGAATGTCGTCATTTTGGCGCCTTATTATGTCGCTGCCTGACTGACGTGTAAAGTAGAAACAAGTCATAAACGAGTTTATAGAGAAAAGAGTTGGCGACAAGGTTAGGCAATGCGTAATATACCCTACATTCTCTGTGTTATTTAGGGCGGGGAAAATGGCGACCACAGGCCACAAGGAATACAACACCCTCTCGTTGTCATTTCGCACGTTGAGCTGCCATGCATTATCCCCAAATCGCATTACTAGTTTTTCGACCGCCACTGGAAACTGACACTCCCCAAGAGTAAGCCCGTATTATGTATTATGCTTCATAAGATATACAACGCGCGCAAAAAACGCATAGGCCTGCTCACATACACTCTAGTGATGTAGACGAGGTGCTGGTTACATGGCTCAGCATTTTGGAGCACGTCGCAGAGAGAGCGACTGCTTTTCTACCCTCATTTTCCCCCTTTTTGTAAAATTCCTGAAGCACATCGTTTGCCGTGACTCGTCCTTGCATATAGCCAGGTGCTATTGACGTCTGCAACTGCATGTTGAGCGATAGGGATCGCAGTGTGCTGCATAATGACAGCGATTTTAACGATTAGGCTTACATTTTTAATTGATTTACAAATCATTATTTTATCTTCCAATCAAAATACGCGAGGGTTGTTGTTTACACAAGGGAGAACAAAAAACCACAGCAACATCGAATGCAGTTGTGTTTTGTTTTGACGCTGTTTTATCGAAACCTTTTTTATGCCCAAATATCGCAGGTGGCTTGAACAAAACCCTTATTAGAATGAATCATCATTTCGCTTTGTGTGCGGATTAAAGGGGTTTTGTATGTTATTGTTACGTGTTTTAGTAAAACAGTGAACTTAAAGGTAATATCATACTTTGGTTTTTGTCAAAGAAATACAAATGTATGAGCAAAAATATCAAGGAAGATACAGTATAAACAGAACAGTCATCTGTTAAATTTCCAGTCCCATACGGTTCCCACTTTTTTGGAACAGTGAAAAACGGCCACAGTATTTCTAAATCTTTCCATCACCATTATGTTTGATATTTTAAAGATCTAAATTGGGTTTGTTTGTTTTTTATTGATTTTAATTTTTCCTTGATAAAAACAGCATTTTAGGTAGAAAATCTTGAACGATAGGTTTCTACCATCACCATCTTTACACCCTGTAAGTTATGGATAAATCTGTGAAGATGTTTCGGTATGCTACCAAAGTATGATAGTACCTTTAACACTAACATGGGAAAGATGCGTTGAAAATCCTGACACCTTTTTTATAATGATCCGTACACTAAATGAAATGGGCATTTAGTGTACGGATTAAAAGGATTTTGTGTGCTATTTTCACACAATGAAAAACACTTCACATGGAATGGCTGCCACCTTTGGCGTGCGGCCATAATCATGGAGCATTGTATGGTCAATCATCGTGACCCAAGTCTATCATATTTTTCTCCTCGTCTTGCTCCATAGTAATCCTGCCCCCGGGTGACGGTCAAAGTCGGAATAAAACCCATCTCATTTTTATCATTTTTATTAAACGACGATAGTCTTTTTCATATATCATTCAATATTCTTATTTTTACCCTCCAAACCGGGCTTTTTTTCGTATGGGGGCTTACGAAACGGAAGATCAGGCTCAGGCTCTGGCTCCATTTCGTGAATCCACTCTGAAATTAAAATAAAGGTTTTTGGCTGCCAGTTTGAAAAGGAAAACTGAGCTTCAGCTTCGAGGAAAAAAACACAAGCTATATTTTCAGCATAAGGATGACAGAGCTGAAGCCTGAGCCTGAGCCTGAGTCTGAGTCTGAGCCTGAGCCTGAGCCTGAGCTTGAGCCTGAACCTGAGCCTAAGCCTGAGCCTGAGCCTGAGCCTGAGCCTGAGCCTGAGCCTGAGCCTGAGCCTGAGCCTGAGCCTGAGCCTCCGTTTCGTAAACCTCATATGAATTGCACCCCTGCGAGGTTTAGAGGTTTAAAATGGATTTAATCGCTCAAAATGACTCAAGTTTTGGATAAAATCCAAACTTCACTGAGAGTGTAATTATTTAATTGTTAGTCTTTGCCTATGGCATTTATTATATTATACATAATGTGTATTTATATAATGATATAAAGAATCGGGCAATTTGGTTACAAACATTATTGTTGAATTTCTGGGACTTAGAAGGAAGCACAGCTGACTTCTCTCTTTATGGCGTAAAATCATCTTGCGCATGCGGGGAAAGGACCTGTCTGCTGCCACCTAGCGTCCAGCAGTTCCTTAACTCAAAACTCGTGATATTTGACATGAACGATTTATAGCTGACTGAACGGTTATCGTGACGATGTTATTTTTTTTCTACGTCTTTATTCAGCATGACAGCATCCCAACGTTGATGACAGTGGCGCCTCGACGCCAAACGCCTGACATAACAATTCACTCGCGGCTAAACAGCAATACTCGAGATTTGTTTAACTTGAAGTCATGCTTGAAAGAAAAGAAACTGTTTCCATCGCGGCCATTGCAATAAGCACTAGACGATAGATGGATAGAGAAAATCGCCTATATATTTGAGGAAGTTGACACAAGGGCAGTGCAAAGTCCAACGAGATTGGTTTGCTTTTCTTTCTTTCAAAGTGGGACGAACTCTTTCGCGAGGTTAAAATGGGAACTCGGTTGGTCTTGGATTTCTACAAATTGGTTTGTGCGTGCACACACATAGTCCATACTACGTCAGTTGTGCCATTAGAAACACAGACGTGTATCGCCCTGGCCGCCAATCTTCTTGCCAGCTCGGCAGGCATTTGGGCCTTTCTATCGACACACCGTTTTGCTTTCGCTTTCACAGAAAGGAAAAAAAAACCTAGCAATGCGCCAAAGATTCGATTTTGTCTCATCATAATTGAACCACTTTGGCGCGGTTAAGATATGCACGGAGGAGTCTTCTGTGCCCATTGTGTGTAAAATAGTATAAAACACCCTGCATCGTGTGTGTGTGGCATGTAAATGCACAGTCATGGAGGTAAATGTAAACCTGATATGAATTGCTTTAAAACAAAAAAAGAAGATGGCCGTCCAGCCATGGGTTTGTCATCGACCGAGCCCTTTTCCGAACTTTAACCATGAAACCCCTCCTCTGCATCAACGTGATATGCCGTTGCGATATGGATTGTTGGCCCTGGGTATGAGGCTGTCAATCACATACACATATACATTATAATATCATGCTGCATCAGTGACTGTATAACCTGTGTCTTGAATCCATTTCTATATTGTTTTTTTGAGTCTTCGCGTATCCATTTCTTGCCGAGTGTACGTATACACAAGTCGGTCACTGTGTTTTGTAGGACAACCGTGCAACAAGGACACGGGGCCGGGGAGGGAGTGGGGGGATATAAAAAAAATAAACCGGTCAGGTTTTATGAGCTGAGAGATACTCTCTAGCCAAGAGGATCGATCGAGCATTGTGTCGACATCTAAAGAAATATGGGTCACCTCCGCTTTGTGGTCGTGCTTATTCACCGTCTACCGCCAGAAATCCGGGCGGATGTTTGCATTTTTCTAGGTCTTCCGTTGTTTCATTTTCTGCCTTTTTCCATACCAAAAACGTCGAACGATGCTACGTCTTATTTGTATTTTGTCTAGTTTGTTTTCTGTAAGCTGAAACCACTGAGCGTATAGTGTTTATAATATCAAACAGAGATCCTGCACTATAGTGCTGTGATTTTATCGCCGGTCAAGTGTACATTGCCCGAGCTGGTCCAGCGGTCTCTTGAGTCTGATTTGGGCCAAACTTCGGATATCGAAGACTTTTTAAAACGATGTGAATGGAGGTTTTTCATGATGGGTGAACAACGGTTTTTCAGTATCTTAAGCTGCTCTAATGAACAAAGTACTCGGAGGCCTAGTTTACTATATCTCTATCTTTCTTATTTATCTATATGCATTTGCTTTTTCAGACAGTTATGTTATGTTGTGTCAAAATGCCTATCGTGCATGCATAATTCTGCTAGGTAATACCTTCTTCTAACCCCCGCCTATCGGCCAGAGCCAAATTTGGCACACAATATCATGATACCACGGTCCGGACTCATATGATTAAACAGATACGGGTGCCACACGGTCGCCCCGGGGCCCCGTCTGTTTTGCCGGTGAACATCTTGCCGAAAACGTCGGTCGTTGATTTCCAAGTGACACGACACAACCCGAAGCGGCATACGGAATAAAGATTTCGGTTTGAAGTTTATTTATACCAGAATACGGGGAATTGCCCCTAGACCGCGACCAGTCACCAAAAGAGCGACAGATTTCTCCATCCCCGTTGGATTTAATATCTTAAACGGGGCTTAAAGGGAAAATAAACCGCTCACCGTGTCACTACTCCGCACTATAGGTGACAGTGCGCGAACACTGTGTGTTTTTAAAAACCACCAATATAATTCAGAATATATTTGTTTTAATAAGTTGCTGCATTGGGCTCGGGGATATGGATATGCGTGCATTGCGGGTGTCGTCTGCCTGTATAACATTATTAGCTTGGAGGCCTGTATCACAGTCAGAAGAACCTGTTTTCGCTGTGACCGGTTATTGTTCCATACATGCATAATATAAATGCTGTATTCCTTCATGGCTATCGATTTTGGGTAATGTGAGGGAGTTATTATGGAGTATTGGAGCGAATTTTCACCGTACTTAAGGCGATCATTTTCTGACGGTATGACAGTCCCTTGCCTAACGAATTTGCATTCGAGATAAACGCATCGTTTTCATCTTGCAGAACGGTTATATTAAGCAGGTGCATTGTAATGCATGTCATCTTTTTGACGCATGCACATGATTTTTTTTTTCTTCATTCTCCCTGCGTACATGGCCTTTAGCTGTTCCAATAGCTCATGTCATTCTGATCTTTGACAGAAAACCATTTATTCCTTCTCGGATCAATTCATGATAAAAAAAATCGCCTCGCTGTTCCGCATACACACGCATGAGTATTCTTCATAATTGACGGTTACCTGTGACGGACTCTGACATCAGCGATATGTATCGTAACTGACGCAACGAATGACATTGACTATACAACAGTGTTTGACGCAGTATACTCAATGAAACAAAAAAAACATGGAATCATTTTGTCTCGTTCTGTAGTAAAGCCCCCATGAAGACAAATTGATTAATTCCCCCGTCAAGTCCAATCCCCTCGCACGGTGGGCTCTCACTGTGGCTTATTGTATACGTCCCCGTTTGTCATTTTCTTTGATCATTTAAAACCTGCCCGCTATCATACAAAAAAGAGCTCGTGTGTTCTCACGCAATTCATGATATTCCCGTAATATTTTCGAAGTTTAATTAAGCTTTTTGTTGACTGAGCCTTCGATCTATCTCCGTTTGACATTTAACTGCGGGTGGAATGCATTATTTAGTGTGCGCAAAAAAAATTTAATGAGTCCTGTGTGGGCTAGGTGTGGAAAAAGGACAAGGGAGCCGCAATCAGGGCAATCCGTAAAGTTTGAGAGTGAAGTAGATCGTTTATCGTCGGCCACGAGACGGTTGATAAATACGGTGAAATAATAATATACTTTCCCCAAAACAACATTCTTTTGAGATTTTGACTTTCAAACGTACTATTTTTTAAGGGTGCGGCCATACAGAGAGAGTATATTACTCATATTATTTATTAGATATCAAATGTTATTACTTGTAATGAGAAATCACATCTTACGAAGGAAAATATAAGTATCCAGACAAAATGTAAGAATTTATCCAACATTTCAGTTGTATACTTGGTGAATTTTTGCATGGTAAGATCGGCATCATTGTCTTGCTCCTTATTAAATAAACACAATTTTTGTATTTCGATTATTATACACTTCGTATTTGAAAAAAATACATGGTAAGGCATAATGTTTTATGTGTATTTAATTGACACGACTAACAGTTATAAGACTTATTGTCCAAATTTATATCGCAATGGCGGGCAATAATGTATCATAAGTATGAGTCTATACTTTGTATACTGAACTTGTATTAATAAATAAACTTGGCGGTTTTATTAATTTCACCTTTTCCCTCAAGAAGTTTCCAGATTTTTAAGATCAAAATACATGGAAATGATCAGAAATATAATAATGTTTTTGTTATGAGTGATTTTTTCTTGTATGTTTATGTTTTATATGTTTTACCCCATTGTTGTGTGTATGAAGTTAAAGGTATTTTCATACTTTGGTAGCATACCGAAACAGAAATCTTCACAGATTTACCTATAACTTACAGGGAATGAAGATGGCGGTAGTAGAAACATACCGTTACTATTCTCCTGCCTGAAATGCTGTATTTAACTAGAAAGGGGAAAAACCAATGACCAGCAACAATTCTGATCTGTTAAAGATCAAAAATAATGGTGAAAAGATTTTAAAATTATTGTTGGTGTTTTTCACTGTTTTGTCAAAACGAGGCCACCGTATGGAACTGAAATTTTCACAAATGACTGTTAATTACTGTATCTTCCTTGATATTTTTGCCCAATGAATCTGCATTTTTTTGACAAAAATCCAAAGTATGATATTACCTTTACCTGTAATGTATTGCAAGTATAACATCGCATCAGCACAATCCGAGTTGAAACAAAGTACACGATAATTATCATAAGATGATGAGCGTATATGCTATATACTTTGACCCGACCAAAAGGTCCCCGTTCACTCAAACTGTTCCTGCCACAAGAATCAAATTTCGTTTGAAAATCCAGCGCGTAAAGGGGGGTACGTATAGGCCTAGGGGTTTTAATCAAATTCATGGCTTCCTGTCGTGGGTACAATTCAATCATTTATGTGCGAGCCATCTACATTGACTTTGTGGTCGAAGAATATCATTATGATTAGCCTGTCCCGTGTCAACACTATACATGACAAGAGTTCCTTTAATGGGATTTCTTCAGAGGGGACGAGGTCCATAATGATTTGATTTTTTTTTTCATAATGAATTTACAGCCTTTGTAAGTACATGTGAAAGATGCCGTGTCTTAGACGGTATCAATGCTTGGAATTTCAATGACCGATCACGAATCGAATTAAAATGGTAGTTACCTTTAAGATGCAGCCCATATGTTGCACGGATATCGCCTTATTCAATAATGTTCCACTTATTCATTTTTTTGTATATGCAACTTTAAAGGGACGGTCTTGTTTTCAGCAAAAATCTGCTTTCATTTCGTGCTGCTGGATTTTGTTTTTATATTCCCAGAACTTCATTTGTATTCAGTTGGTACGGTGAGATTTTCACGTGAAGGGGTTTGCTGGGGTGATAATATTTTGGAGATTGGTTCAGAGTGTGAGGGGACTAAGGGATTTTTGCAAGGACAGCAAACCTAGCGCATCTTAACTGTGCCGCACACGCGCACTGTATGTAGCATCGACCGCGTATAGGCATATCTGATTTTTGCATACACAAAATAATAAAGGGACGTGTGCAGTTGAAACGCTGCATTTCGTTTCGTTCAGGGGCCAATTTCATAGAGCTGCTTAGGCACAAAATTTGCTTAAGCATGAAATGTCTTCCTTGATCAAACAGGATTACCAACCGAATTTTCATGTGATGTTTAGTGCTTTTGACTTGTATTCAGCCATTGTTTGCTGAGCATAACATTCGCAAGGAGTTTTGGCTGGCAATATAATTTTATTTATCAAGGTCTTTGGTGCTTAAGCATGTTTCGGTGCTTAAGCAGCTCTATGAAGCTGGCCCCTGCTTGCGGATCAGGGCTGAATTTCACAAAGCACTAAGACTGATCTTAACATGAGTTGTCAGTATCACCATATAGTGATTTGTATTGCGACATCACATTTTGCTTAGCAATTAAGATTAATTCACACTTAAGGTTAATCTTAATGCTTTATAAAATCGGTCCCAGAATTTGGAAATAAAAATTCAATAATCCAAACTGCACTGAATAAATATAAACCTTAAAATCCTCATTATAACATTATTGTCATTTTGGTATGTGGATCGGTTTGCGGAAACACCTTTTTTTTTCTATTTCGTTCGCACTTCTCGTAAGGTCTCAACGTTTCGACGAGCCTGCTCTAGCCATCATCAGGAGACTGATGAATATGTCATTTTGTTTTAAAGAAAACAGCTGTAGTTTCTGATAGGCCTACGTTCAAATTTTGATTATGTAGGATGGGATCTTGCAGATTTATCAAGTCAGATTTTTCCCTCCAAATTTTGATTCATTGGTTTATACAATTGCGATGGCTGAATCACAAAAGAAACTACCTTTGGTTAGTAAGGAACACATTAAGCGGTGTCTTTCTCGTATTTCTCCGGCATATTAATCATGGTGCGCATTGCAACAGGTTGTGTATATTGTCACATATCATTGCCATATCATTTTCATAGTTAGCACCACCGTGCGGCGCGTCGTAGAGATGGCCGGTCCACGGTAAATCAACTTTGGCAGGTAGCTCTATAATTCCCCTCTCCTCGTGATTGCTTTAGTTAGGGGAGCAGTATTAAATCGCGTCCCCAGCCTTGGTGAAGCTGACAATTACTGCACAACCAACCGGCCTGGCTAACTCTTGTGTATTCTACACATGACGCGTTACACACTGCCCCGCTCAATAGCTTACCAGTTATACAGTAATATATATCGCGTGGACCGAGCATATCAAAGGATGGTTTCACTAATTAACTCTGAATGTAACACTTACACATGCTCTGAGTACTACACTATGTATATGCTAACCAAATACAGGCTGGCGACATGTGTAATGTTTCCAATCGTTTCAGGTTCCCGCTTCAATTATTTGTTGGCATTTTGTTATGAAAAAAAAGTAGTGTACGCGGTCTTATTTGCATCGCAGTAATAACGAATATATTGCACAAGACGAAACATGGCGGTGTTTCATATTACCTCAAAGGTCGTAAGATTAAATAGGTGTTAAAGGTAGTATCATACTTTGGTAGCCTGCCAGAACAGAAATCTCTTATTGACAGGGTATAAACTTTATACCCTGTAATTATAATTACAAATGGGGTATTAGGGAGACATGTTAGAGTCTAAAAGTGGACATTAGGGAGACATCGGGACTTAAGGAGACTTTTCCATGTCTCCCTAAGGCACCAGCTACCTTTTAAAGAGATATTTTGCTGTCCATATTTTAATAGAAGACAGAGAATGCTCTCAGTACGATCATATGTCAATTTCAAGTTCATTAGTTAGGAGGATGTTTAGAAATAGGTAAGTAAAGTTTGTGCACGATTCCCATCCTCGGTTAACATTATTGCTCTATACATAACACTATAAAGATGATGATGGCAGATGGTGATGGTTTTATGTCATGTCAAGTAAAATCAAATACCCCCAAAACTATTTTGCTCAAGGATCATGAATCTGTATTTGTTTGACTAAGACCATTATCTTTAAAGGATGCTTTAATTACTGTTTTTTATCTTAGCGAGTCCATGAAATAATTGTATGCCTATCGTTTCCCTTAGTCTTTTGCCAGATAGTTGGCATAGTGACTCGAATCAAGGTTAGACTCCTGATAACGAACGGCGAATGGTCAAACAAATGTGAGCAGTCTATGACATCCCCAACCTATTATGTATGTTTGGTCTGGGATCGATTTTACGAAGCCCTACGATTGGTCGTAACTAGAGTTACGAAGGATAACACATCGTATCCTTCGACTTCTACATGGGGATGCAATGTTTCATAAGTCGTACAATTGAAGTAAGTTACGATGAGTTTGGTGAAATCGACCCCTTGTCACCTTAATCATATCCTACATCAGTGCTTATGGGAAATTTCAGATGTAGCAATTCCAATGTGTGGATGTTACATATCCTACATTATAAATGGATATTTCGACACAATGGGAGGCTGCATCCGAATCCATTGTCTAGAGCTAGGTCTAGGTCTTCGCTCCATTGGAAATACGCAGAGACACCTATAGACAATAGACCTAGCTGGTCTTCAAGTCAACAGCGCACGCGCATGCAATTGTGAGCATGCGCACGTTGTTTTGCGCGTGCGCTGTTGTGCGTGCGCTGTTGACTTGGACCAGGGGTCGATTTCACGAAACTCGTCGCAACTTACTATCAATCGTAGGATTTATGCTGCATTGCAGTCCTACGTAGGATAAGAACATCTATACGATGGGTTATCCTTCGTAACTTGAGTTACGATCGATCGCAGGGCTTCGTGAAATCGACCCCGGTTCTCCAAAGTCTCCCATTATGTTTGAGTCTTGCGAAATTACTGAGTTTAGTTTTCCACACACCTAAAATATTCTCATTTTACTTAAGCGTTATAAACTACTTAGAGTTGGGAGGGCCTGACGCGTTTCCTAGAAGGATCTTTATCGAAGGCTCAAACATTAAAAGGCTAAAACGTTATATAAATTACCACAAAAGCCGATTCCGATTCCTTGAAAATAGGCATGTAGAGACAAGAGAGCCTCTGGAATACTTTTGTCATTATCTTTAAAAATGGAATTGTTCACAGATTAGTATACGAGTATTATGGTAGACCCTTCGATTAAAATATTTACCACGAAAAACTATATTTTTTAAAGAAAACAGAGAAACTTGCCGTATTACTAAACTGATTTTGCATGAAAAACATAGAAATATAAATTTATGATAATAAGCCCCGTTTCAAATGTTTACTAAGTCAATGTTAAAAGTGAGAACAGTTGTTCATTTGTTTGTATCGTGGCTAGATTGATAAATTCAGTTGACATTTACATGGGAGTGCTATGTCATGCACATGACGGATTAAATAGAATATGACGGCTAGTCTTTGGCTCTTTGATAACTCTACCCTTTCATACACATTAATTCATGACATTTCGTTGGGAAGTCGCCCATGTATTCGGGTTCACACATACATGACATATGATATATGGTTAAGTAAAATATCTTGTTATAGTAATAAAATCATCCTGGTTTATGCAAATTCATGCAAATATAATCCCCGACCCAGTTATTATTCCTAATCTGTTCCTATCTGAACATATCCGGGTATCATTAAGTTTTACATACATTGTATACATGTACAGCATAAAATGAAAATAGAATAAAACTATGGAGGAACTGCGTATCACTAGATAGCAAAGAAGAGTGCTCACCAATTAAAATATTGGCCAATTAATTTCCGACCCTTCTGGGTCTTCGTCAGGACTTGAAAGACCCGGTATGGGATCGAAAATTTGGCCAACACTTAATTAGTGAGCACTTATGTCTTATGTCTTCTTTGCTGTGAAATGAAAATATATTGTTTTGTGTAAATTAGGAAGCTTAAAATCACAGTAACTGGAGAGCGACTTGTAATGTACAAATAGTGGAACTGACTTGTAGTTCTGTATTCTCAGCCCAGCGTGTATAAGCAGTCACAGGTTCAATGTAATAATTACAATTGCATTCTAGACCATTTCATATCCTCTGAAATGACCAATGGTGCTGTAAGATACCATAACATTTGACTTAAGGGAGATCGAAATTTTCACTGTTTTGCTCAAAATTGGCACTATATGGGACTTGAAATTTGACAGATGACTGTTATTGTATCTTTTTAATTGGTTTCCCCATGAATCTGCAATTCTTTAAAAAAGAAACAAAGTATGGAATTACCTTCATGTAAATTTTTTGCTACATCACAAACGAGTGGAAAAGTGACACGGTGCCGCCAGCACGCGTGCAGTCTTGATTAATAACCACTATGTTTGTTTAAGGTTGACTTGTATGCCCATCTATATTGAAGGCCTATATTTGTTTTTTTTAATTGTGTTATTTTCAACAGGCCGAAGATTACATCCTGTATGTCTTATTCCGTTGGAAATTCTCCTTTTTCCCCACAGAAGAAGTGATAACAATGGTGCATTACATTTATTTGGAGTCCAAGTTGTCGCAAATTGCTCTTTATTTTGTTATTGCTAAGTCTCATCATGCACCCGAGACTGGGGGATTCGTTATTTCTTATCAGACATAACACCAGACACACACCGCATACATATCTAATGTTATTGGGGACTATTTTCATAAACATAGTCATCGCTTTGGCTGTACTGCAAATTGATGTGCTATAGAGCCTTTATAGTTTAGCAAATGTATCCAATGAGTGCATTACAACATAATGAATGTAAATTGATTTCAGGATATCAAATTCCTATGACTTCATTATGGTGATTGCGCAATCATCATAATGGATCAATCATCCTTTTTATATATTTCCCATTCTGATTCATCTCTTCGAGAGAGAAATAAAAAGGGTAAAAAAATCTCGATATTAATGAAAATGCATGATCACCTTTGGGGAAATTACACCCAACATCTCAAAGTCTTCACACAAATTGGAATGAATTGCGGCGAGACAAAAATAATGGACAATCCCAGACGGTATAGGACTATATTGAGCGCTGATGAAAGAGCGGGATAATATGCTGCAATGGCAGTCATATTCCATCTTCACTTTGTAGCAATCTCATTAATGTTTAGATCCAACTTGTATTTTTTTGTGAATATTGTTGATTGCGACCGAGACTAAAAATAAACAATTTTTTTTATTATTATTATTATTTTCGGTTTCTTATCTTCTGAATGAAGAACGGACGGAATATGTAATTTCTTTGTTCCTTTGCCTTGGTGCCTTGGGAACATGTTTCATAATAATGATTTGCAGTCCGTCTATCAAAAAATGAATCAATCTGTTTGAGTCATTTCAGCCACCATTGACTGCGTTTAGATCATCAAACTTCGAGACTGATTAAAAAACATGACGACTGTCCTTCAAAAACATCCATTTTTATTTACGGAATCACCTCGTCTGAGACCCATATCATACAGTTGCCACTGCACATAATTTAATATTAGAGGCACTATCATACTTTGGTATAGCATTACCAAAACAGGGGCCGATTTCACGAAGCCCTACGATCGATCGTAACTCGAGTTACGAAGGATAGCGCATCGTATCCTGCTTATCTTACGTAGGGTTTGAAAGCATTTCAAGTTCTACGATTGATAGTATGTTACGATAGGTTTGGTGAAATCTTTACAGATATAAAGACGGTGATGGTAGAAACATACTGTTACATTTGTTCTGCTAGAAATGCTGTACTTATCCAGAAAAGACTAAAATCAGTTGCCCCCCTCCCCCGAATATTTTGATTCTCTGGGAGATCAAAACTCCTGTTGAAAGATTGTAAAATACCGTGGGCTTTTTTTCACTGTTTTCTCAAAAAGTGGGCACCGTATTGGACTGGAGGAAATTTCACAGATGACAGTTAATACTGTACCTTTTTTTTTAATGTTTGTTCTGTCCATGAATCTGCAATTCTTTGACAAAAACTTAAAGTATGATATATTACCTATAAGCAGGATTATGTGTTGCTGCATTATGGGCAAGGGAATTGTTCATTGTTTATATACCAAACGAAAACAAATCTCAGTATTACGCACAAGCGCAATAAATTATGGAATTTGGTTCTGGCAAATTTGTTTTCTTTACGAGAAAATGTTTTTTATGCTGAGCGATTTAGGCTTACTCCTCCTAGTGCACCTCTGTATAACTTGCCCCAATATTGGATAGTTGAGTAAACCAACACGAAGATTAAAAAAACATACAAGACTCTGCAGACTGCGTATTACATGATGAATACCATTGACTCCATCGTCAAATCGCACGGGCGTCGGAGTATACATAGCCAGCCAGGGCCAAAGCATGCAGCAATGTGACAGAGAATCAATTTCCCCGACTCCAAAATTAGAATAACTTCGGTGACGCCATTTTGTAGATCATTCACCTCTACGTATCATGGGGCGTTTACGAAATGGAGGCTCAGGCTCCATCTCAGGCTCCTTCGTGAATCTGTTCTGAAATAACTGGTCTCAAAATAGAGGCTTTTGGCTGCCGTTCTGAAGTAGATTATTTGGTTGGAAAAGGGAAACAGAGCTTAAGCTTCAATGAACCTATTTTTTTCATATGAAATATCAGAGCTGGAGCCAGAGCCAGAGCCTGAGCCTGACCCTGTTATACTGGTTTTCAAGTCGGATAAAGTCGCGCCAGAATTATCGTGTCCAGCTTTTTGTTCGCTATAAAGACTGGGGGCCTTTTTTAAACGGGGGCTCAGGCTCTGGCTCCATTTCGTGAATCCAGTCTAGGGTATCCAAAAAGAGGCTTTTGGCTGTGGTTTGGAAGGAGATTCTTTGGTTTGAAAGGGGAAACAGAGCTTCAGCCTCAGTAAAAAACGACAACCTATTTTTTTTCAGCAATATGGATGATGGAGCCTGAGCCTGAGCCTGAGCCTTAGCCCGAGCCCGAGCCTAAGTCTCCTTTTCGTAAACACCTATACGCTGCGTCCGAAACGGGTTTCCACAGCTACGGCTGAGTGTATTGTCTTTGAGTCTCTGCGTTATTCCAATGGAGGGAAGACCTAGACCTACCTCTATACAACAGATTCGGATACAACCATAATATGAGGGGACATGCAGCAGCATCATTCAGTTTCAATGTCGTGAGAATGTTACCACATGTTCAGATATACACGTAATTAGATCAGAGATAACAGTGCAGTCGGTTGGTAATTAGCAAGCTTGCAACACGAGGAAGCTTATATGCAGAAACGTTATCCGCACACAGTTTCTACAAAAGGCAAGCGCATGTGTCATCATTCGCACATTATTAAATATCAGACACATGCATTAACACAACAATACAATGATACTAATTGCATGTTGCATCCGGACACGGGAATCTGTCGTTGTTTTGCTTGAGCTCAATACGCCGATTCTATAAATAATGTTGAATGGAAAAAAAGTTCAGAAAATGATAGAAAGTGTTCAGTCTGAACGTGTTTTTGTACTTTTTATTGCTTCGCTTGGACGGAGTTAAATCGGACAATAAACTAGTTTTCAGCCGACGAGTATTCTGTTTACTTAGAAAATACCCGCTAGTCGCAGGACGGTGTTATACTGGTTTTCAAGTCGGATAAAGTCGCGCCAGAAATATCGTGTCCAGCTTTTTGTTCGCTATAGAGACTGGGGACCTTTTTCGAAACGGGGGCTCGGGCTTTGGCTCCATTTCGTGAATCCAGTGCAGGGTATCAAAATAAAGGCTTTTAGCTGCGGTTTGGAAGTAGATTATGTGGTTTGAAAGAGAAAACGGAGCTCCAGCTTAAAAAAAAAACGACAGCCTAAATGTTCAGCATTATGGATGATGGAGCTTGAGCCTGAGCCTGAGCCTCTGTTTCGAGAAGGCCCGCTGGGATTTAACTGGAAGGCGAGAGGGCCGGGGTGGAGGCTAACATTTAAATCTGAGCCTGAGCCTGCGCCTGAGCCTAAGCCTGAATCTGAGCCTGAATCTGAGCCTGAGCCTGAGCCTAAGCCTGAGCCTGAGCCTGAGCCTGAGCCTGAGCCTGAGCCTGAGCCTGAGCCTGAGCCTGAGCCTGAGCCTGAGCCTGAGCTTGCGCCTTAGCCTGAATCTGAGCCTGAATCTGAGCCTGAATCTGAGCCTGCGCCTTAGCCTGAATCTGAGCCTGAATCTGAGCCTGAATCTGAGCCTGAGCCTGAGCCAGAGCCTGAGTCTGAGCATGAGACTGAGCCTGAGCCTCCGTTTCGAGAAGGCCCAATGGATCCGACTGGAAGGCAATAGGGAGGTGGCTCAATTTAAAGACATGCCTTAACGTGGGCCATATTCCACGGAACCCCAGCTATCCATCTGATTGTAGCCATTGTGGAGTGACAAAATCCAATATTATACGTTGAGCATATAGTTATGATGTTGAGGCCTCAGGTAAATTCCGTCCATGTAAATGTCATTTTCATTTGGTGAATTATGTATAGCGGGGAGAAACAGCGACCATAATGGAATTTTTTGTTTTTTTGTTTGGGGGGGGGGGGGTGAGTGGTTAGTTTTTCCCATTAAAGGTAATATCATACTTTGGTTTTTGTCGAAGAAATACAGATTCCTGGGAAAGGAAGATAGAGTCATCTGTGAATATTTCAGTCCCATACGGTGTCCACTTGTGAGAGAGAAACAGTGAAAACGGCCAAAGTATTTCTTAAGTATTTTCTCTTCTATTTTTTATCTTAAATAAGATCGAAAACAAATTGCGTCACTGGCTTTACTCTTTTCTGGGTAAATGCAGCATTTCAGGCAGAAAATGTTAACGGTATGTTTCTACCATCAGCACCTTTGTACCCTGTAGGTTATAGGCTGTGATTATTTCTGTTTTAGTATCCGGCTACCAAAGTATGATAGTACCTTTAAGAACTCCTGTGCGTGAAATGAATCAAAATGTTGTGAACATCAGCGAACAGGCCTGTTGATCGCTGTACACGTCGACATTTTAAGATAATAATTTAAAAGAAACTTGAAATTGACACTTTCCTGCATTCCCAATTCCCAACCATGCGGCCATTTTCATGTGCATCTTCGTCGCGCTGCAAAACGTATCCTCAAGCTACATATACACACACCGTGCTCACGCACAATGATCAAATTTATGCGGCTGCTAAAGACAGTCCCATAGTCTTCTTTCGAGTCACGACGGACGCCACAGTTGCCAAAATTCTCTGCAGGGCATAGAAAAAACCCAGTAGGCTAACCAACAGTGCTATATACCAAAGCGGCCATTGCGAAACAGAAGCACGTTCGTATTTTGAATGTGTGCAGGAAGGTTAGGGGTTTTGTCAAACATGGGGTAACACGTGTTCGACCCAACGTGACACGCCGTGGGCCTCGAAAGAGGGGAGGGGGGAGAGAGAGGGGGAGGGGAGGGAGATGGGCTGCATAATCTTTACGGTCATGTCATCTTCTATCTAAGGACTGCCATGTGTGGGAAAGCAATACATTGTCCACGTTCCACGGAAATGCACATCAAGCCTGTTAGACAAAAGTAAACAATTTTCATGAATAACTTCAAGGTAATATCATAGTTTGGTTTTTCATGGGCAAAAATATCAAGACAAATACAGTAACAGCCATCAGTGAACATTTCAGTCCCATACGGTGCCCACGTTTTGTGAAAACAGTGAAACACGACCACAGTATTTCTTAAGTCTTTTCTCTTTTATTTTTGACCTTTTAAAGGATCCAATCGATTGTCGGTCGTTGCTTTACTAATTTCTGGATATATACACCATTTCGGGCGGAACAATTTTAATAGTATGTTTCTTCCACCACCATCGTCATACCCTGTAAGTTTTATACGTAAATCTCTGAACATTTCTGTTTTGGTTTCTTACCAAAGTATGATACTACCTTTATCTTGAAGATGTCCTGCAGAAAATTGGCCATCGGTAATAACAATTAAGACATTATACATACTAAGCCAGTTGCCCTTCGAATTGTTGCTGCGACAACAAAACGCAAAGCAAAATGTACATGAGAGATATATGCGTCTAATAATAGCCCTATACCGAAGCCTTGTCAGCAAGTGCAACCCGATTCTGCCGTTACATGTTTGTAGTCATAATACGAATCGTGAGGATCCTGAGCACGTGTAAACATTTGGGGATCCGCTGACTAGGAATGTGCTAACAATACCCTGAAAATGTGTTTCAAGTGTTGTTAGCACGGCGCAAAAGGTATATCTAATACTACTCCTATGTCCTGCAGCATGTTGGACCGTAGAGGTTGGCCTATGTGAGACCGCCACTACGTGTGCTCTCATTGACAAAAGGTGTCATCCGTGCGAACAGGTGTCACTTAATGGAATTGTTTTTCCTCTTTTTGTGTCCTCTTTTTCCCGCCTTTAATTTCATCCCTTTATTCTACCGCCACCCCTTGTCATATCCAAGGGAATGCCTTATAAATTGAAGGGAAATCTAATTGGAAATTAATAGTTGATGAGGCATAAATGTTTTAGAAATGAGTAACGCCTTGACATTATAGTCGAGGCTGTGTGCAATGCAGGTGACGTTTTGTGGTGACGTTTTGAAGTCTGGTGCCCTGTTCATGTGCTATATTAACTAGCAATGATAATAGCCTGACTATACCTAGTTTACGTGGGTCATGTTGATGCTCTACATTATGGCTTATACTCAGTCTGTTGTATTGTTCACCCACACAGTCTGCACAACATTCAAACATATTGTCAATAATCCTTTCTCCCACGTCCTTTCATAAGGCAAATTCTATAGCATCATTACAATTTGCAATCACGTCAACATCAAACGACTTATCTATATCATTTTTAGGCGGGGTCAGGTTTCAGGTGCAACGACTGATAAACAGAGTCTATTGAGAAAATTGGGTCACAGCAAATGTGCATATCCAGGGGTCGATTTCACATAAACTCATCGTAATTTACAATCAGTCGTAGGACTTACGCTGTATCTCAGCCTACGTAGAAGTCCAGGATCCCATCGTATCTCGTGTTACGATCGATCGCAGGGCTTCATGAAATCGACCCGTGTACCTGTTATTTGCAATGTCCGTGAAATTGGCATTGCTACACTCAAAGGAGGAATTTATTGAAGGTGCAGTTTGAAAACAGGAGGAGATGTCATCGGAAAGGCTGACCAACTGGTGCGCGCGTGTTCACTTGAAGTCCATGTGATTAATATACACTCGCAACTCAATTGCATTTTGTCTTTCTTTGTTCTGCTTTGCTGACGTCTTTACATCTGTTTTTAAACATTAGGTATTCCGTACCGGTCACAATTTACTCCGAATGGTGTGAAATGTGTTCTGCCTCAGTCGTTTCGCCCGGGAGTCATCAGTTCAATCACGGGCCGTTACCTGGACACAGGTTCGCCCCCGAGGGGCTATCGGGGGATTCACGACCGTATACCTGGGGCCACCGGGGGGATGTGCGCTAACTTACCGTACCAGGTCGGCCAAAATGCCCGAGAGAGAAAGCTTCGGACGCAAGTCAAAATCAAAGAAAATCAGTCTCTTTGCATAGCATTTCCAATGTGTGGCGGAAATAAAAGAAACTGATTTTCCATCCGGAAGGGGCGAAATTCCCCAATGAACCAAACAGTTCGTTCTACAACGAAAGATCTGCTTAGCACAAAAATTTGCTAAGCATGGCATTTCTGTCTTCATAAAAACAGGGTTAACAACCAAATTTCCCTGTTTTGTGTATCGCTTGTGATTGTTCTTTGGCTGTTGTTTGCTGACCATAAATATCAAATTAAATTTTTAATGGTGTTTTCTTTTAATGGGCAAGAGACTTTGTTGCTAAGCATTTTTTGTGTGCTTAGCAGCTCCATGAAATTAGCACTTGTTTACTGTACACATAAAGCAAGCATATACTTGAAGGTAAATTTGATAGGTCTTGTTTTACTAGGGGAGAGGGGGAGTTGACTCGTACAACGATTCTGCATGCCATTATTTATGATCTTATTTTTTGCCACCGCCAGAAATGATTGATTATGTGTCAACACTGTAATTGCGTGATGCATGGACATCCCGATATATGGGACACCGTATCTTTAAGTAGACGCGTCGCGTGTCAAAACTGCGACCCTCGGGGCGGTGTCAAACCTAAGAGGAATAATTCTATGGACCCTCGGGAAAAGAAACGGAGTGAGACACTTTCATTTGTCTTCGTTTTATTATTTTTCCCCCATCCCCTCTCCTATAGTTCTACCTCTCTCATACGGTTAAAGAATTTTATCAATCACTTTTGACCGTCTATAAGTATCTTCCCGAGGTTTATTTACTTTAACGCTGTCGGTTTGGCACGATGACGCGTCTGGCTAGTCGGTGGTATTATACGTGCAATGTCGTGGAGTAAACACCTTTAATCCATCATGTTCATAGAGGTCCACACTTTCAATCAAAGCTGTATACGAATTCTTTAACCCTGGTTTTTTTTCACCATTTTGTTTTATTTATCGTGTGTTGGGTATTGGAAATTCGAGACCTGGGTTGGGGTTAATTAGGTATAATTATGTACTCGGTAAGCTGATTTGTAAGTTATCAACAAATAATTAAGACAAAATGACTGGAGCGGGATTCAAACCGGCGACCTCCTGAATACCGTACAGGCGCTCTACCAACTGAGCTATCCAGCCCTACGTTGGTGGTGACCCCTATAGTCAATTATCTTTGTTCGTTTGGCAGTCAGAAGCCATGAAACCACGCACACACCGCCATATCCCAGGGATCATTTCACCGATACGCGCAGCAATGCTGCAACCTGAGAAGGGTACCTGGGAGATCACACAAAGGGGATACGGCTTTTTAATTAATATAATCATAAAATAACCACAAGGGAAACAGACTAGAGTAAATGGAACATGGTTCCCTTCCGTTGTTCTGCTCAGACAATGTCGAGATGTGTCAAGAAAAGGTGGAGAGCCTGAAGTCATAGCTAACATCTTCTGTGTCCGGATGTATTGCAATGTAGGTTCTCCATTAACCTAGTACCTTTCAGGCGACAGGGATATTATATGTGGACTAGCCGACATCCGGGCGAAGCCGTGCCAGGGAAATCGCCTTGGAAGCTGCACTTTCCTCTCAAATCGGTGACGGGGGAGGGTAGGTTAGCTTTTCAAATTGTATTTTGGATGTCGTTCATATTTCTTTCTCTCCTTAGCTAGCTTTCACTCTCCTTCTTCTTTTTTTGGAAACCGATACCCCTTTCGAAGTGCGATTCATTCAGTGCCTTGGTCTAATCGTGCCACGCAAGCTGCCAGAAAAAGCTTCTCCCCTGATTAACAATCCCAGGCGCAACGGTGTCACTTTCCACGCTTCGCAAT
Organism: Astropecten irregularis; assembly: GCA_963971285.1. Taxonomy (NCBI): domain Eukaryota; kingdom Metazoa; phylum Echinodermata; class Asteroidea; order Paxillosida; family Astropectinidae; genus Astropecten; species Astropecten irregularis. The sequence continues at coordinate 11,393,602 of OZ020254.1, forward strand.
TTTTGTCTCCCCCTTTTCTCCTTCCTCCCTCCTCCTCCCGCTGTGCACCGCGCGCGGGTCAATTAATACTGCCGAAGCGCTTCTCATTTTTTTGTCCCGATGACCCGTCCGACTGAGAATGGTAAGGGGGGAGTTCAATATTATTTCTCGCTGTTCTGTTCTGCCCTTTCCAAGCTCGTAACCCGATATGTCCGGGTTGTGAGTGCGTTTTCATATCTCTACTCCGGTTGAGGGAGGAGGAGGGAGGGGGAGGGAGAAAGAAAAAATTACAAGGGAACACTTCGTGTGGGCTTGCAAGCAAGCCCAAATCAGCTGCTCTAAAGACGTGCCATTGAGTGCTATACTGCAGATTTAGAATATGAAGAAGTCCTTCGGGTATAAAGGAAACTCATGATCCACGATGGCTGTCGACGGACGGTCTTTAGCTAGCACACGATTGATGCACGATGGGTCGCAACCAACCTACCTCATTGCTATGTCAAAGGTGCAGCTTCTCTCCATCAATTCGAGCTTTACTGCGTTTGTTCATGTCCACCGTACAGGTCGCGGCCAGCAAGGAACGTAGATATCCTATAGCCTTGGCAGACCTAGATATATTCCCATCGTAAGCCAAGTGGGACCTTCCCATAAGTGGTTTTTCTCCGGGGCTCATTATCGGTGTAAATAGCTTTTGCTTTCCCCGGACGAGGAGTGTAATTCGTACCACAGTGGCGTCCTGTTTACCTTTTTCTTCCCGTGCATGGCGAATTGGGGAGTGTTTTCGCTAGTCAGCCGGAAAGCCGGTGCATTGGGCGTCTTGACACGACCAGGGGAAACGTGTCTTATGAAACCCTTTCCGTAAGCTATAATAGTCAGCCATTGTGTATAGTAAACGTCAACTACCAACCATACCATAAATAGTTCGGTCAACAGGGTTACATTACTTGAATCACCGGAACATAATCAATCATGTAGTGATATTTCAAGTCTCCCTGACTTCCTCACCCTTGAAAAATCAGCGAATGTAAGTCCGACTCCGTACGTAAAAGTGTTCCTCTGATATTTGTTAATAGTCCTTTTGACTAATTCCCCAGCTGCATTTACCTAATGGCGACTGGAAGTTGTAATAATGATTGATTAGGGTCTGTAAAATTGGATACCCATCAGCACTTTGCGAAAGTATGATTAACGAAGGTACGTCTAACATGATTTCCGCACGGATTTTTCATGCTGCATTGTCAAATTTTCCTTAAAGGATCACTAACTCACATTAGTGATGAACGTGATGATGTATAACGTCCGGGGACACAATGACTATAGCATATAGCTACCACGGGTCGAATCACCAAACTCATCGTAACTTAATTATGATGATCGTAGGACGTATGATGCATTGCAGCCTTACGTATACGATGGATTATCCTTCGTAACTCAAGTTACGATCGAATAATCGTAGGGCTTCATGAAATCGACCCCTGGTCTTAAAACAAGGCTGACGATGCGAGCTCCTTATCCGCAAATATGCACTGCACATTATGCACTGAAGTCATGTTCATAATGGGGGACATGGTGATGAGGGTATTCGCTGGCGAGGCAGCGGTCTTGCACCTGAAAGCACCATGCCTAGAAACCAACGCATACCTCGACCTCGTATCCAAGGGTACCTGACTGTTTGGTTCTGAAGAAGAACACTCAACACTCAGAGTGTTAACCACCGGTTCTTCTCAGAACCACACACTCTTATACAAGAGATTTGTGTACATGGTGCTACCGCAAATCTAACTTTATATCCTTCACTTCAATCATGCTTTGCTTCAAGCCTGTACCTGATTGTTATTGTGCCTGTCTGCATTAAAATTAGTCCCACTTGGCATAAGTGTTTTCTATGAACAGTAACTGTATCTTGTAATAATAATTGGCATGTATATAGCGTTCTTACACACAAGAAGGGTATCACAACGCTTTACACTGTTATTATCCCTGGTCATCGGGCCCATTTACATTCCTGAAACAATCTCAGTTCCCTTGGGAGTATAGAGCCTAGAAGGTGCATAGAGGCTAATCAAACCACAAAGCCATCTTTACCCTCACATGTACCCATTTACACCTGGGTGAAGAGGAACAATATGTGACAAAGCGTCTTGCCCAAGGACGCAAGCACCACTAGTCCATGGCTTGATTCGAACCCACGATATGTAGATTGACCACAAGATCTTGAGTACGACACGGCAGACCACTAGGCCACGGCTCCCCATTTTATTAATTTGTTTGTTTTCATTCTATTTAATCATCTGTTCGTTATTTCAGTTTTTGTAGATTTTGAGGTTTGTTTACGTCTCGTTTTGTTTTCTTAGTCTCTGCTACTGTAGTTAAAGACGGTGTATACATGTTTTTCATTTGATCTTTATCCAGTTTTGTTGCATTCCTGGATAAATGAAAACATGGGGAAAAATGACACAAGTTTTTTTTTTCCCGTAGACAGCCAATCAAGCACAGACATCGAGAATGGCACGCCGTTATTCACGGATAAATAACGGCGATCATTTGTCAATTCCTCGAACCAGATGGAGCTGTTTGACCACAGCGCGGCTTATAATAAGTATTTACTCTCTGCGAGTCATTTTCTGGGGCATGTAGCTCCGAGGCAAATTTGTGCTAAATCGTGTTTGGACGACCGTGTTATTCCGGACCGTCTCACCGTCCTGTACCTCTTAGCAGTCCGGGGCCGGCGGGGACTTGGGTGATAGTTGACGGCCCATTACTTGATCCAGCCATTCCCGGTACAAAATGATAATGTTCCATTAGTCACCTACCGTATATACTGTGCTTAAACCTACGGGTACAGACTTGGTAATGGCCCTCAAAATGATTTTGTTTCTGTGTGAAAGTATACGCTTAAAGGCAGCGTACAGGATTTTGCAAGGCCTCCAAAAATAATAATTGAGTTTGAGACTGAAAATGTACTCAACAGTTCGTAAACAGTGCAAACAGTCACCATGGGAAATCTTGGTTCATCAGATGCTGGGGGTTTCAAGGAAATCAAGATTGAGTGTCTTGTAAAAAGACCATTCGTCCGAACGATTTGGTAGCATTTCGAAAGCGTGGTGTAACCGTGAAGGATTCGGAGGGGACAAGATTATTTCGGCCGTATTTCTGCTATCCAGATGAACAAAGCGTAAAAAGGTACATGCATCAACGTCTCGATAAGGAAGTTGAACCATCACTTCAAGTACCAAATTCAGCCAAAACGCACATCTTTGCAAATTCTTTATGCTCTCTTTAAGAAAGCTACTATTTATACAGTACTTACAACTTATCTTCTTGTCATGAAATCTCTCTGAAACGCCATTTTTATCAAGAAAATTTAATCTAGATTCCTTGAAAAACGTGTCAACTTATTTCGAGCTCTGTTATCCAAATTACGCACAGAAGGAAACGTGCACAAACATACTCAATGTATAGAATATACCTTATTCACGGTGCATCCATCCTACATTCGAAGCCCTGCAGTCGAACCGAGGCTTGGATTCAAAACATTATGGTAGTAGAATTGGGTATACAAGGAAGGTGACAAGATGGATGCACCGTGAATAAGGCTTATAAACTGCCATTTACGTTTAATTTGTAAATAAATTTTGATAACTTTTTCCAAAGGGTATTGATGTGATGACTGTACTGAAGGAATACTCACTCCAAAAACAAGATGACCCGAGATGAACGACACATTTAAAGGTAAGTCATACTTTTATAGCACATACCGAAACGGAAATCTCCACAGATTTACCTATAACTTACCGGGTACAACAAACCGTTACAAATTGTCTGTTTGAAATGCTGTATTTATCCAGAAAAGAGTAAAGCCAATGGCCAAAATCAATTTTGATATTTTAAAGATAAACAATGACGGTGAAAAGATTTTTAAAATACTGTGGACGTTTTTCACCGTTTTTTCTCAAAAACTGGACACCGATGATGGACACAGATGACTGTTACTGTATCTGTCTTGATATTTTTGCCCATGAATCTGCATTTCTTTGACAAAAAGCAAAGTATGATATTACCTTTTAAAAGCAGAGACGAACTATTTTTGGCGAAAATTGGCCTTTGTCCTATTGTCAGAACTACTTGCCGTTATAAATTCTTTTAAGAGTACCAGGAGAATTGAACAATTTTCATGGAGCATTTGGAGGGTACAGCCAGTGAATTCGAAGTCAAGATATTAAATAGCAGGAATTTAAATTGTGAAGTTGTTTTTTATAGGCCATCAGAGTCAAGTAGGTTTGCGTGTGTTCGGAATGGATTTATTGTGTTTATTTGCTGGTATGTATTCTGCATGCATGTTGTTAACGAATGTGAAAGGTACTATCTTCCTTCGGTAACATACCGAAACAGAAATTTCCACAGATTTACCTCTAAATTACAGGGTTTAAAGATCGTGATGTAAAAACACCGTTAGCATTTTTCTGCCTGAAATACAGTTGACCTACTTATCCTACAAATGGTACAAATATAGACCAAAAATAGTTTTGATCTCAGGGAGATCAAAAATCATGTGAACAGATTTGGAAAAGCAGTAAGTGTTTTTCGGTGTTTTCTCAAAAAGTCGGCCACCGTAGGGGACTGGGAATTTCACAGATGACTATTATTGTATCTTCCTTGATATTGTTGGGCCATGCATCTGCATTTCTTTGGAAGTAAAGATGAAGTTATTACCTTTAAGTAACGTTGGTCACGTACAGTATATGAATGGGGAAAACCACGCTTATTGTAGGCATATTGAATAGCGAGTGCACAATACTCCTCAGAGAGCGATGAAGACATAAAAAGCTTCGCTGTGGACTTGTACCCCTTCCAGTCCTATTTTGTAGTGTGCCATCAACCTTGTTTCATTTTGAGGGTAGTGTGCTCCCTAAAGAGTTAAAGTAAAGTTCTCTACTATTGTTTTCGTTATTTGTCCATACACAAATTGTTTGACTGTGTCCCTAATGGGTCCGTGTTTCTCTGAGTTTGCTGTGGGCCTATTGAGAAAATGTACGCATGTTAACTACTGTGTTCCAAGGCTAAAACAATTTGCTGTGAACGCTTCGGCATCACATTGCATTGCCGCAAGCGCCTTTGCCCATTATATACCTATATTCAAGGACAACCAGGGGCATTTAACGTGTCTTGATTGGCCAGTACCACGATATTGGGGGGCAACGGTGTGACGTCATGCGCATTAGGGCGGCCTAAACAGTACAGAGAACTCCTCCGCAGATATTCTTCCGCTCGACCTGAATTAAAATGGGACTCGTTTATAAGGACACCGAGGATAGAGCCCACTGCTGATAATTCAGTTGTCTGGATTGTGGGTCGATTTATATGATACGCTCCTTAGCCATTACCTCGCCAGGTTCCCGTTGAAAACCAAGCTTTACACACGACCCTATTGAACCTCCGCGCGGTTTATGTTTGGTTAACCGTCTCCATACCGATGTGTATTCTGTACTGGCTGCTACCGTATAAGTTATGTATATTTCCGGTTGGAGCGACTGATGCCAAGGCTATGGTACTCTTAAAAACCGCAAAATAGCCAATGAGCAATTCAATGGGTCACTGATATCACTCAGCGGTGAACATGCACACCGACTTATTTTAAATAGGTGCGTCGGTAGACTTGACTCGAGGCGTTATTAGAAAACAGGGAAGCTGACATTGCTTATCCCCAGCATGTGTCTTCTTGACACTCATCGCATTGTGTGTAGATGAAAGCCTTTGTGAATGACACTATAATACTGAACGTCTGAAGTAAATCATTTCAAGTGCAGCATCGCTTTGAGTGACACTGGCAATCCGTCGCCAAGTTGAACGTTAAGCAGGTATATTAAGGGCTGCCACATTGTAGCGGCGCCTCGTCAAAAGACAAAACATCTAGTAGAACTCAAACTCATTGCCTAAATCTGCTAACAGGATAACAACATCATATCATGTTCGTGAAAGTATAAAGTATGGAGGAATTAGCGTCAAAAATGAAATGATACTTGTTCATTTATTTGGTTCACGACTGCGCATTTGCTCTGACGTCAAGCACTGGGCAAGGCAGTCCATGTAATTGCATTACGTGATATCGTTTACGCCCAGAGTACGGTCCGCTCAGGAACTTGTATACGGGGTGATGGCGACCTGCAGCCCCACGGACATTATGCGAGGAGGGCCCTGCCTTCTTCGGGCAAACCACTTACGTCGAATTAAACCACTGGCCAAAACCTGTGGCATATTGCCGACTTCGATTGGTCATTCGTGTCACAACTTTATTTCAACATTTTGAACCTTTATTAGGCCTATATCGTGTATTTTCTTCTCCTTTGTTTATATGTGTACAATAGTTCTTCGCATCTCCTTTTGCATGACATATGATACACCAAAAGACAAACACGCCAAAAGCAGATGGTCAATGTGTAAAATAAAATCGATGGTTTAAACAGCGCAGTGGGGCCAGCCTGCATTCCCCCAACGGAGCTGTGTTTACTACGTGAATTCCTTCACTTCATTGCATATAATCAACCTAATATATTTGGGAGTAGCATATAATGCTTACGTCCTTGGAGATTTTATGTTTCGTCTTTCCTTCTCAAATATTTAAACACCTCTGACTTTGAAGAACTAGCCGCCGCTCAATAAACAAATGGTATAAATTAATACGAGAATCTTTGATATTATGAAGGTTACGGGCATGGAATCACTCTGATACGAATCGCAGACTCCAAAAAACAACCGAGCAGCATCCTTCTTTAAAGGTAATATCATACTTTAGTTTTCCTAAAAAAGAAATACAGATTCAAGGGCAAAAATATCCAGGCAGATACAGTAACAGTCATCTGTGAAATTGTCAGTCCCATGCGGTGCCCACTTTTTTGACAAAACATTGAAAAACAGCCACAGTATTCTTTTTAACCTTTTCACCGTTATTTGTTTATCTTTAAAAGATCAAAACTGTTTTTGGTCATTGGTTTTTACTCTTTTCTATAATAATACAGCATTTCAGGCTAAACAAATCAACGGTAGGTTTCTACCATCACCATCTTTATACCATGTAAGTTGAAGATAAAATCTGTGAAGATTTCTGTTTCGGTATGCTACCTAAGTATGATACTACCTTTAACTGCAAGCTGCACGGAAACCACGGACGTAACCCTACGCGTACAAGTGACTCAGATGTCAACATTTTGCTGCATCGCAGCGGCAGCCTATCTGTCCTCCTTCTTTCGTCGATAATGCTCTCAACATGAAAACCCAAATCCTAGGCTTGAGAGAGAGAAAGAGGTAGATAGACATGAGAAATCCACCCAGCGAATGTAACAGACCGCCATCGGAGCAAATATGGAGTGCTTGACACGTGTGCGTACGCATTAAGAGGTAAAATAACACACAACTAAACCGGTGGCTTAAAACGTGCGACCATTAAAAGCCGAGGCATTTTACAGACTCAGATGTCAAAGTATATGCCGTCTATAAAGTGACATAGGTTATGCATTTCGTTCCAAAATCATCCGTCTTACTCGTGTAGTTTTTTATTAACAAGGCAGAAAGCGAGATACCCTTTGGAAGTGTAAAATATTTTCCCCGCGGTTGTAACAGAATCAAAGAGCAAACATGGGTTAAAAGTAATATCATACTTTGGTTTTCATCGAAGAAATACAGACTCATGGACACAAATATCAAGACAGATACAGTAACAGTCATCTGTGAAAATTCCAGTCCCATACGGTGCCCACTTTTTGAGAAAAAAACAGTGAAAAACGGCCACAGTATTTCTTAAGTCTTTTCTCTTTTATTTTTGATCTTTTAAAAGATCAAAAAGGTTTTCGGTCGTTGTTTTACTAATTTCTGGATAAATACACTATTTCAGGCGGGAAAAATGTAACGGTAGGTTTCTACTAGCATCATCTTTATACCCTGTAAGTTAAACGTTAATCTGTGAACATTTCTGTTTTGGTTTCTTACCAAAGTATGATACTACCTTTAATAACGATGGTTGCGTTCGCGCGAAACCTTCATAAGATAACAAAATCACGCATTGAAACCAATCAAGTATGCCTGTGCGACCAGACAATTAATTTCATGTATGAAGTCATATATTTTATTTAATGAAATATCCATTATTTCCTTTGTTTAATAAGCTCCCTAAAAAGAGCATGCATTGCTTATGATGTCAATGCCATAATCACTTTAGTTAATCAGCATTAATTTGTGTGCCTGATACCATTATAGTACTCGCTGTATATTATAATATTACGGGCAGGGCCTGGGCAGCATAATGTAAACAAAGCATATACCCCAGCATACTTTCAGCAATGTCAATACATCATTGATGGAGTAGACTGAAATTCATGCCATTTATAATCAAATCATGTCATTTATTGAACACGCATGCAGACTTTTATGTCTCTCAATCATTCAACCTCCCCCTCCCCCCCCCCCCCCCCCCTCCCCCAGTTCTATCTTTGGTTTCTTTATACTCACTCAAGCGCGCGCGCGCGCTCCGGGGAACCGTCACCTAGATACCAAACGTCAGTAGTGATTACGAACCCCGTATACCTATAATACCAGCACAAATGAGCGACCGGTTTTCCAATTTAATCAAAGTACAACGTCGCGGGGTAGGTTTGAGTTGTCGCCCGTGTCCGATCACGACGCGTGCCTGGTGCTATGCTGTGCCTCCGTAGAAAAGGTTCGGGGAAAGGGCACAAGGGGTGCATAAGTGCCAAGTGCATCGGAATGCAGTGTATACACAATGCGGTTTCCACGTGGGGTTTGAAAAATGAGGAAGATTTTTGAGGTATAAAATGCAGGTAGATGCGAATTTTTACAGTTGCTTTTGGGAATACAGTTCGTTGATCAGTGTAAACTCATATATGAAAAGAACAGGGCTTATATGTGGCTCTGTGTACGGTATTCAGTATGTCGCAGGTTCGAATCTCGCTTCAGTCCGCTGCAAGAATAACGACATTTTTGATATAAACAAGCACTTAAACAAGCTGTGCAATGGGAATATTACATCTACCGATTCTTCGCTTGGTGAATCACATCGAAGACGCGTCATCGGTATCACATCCTTGTCACAGATTATGATTTACGAGAAACAATGAGTTACAGCTACTACAGCTCTAATCGGCCTCTCGCCTGGACAGCGTTGATATTTTACATCATGCACATCATCGAAGATGGCGTCCGAAATAGCGCCCTCACCTGACCAAACATTAAGGTGTAGAGATCCAACATTCGGCCTTTAATCAGGTTTGAATGAATAGTTCCGTCCTTTTTCACAATTTTTGAGCAATTCCTTCCCCACTTAAAAATAAAATAACACATAAAAAATAACACATAAATTGCCTATGTAAATATATACATACGAGTTACTTGCCGGCCCCCTTGCGACCAAAAATCAAGAAAATGCCAAACAAAAACAGTGACATCGTCCATCGTTCTGCAGTCATTGCTTAGTATTGTACAAGTACAAATTTGGTAACAGCTTCATTTCCGTTCTTATATTTCACGGGGGGACACAAAACAATCACCTGGCGGGGGGAAGGGCAGCTAGAAGCGATAGACGGTGATGAGTCCGCGTGGTTTAATTCGCTTACTGCGGAGTCTCAGATTTCCAAGCTGGGGTGAGCTCATTTCCCGCGCCTTCGAACGAAAAGCATTCAGCGTGCAATGGCGGTCGGTTCAAGACACGGGACGGCACGCTGCACAGACACTCGAACATGCACCATCGGTTGAGCCATTCAGGTCTCACTACTCCGACTTCGTGCTCGGATAATAATCTCTATGACAGAGGAATTCTTTCTTTTCCTTCTCCTTCTTCTTATTCTTCTTCTGTCTCCAAAATAGATACGGACATGAGCCGTGGCAACAGTACTTAAGACCTAGCCGATGGGGGGCATTGCGGCTCCTCCGTACGGCTGGAGGGCCGCCAAAATTTTCTAATCAGCAAGAAAATCTATACCTGAGGAAATGTGCCATGATTCGGGGCGGGGTATATAATTGATTAGTGTCACGTAGCTTGGCTCCTGCCACGGTTGTTAATATAAACACGCGTGGTTGTATGGGAGTCCCTAAAGCCAGCTATAGCTCAATCCGTGAAGGGACTGCGACGCCCAGAAGAGACATCCCGTTTCGAAATTGTGGTCGCATTTTGTGCCCCCCCCCCCTCTCCTTTGCCGTTATTTTCGTCTTCTTTTTCTTCTTCTTCTTCTTCTTCTTCTTCTTCTTCTTCTTCTTTTTCCAATGAAATTTACCCCTCGACAACGACTTTCATTAGTCCGATCACCACGGCAGAGACGGACAGTGAGCGGGCTGTGAGCGAAGACAGAACGGTCGCTCTTTGCTCTGATCTCCGCCCGAGGACTCCGATTGAACAGCCTTTGTGAAATGTTATCGTGCCAAAAAAAAAAAAAAAAAGATGATGAGATTGAAGATTTCCAATCACACAACGCAAAAGATATTTGCAGTTCTCTCCCTTTTTTTCGAGTTTTTTCGACCAGACCTAATCATTATACATCTAAAATAGAAAAAATACGACATGCACATACTCTATTCCCAGGAAGAATTCACCAATGCATAATGATTGGCATTCTTTTTTGTCTATGTCTGACTTGCACGTCTTATATATTGTATTCAATTCGAGCTCTTCTCCGATATAAAAATAAATCCCAAGCGGGGAGCGCATACACACGTTCCGTCGTATTGAAAAAAAAAACTTGTTCCCCTGCGTTGGGCAAACACGCTTGCCTTTTGTTCGGCAGTCGACCTATTTTCTCGCCGTTTCATCTCCTGTTTTTCTAGCCCTCGAGACACTGTCACGCGGACGTTAAGTGTGTCATCATAATTGCTTTGGTATCTATTTTCGGAGTAAACATATCGCCACTGCATCGGCGGAACTGACGCCGGGCATGCACGGTGACTTGCAACGGGGGACGGTATAGGCGCTTGGTATAGTCCTAATAGAAGAAGTTTTATTGGAAAGTTTTAGGGCTTTTGTGTGCACCTGCAAGGTAGTTGTTTTTAAAACATTTCCATGGGATTTTGAAGTTCCCTGCTGCATGCATCGGCAAGATCGTACGAAGTCTCTTCAAGGCAAGCGTGTGCAGTTGTCTCATGCGTCTGCAAAACAAGCGCCCTCTATTTTTCTCTGAGGACCATTCTTTTCTCAAGCGACCAAACTTCAACTCCAAACTCCTTCTTCTATTGGAACCGAGACTAACGGGAACTGGATACGGATCTCCGGAGCGGTGGTTATGGCAACGCTTCAAGACCGTGGACAAAATCATCCTCGTACCCACTTGACAATGCATTACCAAAATTCAAAGTTTGACAATCTCGTGCCCAACGACGTTGTCGAGCGCAGGTTACCATGACTACGTATATAGAGGACATGGTTGCCAAGGAATAGGCTACCCAAAAACCATTTAGATAAAATAACACTTGAAAAACTTTCTGGTATTAAATGACATAAAGCCATGAATGGTATTTGAAGCAATATGTTAAAATCCATTTTATGGTAGTCCATGCGTCGTATCGTATTATGGGGTGCCGTGGCCTTGTGGTATGTTGTGTCTTACTCAATATCTTGTGGTCAATTAGCAGATTGTTGGTTCGAATCCAGCCATGTGCCATATTGGTGCTTGCGCTCTTGGGCAAGATGCTTTGTCATATATTGCTCCTCTTCACCTAGGTGTAAATGGGTACCTGTGAGGGTGGAGATGGCTTTGTGCTTGATTAGCCTTCGTCCGGTTATAGCAGCCGCGCTGTATACTTGCTCCCCAGGGAGCTAAGATGGCTTCAAGAATATGAATGTAGCCCAATGACCAGGGGATAATAACTGCGCCGTTGAATGGTACTTTCCCAGGTACTGTGCGCATTATGAATGCTCTGTTTTTTATTCTAATATTATTATTAGCCTGATATTACTCTTCTTTTTTTGCACTTAAGCTAAATTGGAAATCGTCGGATCATGCCCGTACATGTTCAATTCAATCCAGACTTCATTGTAGTAGAAAAAAAAATTGAAGCACTCCGTGAACTCGATTGACCGAACTTTCTGAGAATCCCAAGGTAAAAACGAATTACGTGGCGAATATTCGCAATTTGCAACATCAGGGATTACCAGAAGCTCCGCCCCTCGAGCCAATCCTTCGATGTGATGCTAATCATGACGTCAAGTCCTGACGTTACAAAGGGGCGGGGCATAACTGTTAATACTTTAGCTTCAGTAAATAGAATGCAGTCACAAAACGTAATGATCAGGTTAGTCTGGTTCCCGGACCCAAAAAGCGCCAGACTATTGTCTGTCAAATATAGGGTCCGGTATCGGCTACGTGTACTGGAGGGTCACGTGACCAAAAAGACCAAGTTTTGGTCTTTTACGGAAAAATCCGAAACATTACGAACTCGTTTTCGTTCAACTTCGGATAGTAACGTTGACTTTCGGCTATTTCCGACAGGTCACGCGAGGTCACGTAATTCAGGAAAAGACAAGTCATGTAAATATGTTACATTCCGGCTACAGTTAGCCCAAATAGAGCATAATTATTGTTCACATACAACAGAGCACTTTTCCTATTATGCACTTTTGAGGAGTTTGTTGTATGGTTTTTTCCCACCCTTTGATTTCTTATTCTGTCCAGATAAAATTGCATGTGCTTACAAAAGTGCAAAAATGAATGCTAAAATTGATTCTCGGTAAACGCTAAAACTAGCTTCCGCGCCTGCGCAGACATGACAGCTGTGTCATGTTCTATTTTTAACCGTAGCCGATACCTGACCTAAGATTTTTAATAAGAGTCGTCAGGGAATCTTTGGGCAGGGAACCAGACTATGATCAGGTATGAGCAGAGGCTCCGCCCCTCGAGCCAACCCTTCCCTGTGGATGCTAATCATGACGTCAAACCCTGACGTCACAAAGGGGCGGGGCATCACTGTTAATGCTATAGCTTCAGCAAGTAGAATGCAATCACAAAACGTTATAATTTTGAGACCAACCCGGAATTTGATAATTTGAAAAAAAAAGAGCGTCATCTGCTTTGAAAAGTTCAACAATCTGTTGCAATATTTTTGTGGTTAATTGACCTAATGAAGGTTGAACGTCATATGGTGATACGACAGCAGTCGTTCCCCTTGCAGTCACTGTATACATGGTCATTGACATCAGCTAAAACCACCATAGGATTATGTTGCCAGCATAAAACTCTCTCTGAATAATATTTCCTTCTTAACAGACACGTACATTTTGTATTTGCTTTTCAACCTGGGTCCTCACGGGACATGAGTTTAGTTTGAGAGTAAAACAAATCCAAAATGAATGTTCAAAATAATCTGAATATGATGTTTCAAATCTTAACATATTTTAAACGTTTTGTCAAAATCTGCAACAAATATTGTTAAATTGACGTATAGACGTGCTTTTCTTTTGTGGGGCGAAAAATATTCATACAATTTCTTTTACTTTTTAAAGGTATGATTATTGGTAAAGGTCACAACGAATCACTTTTTTTCTGATCCAGCGTGTACATGAAATAACACACCTGTGTAAATTTGAGCTCAATCGGACTTATAAAACCAGAAAAAAGTGAAAGCCCGACAAAATTTGTCCTGTAAAACATGAAGAAGGATTTTGATATCTTACATGGGATCAAAACTGCTTTTGGTCTTTGTTTTACTTATTTCTGGATAAATACAGCATTTCAGTCGGAAATATTTTGATGGTATGTTTCTATCACCACCATCTTCATAGCCTGTAAGTTATACGTAAATCTGTGAACATTTCTGTTTGGCATGTTACCTTTAAGCTGTACGTACCTTCAAGCCACCGACTTGTGCTGTGTGCCGCAACACATGCTAGACTTTGCGAGTGCAACAGTTCTTAGCATATCAGTATCATGGTGCATTCGTTTAGCTAACACGGGTCAGCCCTTACTGGGAATGGTCGTGCTATACTGCACAAAACAAGCGAGATAATGGGGACGAAGTTGACTTGTGTCGACCCGGGGGAGCTAAACGAATGCGCCCATAATATAACCCTTCGATATTATTTTCAAATGTCGTTGACATTTTGCACTTTTACTGAGGAGACGGATTGTATTTCAAGAAGTTTGATCTAGGTATACCCTCACCAAGTGGTCAGATAATTACCCGTGCTGGATCATTGGATGACTTCGGTCACTCATCTCAACCTGTTTTTCCCTCCTGTTGTTATCCCAGCTGGACAGGGGACCCAAGCCTGATAGGTCACGATAAATCACCGTATCGGATACCACGCCAGCCCCGGTCCTGCCCTGCCTGGCCCTTCCACTAATCATCGGTATAAAGGATCGATCCAAAACGCGAAAGAAATTCTCTCACATCAGTATTTATAAAAAAAAAAAGGTGAAAAGTAGTGTGTTGGGTAAAGTGCAGATAACCCCATACAGCATCTGCCGGATGAAAAACAAACCATTCAAAAAATGAAAAGAGAATATTGTGACGACCAATCTGTATACCTTATATAATTGAAACAAGCCGGCTGTCAAAAAATCCAAGTGATCAGATGAATTATTTAGGTAGATTTAATTAATTTCCAAGATTGTTAACCGAGGGCGATTTCACACCGCGCGTCGTGTGTTGAAATTGATATACTTCCGCAGTACATACACCCGGTGCGAATTCACAGATACATGTCTAATTTTCTTTTTTTCCGGGGACCGTCTCGCTCGAGAAATGACATCTAGAGAATGATGGCAGCGGTCGGGTAATTCCATGTAGACTAAAACGCCCGAAGCAAGATCGCAGTCGCCTCATGCTCAGCTAGCAAACATGATTTCGGTTTCCGAATTTTTGTTTCTCTCTTTCCATTCCTCTAATAAGAAAATCGCATCGCTCGTCTACCGAGCAAGCTGATGTTTCGAAGTGGCAAACCCTGGATTTACCTAGCATTGGTTTATTATATTAAAGGTAGTATCATACTTTGGTTTCTGTCAAAGACATACAGATTCATGGGCAAACAAATATCAAGGAAGATACAGTCACAGTCATCTGTGAAAATTTCAATCCCATGCGGTGCCCACTTTTTGAGAAAAAAAAAGAGAAAAACTGCCACAGTATTTCCTTAGTCTTTTCTCTTTTATTTTTGATCTTTTAAAAAATCAAAAAGATTTTCGGTCGTTGTTTTACTAATTTCTTGATAAATATACCATTTCAGGCGAAACAATGTTAACGGTAGGTTTCGACCAGCACCATCTTCATACCCTGAAAGTTATACATCAATCTGTGAACATTTCTGTTTTGGTTTCTTACCAAATTATGATACTACCTTTAAGATGGGCACCTGTCTCTATTTGGAACGTTGATGACTGACAACCCCCTGTCATGTATAGCCTTAGGCGGCCTAATAACCCCCGCCCATTTCCCAACGATGTCTGTTGCTCTGAATCGGAAGGAACTCAAATTTCAAATTAATTGACTTCAATTATTCATAAACAGATGTACTTCAAACCGTTTAATTATTAAAATGAGGAAATTGAAATCCTGAAAGCCACTCTCTTTTATAAAAAAAAATGGAGAAAGCCTCTAATAAACTCACTGAAATATCCCCCGCCTCCCTGTTTCACTATGAGCGGCTCGAAATCCATCTTCACGGCCCTAGTTTTATTGGATTTGCTTCTGTACATTATAATCTGTCAATTTTCGAAGAAGGCACGGTACTATTTTTCCCGCGCAAATTGGAAGTTTGACGCATGGACAGTCGCCAGTTGTACCGGTGATTTTGACCTAAAGGCTTGTGATGTAGACGGACATACGGTCGACGCCGTGCGCTCGCGCGCGTGCATGTGTGTGATGTGTGTGTATGTTTTGAGATCAAACCAAACAGCAAGGCATAAGTTTGTTGTAGAACGGGGAATCGAATCGAGACTCCAAAAATAATTTCATCTCTTCGCTCGGCAAAAGAAGAAAACATGTTTCCTAGTACAAATACCTCCCGGTAATGTTTCATCAGATGGAATGTTACCGTCGTCACAAGCTTCTGCTCGCTGTATAAAGTCAACAGTACACCATTAACCCACCCAGGGCGATCCGATGTTGTCCCGCTATATTCTGAAGTCCTCAGATTGTTATATTCAGTATATTGAACCGCGTGTTTGGCGATATTTCAGGGCATGTCATCATGTCACTGCTGGATGAAGCTCCCCCCAAAAAACAGAAAAGACACAAATTCTTCCTTCGGGGTATGTGACTCCGCTGACTCTCGCTGGTACCCTCGCCTGTTTCACTTTGTATGTGTTTCATTATTCTCGCCGATAGCCCCATCGGGACACATTATCATAATGCTGTAGACGCTGGCAAATTTTCAGCAAAGTCAATTCGGGTACATTTCTTTTTTTAATTATGAATCGACTGTAATTTATACGAGGTGGAATTTTCACTCACCTCTGTTGCAGCCCAGGGCAGGACAAGCTATTGAGTCAGTATTCGATCGTGGACAAGTTTTTCTGACACATTCTACGTCATTTTACAAACTGACAGAAAAATCTATTATCTGCCGATCGACATGATGTCTGTTGCCGTTTTGTTCGTGGAGCTTGTTGAGAACATGTGCGTGCAATTTGAGGATCACGTAGCATTTACTATACGTCACTTATACGTGTCCCGTGTTGATATTTGCAATATGTCACAACACGTGGCCTGACCTTAAAGGTAGAGTACAGGAATATATCCATGCAAACAGAAATGTTCACAAATATACGTATAAATTTCAGGGTATGGAGATACTGTGCTGGTAGAAACATACTGTTAAAATATTTCTGACTGAAATGCTGTATTTATCCAGAAATTAGTCAAACAAATACCGAAAACAGTTTTGATCTCGGGGTAGGATTACAACCATTCTTTATGTTTTATAAATTAAATAAAACGATTGATTTTCGCTATTTTCAAATTTTACAGGTTTATCATTTCAATGTTCTTGCCGGATCGGGCAAAGTGTGTGAATGCTGTTCTGTGACCTTTAGCAATCATGTATTATACCTTTAAACATCGACCAGAGGGTTGAAATCTCATCAAACATTTCAAAATTTGACGCCATGTATAATTTGGCCACAAATGTCAATTTGTCATTGATCTTTGGACTTTGGACTTTGGACTTGCATCTTTGGACTTGACATCGTATCTTAGGATTCATTTTAGAAACAGGGGTAAATCAGACATCGTATCTAATGAGGATTCATTTTAGAAACTGGGGTAAATCAGACATCGTATCTTAGAATTCACTTTATAAACTGGGCTAAATTAATTATATGCCTTGTTGCAAGTGCATAACAGTCGTTTGGTAATGTTGGAAAAACAATTACGTATTCTTTCTCCTGAACATAGACAAGTTTGCCTAGGCGTCGTAACCATACAGCGACCGGCTAAGCTCACGCTACGCTCGGCTGCTGATGGCGCACTGAGACCCCAAAATGGCGCCCTAATTGACTTGCCCAGTCGACCGAGCATAATCGGCGTAAAAGGCCCACCAAACCCAACCAAAAAAAAAAAAAGCGAGAGAGAGACATCCAAACCTCATAATTATTTCAGAAAGAGGGACATCATCACTGGATTTGGAGTGGGGTAGATGAAGAGCAATCAAGATGCAATTTGGGAACCGTTCTCGTCGAGGTGGCACAGTTTTTAGGACGCCACGGAGATCCAGGGCGTCTTTAGGGGGGATTTGCAGAAATGTGACGGGGGGAAAGTAGGCAAAGGGTTCGGCTCGACCTCAGTGGAAAGTACGGGATAATTGCCTGTAGAAATGCGAATACGAAACTCGGCCGAAATCACTGAAAGCATGTTATGATCGAATTTCATATCGAACTGATATTAATGTACGGTAGTCCTTCCAGGACCAACACAAAATATCTAGGAATTATTTTGGTTTTCTACAATGGAAGTTAACCATAAATTCTTCAATATTTCTTGCTTTCTGTCGTATAGGGGGCTGTATAACTCGCCAACTCTCTGCTGTGTCAGCTTTGGATTGTGGTTACAAAAGAACTTGTTCATCGGTAAGTGTCGATCGTGTTTCGCCGATAGGCCAGTGCAGTGATACCGAATACCCGCCGCCCCTAGGGGACGAGCGGGTATCGATACCGGTGTAGGCGTTAAAACACAATAACCTCGGCGGATGG